>OY284470.1:40998449-41688053 GCA_958336335.1 Dilophus febrilis | reverse complement strand
ATAGCAAATAAATTACGTAAACAAATAACAACACAACATCAGCAGCAGCAGCAGCAGCAGCAGCAGCATCAACAATTATTACCTTTACCACCACCACCGTTTAACCACCAATCTAATAATGCCATAGAGTACAATACAACTACAACAGGATCGAGTATCATCATCGATACAAATAATCGAAATCAATTAATGAAACATTCAAAATCAATGCCTGAACATTCAGGAAATGTTGGTGGTGTTGGCGGTGGTATTGCCACAACAATTAATTCGAATTTATCAACACATCAACAACAACAGCAACAGCAACAGCAACAACAACGACTTACAAATAAATGGCCATCAATGTATACTGATAGTGGTATTAGTTTATATTCATCGGATACATTATTTAAATCATCCAGAGATCATATAAGGTTTGTTTTTTTATTGTTGTTATTAACTTATCTTAATCAGTTTTATTAAATTCCAATATTATAATATTAATATTTTGTTTGTTTTCCCATTCCAAACTCCTTCAATATAGTAATGTACGAACACGACCCATCTGGTACTGAATCGCATTTATTATCATCAACATCATCATCAATTACTGGCGGTAATATCGGTTTATCAACCATAGAAGATCGTCGACTATTTGATTCAAAAAGTATGTTCTTTTAATTTCTTTTTTTATGATAATCTAATGTTATATCAAAAATATTTTCTATTCAATATAGAAATCGTCGTCCACAAACACAACCACAACAACAGCTGCAGCTACAGCAACAACCATTACAACATCAACAAATTACACAATTATCACAATCAAGTATACCATTGTCCCGACCGAATGAATATACAACGGCTGTATATACATTTTGTGATGAAGATTTACCATATCGTTCGAAAATACCCGGTTCACAACCAACATTACGTGTATTTAAAGATTATCTACCGAAAAAAGGAAATTTTCGGTATGTTTTTAAATTTATGTTAATTAATTCTTTTATCATTTACCAGCAGCGTTCGGTTGAATGATTTAATGTGTTTAATAATAGTTTTTGTTTTTCTGTTATGTATAGAGCAAGTTGTCAAAAATTCCATTTAATTTTTATGATTTCCATTTAAATTTCTACTTGGATTTCCATCTTTTCAGTTGGGAAGTTTGTTGATTCCTCGTTTGAAGAACTCCTCATCTTTTGTCCCAATCATCCATTTATCGACCCATTTTTGCACTTCTTCAACATTTCGCAGAAAGTGTACATCTGTCAGAGGCTGACCTGACCTGCATTGATCTTAACAAATGGTAATCAGAAGGAGCAAGGTCTGGCACGGGCACGGGGGGGGGGGTGATCAAGATGATCACAATCAAGCCTCTTTATTTTTTTTCCTTAACGATGTTTGTACGATGTGGTCTACTGGCATTGTCATCGTACATTAAAACTTTATTTTAAACATTAAAACCAGTTTTTCGTTCAATTCAATTTTTGCCAATTTGCCCAGTTGTCATCGGTGGTTGGTAGCGATCAGATGTAACCATTTCATTCGGTTACTTAACAGCTCATAATACACACGACACCCATTTTGATCCCACCAAATGCACAGTATAAGGTTCTGGCAATGAGTATCGCGTTTTGATTGTGAAGTTGATGGTTGGCCGCGATCAACATATATGATGATATAGGATTGTCGTAATACACAACCCAATTTTTCGTTGCCAGTGATGACAATTGATGTGGGACCAATTCATTTCCTAGCTTTCTGATCTTTCCCATTGAATGCAAACATCTAGAAATGGTAGAGACATCTACATTCAACTCTAATGCAAGCTCTAATGTTGCATTCATCCAACAATGCCTGTAATTCTTCGTCTTCAATTTGTTTTTGGCTGACCTGGCCGTTCTTTGACTTCCACTTCAAAATCAGCACCACTGAAGCGTGCAAACCACACCGTTCACAAGTTGTTTACAGTTCAACGAAATGACAATTACTGAAATGAAATTCAATAGAGTAATGACAGACAAAAAAAAAAAAGAAAAGAATATGACCACGATGTGCTCCGATGCACACAACGCTAATTACGCCATCAGTTATCTAAATCGACATTATTCCCAATGCAAGGTCCCAATACATTCATTCCATATACAGAGATTTCTTAATTCAATTCAATTTTTTTTTATTTAAATACCGGTAAAATTTGGGTTTTAAAAATTCAATGCTCAAAATGCTAATTAATAATTGAATAACTAATATTTTATTTTGTTTTATTTTATTTTTCTTCCCCTTCCATTAGATTTTTCTTTAAAACAACATGCGATGATCCCGATAATCCCGTTATTCAAGAGGAAATTGTTAACGATACCGATATATTACCATTATTTGAAGGAAAAGTAATGGGTCTCGTAAAACCATGCGAATAAAAATTACATGAATTATTATTATTTATATTGATTAATTAAATTAATTAAATCAATGTCCATATTAAAAATGGTTTATTAAAAAAATATATATAAGTTTTGGGGACTCCGCCGGCGTTTTACAAATTGTTTGTGTGTGTTTTGAAAAAAAAAAACCAAAAACTGTATTAGTTAATAATAAAAATTTAAAAAAACAAAACCCACCAATGGGTTATTATTAAAATAATTGTAATAATAATTAAATTTTATGTATATTAATGGATTATATAAAATATTATTAATAGACCTTGTCCAAAATAAATAAAAATAAAAATATATATATAATAATGTTGTGATGAATCAAAAAGAGTTGTGAAATTCTATTTTTCTATTGTATTAAAATAATAATAATTTAATTTAAATCAACTGCAGTTAAAACAAAAACAAAAATAGATTAATTTTAGATCAAAAAATAAATTCAGACAAACAAACACACAAAATACAATCAATCGCATCCTTTAAATTGTCAATCCGGCCGGCCCCCTTAAAACAAAATCAACAACAACAGAAACAACATTAAAATGACCATCAAAATCGAACAAAAACATCAGATTAATTAATTCAAAATCGATAAGACCAACCTTGCCATTTTCAAATTAAAAATAATTTTAATTTAAAAAATAAGAAACCTGAAAATTAGAAATGGTTTTTATTCATAAAACCAGGATGTTAAAAAACAAAAAAAATTAAATCAAAAACTCTATGACCAATGAACTGAACTGAACTGAACTGAACGGAAAACACGGCGACGACGACGACGATGAACAACAACGATGACGATGAACTGATAATAGAATAGAATAATAGATCGCATTGTATATTTTTTATTTTATTGTATTATGTTTATGTTAATTAAATAAGTGACTTAATTAAACCGGGCATCGTATATTAAAAATTCAATTGTACATAAAAAAAAAATCACCAACTCCCAATATTTTAATTAATTTAAATTAAATTAAATAAATTAAATTTAAAAAAATATAAATCAAAGATTTACCAGGTGCAAAAAGTGCCTTCTATATATAAAATTAATTAAATAATTAAATTAATAATAATAATAATTGAAAAAAAAAAAAAAAACAAATTTAAATATAATATAAAAGGTAATTTAAAATAAAAATTAAAAATTACATTTATAAAAAATATCAAATTTTTGATATTATGAAAAAAATATTTTATTAAAAAAAATAAAATAATTAAATATTTGTTTTTTTTCACTTCATTTTACATTTTTAATTTTTTAATTTTTAATTATTTCTATTTTTAATTTATAATTTTTTCTATTTTTAATTTAAAATTTTTTTAATTTAATATTTTGGAATATAATTTTATCTAATTATTGTAAATAAAATTAAAAAAAAAAACTCTTTTTATTAGATTAATTTATTTTTAAACAAAAAACATAAAAAAATTGAGAGTTTTATATCATATAATTATATCAAAAAATATATTAAATTATTTTTTTATCAAAACAAAAAAACGCAAACAAAAAAAGGCCATTTAAAAATAATTTAAAAATATATTTAAAAACAAAAATTGTTTCAATTTTAAGGACAAAAAAAAAATTACTTTTAATATTATTTAAAATAATAATTAAAATAATAATAGAAGAAAAATAAACCAACAAAATCAATTTCAATTTTTTTATCAAAATCCATCGCCGCCTTTTTAATTTGTGTTATAATTTTTATAATTTTATCGCCGTCCTCTCTCTTTATTTAAATTAATTAATTTATTTAAAAAAAATCAAATGGATTAAAAAACAAATACATTTATTAAATATTGGGAAAATTTTTAAATTAAATTACAGCAAAAATTCATAGAAAATCTTTAAATTGGATTTTAAAAATAAATAAGGGAATTGGAAATTCATCCGTTTTGTTTTAATTAAATAAATTTTCATCATCGATTCAATATTTCAATTAAACCTTAAATTTGTTAACAAAAAAAATAACACAAAAATTAAAACGGATTAAAAGCAGATTAAAAATGGATTAAAAACGGATTAAAATCAAATTAAAGCTACTGCGAAGTTATAAATCCGAGGATCTCCTGATCCTGCCAATTGATTTCATTTAAATTAATTAAAAGGTACGTGTTTCTGACACTTATGAGGTTTTGTTTTTTATTCATAGACTAACAATTTTTTATTTAAATTTTATTCATTTGTTTTCTTTTAACAAATTTAAAAACAAATTAATTAATATTCTAACATAACGTCCAATTAAATATTTAAAAATCAAAACAAAACAAAAGAAACAAAAATCAAACCAATTATAATAACAATAAATTAAAAATTAATATAAAATATAATAATTAAAAATATTAATATTTTATAATATCTCGAGTAAAAACAAAAAAACAAAAAACAAAACATTGAATGGAAAACTCTATTAAAAATTGTATTTAATTTATTAAAAAAATTACTTTTAACTTTTTAATTTTGTATTATTAATTTAATTTAATTTAATTTAATTTAATTTAATTTTATTATTTTATTTAGTTTAATTTTATTATTTTATTTAGTTTATTATTTAATTATTTAGTTTATTATTTAATTATTTAGTTTAATTTAATCATATTTCATTATCATTCATTTAATTTCGTTTTCGTTTTCGTTTTTTTTTATGATTATTTTTGATAGAAGAATCGTTAGAACAAAAGTATAGTTATTTCGGGGGAGGTTTTGCAAGTAAAAGAACAAAAAGAGAAAAAACTTAAAAAAATTAAAAAATTAACATCCCCCCCCTCCCCTGGGGTCAAATCATGCGTTAGATATATCGTAAGGTGGTGAAGACTCCGTTGGATGTTTGCGGAGATCTTGCTGACATTTTTACAGTTTTTTTTTTTTTTGTCAGCCACTGAAATAGTTGACGGACAAACCCCAAGTGGGCTCTCGTCGCCATTGCGAATGATGACTGGACTGAAGAATTTTTAAAATCGAATTGATCTTGAGATAATTCTCTCGGACATCCAAACATACATCCATCCATCCATCCCGGACCAATAACCGACCATCCGGATAGAGTTTTTTTTTTTTTTTTCAATTTGCAATTTCTTTGTGATCTGGCAATATGTTTTGGAAATTTCCGTATACGAATTCAAGACTTTGATCGTTCCACTGTTATGGTCGAATTGAAGTAATTTTTAACGTTATATTGGCATAACACCGATAATGATGAGGATGATGATGATGATGAGAAAGGCGACGTTATATGGCGATCACAGAAAAAAACCAGAAAGAAATAAAGTTCATCCATCATTTTGGGATTTGCCAAATTCACATTAACAAGTTATCTCCTGAATATCCTGAAGTTAAATTAAATTAAAAATATTTAATGATGAAACATCAAACTTTTGGGAGTTTTGATTGATTTATTGATTGATTTGAATGATGAATTCAGAATATAGTAATATAGTAGTAAATCGAAATGGGGGCGGGGGGGTTCCGAAACCATTTCTGTTTTGTTTTTTTTGGGTAATAATCACAATGCTTTTTCTCACAGATTTCCACCAAAACTTTCATTAAATAAATTCACTGTTTGACAAATTTTTGACCAAAAAAACCCCTTATGATTGTGATTTTTTGATTATTGATCTTAATCCAAAAGGGGGTTGTTTTTTTTTTAACCTTTCTTTGTCAGATTCAATTTATTCATTCATCCAAAGGATTCAATTCAGTGTCATTTCTTATATTCAATCCACGTCCGCGATATCTTTTATAGAAATTGAAATAGAAATCTAGAAATTTTCACGCATGCAAAGTAAAACAAACAAACAAAAAAAAAAACTTTTTATTAATTTATTTACAGTATTAATATTTTTATAATCACACAAAAAACAATTTTTATTTATTTTTTATTTCAATTTTAAACATTTTTAAACATTTTTTTTTTATTTTTAACGGGTTTCAAGCCATCACAAAACAATATTTAAATATTTATTATTAAATTATTTAAAAATTAAATGATAATTTTACAAGAAAATGAACTCCCCCCATAACAAAAAAATAGAAAAATTAAGGAAAAAATTAAAAAAAAAAAAAGCTTTAATTTTTTTTTCTATGTATAATAATAAATAAAATCAAAATCAAAATATTGTATATTTAATATGATTAATTTTTATTATTATTATGATTATAAGAAAATATTTTTTAATTTTAAAATAATATAAAATCGTGTTATATATAAATAAAAATTAATTAATTAATATATAATTAAAAAAAAAAGGATGAGAAAGTGCAATTTTATATAAAAAAAAAAAAAAAATAAGGAACGAGGATTATAAAAATTAGAGAGAAATTGAAAATATCAGCCTTTAAATTGAATGCTGTTTTCCCCCCACGAACGAACGGACATCCGAACGTGGACATCTTCTAACAAAAAAAAAATCGGAAACGAATAACACCTCTATGAAAAATTCAAACAGTAATAATTAAAAATCAAAAATCAATAAATCCCGTCCTGTGTTTTTATGTTAGATGTTGTTAGATGATGGATGGATGGATGGATTGATGGATGGCGATGGATCGAACGAAGACGCGATGAAGACGAAGACTACCGTGGATTTTTTTTCTTTCTTTTTTACATATATAATTTAAAAAAATTGTTTATATATAAATTAATTTTAATTGAAATGCGATAATGAAACGAACAAAATCAAAATTAATAATAATAATAAATAATTAATTAATTAATTTTAACTATAAATAAATATATTTATATTTTATTTATTGTTGTATAGATAAATGAAGCAAAAAGAAAAAAAAGTTTGTAAAGTTTTTTTTTTTTTTTACCGTATAATAAAACAGATTGTATTTGTAAAATTTATATTATAATTTTATTTTTTTTTTACCTGTATGGAAGGAAGGTACATAAACTATTGATTCAATTAATGGATTTCTAAAGCGACTATGAACAATTTTCAAACGGATTGGTTGAGGAATTTTCAAGAAATTGCAGTCAGAAAATGATTTGTGGTAAAATTTTTCATATAAAATACATTAAAAATCATTCAAATCTTGAAAAATGCACGATTCTGATCAAGTTCGTCCAAGGAAACTCCATCTACTATTTAACAAAACGCATTTATAATGCATTAGAACGACTATGAACAATTTTCCAATCGATTGGTTGAAGAATTTTCAAGAAATCAAACTCCAAAAACGATTTGCGGTAAAATTTTCCATATAAAATCCATTAAAAATCATTCAAATCTTGAAAAATTCTCAATTCTACCGAAGTGCTTCCAAGGAAACTCCATCTAATATTTTACAGAGATCATTTAGAATGAATTATAAAGACTATGAACAATTTTCAAAACGATTGGTTGATGGATTTTCAAGAAATTGCAGTCAGAAAATGATTTGCGGTAAAATTTTTCATAAAAAATACATTAAAAATCATTCAAATCTTAAAAAATTCTCAATTCTATCAAAGTCCGTCCAAGGAAATCTCGTCCAATAATTTACAGAGATCATTTAGAATGAGTAATAACGATTTTGAACAATTTTCAAAACGATTGGTTGTTGGATTATAAAGAAATCGCAGTCAGAAAATGATTTTGGGGTAAAAATTTCCATATAAAATACATTAAAAATCATTCCAATCTTGAAAAATTCTCAATTCTTATCAACTCCGTCCAAGGAAACTCTATCCAATATTTTACAGAAATCATTTTGAATGAATTATAAAGACCATTAACAATTTTCAAATCGATTGGTTGAAGAATTTTCAAGAAATTGCAGTCAGAAAATGATTTTGTAAAATTTACCAATTGAAATACATTAAAAGATATGTTATTTTTGGAAAATCCTCAATTCTACCGAAGTTCGTTCAAGGAAATATCATCCAATAATTTACAGAGATCATTTAGAATGAATCATAATGAGTTTGAACAATTTTCAAATCGATTGGTTGAGGATTTTTCAAGAAACTGCAGTCAGAAAATGATTTTTCATATAAAATACATTAAAAATCATTCAAATCTTGAAAAATGCACGATTCTGATCAAGTTCGTCCAAGGAAACTCCATCTACTATTTAACAAAACGCATTTATAATGCATTAGAACGACTATGAACAATTTTCCAATCGATTGGTTGAAGAATTTTCAAGAAATCAAACTCCAAAAACGATTTGCGGTAAAATTTTCCATATAAAATCCATTAAAAATCATTCAAATCTTGAAAAATTCTCAATTCTACCGAAGTGCTTCCAAGGAAACTCCATCTAATATTTTACAGAGATCATTTAGAATGAATTATAAAGACTATGAACAATTTTCAAAACGATTGGTTGATGGATTTTCAAGAAATTGCAGTCAGAAAATGATTTGCGGTAAAATTTTTCATAAAAAATACATTAAAAATCATTCAAATCTTAAAAAATTCTCAATTCTATCAAAGTCCGTCCAAGGAAATCTCGTCCAATAATTTACAGAGATCATTTAGAATGAGTAATAACGATTTTGAACAATTTTCAAAACGATTGGTTGTTGGATTATAAAGAAATCGCAGTCAGAAAATGATTTTGGGGTAAAAATTTCCATATAAAATACATTAAAAATCATTCCAATCTTGAAAAATTCTCAATTCTTATCAACTCCGTCCAAGGAAACTCTATCCAATATTTTACAGAAATCATTTTGAATGAATTATAAAGACCATTAACAATTTTCAAATCGATTGGTTGAAGAATTTTCAAGAAATTGCAGTCAGAAAATGATTTTGTAAAATTTACCAATTGAAATACATTAAAAGATATGTTATTTTTGGAAAATCCTCAATTCTACCGAAGTTCGTTCAAGGAAATATCATCCAATAATTTACAGAGATCATTTAGAATGAATCATAATGAGTTTGAACAATTTTCAAATCGATTGGTTGAGGATTTTTCAAGAAACTGCAGTCAGAAAATGATTTTTCATATAAAATACATTAAAAATCATTCAAATCTTGAAAAATGCACGATTCTGATCAAGTTCGTCCAAGGAAACTCCATCTACTATTTAACAAAACGCATTTATAATGCATTAGAACGACTATGAACAATTTTCCAATCGATTGGTTGAAGAATTTTCAAGAAATCAAACTCCAAAAACGATTTGCGGTAAAATTTTCCATATAAAATCCATTAAAAATCATTCAAATCTTGAAAAATTCTCAATTCTACCGAAGTGCTTCCAAGGAAACTCCATCTAATATTTTACAGAGATCATTTAGAATGAATTATAAAGACTATGAACAATTTTCAAAACGATTGGTTGATGGATTTTCAAGAAATTGCAGTCAGAAAATGATTTGCGGTAAAATTTTTCATAAAAAATACATTAAAAATCATTCAAATCTTAAAAAATTCTCAATTCTATCAAAGTCCGTCCAAGGAAATCTCGTCCAATAATTTACAGAGATCATTTAGAATGAGTAATAACGATTTTGAACAATTTTCAAAACGATTGGTTGTTGGATTATAAAGAAATCGCAGTCAGAAAATGATTTTGGGGTAAAAATTTCCATATAAAATACATTAAAAATCATTCCAATCTTGAAAAATTCTCAATTCTTATCAACTCCGTCCAAGGAAACTCTATCCAATATTTTACAGAAATCATTTTGAATGAATTATAAAGACCATTAACAATTTTCAAATCGATTGGTTGAAGAATTTTCAAGAAATTGCAGTCAGAAAATGATTTTGTAAAATTTACCAATTGAAATACATTAAAAGATATGTTATTTTTGGAAAATCCTCAATTCTACCGAAGTTCGTTCAAGGAAATATCATCCAATAATTTACAGAGATCATTTAGAATGAATCATAATGAGTTTGAACAATTTTCAAATCGATTGGTTGAGGATTTTTCAAGAAACTGCAGTCAGAAAATGATTTTTCATATAAAATACATTAAAAATCATTCAAATCTTGAAAAATGCACGATTCTGATCAAGTTCGTCCAAGGAAACTCCATCTACTATTTAACAAAACGCATTTATAATGCATTAGAACGACTATGAACAATTTTCCAATCGATTGGTTGAAGAATTTTCAAGAAATCAAACTCCAAAAACGATTTGCGGTAAAATTTTCCATATAAAATCCATTAAAAATCATTCAAATCTTGAAAAATTCTCAATTCTACCGAAGTGCTTCCAAGGAAACTCCATCTAATATTTTACAGAGATCATTTAGAATGAATTATAAAGACTATGAACAATTTTCAAAACGATTGGTTGATGGATTTTCAAGAAATTGCAGTCAGAAAATGATTTGCGGTAAAATTTTTCATAAAAAATACATTAAAAATCATTCAAATCTTAAAAAATTCTCAATTCTATCAAAGTCCGTCCAAGGAAATCTCGTCCAATAATTTACAGAGATCATTTAGAATGAATAATAACGATTTTGAACAATTTTCAAATCGATTGGTTGATGAATTTTAAAGAAATTTTGCAGAAAATACGATTTTGGTAAAATTTTCCATATAAAATACATTAAAAATCATGGAAATCTTGAAAATTCTTGATTCTGATCAAGTTCGTCCAAGGATACCCCATCCAATATTTAAAATAACCCATGTATAATGGTTTATAAAGACTATGAACAATTTTCAAACCCATTGGTTGAGGAATTGTCAAGAAATCATACTCAAAAAACGATTTTGTGAAATTTTCCATATAAAATACATTCAAAATCAGGGCAAATCTTGAAAAATTCTCAATTCTGATCAACTCCGTCCAAAGAAACCCTATCCAACAGTATATAAACATAATAATTCAATGTTTTTTTTTTTTCTGTTACTTTAATAATAATATAATTATAAATTAAATTAATGTTATACCTTTTGTTTTTATTTATTTATTTATTTCTTTTATTTTGTGATTTGAGGAATATTTAATTAGCAGTAAAAAAAAAAGGAAAAGATTCTTAGTAAATATCCAATCAATCAATCAATCAATCAATCAAAATTCCCCATCCTCATTTATTTTTTTGCTACTGTTCCTGGTGGTGGTATTAATGGTGGTATTGGCGGTGGCAATGGATGTGGTGATATTAATGGTGCCAATGCTGCGGCCATTTCCGGTGGTATTAATTGTGAAACAATACAACCGGGTGTTATGGCCGTTTCAATGAAACCGGCACATCGCACGTGATCGAAAAAGAAAAAATTTAAATGCGGTGGATCGACACCGGACAACGCTTTTATCACCTCCGATGATATTTCACCGCCAACGATTGCGGTTGTCGGTGCCACTTGACCAAATACATCATCAAAATAATTATATGGTACTTTATTCGGTAAAATATTATCGGCAATGCGTTCCAATTCACGTTTATCCGTTTCGTATGTATCATAATGTGGGTCTCGTCCAATGGCATCACGAAAACGATACAATGTGTGCAGTACATAAACGGACGGACCAAAACGTTTTAATTTTTTCAATTGTTGTTCAGCCGAAAAATTAAATTTTATAACATTTTCAAATGTTGGAAAACTCATGTCACGTTTCACCGACGACACATGATCAACAAATTTTATCTTATCCGGATCCATTTTACGTTTTATAACTGACCTGAAAAATGATATGCAATGTAATTATATCAGTATTAAAACAGTAACGGAAAATGAACAAAAACAAAACACTTACATGGTGTACGTATGCTTATTGTAATCAATAAAACGATATCCAAACATACCCCAGACATCACCACTCAAAAATTTAATTCTATTTTTACGACAAACCGTATCGATGGCAATTAATGTTTCAATTGTTTCTTCAATGACAATCACCACATTAAATTGACAAAAGAATATTTCCGTTTTATCGCTAATATTTTGGGTGTCCACCGAAACGGTAACCATTGGATTTAATTTTTGTGCTCGTTCAACACATTCCATTGCTCGATTTTTACCCAATGATTCTTTACTAATCAAAAAATTCGAATAATAGTCGGATTCATTAACTTTTCGATGGTCCAACAACGTTATCGATTTTATACCAGCTAATATTAAATTTTTAGCTATTTCTGCACCCAAACCATTCATTCCAATCAATAATATTTCACCATTACGAATTCTAAAATCGAGTTACAAAAAAAACCAATCAATCAATCAATAATAATAATAATAATAATAACCGACAACAAAATAATTAAAAATTACCGTTTCTGGGCATTTACACCCCATAATCGAATTTGTCTATCGTATAATGCCGATTCTTGTTCAGATAAATCAGCCACCTTTTCCGATTTGGATGATGATGTTGAAGTTGAAGTTCCCACATTCTTTTTTTCCGACATTTTTTATTTTTTTACTTTTTTTTTTCGGCAGAATTTTTGGTCTTGTTATTATAATTATTCTTTGTCAGATGATTTGCACAAAAACAATTGATTAATTTAATTATTCAATTAATCCATCCAATGAATTCCAAATGGGAAACTTTATTATAAAACATTAATCTTATTTAATTTGGAATTTTTTTGTTTTCCAATTCTTCTTCTTCTGAATGCAAAATAATTTGTGAAAAAAAAATGCTCCGGCGACCGCTGCTTGAAAAACAATAAAACAAGAAAAAAAAAACAACTAAAAAAAATTGAATATGGCCGACAAATGGCGGATTTATAAGCGAAGGTTCGTGGTGCGTTTATT
The DNA here is from genome assembly GCA_958336335.1 of Dilophus febrilis. Lineage (NCBI taxonomy): Eukaryota > Metazoa > Arthropoda > Insecta > Diptera > Bibionidae > Dilophus > Dilophus febrilis. The sequence continues at coordinate 41,674,972 of OY284470.1, read as the reverse complement.
TGTTGCTCAAGTTTTTTTTTTTTTGCTTTCCAGTAATGAACGATTTTTAGATTAATTTTAACTGTTTAATTAAAATTAATACATAAGTTAATATCAATTTAAATTATGTTAATTTTTATTATTAATTATACCATATAGAAATAAGGTTAAATTAATTTATAATACATATTAAAAACCAAGGATCCAAATAAATTCCGTGTGTAAACAACATATGTAAAATTCCAATCGTGCACGACCGGTTTCTCCACCCAACTTATAAACCCACCTTTTATTTTTAAGTTGTCACACCTGTTTTTTTTTTTGGTGTTGCCATTTTGAATTTTTTAAATGTCATTCTCGTTTAAATTCATTTTATATATATTGTCGATGTAATAATGAATTAACGAATGAAATTCATTTTCACGATAAAAAAACCTCATGAAAATGCCAATAGATGGAGAGGTTTTTTTTTTTTTGATATGGTGAATTAATTTTTTTGTGCTCTTCGCATTTTTCATATTCGTTTTCGCGTTGTTGTTTCGTTTCGTCATTTTGTGAGTGTCGTCGTCGTGGTCGTTGTTGTTTGATGTGCTGAAAACTGAAAAAAAAAAAAAAAATTACCGTGGATTTTCTTTGGATTTTTTTACAAAATTTTTAATTTAGAATAAAAAAATTAATTAAAATTAAATTAAATTAATAAAAAATTACAATTTTATGTTCATTAAAGGAAAACATTAAATTTTTTTTTTTACAATGGCATCAAAACAAAATACAAACATTAATCCAGCATTAGCACGTAATTTGATTTTTTTTTTTGCCAATTTTTTAACCCCAAAAAAGAAATCGCATGACAGCCCAAAATCACTATAAATTCCTTTTTGTCTATTATTAAATAAAAAGGGTTTTGATTCGTTTGTTATTTAATTAATTAATTTTATTAATTATTACAAAAGTTAAATTTGTTAATTAATTAAAATTCCATAGCATTAATTCGGAGACAATAAACAAAAAAAATAAATAAAAAATGACGTAAAAATTAATTTCTAGGTTATTCCATCGGGAGATTTTTTTTTTATGATGATAGCACATTTTTTTTTTTTATTGTTTGTTCTCTATTGTTTTTGTTATTGTATTAATTATTATTATTATTATAACGGTAATTTAATTATGTTTTATTGTTTGAATTTAAATTATTATACAGTTCGATCAAGTACCGGAGTTGAATTATGGAATTCAAGTGGATTTAAAGAGCCGATGATGCCAATGTCAGAATTTGTACGTGAAGAAAGTAAACTTTGTCGTACGTTTATTTTTAGTGATTGTGGACGATATTTTGCCTATTCAAATGGAACGAGGTAAGCAAAGGGGGTTCAATTTTGTTAATTGTAAATAATGAGATTAATCTCCAAATGGTTTTTGTCGGGCAATAACTAATCAATTGTTTTTGTTTTTTCCCAATATCATTTATTTAGTGTTAATGTATGTTTGTGTAATGATTGGAAAATTATCTCAAAAGTTCCACGACCAAAAGCATTTTATTTAAAATTTTCACCTCTGGGTAATTATCTAATTGTATGGGAATCATTTACAACGTCCAAAGATAATCCAGAGGGTTCACCAAATTTACATATTTATAAATCGGCAGATGGCACAGAGGTTTTATCAATGATCCAGAAACGTAATGGTGATTGGGAACCGTATTGGTCGGCCGACGAACAAATTCTATCGTTTATGATGGGCGGTGAAGCGTATTTTTATGAGACCGCCAGTGAAAATGGTTTTACAAAGTATACAAATAAAATTGGTAGTTTACGTAATGGAATGGTTTCATTGTCACCGGGTAATACCGGTCCACCGTATGTTGCCGTTTATATACCGGGTGTTAAGGATTCCCCATCAATGTGTCGAATATTTCAATATCCAAATATTTCGTCGGCCAGTCAACCGATTGCATGTAAAAGTTTCTTTCAAGCGGATCGCATGGAAATGATTTGGAATCGACGGGGTACCGGTCTTTTACTATTAACCATTTGTGATGTTGACAAAACGAATGCATCCTATTATGGAAAACAGGCATTGTATTTTATGTCAACGCGTGGTGATTCATTTGCCGTGAATTTTAGTGAGTATTTTTTTTTTCAATTTATCTGTTTTTTTTTTTAATAACAATTATAAGGTTTTTTTTGTATTATCATCATCGAGCGATTCTCAAATTTTTATTTTGTTTTTTTTTTTTTTTTTATCCCACAACATTATAAAATCAACACACAGATAAAGACGGCCCCGTTCATTCCGTTGCCTGGAACCCGAAATCCAATGAATTTTGTGCCATTTATGGGTATATGCCGACAAAAGTGGGATTTTTCAATGCAAAATGTGATTTAAAATTTGAAATTGGTGAAGGGGCCCGAAACAGTATCTATTACAATCCATTTGGTAATTTAGTGATATTGGCCGGTTTCGGAAATCTACAGGGACAAGTGGAAATTTGGAATGTTGCGGAAAAAAAACAAATAACTACATTACGGGCACGTGATACAACCCATTTGGAATGGTCTCCCAATGGGATAACATTTGTGACGGCAACAACGGCACCGCGTCTTCGCATCAGTAACGGTTTTAAAATATGGCATTATTCGGGTGCTCTGCTCCATGAAACCTTTTGGCCAACCGGTCTCGAACTATTACAAGTGACATGGCAAAAGTATCCAATGGATGTGTTCACCGAACAACCAATAAGTAATGTAAAAATTCAAGGTATCATATCGGCAAATGCAAAAATTGAAGCAAGTACTGAAGTGTATCGGCCACCATGTGCTCGTATGATTGATACCGGTGAAGTACCAATAATACCGGGATTGTATACAAAACCAGTCGGAGGAACAGCAGCAGCAGCAGCAACAACAACGAAAAAATCTAGAAAACAACAAACCAAAAAGAAAACGGCAGACATTCATGAAAAAATGAATTCAACAACGAACAACAATGGGATTGGAGATAATGCTGCTGTTGCTGTTCATTCTCCGTCTAATACCTCAGGTAATTCAAACATTAATAAACAACAACAACAACAACAAGAACAGCAACCATCATCATCAAAAAAACCTGCTACTGCAAAAAAAACACAAAAATATTTAAAACATAAATTAAAAATCATTGAAGATATAAAAATTCAACAACAAAATGGTTTAGTATTAAATGAAATTGCATTGCAACGATTAAAAGAAGAAAATTCACTTGTACAACAGTTAAAAGATTTAGAATTGGTGATGGCGTCAACGGCGACGACGGCAACGGCGATTGCGACGGCCACGGCCAATGCCAAAGTGACAACAGCACCACCGCAATAATCCGCAGTATTGGAATATCAAAAAAAAAAAAAAAAAAATCGGGAATTGAATTTTAATAATTTTTTTTTTATGGTTTTTTTTATGGCATTTTTTTTGTTCTTTTTCATTTTCAATTTTATTTAAATTAATTTTATAATACGAGAAATTTTTTAATAGATTTCAAAATGAATCTATCTATATAAAAAAAAACAAACCCCCACCCAAATTTAATATATATTTTAAATTATAATACAAAAAATAGTTTTTATTTGTTTTAAAACAAACAGTTTTTTTTTAATTATTATTAATATTAATAATTGTTAATTTTATTATTTTATTACGGGGAAAAATCCTACAGTTGGGTGTTTTAACAGACACAAAAAAAAAAAAAATGCAAAACAAAAACCAATATTTTTTTTAATTATATATATAATTTATGATATTTTGTACAATAAGTAAAATAATTATTATTATAATTTGTGTATTGATTACTAAAAAAAAACAAAACAAAACCCAAAACCCTCAAATAGGGTCGTGCTCCTCTGCTGCTGCTGCTGCTGCTGCATTTTAATCCCATTTTGATTTCTTTTTTGTGTAAACTTCGGTACCGTCCTCTTGCATAGCCGCATAATAACCTCTACTTTCATAGGTTGATCGCATATAGGCAATATAACCGAGTGTTCCTCCAAGGCATAATAATCCAATTGTCATTACTACAATATTCTATAGGGTTTGGGAAAACAATAAAAAAAAAATTAATGGTTAGAAGCTTGATTATGCTTTCGGCAATATAATTATTTGGGATTCAACAAGAACATTCAATGGATCTATTAATAATTCAATAGGGATTTTATCATTAACATTCAAACAAAATGATTTGGAGAACGAAAAACAATCGGATTCGTTTCAGTAACGTTCGACAATGGACCTTTGTTAGGTTTCATAATACGATTGTTGTATTTTTTTATATTTTTTTTTAACCTGGACGTCTGGTGAAACATTCCATAAAGATAAAACCAACTGAACCCTTTGAAATTCATCTATCAGTGTCATCATCAGCAAAACTTTATTGGAATTAATTTGTTTAATTGTTTTGTTTTGGCAGGGCGGAATAAATAAATCTTTGAATTACCCGATAAAAATCTTATACATCCCCATTGTCTGTTTTTAAACTGTATTTATTTTGCAAAATAATAAAATCCAGCATGATGGAAGGAACGAAATTATCGATTCCAAAATCCCAAAATTGATCGTGGAAATTTTATCTGCGGGTGACCACGGTGAATATAAATATACTTACAGGTTTTGCATAAAGTTCAAAATTAACAGCACGAAAAAGTGTTGTGGATTTCATTGATCGGATACCATCACCAGGTGCATAATTTGTTTGTGGTTGTGGTGGTGGTGGTATTGGTTTTTCTGTACCTTTTGGATCCATTATACTTATTTAAATTTATTTAATTAAATTAAACTTTAATCGGAATAACTAAAAAAAAAACATTAATTTATTTATCAAAAAAAAAAAAATTATATAAACAAAAACAATAATATGTTGTCGTGTTCCGTAATTCAATTGATAAAAATTGATTTATTGCAATGATTTAATGAATTTTTCCATTGAGGAACGCTCGCAAAGTATTTGATTTATTTATTTATTTGACAACCATTTTTTTTTCTCATTTGACAACCATTTTTTTTTATTGTTTGACCACCATTTTTTTTTATTTTCAAAACTCCATGGTAAAAATATCGACATGTTTTATCCACTCACCATCAGAGAGAGCCGAATTGAAATCGGTCACTACCATGGAAAAAATATTATTAATTCAAAGCTCACCACCATCAATCAAAATATTCATGTTCATGGAGAAAATGAAAATGAACTTCTTTTTTTTTCATCATCATCATCATTATTATCATCTTATCAGTTTTATTATTGTTATTGTTTTTTTTTTTTATGTTGTGAGAGGAGAAACACCAACGAAAAATTGAATATGAAATCAAAAATTAGTTAAGAAAGTGCGCGACCGCAATATAACTTATTGTTTTAAAAAAAAAAAAAAAGTTCTAATTAAAATGAAGGTAAAAAAAAATGAATGAAATGAAATGAAATGAAATGATTGAGGAGTTGAGGGTGAGTGAGGTTGAGGAATGAGGAGTTCTTCAGTTTAAGTTTTGATATGAACAACAATATAAAAAAAATCATTTGTGCAGCATCCAAATAAAAATTTTGTAAATTATAATTTAAATTTAAAGAAAAAAAAAAAAAGAATTAAATTAAAATTACAAAAAAAGAAAAGAACACAATTTATTACCGTTAAAACAGAAATTATAGTTTTTGTGAGTTTTTGTGATTGTAAAAAAAAAATCCAATTGCACAGCATCCAAACAACAAAAGCAAAAAACAAAAAAAAACACTATTTGCAGATCATCTTTAAATTAAAACAACAACAACAACATAATTTAATTTTTGTTGTTATATTTTTCTAATTATTATAATTAACACAAAATTGCTGCTGTTGTTGGTAATTCTCTACTGCTAAAGTACTAAAAACCATCATCATCAATCAATTAATTAAAATGTTATTTAAAATATTTATATGTTTATTTATTCGAATGCAAGATAGTAAAGGTATAATAAATTAATTATTTATTTATTTATATATATATACGCGCGTTAATTATTTTGACTAAATAATTAAATTAAGAAAAGAAAAAACAAATCTGTTTGATCTCTTCAAAAAAAAAAAAAAAAAAACAACAACAAATTGGCAAAAAAAAAAAAAAACATAAAAAATGTTTTTGATGTTGTTTTTTTTTTTTTTTTTATTTATCTTCCCATATGATAAAGTAAATTTTATTTTTTTTTTGAGGTCGCCACTTCGTTTTACATATATTATATGTTAAAATGTGTGAGTGCGTGTCAATTATGATGGTGTGTGTGTGTGTTTTTGTTATTAAAATTCTATATTTAAATGTTTTTCTTTTCCATAAAAAACATTATTATTACCAAAAAGATAAACAACATCCTTAATTATTATTAGTCCCCATCCATTAAATAAAAACTGAAACAACAATAGATAAATAAAAATTCTATTTAGAACATTCACTATATTCACTGTTTTGACACTTTTTTTTTTTTTTTTGGATGGTATGCGGACGGAAAAGGTTCAAAATTATTAAATGTATTTCGCTGGACTATAACTTAAACATACTCAGATTTTAGAGGATAATTGAATTTATAAATGGTAACACAAAATCTTATTGTGGTTAGGCTTAATCAGGCTGAAAATCCCATTATTTGTGTTCCAGTCAGATTCATCTCCATTTGGTTTGTTGGGTTATGGCCTCAAAGATTTCCCAATACTCAATTATCCCGTTATATCAGGTCCTAACTCAAAAACCAAATGGATAAATCTTGCTGGAACCAAGATAAACGGATTTAGCACTCCGTAATCTCTATAATCTATATGCAAATTTTCAGCTAGATCAATCCAGATATAGAGGATTAAAAACGGTTACTATGGACAGAATTGATCAGAATGCAGAATTTTCCAAGATTTGAATGATTTTTAATGTATTTTAGTTGGAAAATTTTCAAAAAATCATTTTCTGATTGCGATTTCTTGAAAACTCCTCACTCAATCGCTTTGAAAATGTTACAAACGGATTTCTAATGCATTCTAATTGATCTCTGTAAAATATTGAATGGGTTTTCCTTGGACGGACTTTGTCAGAATTGAGAATTTTCCAAATTTTAATGTATTTTTTACGGAAAATTTTTACCAAATCATTTTCTGAGTTCGATTTCTTTAAAATTCCTCAACCAATCGCTTTGAAAATGTTGCAAACGGATTTCTAATGCATTCTAATTGATCTCTGTAAAATATTGAATGAGGTTTCCCTGGATAACCTTCGTTAGAATTGAAAATTTCCGAGAAAATCGCAGTTTTTAATGTATTTTATATGGAAAATTTTCAAAAAATCATTTTCTGATTGCGATTTCTTGAAAATTTGCTAACAAATAGATTAGAAAATGTTACAAAAGGATTACTAATGCATTCTAATTGATACCTGTAAAATATTGAATGAGATTTCCTTGGACGGACTTGGTCAGAATTGAGAATTTTCCAATTTTGAATGAATTTTATATAGAAAATTTTCAAAAAATCATTTTCTGAGTTCGATTTCTTGAAAACTTCTCACCTAATCGCTTTGAAAATATTACAAACGGATTTCTAATGCATTCTAAATGATCTCTCTAATATATTGAATGAGATTTCCTTGGACGGACTTTGTGAGAATAGAGAATGATCCAAGATTTGCATGATTTTTGAATGGAAAATTTTACAAAATCATGTTTTGAGAGCGCGACTTTCTTAAATTTCAATCCTAATCAAATGTTTTGCAAAACTTTAAAGATTATTTATAATACATTAGGTAAACTATGGGATGCGGTTCCCTTCCTGCGATGGACTTTGTCAGAATTGAGAATTTTCCAAGAATTGCATGATTTTTTAATGGAAAATTTTACAAAAAATCATTTTCTGATTTCGATTGCGTGAAAATTTGCTAACCAATCGATTAGAAATTCTAACAAATTATTTATAATAGCTTTGAAAAACACTCTGTAATATATTGGATGGGGTTTCCTTGAACGAACTGCACCAGAATTAAGAATTATCCAAGATTTGAATGATTTTTAATGTATTTTAGATGAAAAATTTTCAAAAAATCATTTTCTGAGTGGGATATCTTGAAAATTCCTCACCCAATCGCTTTGAAAATGTTACAAACGGATTTCTAATGCATTCTAATTGATGTCTGTAAAATATTGTATGAGGTTTCCTTGGACGGACTTTGTCGGAATTGAGAATTTTCCAAGAAAATCGCAGTTTTTAATGTATTTTATATGGAAAATTTAAAAAAAAATCGTTTTCTGATTTCGATTGCGTGAAAATTTGCTAACCAATCGATTAGAAATTCTAACAAATTATTTATAATAGCTTTGAAAAACATTCTGTAATATATTGGATAGGGTTTCCTTGAACGAACTGCACCAGAATTAAGAATTATCCAAGATTTGAATGATTTTTAATGTATTTTAGATGAAAAATTTTCAAAAAATCATTTTCTGAGTGGGATATCTTGAAAATTCCTCACCCAATCGCTTTGAAAATGTTACAAACGGATTTCTAATGCATTCTAATTGATATCTGTAAAATATTGTATGAGGTTTCCTTGGACGGACTTTGTCGGAATTGAGAATTTTCCAAGAAAATCGCAGTTTTTAATGTATTTTATATGGAAAATTTAAAAAAAAATCATTTTCTGATTGCGATTTCTTGAAAATCTGCAAACCAATCGATTAGAAATTCTAACAAATTATTTATAATAGCTTTGAAAAACACTCTGTAAAATATTGGATAGGGTTTCCTTGAACGAACTGCACCAGAATTTAGGATTATCCAAGATTTGAATGATTTTTAATGTATTTTATATGATAAATTTTCAAAAAATCATTTTCTGAGTGGGATATCTTGAAAATTCGTTAACCAATCGTATTGAAATTGATACAAAGTATTTATAATACATTCTAAATGATCTCTATAAATTATTGGATGGGGTTTCCTTGGATGGACTCTGTCAGAATTGAGAATTTTCCAAGAATTGCATGATTTTTGAATGGAAAATTTTACAAAATTGTTTTCTGATTGCGATTTCCCTGGAAATTCCTCAACCAATCGCTTTGAAAATGTTACAAAATGATTTGTAGTTCATTCTAAATAATCTCTCGGTAAAATATTAAATAATAAGCTTTTCTTTGGACACGAACTTTGTCAGGATTATTGATTAATTTTTTCTTCTATTTCTATTTACTTTTCACAGCTGTGATGACCGTAACAAATGGTGGTGGAAGTAATTCTAACGGAATGAAATCAAATATTAATAATAACAATAACAATAACAACAACAATAATAACAATAATAATAATAATAATCCAAATGGTGCATGTATTGATATGTTGGGTAAAACCATTGAAATGGGTTCACATTTTATACCAGGTCCTGATATATGTGAACTTTGTATATGTGCAAATGGATTTCCAGATTCATGTCAAAATATTTTATGTTTACCACCGAAAAATTGTAAATCATTTCAAATTGGTAAAACGTGTTGTGCATTTGTATGTTTGGATGAAACATTTGGCATGAATAATTCCCGGACAACGGCCGGAACATCAACAACAACAACAAGTACAACAACTGATTTTACAACCATATGACTGGCAACGATCGGTGTGACAATCACACTAACATTTACCTTAATAATTGTATTGTTTAATCGATATTGTAAAACGGATACGCGTAATGGTATTCGTGGCGGCGGTGGTGGTGGTCATTCTTCTGGTGATGGTGGTGGTGGTGGTGGAGGACGACGAAGGCAACAACAACAGCAACAATTACAACATCATCAACGACAAATGTCTATTGATGAATCACGTAATAGTATGGGATCAATTGGGTAAATTTTATATACATTTATTATGGAATTTATTGTGGAATTAATTTTTTTTTCATTTGTTCTTACTATAGTTACATTGGCGGTAATTATATTACACCGGATGGTACATTAGCATATCCATTTGATAATATTGCATCACATTATCATCATTTATGGAAACCATCAAATGGTTATTATCCAACGGGTGAAGCACCGCCACCATACGAAGAAGCAGTTGCATTAACACACAATGCTGATGTTTTTACAAATAATCAATGCAATGCAATCAGTGTTTCAACAACAACAACAACAGCAGCCCCTCGAATGTTACCCGTTAATTTTTGTACAACACGTGAATTAATACCAATGAATATAAATTCAGGTGCAGGTGTTGGAAATTCACCAACGCCTGGAAATCCAATGAATGCAGTAAATACCGGCACCGGCAATGCAACAACAGCCAATGCAACAACAGCAATGGGTACAACAACATCAACCACTACAAATTTAATTAATATAAATATTAATAATGCTGGAAATGTAACAACAATTGGAACTGGTGAAAATCATCAAATACATCATTTAATGGGGTAAATTTTAATTGGGAATAGTTTTGCATGTTAGATATTAGGACATTTTGGTTTGGCTTTGGGTTTGGGTTATCAAAAATACATTATAAATGATCGCTATAAATTATTGGATGGGGTTTTCTTGCATGGACTTGGCCAGAATGGAAAATTTTCCAAGAAAATCGCAGTTTTTAAGTTATTTTATATGCGGAAAATTTTACCAAATCATTTTCTTAGTGGGATATCTTGAAAATTCGTTAACCAATCGTTTTGAAATTGATACAAAGTATTTATAATACATTCTATCTAATCTCTTGGTCAGAATTCAATTAATATTTGCTGTATGCTTTTAAATAAATTTATTTTGCTTATAGAATTTTTTGTAATTAACGAAAAAAAATTAACATTTATATTCTTCTCTGGTCGTACAGCAGTTCTAATAATTTATTATCAAATTCAAATACTAACTATAATAATCATAATAATAACAATATTAATTATCAATCAACTCAAACACTATCATCAATTGCATCGTATGCTTCATTACCGCATGTATTATTGGAGAATCTAAACAATAACAATGATGATAACATTTCAAATACCGATGATTGTATTAATTTTAACACAACCACCACCAATAGTAATATGAATACAAATCATAATAATAATACTAATATAATCAATCGAAATATTCGTTATTCTGATAAAGAACATTCAAATAGTTTACATAATATTACAACAACCACAACAACAACCACGGCGGCAACAACCAATAATTATAATAATAATAATAATAATAATAATAATAGTATGGGTGGCAATACTAATAATGATAATTATAACAATGTTGACTGTAGTAATAACAATAATAACAATACTAATAATAACAATAATACAATAACTTATAATAATGTTGGTACTAACACAACATGTTTTAATACAAAAAAAAGTTATGAATGTCATTTTAAAAATTGTACTTTAAATAAAACTAATAAAGATAAGGTTTTAAATTGTGGTGGTGGTGGTGGCGGTGGTGGTTATCTTGATGATGGAGAATCAACATTTAATAATAATAGAATGGTCTCATCATCGTCTTCATCTGAATTATTTAATCAAAATACTAATAACACAAATATTTTAAATTCAGATCAAAATGATAATGGTTTATCAATAATAGAAATGATTAATTCATCATCTTCATCATCATCGGCGGCTGCGGTTGCGGCAATCGTAACTGCATCTTCATCAGCATTAATTCAATCACCGTGTCCGACAGTCACATCCGTAACAACGATGCCAACAACAACGACGACGACCGCATCCCCATCAATCACAAAACATTGTGAATATGGCGTCCGTCAGACACCAAATCATCATCGACGTCATCATCACCATCATCATCATCGTACGATACCACGACAATACGCAATGAATATTGTTGATGATCCAATTGATGTACAAAAATCAACTCCATCCAATGGAAATGGGAATCATCATAACAATAACAATAATAATAATAATATTAATACAAATAGTAATAAAAAACCTGTATGTCAATGTCCAATTCAACATGTTCCAATGACCTATATGGGATCAACTCAATTACAATCAACACGAAATTTAACTGATATTTATCTACCACAATTATCATCAAAATCAATGCATCCAAAATCAAATTATGTTATAAAATCAACTGTACCGACGCAAACAACAACAATTACAACGGCTCCTGTATCGACAACCAAATCCATCACATCACAACGTCCACCGTCGTCAACCGATTGCAATGCCACTGTAATACTAACCAATTTGACAACTGCACAATCTAATAATGCTAATAATGCTAATGCTAATCCTAATACTAGTAATAATAATAATATGAATACAATATTAATTGGTCCGATAATTAACGATTGTAATAATACAATTCGACGATTATATCGAACACCAACGTCACCATCACCATCGAAAAAAATTTCAACAATTTCTAAACATATCGCTAATGAAATGTCATCAATACAATCTATTAATAATATACATTTAAAATCCACTTCTTATACAAATAATCAAACGGATTTAGAACACACGACAAATCAATTGAATGGTCAACGTCAACGTCAATTGGTAATGCAACAACAGCAACAGCAGCAGCAGCAACAGCAACAGCAACAACAACAGACGAATACCAGGCATCAGCTCCATTCGATTCTTAAAAATGGTAATCGTGTAAAAGATTTAAAATCTGGTTTACTAGAAAATATTAATCACAGTAATACTGTAAATGATTTAATGGAATCTGTACCATTTCCAATACAATTAATTGATACAATTGGAAAAAATTTACATCATCAATCTACATCACCATCATCATCATCATCATCATCATCAGCTGTAATAACAAATACAACACCTTCAATCATTACAATACCATCTTCATCATCATCCTTATCATCATCAACATCAACATCCTCTTCATCATCATCCGCATCATCATCATCAAATGGAAATAATATATTATTAGAAAGAATACAAAATCAAATGTATCCAACATTACCACCAAAATTATATAAATCAAATAATAATAGTAATAATAATGATAATAATTCATCGATTCATCATCAATTACAATCACCATCACAATCATCATCATCCGTTGTGACCATGAATTCATCATGTTTATCAAAACAACATCGTTCCTCAAACCTACCCGCTCCCATTCAAACAATATCAAATCCATTATTATTAATGCAAAATGATTATCATTTTATTGATGGACAAATTCAAAATATAAAAAATCTATCATCATCTTCGAATCATAATCACCATAATAGTAATAATAATAAGAGTGGTCATAATCATCATCATCATCATCATCATCAAAGACATCAATCACATAAACAACCATCAACAAAATTTTCCGATCAACAACAACGTACAGGACAATATAAATTCGGACGTTCCAGTACAAATAATAATCCATATTTAATATCATCCCAGCAACAACAACAACAATATCAACATTTAACAAAATCTTTACCACGATCAGCCTACACAAATACAACATTATCTGCATCTGTATCTTCATCTGCATCTCCTCAATCGACGTCCACCAACAAAATCAATAATCAAAATGATAAAATTAACCAATTATCCAATTATATATTTCCATCACAATTAAATGATTTTATGAATTTTGTCAATAAAACGCAATCTTCATCATCATCATCATCAGCATCAACGATAAATCATTATACATTACCGAAGAATGGGAATAATAACGGTATAATAACATCATCATCAGCTCAATCATCAAAAATATCATCACTGAATAGTTCTTTAACCGATGTTGTTAATAAATTACCATCAATTATTAATATACCATCACCAACAATTATTGGATCAAATATAATATCACCGTCATCATCATCATCAATACCATCTACATCGGCAGATCTAAATACATTATCGTCATCATACACAATAATTAAATTAAAACCAACTGTATCATCTGTATCTACGTCGTCTACGAGTCCAGGATTACGTCAACAAAAAGAAGAAAATCAATTGAGTTCAACAACGTCAACCACACCATCAACGTCAACGACAACAACAAAAATCGTTTCACCATCATCAACATCTACTACACCAACCCCAACAATAACAACACGATCAATATCAACCGCCCTCCCGGTATGTACAACATATAAAAATTGTACAAATCCAAAAGAACATTTTCTACCGAATGACACCAGTTTGGATGACGATTATTTAAGTGAATGTGAAAATTGTAAAACAATAAATGGTTCAAGATATTATTTAAATAATGAATCAATTGATGATTCAGATTCATCGCATCCCGCAAATCTTCATCATTCAAATACAAATCCAAATCATCATCATCATAATACCAATCATAATATGAATCATCATAATCATACATCATCATCATCATCACAATTACAAGAAACGATGACATTACAACATAAACCATTGGACGATAAAGATGCGGAACAATTGTATTTGCGACAATCGTTAACGTTACCCACAAATACAAAACCGAAACCAAATATGTAAGTAGAAATAGTTTAGATTGTTGTAAAGTCCCAAAAATGCTTTTCAGGTTGCTGTCGCGATATGTAATTTATCCTTCTTCTATCTGTATTGCATTGTCCTTTGTCCGTTCTTATTTTCTCCACCCAGTCTTTCGATTTTCATTCACATATCATCAGAGAAAAGATAACAATCGCGGGTTTATAATGAAAAATATATTATAAAATTTGAGAGAGATAAAATCAACTTTAATTTACCCGTATGAATGTTTGTGTTTGAGCGTCCAACAACGTCGTCTTCTCCAACCCATCCTTTGCACTTTTGATGGGAGGAAACGATCGCCATTCATACGCACATAACCAAAAACCCCATCAAATGCGACAAATCTTTAGATATACCGAACAATGTGTCAGGTTTGCAATTATTATTTTTTATAAATTTCATGATCGTTTCGATTTCGAACATTTCTATGCACTTGAAACTCATTGAATATTCCAATGACGTATCCGAAGTTGCATACGTTTGTCTCAAATCCAACCGTTCTGATGTGTTAAATGTTAAATGTCAATACGATTATTTCAATTCAGATTCCATCTCCCTTTAATTTCTTATTCAAATTCGTCTGCCTTATTTCAAAGCTTCTGCCTTGTTAGGTGTTTAAATATGAAAATACATTATGAAAATATTTTATTTGTAGTATTTTCAATCGTTAGCTAAACATTTATTCAATTCAATCGCTTCGATAATTTGTGGATGACTCATTCGGAGACTCAAGTAGTAGTCTTAAGATGTTTTAAACGTTTAGAAAAACAATTGTTTATTCAATGTTGCTCCCGTCAGTTGTTTTTAATTTTACGAGTAATCTTCAATCAATTTGAAATTCTGTGTATGTATCAAAATGTATATGTTTTGCTTTTGTCCAAGTTTTTCTTCAAAATCAAAATCTTAAATCCCAAGTTCTTCATAACGAACATCAAAATCAGTCAGTTTTTTAAATGTTTTCAAATCAAATCTCAATTCCGATTTCACGTTAAGATCATAGCAAAAGAATATTTTAAAAGTATTCGATTCGCTAGTTTTCTATATTTCTTCAAATGGTAATAGAAAATAGAAAATGCTGTTGTTGTCGTATAGCTAGATCCAGCAATGGGTAAATCATTTCGTTTCATATTTATATGTTACATCTATCTATAGTGAATATAGGATCATGTTAAAAAGGAAAAACGGATCTCGCTTCACCACAAAAAATGTTGAACGAAACTGAACGGAGACATTATGTTATTGGTATAGAGACAACACACTGAGTAGTTGTCCGATTGCGTCCCATATATAGGTGATTGTATTTGAACTCTTGTTTGTATTTGAAAAAAAAAAAGTGAAAAAAAGGTTATACAGGTTATAAGGTTATACAAAAAAAGGTTATTCATTCAATGATCAAAGTATTGTCCATTGGAAGCTACAAAATTTGGCCATCTTTCTGGCAGTTTGTGGATTCCATCCCCAAAAGAACTTCTCCGGTGGCTTGGTGGTGAAGAACGAATCGAGCCAACTTTATGATACCCTGTTCTGAAGTGAAGCGTATCGTACCGGTGAAGGCATTCTGCATTGATCTTAACAAGTAGTAATCAGAGGGGGCTATGCCTGGGCTATAAGGCGGGTGAGGTAGAATTTCCCATCCACTGTTTTCCAAATAGTTTTTTGAGCCAGTCTTGCAACGTGTGGCCGAGCGTTGTCATGATGGAAAATTATAGATTCGTGTCTGGTTGCATATTCTGGTCGTTTTTTCACCAGTCTTCGCTCTCTTCAAACGAATTAATTGTGTTCGATAGAGAGGTTCTGTCCCCTTTGATCGTCTGATCCGATTTCAACAGCTTACAAAATACAACACACCCTTCTGATCCCACCAAATACAAAGCATTACCCCTGGCACCCTGGATATTCCGTGGCTTTGCCGTGGATGTTGATGGTTGGCCGCCGTGCCGTCACATACGATTTCTTGCGCTTGGGGTTATCGTAATCAATCCATCCATTTTTCATCACCAGTGACAATCCGATCCAAAAATGACTTGTTTTTGTGGCGTTGAAGCAACATTTCCGACATGCAGAACATGCGGCGTTCGATATCTCTTGGTTTTAATTCATACGGCACCCAATTTCCAAGCTTTTTTTGGATGAATCCCGATGTGCTTTTAAACGTCTGGAAAAGGTTGTTTGTTGATCAATTCCCAATGATTTTGCAAGATCTTGTTGCATCTTCGCGACACGCATCTTCATCAAGCAATGCCTTCAATTCTTCATCTTCATCATCTTTTTTTTTTGGCTGTCCGGGTCAACAATAACTTCTGTCATCGTCTTCTAAGTTGAAATTGGCCACTTTCAAAAACCAATGTGAAACAACCACTTTTGGCACGTTCTTTCAGTTAGAGCATGTCCACAAATCATAAACCACCATCTACTAAAATACGATGAATTTCGCGGTAACACTTTTTTTCTTCATGTTAAAGCAATATGAAGAAGAACTTCCCCGCTATAACACTTTTTCTGGCACAAAGTTCAACATGTTCCAATGAAATAGAAAGAAAAATGTTGTTTACGCTTCAATCAAATGGCATATATACTGAAAAAGATGCGCAATAACAGTAGCTTTCAAATGAATATATAGTCATGGATGAACACAAAGCGAAATAATACTAGTAACTAATACACTCTTAGAAAACCGTACGAATTAATGCATACTCCCAATATTATAAACTGATGATTAACAAGAAACGATCCATTGGTTAAGTAAGAGAATTTAAAAGTAATATCTAATAATAAAAGAAAAACTAAATTAACCAAATGATCTTCATTTATTTTCTATGGAATACTTGTACTATTTTTTTTTTTAAGGTTTCTCCTCTTCCTTCTTAAGTATCGGAGTCACAAATACATTATAGAACGGGAAACGACAGTAGAAGAATTCAGTACATATTTGACATCATTCGTTGTTTGTTTGTTGGTATTGTGACTGTGATTGTTTCTACTTCAGAAATTCTGTTGAAACAAATGAACACCTGAAAATGTTTAGTTTTTACTCTAATATAAAGAATATTTTAAACATATAATACAAATATTACGTTTTAAACTTTGTTTATTTATGTTTTGAAAATTCTTTCTGTTGTATCATCTATCTGTTTTGAATAAACATTGAACAGAAACAGAAATTCTCTGTTTCTGTTTCTGTTGTACACGACTCCGACTAATCTTTATACATTTTTAATTCTCTATAAGTATATATACCAAAAAACGATTTGAAATTAATGTTTAATTGTTTCCCAATTGAAACAGATCAAATAAGAATCGTGAACCAAAATGGTTTAGTACAATAACAGCTGCAAATTCATCTTCAGAAGAGGTTGAAGAAGAGGAAGAAGAAGAAGAAGAAGATGCAGATGCAGATGAAGATGATGAAGAAACATTTCAACAAACAGAAGAAACATTTCAAAAATAGACTAATAAAAAATCTGTTGATTGTCAATTGTCCAAAAAAAAAAAGAAAAGTGAATTATATTGAATTCTCTGAATGAACGGTAGATAAAAACGTGATCGATATAACGAAAAGGTATAGATAACCAAAAAGAAAAAGAAAAAATATCGCGTAACAAACAAAAACAAGGTAAGATTAATTTTATTATATTTAAAAATTAATTAAAATTATTCAAAAAAAAACATAAACAAATTATTTACATATACAATAATTTCTATATTTAATATAAATATATATAAATATAAATATTTATAGACTTAAGGATCACACAAGGATCACATAGGACCATACATTTAATGAATGTGTGTTTTGAAATAAATCTATGTCTGGTTTAATTTGTCTCTTTGCGAATCTATAACTGTAAATATATTCATCACGCAGCCACAAACAAAACAAAAATATGAGTATTATTGCCAATGAATTTTTATTGGTGGTCTAAAGGGTTCTAAATCGATAAGGATATTCTAAAGGGTTCTTTAAAATCTATAAGGATAATTTTTCAGCGTTTTTCTGATGTTGCTAAATGGGTAACAAATAAAATTTAATAGAAAATTTATTCAAAAATTCCATTCCATTCCAAAAATTTTGGTCAAAAATAAAGAGAATGTTATAGATGTTATTTACCAAAAAATGTAAAGCTCGCTTGTGAATTGACCTGACCTGAATCCGTATGACTTGACCATCATCATCAAACTAAGATTTCATTAGAACTTTTTGGATATTTGTCATGTCCTTTTTTTCTTTTTACGTAACGTATTCGAATTCAGCAATTGTGACTTATTTTTATCGTCACAATTTATAAAACACACCTTTTGAATTTTGAATTCATATGGATTATTTTAACTATATATTATTCATATAGAGAGTAGTTGGTTGGTTGGTTGGTTGATGCTATTATAGTATTGTTGGTGTCCAAAAAATGAAGAAGGCAAAAAAAAACCCTCCCCATTATACCCTCCCCATGAATTCAAGAAGAATCTCCCATTACAGAATACTCTATTTTTTTTTTTTTCTTCTAATTTTACACTTTACAGATTTTACATTAATTAAATTAAAACAATTATATTTATACAATCTATTCTAGACATTTCTTTTTTAATATACATATATATTTATTTAATTTTTATGTACATACACAAAACAAAAAAAATAAATATATTTACATATTATTTTATTAATATTTAATATTAATATTATTATTATTTTACTGCCAAAAAAATTGTTGTTTGTCGACGACCGATTTTCTATATATATAATAAAAAGAATTATTTGTCCAAATAATGAATAAAAAAAAAAATCTCCATAAATTATATTAATAATAATAAATAATAAAAATGCTCATAGCATATAATTTAAATTTAGTTTATTAAATTAAATTAATTAAATTAATTAAATTGTGAATTCAAAGTCAGTATTACAAAATGAATTAACAATTCAAAAATAATAATAATAATACTAATTATAAAATTATAGTTAAAAACTGTTTTATGTATTATAGATATTAAGAAATGTAGACCAAAAATTAATCAAATTAGAAAAAAAAAAAAAAAAAATTAATACTAAAAAAATACTAATTTATTGTATATATACAAAAGATGATATATGATATAAGATAAGATAACCGAATTAATATTATTATTTATTAATATAATAGATATTTATTTTTAATATTTAATTATTCATTTTCATATTCCATTTTCATCTCGACAGCCAAAATTTGAAGAATAATGTATTTTGACCAAACCAAATTCGATCATATTCTACGCAATCGATTCGACTAAAAATCTCGTATAGTTATAAAAATAGTCATATATATTTCTTATTTTTATTGTATTTACCTTAATTAATCGAATAATTAATTATTTTTTTTCCTAAATGTGTGTTGTTATAAACCCTAATTATATATATGTATATATATATATAGCAAAAAGAAAAAAAAATAGTTAAACATTTTTTTGCTGGTACTGCAATAAGTTGTTTGTGTTTTTTTGCTCATCTTATTATAATAATTTTTTTCTTGTCATTTTTCTGATAAATACCATTCAAAAATCGAATGACGATCGGATGATTTAATCTGCCGTTGAAGTTATCTATACGAAATTTCCTTTTATTTCTGCGTATTCATATACATATATTATTGGTATTTATTAACGTTTAATCGTTAGCGGTCCTAAAGTACAATAAGTCATATAATGTCAAATAACAAAATAAAAATACAGAAGCGCTTATATCTAAGACTTTTACATTACATTAAAAACAAGATTGTTTCATTGACAGGATAACATATTTCGGTATATGTTTTGATTAATTGTTGAGGAATAGCTCGTCGTTGTCGAGCGATTGGCTGACTTAATGGTCAGAGAACATTTCCTCAGAAAATTATAGAGGATTTACATTACATAGATTTTTATAGATAATCTCGATAAGAAAGGAATAAAGAATTTTTATGGTAAATTATACAGAAATTTCATGGAAAATTATTGTTATAATTTCCTCAGAATATTTTTTAGATAATTTCGATAAGAAAATTATAGATAATTTCGATAAGAAAATTATAGAGGATTTTCTTTAGGAAATTATAGAGGATTTTCTTTAGGAAATTATAGAGGATTTTCTTTAGGAAATTATATAGAGAATTTTATCAAAAAAGTTTATATAATTTGCTTAAGGAAATTCAAGAGAATTTCCTTTTTCGAAAACTATATCTATAATTTTTCCAGAAAATTATACAAGAGTTCATCAGAAAACTATTCAGAATTTCCTTTAAAAAACCCTCCGGAATCTCCTCAAAAAACTCATGTAAATAGAATATATTAATGAAAAATTGTACAATTTCCGTAGTAATCTTCGGATAATTCCATTTGAAAATTATAGACAATTTCCCTATGAAAATTGTAAAGAATTTTCTCATAAAATTAGGCATAATTTCGCCGGAAAATTATTCAGAAAATTTTACTCTAACAATTATATAGAATTTCTTAAGCAAATTTTAAAGAATTTCCTTATTAAAATTTTACAGAATTTCCTTACAGAACAGAATTTCCTCATAAGATCATGCAGAGTTTACCTCAAAAAGCTATATATTGAATTTCCATAACAAATGTGTAGAGATTTAAAATATTGTACAGAATTTCCTCAGCAAAATTATTGCAGAATTTCCTCTGCATAATTATATATAGAATTGCTTCTGCCAAATTATAAAGAATTTTCTTAATTTCCTTAAAAAACCACGGTGAATTTTACCAGAAAATTATATAGAATTTTCTTTATAGAAACCCATAGTCAATATTTCCTAATAAAACTATGGAGAATTTTCTGATAAAATTATTCAGAATAATCTTAGCTAATTATGTGAGAAAGCCCTCTGGAAAATACTAGAAAAGTATGCCGAATTTCCTCAGTAAATGTATTGTAGAATTTAATCAAAATGTATAGAGGATTGGAAGTTGAAAATTATACAGAATTTTATTGCAAAATGATTCCGCAAGTTTTCTAGGTAAATTATAAAGCATTTCATCAAAATATTATTTAGAATTTCCTTTGAAAATCTAAAAGAATTGACCCATTGTAAAAAATTGTACATAATATCCTTTGAAAAAACTATGGGAAATTCACTGATCAATCTACATCGCAAAATTTTAAGGAATTTTCATAGAAAATTGTACTTAATTTTCTTAGATATAAATGCGGTTAATTTTACCATAGAAAATAATAGAGCCATTAGAAAACTATAGTGAATTTCCTCATATACAGAATTTTGTCATAAAACTATTCAGAAAAGCTTTAGTATATTATGCAGAAATTTCTCAGGAAATCGCATGGACAATTGACTTTAGAAAATGGACTTTAGAAAAGTAAGTCTAGTAATTCTCATCAAATTGAAACAGAATTGATTTAGAATGTAAAGATAATTGCATCAGAAGTTTATAGACAATTTTTATTAAAAATTATACAGAATTTTTTATCACATTGAGTGAGATAAACATTCAGTGAGTTTATAGTTCAGTAAATTATAAAATAAAAATAAAGTTTCCACAGAAAACTAAGGAGGATTTTATCATAAAAAACTGAACAAGTTTTGTCACAAAACTACCCAGAAATTCATTAGAAAAATATGCAAAATTCCAAATTAAAAAGATCATATATATTTTCAGAAAATTATGATGAATTGCCTTAGGAAAACTAAACAGAATTACATCAGAAAACTAAACAAAATTTTCCTTAATAAACTGCGCCACATTTCATCATGAAAAGTATTCTGAATTATACAGAATATTCTTGGCAAACTATATATAAAAAAAATTTCTTTACCAAATTATACAGAACTTCTTAAAAAGAAACTTTACCGAAAATTCAAATTATTACAAAATTTACTCAGAATATGTATTGTATAGATAATTGAATTAGAAAATTATACAGAAATTTCATTGAAAATTATACGTAATTTTATCATAAAATGATTCAGAGTTTTCTTGTCAAATAGTGGATAGAGGATTCCACAAGCAGAAAATTATTCAGAATTTCCTCGGGGACATTGTCCCACACAGAACTGCCACAGAAAACTTTACAGAAAACTATGGTGAATTTGACAATATTTAAAAGAGTTCACAGTTTCGGCAGTAAACTATTTATATGGAGAATTTCCTCAGAAAAATATGCACAATTTTTCCAAAAAAAAATTACACTTAATTTCCTCCGAAAACTATATTTAGAGAATTTTTGGTAGAGAATTTACTTCAGAAAACCATATTGAATTTGGCTCATTTAACGATTTATAGAATTTATAGAATTAACAAATTGTTTAGAAGCACTTCTGGAAACCGCATGTACAATTTGTTTAAAAAAGTATGTTGAATTTCCCCAAACAATTTCTCAAACAAACAAATTATATAGTGAAATTCCTTAGAAAATGATAGAGAATCTGGTCAGAAAACTACTGATAGTTTCATTAACCCATAACTATGGATACTTTCCTTGTGAACAGATAACATAATATAGAATTTCCTCGGAAAATTTTTAAACAATTTTAATAGAAAATTATATGTAACTTGCTTAGAAAATTATGCCGCATTTCTTCTGATGATTTTAAGGAATTTTCATTGAATATTAAACAGAATTTTCCCGTCAAATTATTCAGAGAATTTCATAAGAAAATTATCATAAATTTTGTTCAAAAAAATATGAAAATAGTGAATTACATCAACGAATTATAGATCGATTTCCAAACAGAAAACGAAACAACCTCAGTATCAGTAAACTAAATTAAGAATTTCATTAGTTAATTATCCACAATTTCTTCTATCACAAATTAAACAGAATTTTCTCTAACCAAATTATAGAGAATTTCAACAGAAAGTTATCGAGAATTTCCTCCGAAAAAAATTAAACAGAAATTACCTCAAACAACTATTTTTAAGAATTTCCTTAGAAAACTATGCACAAAATCCCCAATTCATATGTTTAGAATTTATCCTATGAAAACTATAGAGCATTTCGCCAAAAAAACTATATAGAATTTGGTCAGAAAATCGTACAGAATTTCACCGGAAATCTATAGAGAATTTCTTCTGAAAGATAAAATTTCCTCACATAAAAAACTATGGTATAATTTCCCCAAACAGAATTTCCTCAATAGAAAACTATATACAGAATTTTCCAACAACTCATATTTTAATTGTGCGTCTTTGCCATTTGATTTTTATTTAACACCCATAATTTGGTTTATAAACTTTTCTTACTTTATTTTTTATATCATTATAACGTTTTACATTTTAACGTTAATTGAAATAACCCACAGAGCCATTAAAAATAAAAGATTTAAAAATGAATTTATTTAAGGAAAATCTACCGACCGACATAATAATAAAAAATAAAATAAAATCGTACACAATAAGACAGATAACTTTAGGACCGCGCACTTGAACGTATTATTATTATTATCATATTCCGATATAGATCCTTCAAGTCATTATTATTATTATGAAATTTCCAATCATCATATCAATTCCATTCGTTAATATACAAAAGGATTAAATTATTTTTATTTAACCCTTAAATATCAAATAAAAATCTCATCCGTTCAAAATGACATAATTGAATTATTTCGGCAAAATACAATAAAAAATAAAAATTACCACCGAACCAACAAATTATATGAAATCAAATAAATAAATTAAGTATTACAATTAAAAAAAATTACATACAAAAATTACAAAATTTTTAAGGATACTTTTAAAAGGAATCCCCAGATCTTTGTAAAAAAAAAACGAAAATTAATCACAATTCCTTATTAAAAATCGCAGAAATCTCACAAACGTCAGCGATTCCCTATTATTTTATGCGCACAAATTTAATTATATATATAGTATTAAAAAGAAAAATATATATGCCAATTTCTTACTCCCCCAACAACAACCCAACAATTGTGAACAAAACAGTATTATATTTAATATATTACAATAACAAAATTAAAATTAAAATTAAAATTCTTCTATATTAACCATTTTATCTAATCTATAAAATTTAATTTATATATCAAATCAAATATTTATCTATATAGATAATAATTATTATAAATAATTATTAAAATTAAAGTGTGTAAATTTCTGTTTTATTTTTATTTATTTAAAATTAAAATTAAAATTTATATATATTTAATAATCTAATTGTGTTATTAATTTAAAGAATAATGAAATTAATTTAATAATATATATAAAACAAATAATTAAATAAATGTAATTGTATTTATGAAAACGTTAAAACTAAATAAATAAAAAAAAAAAAAAAATGTTTAATTTAATTAATTCAAAAACGCGCAGACGATTTGAAATCATCATCATCAACATCAACGCGTCATCATCATCAACATCATCATTAGAAACATATTATGGCAGAGTTAGCACACGCCGTTATTTTAATGATCAAAAGAAGAAATCATCCAATTGAATGGGTTCATCAACATAAACATTTTTCCGCAATTGATAACCCACAATTTTATAATAATAATCACTTGATAAACCTTTTGGATCCGAAACTTTCATCACCATATCATTTACCGTTATCCGATCATTACACTTTAATGCCCGTCGATAAACTAATGATTTACCTAGTTTTTGCCAACATTCTAATTCACAATCGATTATTCGTTTTTTACCATCAAAATTTTTACCATCCAATGATTGTTTAATTGCCATTAATTCATAATCATTAAATTGTATTCCATTTAAAATATTAATTATATTATTTGTATTTGCAGGCGACGAACAACGCACGGGGTTGTATAATTTAATTTCACCTAATTTACGTATGGTCTGAGTGAATTCAAGAAATTCATGAGGTTCCAGTGATAGACAATGATCAGTACCTTTTTGTTTTTTATCCATAGTAAAATGTCGTTCAATAATTTTAGCACCCAATAAATAGGCAACCGATGAAATAGCCGATACACTTTGTTCATGCCCTGAATAACCAATTGTAATGGTTGGAAACCATTTACGATACCATTCAATGGCACGTAAATTTGTATTGATTGGGTCGGTTGGATACGATGAAACACAATGTAATAAACACCAATTTGTACGATTGGCTAATAATTTTTGAATCATTTTTATCGTGTATTCATTTTGCATACCCGTTGATATTATTAATGGTATTGTTTTATATTTTTTTTTACATGCAAATTCTATTAACTCAAAATTATTTGCATCACCTGAACCGATTTTAATGAATGGCACAGGTAATAACAGATCTTCGGCTAACTGTCGAAATGATTGTAAATCCATTGCTGATGCTGTAAATAAAATATTACAATCATTTGCATACGATTGTAATATATTAAATTGTTCAATGGAAAATTCTAAATATTGTTTGTGTTCGCCATAGGTTTTGCCAAATGAATTTTTTGTTGTATACGGACGATTTAATGCATTGGCTGTGAATTTTTCTGTTAAACATGATTTTTGAAATTTTACACAATCAGCACCACATTCCTGTATAAATTAAATATAAATTGTGCAAAGCTTGATCATAATTATTGTTTTGGTTATCCAAAAAATATATTTCTAAATTACAACTAACCTTAGCTTTTAAAATCATTTCTTTGGCCAATTCAATATTTCCCTGATGATTTTGTCCAATTTCAGCTATTATAAAACAATTTTCATTATCACGATCAATTTGTTTATCACCAATTGAAAACATTGTTATTGATTTTTTTTTACTTGATTATTGTTTTGCCGGAGATCGTCTATCATACAATAAAGTATAATTTAAACTGAATGTAATATATCATATAGAATTGTTGATTGACGATCTCGTTGGGTTTTGTCCGCCCGTATAATAAATTCTAAACAATTTATAAATTTACTGCTTGCTTTACTGCTGTTGTCTGTATATAAACAGACAGTATCGATCATAAGCAAAATCATAATTTATATTAAATAATAATATGATGTTTTAGATTTTTTTCTTTTCAGCGTTGTTGAACAAATGTTGAACATTGGTTGAACAAGTAAATGTCAATATTGAAGAAGGTTTAAATATCATCGGCGACGTCCAAATGGATTGACCATTTAAAAAAAAAAATAGGAAGAACTTCTTTCAATCAAGCTGGGTTTTGAATTTGAAAATCTGACCAACTCGAAGACGTGATTTCGTAGACACAATCAAAATATGATTGTAAGTTATATTAAAATCTCATTGTTTTTTCTTCTTTCTTCTTAACACATCATATAGGTTTTATTGATATATTTTGTCTTGTTTACCGTTTAATTTGATATTAAGCTCGTTAGCCCCAACCAAACAAATCAATTAGAGTAATCTATACTTTTGAAAGTCTCCAAAAATTGCCAAACAACGAGGTTGTTTCAATAACAATCCATCAAATCCATCAATTACTAACCGAAATCTTTTGTTTTCGTTTAATCGGGGGGTTTTTTTGGGGGAAACTCCTTTTGATGAATTCGCAAGGCAACTCACGCACATTACAAGTAAATTTTCATAGAGAATCCGCACCCATCAGTATCAGTTCGGCACAAAAAAAGAGATATTTTATTATATATGAAAACCATTATGATCGTTAATGTACTTGATTCTACTATATAGATAAAATATGTTTTTTTTTTACAACTTTAATGATACTTTTTCAATTAAATTATTATTTGTGATGCGTTTTATTAAAGAACAATTGCGATTGTAAGATGACAATAAATGAATGATAATATAATAATCGGTCAATTTTTTAACAACCAAAAAAGAATATATTCATACTATATTAGAATATAAATTCTAGGGTATATACAAAGTATTAAAGATACTTTGTTTCTACCCGAATTACAGTTATGTGTATTCCTTTTTATGTTGAAAAGTTCTTTTAATCCGTCAAATTTATTCTGTTCCCTATACCAACTCCAATATATAAAAAATCCAAGGGATTATTAAAGATATTTCGTACTGTTTGCTGAACACAGATTTATTTCAATTATTATTGTATTGAAAGATGATTTTTTAATCGGTAAATTTATTCTGCGGTATCACCGACTCCGACTGAAATTCAAGCAAGGGTATGTATGGAACTGTTTCTAATCGATTTGCTTCATAGTTTTGTGTATTCCATTTACATTGAAATGTTCTGTTTTCTCTGAACTTTTACTGATCCAATGTTTTATTAAAGATATTTCTTTCTGTTTCTGAACAGATTCAATTGAAAATTTTCTATATTCAATTTACGTTGAACAGTTTTCTAAAGGTAAATGTATCACCTTCTTATATCACCAGCATCGATAGAAATCTCGTTCTGCGTTTATTCTTAACGCGATCTATTTCAGTTTTTTGTATTAAATTTACATGGAAATTTTCCCGAGAAAATTAAGGATTTAAAATTCACACCTTTTATTATAAAAATTATTTATAAGGGGGTTTGGTTTGAAAAACACCCTCCAACAAAATCCCAATAAATGCTGAACCGAAACAGTTAAAGTTCTGTTTAGAACCAGGGAGGAAAGGCATCAAATTCCTTTTAATAATGTTTATGAAATTCTAAAAAGGTTATCGTATAAGATATTAAAATCGCGATATTCCGCCCTATATCAAGGTTTACATTTTCATATAATTTTCATTGTTTTTCTAACATATTTCTAAGAAGTGAAATTTTGTATTTATAATTTGCTTGAAAAATTTTCTATATAGGTATTTTTTCTGATCCATCGAACTCCCGCATACAAATCAAAGTCGATGATATGAGAGATGTCTCCCTTTTGTAACCAATTTACTTACTTGTTTTCTTTTGTATTTAATTTACATTCAAAAAATTTTGTTAATCGGATTGTAGTTTATTATGATGATCCCATCGTTTTTAGACACTGCCCGCACATATCCATTTGGTATATAGAAAACATTAAAAGTCAATACGTTATAAAGAGTTTAAGTCGAATTTCGTTGGATTTATTATAAAATCCTTTTAAACATGACTACATGCCGCAATATTCCGCGATCTAGGTTTAAATTTTCTTTGTTTTTTTTTTTCATAGAAAAAACTGTAATAATTTCTCTGTTAATCTTCATGGATCTTGAGATATATATAAGGAAATTCAGGTAATTTTAAATAAATAAGTCATCCGCCGTGAAAATTTTACCTTTTCATAGAATTTTTCCGTGAAAATTTACTTTTTATTTTAATAAATTACAGAAAAGTATTCGGAGAATTTTCCCAAAAACCTTTAGAACATCTGAAAAACTTTTTTTTATCGGGGGGATTTTTTCGAATATCACAGTCTCCGGCATAGAAATCCCAAGGGTTTATTAAAGATATTTCGGTCCAATGCTCTAATCGAATTATTCAATTTACTTGAAAAGGGAGTTTTTAAAATACAGGTAATTTTTGCGTACTGACATCGTATAGAAATCCAATGGGTAATATTAAAAATATTTCCTGTTCTACAATATTTCTAATCGATTTACTTCAGTTTTTGTATTCCATTTACATTGAATAGTTTTTTATATTTAAACAAATTTATTTTTATCCCATTAATTACTTTCACCCACTGCTTTCATACAAACAAATCCTTAAATATAAATAATTTAAGTCATTCAAATTTTCAAAGTTGGTTTTGTTCATTTTATTAATAATTCATAAAATAATATTAAAAAAATTAAAAATCCATAATAAATGAAATGAAGAAAACGTCGTAAAAGAGTCGAAATGTGCGAAAAAAAATCAAATATTTTTTATTGATCTATACGAAAAAGATTTAATAATTTGTAATGTTGTTTGTCAAAAAAAAAAAAAAAACACTAAAGAATAAGAAATAAGAACGACGAACAACTTGAAAAAATTTATTCAAAGTGTGGATTAAATATTATTAATTAATTTATATAATAAAATGTTGATTTTTTTTTATATTTATATTTAGTAAATTCGCAAAAGAATTCTTTCTCTATATACAAAAATTATTATTCATAGTAAGGTCGATGCATTGCTATCCATTCATTCCGCACAGTATAATATAAGCGCATAAAAGAATTTGTCGCAAAAAAAACAAAAAAAAATTAATAAAATGAAGATTAAAAAAATATGTATATTGTAATTATAAAAAAAAAATTTATTGTCGTTAAAAAAAAATGCATAAAATCAATTAAATTACGCGTCTCTTGCATTGCATTTTCACATCATTTTTTATTTTTTATAGCTATAAAATTTTTTAATTCGTTTTCGATGGAGGCTGCATTAAAAATTCATTATAAAGGGTGATTTTTTAGCTATTATCTTTTTGGCAACACTGGTTTAAACAGTTGACGCACGTTTCGTGTTTTTTTTTTTTCACTGTCAAACATCTTCAGTTTGGTCTATAATTTAACCATGAATCATCGTTTACAAACGAACAACGCTTGCAAAGATTATTGAATTTTATTATCAAAATGCGTGCTCTGTGGTTAAGAAAATTCATCGCGACGAAATTGTGTTCAGCAACGATTGGCTAATTTTTGGCTCAAAATGGGTACGTAAATAAGCAGAATTGTCGATGTCGTTGGAGTGAATATCAGCCGTAGAAGCATTGCAACACAGCTACCAATGCATCCACAGAAAAAGTCACAGTTTGGTGCGGTTTATGGGCTGGTGGCATCATGGGCTGACCGTACTTCTTCCGTAGATGATGCGAATCGTAACGTAACTGAGTGAATGGTGAGCGCTACCGTGAGATGATATCCAACTTTTTTTTGCCCGAAATGCAAGAGCTTGACTTGCATGACATGTGGTTTCAACAAGACGGTCGGTGCCACATGCTACACAGCACGCCCAACAATGGACTTATTGAGAGGCGTACATTTCGGTGAACATTTTATTTCATGTTCGGGACCGTTCAACCGTTGGCCGCCTAGATCGTGCGATTTAACGCCTTTAGACTATTTTTTGTGGGGCTATATGTTAAAGCTCATGTCTATAATGTCAGACAAGCCCGCTCTAATTGACGCATTGGAAGACAATGCATTGAAGCATTTATTCGTGAGATACCGGCCGAAATATTGGAAAGAGTATTTTTTAAAATTGGACTAAGCGGATGGACCATTTGAGACGCAGTCAACAAGGCAGTCAACATTTGCATGAAATAATCTTCAAACATTAAATTATATGGACCGTGTACTATCGATTCAAATAAAGATTTCATGCGTTGCATTTTGAATTTTATGTGTTTTTTTTTTTTTGAAAAACTTTCCTATAGCTTTTAAAAAATCACCCTTTATATTAATTTTTCATTGGAATTTTTCATTAGTTCGCTTATAAAACAAATTTACTTATAAAATGTATTCAGAAGACAACTCCAAGTACTGCAACCGATCGATCGACCATTTTTAGAGACATTTTCAAAAAAAAAAAAAAAAAACGAATTTACAAAATAAAATATAAAAAATAAATAAATAATTTTTTTTTTTTTAGTAAATAATACCAATTTTTATTATTTTAACTCTTATTTATATAAATGCAACAAGTGCATTTTGTTTATTCCTCACGTTTTTTCTTAAATTTTAACTTTACCTTAACTTTTAAAACTATATATAAATAGATATTTTACTTGTGGTGGATGCTGTTTCTTCTTATTTCAAATATAAAGGTATATTTTATACCTATATGATAACAAAAAAAAAAAAAACACAAAATCCTTTAGAATATTTACTCATCTCGTTTTTTTTTTTATTTATTATTTATTTAACTCGTCGTTGCGTCGCGGTTGATGCGCGGTGTTTAAAAAAAAATATATTGAACCGGTTTTACGTTTTAAGTCACATATTTTTTTTTTTATGGATTTTTAATTCAGTTAAAGTGTAATTTTTTTTGTAAAATAAATTAAATGAAGAAAGACAAAAAAATAAAAAAAATTAAAAACAGACTTACCAGAAAAATTGTATACAAAAAAATAGAAATTTTGGTGGTAATGTGGAAGGTTTAATTTTAATTTTTTTTGTATAGGTTGGTTGGTTGGCTGGCTGGCTGGTTGGCGATATATGGAAAAGAAAAGTCTCAAATATTATATTTATTTAATATTTTTGTTTGGTTATTTAATAATAATAATAATATATTAGAATCTTTTTTTTTTTTTTTTATTTTGTATATTTAGTAAATTTACATATTTTTTTCTTTTATTTAATTTTACTAATTTGGTAATTTTTTTTTTTTATTTTACTTTTTAAATGTTTCGTCTTCTATATTTTTTATTTGTTTGTTTTTGGTTTTTTTTTTTTTTTTTTTTGGTTAGACACCTAATATATAACGAAAATGTTTTAATTGAAGATTTACATAATAAATGGAGTAGGGTTTTTGGAGAATATTGATTTATATAAGAACTACGTGGGGTCAGATGAAGTAAGGCATTGTTGAGAAAGCGCAATAAGGATACTGAAAGTGTAAAGGATTCTGGAAGTGTAAAAGATTTGCAAGAAATTCTAATAAAGGCAAGGGATAAATTAAAATTTTTACATGTAAAATTCAGGATTGAATCTTGAAATTCACAATTTAAAATCACTCCGTTTCGTGTTTTCAAGGGAAACAACAACAGATTTTTGCCCGATATCATCTTAATTATAAATATATCAAATATATTATAATAATTTTTTTCAAAAATTGATTATTGATTAAGAAAGCTATTCAAAATCAAGAAATCTCTATATATATTATAGAATATTGATAAAATAGTAAAGAGATGTAGAAAAAATCTTGAAAAATATTCAACAATCAATTAAATTAATTCATGTATGGAAACTGCGTATCCAATATTTTAAAATACAGATCATCTTTAATGTATTATATAAATTAAGCAAAAATCAAAATTATGAAATGAAAGGATTAAACAAGGAGGAAATGGGTAAGAAAAATCCCCGTCAGAATTAGATTAATATAAAATTTTTCATACAATAAAAAAAAAACATTTCCTTGAACTTCTCTTAATCTCGAATATTGATGATTTAAACAAAATCAGTTCATTGCATAGGAAATCTCATCATAACTATAAATAAAGATCATCTTAAATGCATTATAAATTCATCAAAAAAAAAAAATATGAAATAGGATTCAACAAGGAAAACTTGTGTAAGAAAAATCGCCATCAGAATTAGATTATTACAAATTTTTCATACACACGCAAAAATTTCTTGGAAAAATGCAAGGAAAATCTTGAAAATTATTACATTCAAAATCAGTTAATTGCCATAGTCCAATTCAATCGTCATTATTTTACACAGACCCTTTTATGATGCATTCATAAATTCATCAAAAAATAATATGAAAAAGGATTAACAAATCAAATTCACAAGAAATCTCTATATCCGAAGTTATTAATTAATATAAATGAAATGAAAAATCCAAGAAAATCGATTGAAAAATATTCAATTTCAATTAAATCAATTCGTGCATCGAAACTTCATCTAATATTTTAAAATACAAATCAATTTTAATGTAATATTATTTTTCTCAAAAAAAAACATAATATGAAAAAGGAGTAAACAAGGAAATTTGTAAGAAATCCCGTCATTTTATTTTACCCAGATCCTTTTAAATGCATGATAAATTCATTACAAAATATGAAAAAGAGATTAACAAAGGAATTCACAAGAAATCTCTATTAAGTCAAAATTATTAAGTCAAAATTGTGCAACATTTAAATGAAATGAAAAATCCAAGAAAATCGATTGAAAAATTCAATTTCAAATCCAACTTCGTCCAAGAGGAAACCTTATCCATTATTATATTTTAAAATACAAATCATCTTTAATACATATGATTAAAATCTATCAAAAAAAAAAATCTATGAAAAAGGATTGACAAATGAATTCACAAAAAATCAAAAATAAGAATTTGATTAATACTCAACAATGGTTTTTCAATGAAAATTGGAGAAAAATTTTGAAAAACATTCGATTCTTAATCAGTTCGAGTTCAAGGAAACCGCATTCAATATATTTTACAGCGATCGCATTTTGAAATGCATAACAAACCAATTTAAATATATGAAAAGGAAAATTCTATCAAGAAATCACGATCCGCAAAATTGCATGAATACAATAATTTTTCAAATAAAACAATCAAAAACACTGGAAAATCTGGAAAATTATTTGATTCTGAATAATCAGTTCGAGTTCAAGGAAACCCAATGCAATACAATACAAAGAAATTTTTTGTTTTTTTTTGTAAATGCGATTGTTATGATTAAACGCGATTCACAAGTAATCGGTATATATCAAAAATGTATATATTATAATACAAAGTGTTTATGTGTGAAAATTAAATGAATGCAGTAAAATATATATATTTGAAATTGAAGCAGTCATCAAAGAATTATTGAAATATCGGATGCGTAATTCAAGAAAGCGAAATTATGATTATGAATTATGAAAGAAAAGGAACAGAATTATTACTAATAAAAAGGTATGTAAATACTAAATAATATTATTTAAATAAATTATAATTTATAATATGTTGATTTTAATTTGGTACACGGAAACTCCAACTACCATTGGCTGTTAATTATCGCCAACGGTGGTGGAGTTACCAAGTTCCAAAATATTTCTTTCTGCTTTTTGATCCTATAACTTGGATTTTCCTTTTTGGCTCCTCATCCTGTCGTGTGTTATCCCGAAAAACGATAAAAAAAACTTTTCACCTATATATTTCTTAAAACCAAATTATTTACCGCGAGTTCCCGCCCCAATTTAATCCACTAAACACTTTTTCACTCTTAACAATATTTATTTATTCTTTTTTAAAACATTTAATCACAATTTAAAAATAAATTTTAACAATTATATTAATTTTGTTAATACAAAATTACCTTACATTCTACGCAGACAACAGTCACAACCAGATTTTTAACATTTATCTTTACTTTAAGAATGTAACACTTCATACTGTAATAAATCATCATAAAATTTATCATAAATTAAACTTATCTATAGACTATAGAGTGTTTGTGTCCATATATCTATATATAGATATATATTCAACTGAAGCCTTAGATTGCACGATCTTCTGCGAAGTCCTTTGCGAAGTCCTTTGAATTTTATTATTTTATATGAACAAACAAATGAACTATCCAAAATCTCGTTAGGTTTTCAAAGACTTCTTCTTATTAAGAGTATCTATTCGCGTCTTTACGATCTGCGAAATTCATTTCTTTATATAGCGCGAGATTATTAACCGCATCTATATATTTTGAATAAATATCCCACAGTAAAACTTGTAATATTTTTTTTTTGAATAATAAAAACCATCACATCTTAAAACAAAAAAAAAACCGCATTTGAAATCAAAAACAACAACAAAAATTATGCATAGAGAATTAAATAAATATTAATAATAATTGACGAATGTTAATATAAAATAACACAAACACAAGAGAAAAAAAAACGAAACGAAATAAATTGCATCGATATATATAAAAGAAATATTCGTGCTATTGAAATTATATATATATATATTTATATATATATACAAAATGCGATTTTAATCATAATAAATATATGCAACCAGAGCCCGCAATGCATAAACTATATATATATAAATATGCATTCAGCTATTGTATATACAATATATATTGCAATAAATACACGTGTGTGTATATTATATTATATTATATATATTCTTTTTTAGTTCGTTATTTAGTTTGTTGTGTATATTTTATTTTTTGATATTGCGAATGCAATAAAATGCATTTGATCATTTGATGATGATCTTCACAAAGTGGAAGTCAAGGCCATCATCCATGCACATTAATTTTGTCTGCGGCAGAATATATATACATATATATTTATATTTTATACATATACGTGCATGTATAAAATAAAAAATTTTCTTGTTGTAAAAGTCTCGTGATCTTTTTCTCCTTGCAAAAAATTAAAAAAAATGAAAAAAAAAAAAACGAAAATGAAATGGATAAACCGCGCCGTGTATTCTTTTCTTATATATAGTTCGTTGTTTTTCATCCACAACCTTTTTTTTTTTTTATTCATCATATGTAAAATTATACGATATTATAAAATTTAATGCAATTCTGTTTCATATAGAACGTTCTTATTGTGTGTGTGTGTGTTTAGTTTTTTGAATCTTAAAACCAAACAGTTTTTTTTCCATTCTTAGATCCATCATCAAATATATTCTAAATACTTTTGTTTTATTTTATATATATGGTGATGGTGGTGATGGTGGTGGTGGTTTGCATTATTTAGCTGCCCTTTTTTTTATTAATAATAATTCTTGTTGCGGGCATCAGCTCCATTACCATTACCTTTATATATTTAATTTTTTACATACCTGTACCTGTACTGCTTGTACCTATATAACACATTAAAAGAATATATATTTCAAATTACATACCGTATGTATTCCATATTAAAAAATTAAAATGTGCAATTTTTTTTTTTATATTCTTCGTTTTTATTAAGTTTTATTTTGATGGTAACGAAACAATAACGAATTGTTGTAATGTACGATTTTTGCCATTTTTTGCCAAGGATTTTCTTTTTTTTTTTAAAGAAATTGTTTTAGCACGTTAGATATCATAAATTAAATTGTGGGAAAATTAAAAATCTCGCAGTTAAAATTTACATTTTATTTTTTCCCATTTTGGGGCAGAATTTCATTT
Organism: Dilophus febrilis; assembly: GCA_958336335.1. Lineage (NCBI taxonomy): Eukaryota > Metazoa > Arthropoda > Insecta > Diptera > Bibionidae > Dilophus > Dilophus febrilis. The sequence continues at coordinate 41,638,889 of OY284470.1, read as the reverse complement.
AAAAAATTATGCAGAATTTTCTATCAGTAATTTATAGAGTGTATAATTTCATTTAAATAGAATATTGTGCCGTCGTCAGTCGGATTCTTGGAATATAATATCCCACTCTTTTGGTTTTTGGTTTTAGTTCTGATGTTAAAAATGTTTTTTTTTCTTAAAACTCATCAGGCTATAGGAAAAAAATCTATGGATAATTCGTTCCATTAAAATTTCCCAAGAAGTTTTCCTTTATCAGAATTTCTTTCACGAAATAATATATAAAATTTCCTCAACGAAATTATAGAGAATCTCCTTAAACGATTGGTAGACAGGTTTCTTAAGCAAATTATACAGCGAATTTCCTTATGAAAATTACACAAAATTATTTCCTTTATCAAATTATAGAGCATTTCCTTTTATAGAATTTTCTTTTTACAAAATTTCTTTTTATAGGATTTTCTTTTTACAGAATTTTTTACAAACAAATTATAAAGAATTTCCTTATACAAAATTATGCAGAATTTCCTTTACAAATTTATAAAGAAAAATTAATTTAGAAAATTTTAGCAAGAAAATCGTTTAAATTTGCAAATTGTAAAGGATTACCTTCACGAAAGTATATACAGAATTTCTTTAACAAAATTATGCTGAATTTTTTTTACGAAATTCTGCATGAGCTTCTTAAGTAAATTATAGAGAATTTCCTTAAGTAAATTATAGAGAATTTCCTTAAGTAAATTATAGAGAATTTCCTTAAGTAAATTATAGAGAATTTCCTTAAGTAAATTATAGAGAATTTCCTTAAGTAAATTATAGAGAATTTCCTTAAGTAAATTATAGAGAATTTCCTTAAACAAATTATACAAATTTTCCTTCAGCAAAGTATACAAATTTTCCTTAAGCAAATGATACAAATTTTCCTTAAGTAAATTATATAAATTTTCCTTAAGCAAAGTATACAAATTTTCCTTAAGCAAATTATATAAATTTTCCTTAAGAAAATTATACAAATTTTCCTTAAGAATATTGTACAGAATTACCTTTCAAGAAAACCTTTCAAATTTCCTTCACAAAATATAAAAAATTTGCTTCTCAAGAAGCTTCCTTTTAGCCAAATTATAAAGAATTTTCTTAAGCAAATTATCCCACTTTTCCTTAAGCAAATTATGGAGATTAATCTCCAAGAAATTATACAGAATTTCCTTAAGTAAATTGAGAATTTCCATATGCAATAAATTATACAGATCAGATTCTTAATACATTAGACAAAATTTCCTTCAAGAATTTATCGAGAATTTCCCTTAGCAAAATATAGAGAATTTCCTTCACGAAATTATAGAGATTTCTTTTCCTTTACCAATTAAACAAAATTTCCGTTAGTAAAATTATAGAAAATTTACTTCCCGAAATTATACAAAAATTGCCTTTAAGAAATTCTAAACGATTTCCTTAGAATATATTATATGGAAAATCCTCAGAAATTTTACAGATTTTAATTTAGAAAATTATACAATAAGATTTCCTTCAACAAAATTATACCAAATTTCTGTGATGAAATCATACAGAATTTCCTTCACAAAAACACACAGAATTACCTTCATCAAATGATTGAGAATTTCCATAAGGAAATTATACAAAATGTTCCTCATAAAATTCCCCAGAATTTCCTTCACGAAATTATACAAAATTTCCATTTTTCAAAAACATACAAAATTTCCTATCTATATAGAAAACTATCTATAAATAGAATTCCATTTAGAAAATTTTTGCCAGACGATATACGTTTGTCTGACTTTGTCAATGAAATATATATATATCTTCATCAATATGAAAATAGTTCTTTCATCAATGTATTCGCTTGAATAATATCTTATGATTATAATTTTATTCGACATAATTATAATTGTCTGTATATTAATCCAAACAAATACAATGAAAAACCAATTTTGTTATCAATCGCATCACTCACGTATATATATCTATCTTTTACAAAATTGTACCACGATCATAACATAAAAATTCAAATATATTTTGCAAAAAATTTGCTATATAACCAAACCCATAATATTCTATATAATATAATTCGCCCATTTAATATATTATGAATTTGTATTTTATTATATTTTTATATATTGTGCTTTGCGGTTCTGAATGTATCAAAATAATATGGTTTAATTCTGATGATGTGATCTTAAAAAGAAAAAAAAAAGTTAAAATGCATCTATATTATCCTATTATATATATACGCAAAAGACGTTCGATAACCTTTATAATGCATTAGAAAATATATATATCCAATAATACAATGTAATTTTCAAGGGCAAACCTTCCTTATCTTATATTATTCGCACTTTTTACAATTTTTTTTTGTTTTCTCTCGTTGCAAATCTATTTTATATATATATATATATATATATTAAGAAACGATGGATGCACACATATATCCATTATTAAAAAACGCAACACAAACACACAAATATATAATAATATTATTTATATGCTATATTATTTATTCTGTTTCATTCTAAAAGATGTAAAAGATTTTTTACCATATTATTATTATTATTATTACACACTTAAAAGCAAAGAATATTAAAAAAAAGGCTGTATATTAAAGTCTAAAGAATTGAAACCATAGATTTATATATAAGTCTATATAATGAAAAATAAAAAAGTGCGTGGTGGTGAGTGTTGGTTATGCGATTATGTATATATACAGTGATATATTTTTGTTATAAGAATTCCAGAGCTAGAATCTTGTCGAACTGAACCATTCCAATATAAAACAAACCATAACTAAAAAAAAAAACTACAACGTTTTTTGCAATATATTTGTATACTTATATCGCATCTTCTCGTATAAATTATATATGTATATATATATGGAAAAATGTTCTTCATCACAAGTCTGGTTATATTATTTCATATATATAAATTCTTATATTCCTTATTTTTTTATCTTCTTATAATAATAATAATATTGTTTTTTTTATACAAAAATACATACATAAAATGTATTATTTCTTCCTAAATTATGTGCATATTTTATTAGCATAATTTTTTAACTCTTTTTTTTTTATTTATATACAAAAAGTAAAAATTGTGTTGTATTCATATATACATACATATATAGATAGATATATAATTGGCCAGTCGCAGTACCCCGACGATATATCTTTATATTCTTATATATCTATCTATATATACACAGCAGATATGCATTTGATATTAAAAGAAAAAAAAATACCTGATACATGAATATATATAAATATATACTTTATATAATCATAATACAATTTTGTGCGGATGTGTGTGATTTAAAGTATTTTATATAAAGGGTTTATTTTTTTTAAACAGATTTTTGTATATTCTTGGATGAATTTTTTATTTTTTTTTAAACGATTATTTAATATTTATGCGAAATTGCAAAAAAAAAATCGAATTCAACAAAATAGCAATTATTAATTATCTTTTATATATAAATTATATGTAAGGACACGCATATATATAGAGGCGCGCCTCACACGTGACAAATTTGATTGAAATGTAACAAAATTAAAGGATATTTCGAATGGCGTACGTTGGCTCATTGATAATTATAGCTAATTTATGGAAGAAAAAAAATCTGTTTAATGAACTAAATTTTTTTTTGAATTACGGCCCTGGTTTTTTTTTTTTTTTTAATTTATTATTTCCATCAAATCATTTGAAAATTCAATCAATTTCTGATGATATTGATAAAGATATAGCGGAGATTTTCAGTATACTTAAAAAAATGTGGGAAAATGGAATTTTGCTTTTTGAATAATCGACTATTGATTTGGCCAATTGGGCGATTTTCACATTTTTTTCTATATGAAATATTAGAAAATGATTGAATTTTCATATAATTCAAGGAACTTATTGGAAAGAAATTCTTGGCAAAATTTGATAATCTTGAATAATTTTCCGGACCGGATTTTGTTTGAAACAAATTCTATTTTTTTTTTGTAGTATAATTAATTTGCTCCTTTCATATCCTTTTTTGGATCCAATATGGATCCAATATGGATCAGATTTTTTAGTAGACGTCTCTGACTGTGTCTATTGGTATATAAAATATAAATTAATAGAATTTAATTGACGTTAATTGCAGATTTTTTTATATGCTTTTTTATCATCATCCATTCGGTAAACGCGGTAAAGGTTTCAATTATAAATCTAATCAATTTGTAACATATAAGACATGTAATATTACAAGATAAATGTCCAGCCAATATTGGAAATGTCATAATTTCGTTATAGGAAATTTGAGAAAATAAATTCTAATAAATTTCTCCTTGTAAAAGATTCTAATACAAAGATGTTGATTGATTTCTATACAAACCATATATAGATGAATAATATATACAGACAGATCAATGAGCTTCTGTTATTCTGTTATATCGATATCATCTATGGTTTACTTACACTTACACAGATATTTGGTTTTTTTGAATGGTTTCATTACATTATTGAAAGATTATTTTCAGATAACCTGCGAATTACTCTTATCGGTACACGATATCAAAGCAACGTCGAGTTATTTAAAGTATAAACATACTGTGTGTTGTGTTGTGTTGTGTTGTGTTTTTGGATTGATTAAAAAACAGTTTCGTATATAGACAATAGTAGTAATGATAATAAAATAAAATCTATATAATTTTTATATATTCTAAACTAATAAAATAAAGTACGGGATTTTTTTTTTTTGATATTTTATTTCATTTGTGATGATTTTGTAATTATTTTTATTATTATGTATTTGTAGTTAAAATTGTATCAATTAGTATTTTTTTTTTAATATATTTAAATAAATTGTGAGTGGTTTTCTCAAATTGTGTGTTGATTTTTTTTTCTATAATGTTATTATTCGTTATCAAGTGTTCAAGAAAATGTTAAGTGTTCCTAAAAAATTAATTATTAGTTCATAGAGTTTAAGATATTTCTAAAAACATTCTGTGAAAACACTAAAAAATCAGTAAATATATCTGGGAAAATTTGGTCGTTTTTTCTTTAACAAACAAATAATATATATAAATGTGTTCGTGCTTGTGTTGAAATTACTTTTCTTTTTTCATCAATATGGTTATGATGATTCCAAATTTTGCTGCTTTGCGGTAAAATTGTGGATTTTACTTTTCACGTTCCAGGTGTTTATCAACATTTTCTCAGGTATGTTATATATTTTTAATTTTTTCATAATTAAAATAATGGTCAATATGGATTTGATTTATTAAAATAATTGTATATTCAATAATTAATAATTGAATAATTGATTGAATTGAATAGTAAAACGCACTGTATTTTATCCATAACTAATTAAAAATCTGTATAGGAATATGAATATTTTCATACATTACTTAATCGAAAAGTTATCTCTATTTATATATATATACTACTTTAACCACTATTATATCGGACACCGGCTATTTTATCCGTATGCTCGACTTTGAAACGCCGAGAAAGGACTTTAAACAATAATTTTTTAATCCTTCTAATTTTATTTCATAAAATGATGGTTTTAGTTAAATAATTGTGCAGACAGAAGTAAAAAAACTTTTAATTTCAATTAGTTATGGAATTTAATTCAAAATGATTCAATTTATGTCTTTATGATAGCATTCTCCATTCTCTTAGACATGGTATTTACTAAACTTTTACATTCATCCGGTGTTTTTGTGTTCCTCATTTCAATGATTGTTCCTTGGAATTCTTCACTCATTCAATTGTAACTTTCATATCATGTGTTTACTTTGTTTTATTAATGCCCACAATTGTATTCTATTGAACTTAAATCGGGATTGTATGGTTCTTTTGAATCTTATTATAAATAAGAAAAATACGAAACATTCCTAAAGAACTTGATGTAGCTAATTGTAAGTCTACCGTATCAGATATTCAAATAAAATATCGTTCAACCAGTTCATTTGAGTCGCAGAAAATGGTGTAAAATCTAATGTTACTGATCGTGATAAAAGCAACTGTGAAAAATTAGGAGAACTGCTGTAAGTGATATAACTCTAAAATGGTCAACAGCAATCCAAAAAGTGGTCGCACGAAAGTGGACAAGGCAATGGATTTATAAACAGAACTATATAAATATATTAGAAAAAATTAAACACATATTGTATTAAACAATGTTTTTTTCCCTAATAATAGTCCCTAATAATTTTTCAGCACAAATCAAAGCCCCTTTCAATTGTTTTGCAATAAACAATAAACAATTTTGAGTTCTGGGGCAATTGGATAGCATTATATTTTGATGATGAATGTAAATTTGTTTTTGTTGGTGATTCCGATAATCGAGTAATTCACAAAAAAAAAAATGAAGCATTCCATCGTGATTGTTTAAAGTGCACTGCGATGGAATTTTCAGCTAGTTATTATAATTTACGTTTCTTTTTTTTTAAATTAACTTACTTAATTTTATTAATTTACATTTCATTTAGTATACGGTTAACTCCCAAAAACACATTCATATACTAAATGACCTTTTGCCATCGATTATTAAATTATATTTAAACGGCGAATATCTATATTTCATTAAGATGTTGCCGTACCACTTTGCTAAATTGTTAGCTAGATTCATTGATCTATTGCGGTTTATGAGTTATGGCCAAAAATAATTTTATGAGTAGAAGTGATTGTTATGTTTGATTGAATGGTATAGTCATCTTTAAAAAAAAACCAAACATATTTTTAAATACTTTATAATTCTATATCTATATAAATTTAATTAATTTAGAACTAAAAAGGCGATTTATAAAACGGAAATTAACTATAATTAACTATGTAACTTCGGTATATTTATCTGAAGATAATCTGGAAAATTGTAAAGAAAATTTTAATTTTGTTAAGGAAATTTTGCATAATTTGTCAAAGAAAATTCTGTATATAATTTGATTAAGAAAATTCTCTCTAGAATTGGGTGATGGAAATTCCCTATAAATTTCTTAAAAAGGGCATTTTCTAGAATTTCGTGAAGGAAATTCTAGCTTATTTATATGCTTAAGGAAACGAGCAGAGCAGCGATAGTTTTCTAATCTAAGAAAATCTAAGTTAATAATTTTCTAAATCTAAACAAAGTTTTGTATATAATTTTCTAATAGGAAAATTCTTCATAATTTTGTGAAGAAAATTCTGTATAATTTTGTGAAAATGAAAATTTCTCTAAAATTTGATTAATGCCATTTTTTTTTTTTTATAATTTACAATAATCTTTATATAAGGAACAATTTCATCAATATATGAATATAGATCAATATAATAATGAATTGAATTGATTGAATTCATATAAGAATTCAAAATAATAAAATCATTTGGCATTTGTGTGTTGTTCATTTGATAAAATTTTTGAAATCATGCCTTGAGCATTTCGATTACTATACAGTTCGAGTATTAAATTATATCTTGCATATATGCGATCGTGAAATTTTTAACGAGAGAATTTATATTTAAATTTGTATTTGTATAAATACGTTGAATTGTCCTTATATGCATCTTAAATATGTGTGTAAGATTGCAAATGTAGATATTAATTTAGTTGAATTATAAATTCTGATTCTGTCATTTATATATATATATATATATATATTCAAATTATATTTATAAATGCATTTTTTTTGTTATGAAAAGATTGGAACTTAATCGTAACTATAAATTCAATTTTTATCAGTTACGTTTTTTACATGAAGAATATAAGAAAGAATATAAGAAACAAGACAAGCGATATTAAGAATAAATTAAGACTCAAAATGAATTAAGTCCATACACAAGCAAATGAATTATATTTGTAATACCAGCGAAGAATATATATAAAGAATAAGGTTTTTTTTATATAATTCCTTATCTTAATAATAAATTAACCAAATAAAAAAAAAATATTAATAAAAGTATTAAGTTAAAAATATATATATTAATTTTTAATAATAAATACAAAAAAAAAATGCTTTTATATTACCCACAATAAAAAAAAACGACATATCGAAGATCGTTTATGAATGCAGCCAAAAAAAAAAACAAAAAGAAAATTAAAAAAAAAAAATAAATGAGTAATTAACAAAATAATTAAAATTTTTTTTAATTTTTTGAATCTCTAAATCACAAAATTTCAAATACACTTTAAAATCACAATTAATTAAAAAATGTTTTTTTTTTGAATAAAATAGCACTAATCTTTTGTGTGTAATAATACAACAAAACAAATAAATAATTTAATTATTAAAATAAATAACACACGTAGTTTGTATTGCGTTGACATATAAAACTATTTATAGCTAGATTAATTTTGTGATCTTCATCCTAGTATATCCTTATGTCGACTGATGATCATTTTTATCGTCTTAACCACAGAAATATAATATTCAATAAATTTATGTATTTAAAATAAAAAAAAAGAGGTTTTTTTTGTTTCAAAAACGAATTATTAAATATATTTTTTAGTGCGTGTATATAAAGAAGATATATAAAAAAAAACTTTACACGTATTATTACGAGATTCGGATGGTATGGTCGAAAAGTTTATTGTAAAAGGCTATTCGATGTGATTTCAAAATAGAGTAGTGGATAAATACTCTGGTGGGATTATTATTAATATGTGTTCGATGGTCGCTTCTTGTACAACCTTATAGGTTTTTTTTTTACCATATCTTTTACCATAATATTATTTATTTATTATTCTTTACAGTTTATATATTTACTTAAGTTAAATTATATTACTTACATTGCTATACTTTGTCTTGACGATATATTCTTATTAGTATATATATGTATGTATGTAGTTATTATAGTTTGTGTGTTGGATATTTCTGTTTTTTTTTAATTTTAATTACATATCGAGTTGAGTTCTTTATTTTGTGGTCTCTTTTTGCATGTTTATTCGTCGTCTTCATATATGTCGTTTATTTATTCCTTATTCTATCATAATATCATATATAGTTATTTTTTTTGTACTTCTTTTTTAAAATCTTGTATATTATTTTATTAAGAAAATTACATTGATGAAATTAATTTTAAGAATATATAAATTTAATATAAGGGTAAATATTATTGTAAGGGGAATTCTGTATGATTTTGTAAAATTTCGTGAAGGAAATTTGGTATAATTTCGTGTAGGAAATTCTGTATAATTTGCTTAAGGAAATTCTGTGTAATTTGCTTAAGGAAATTCTGTATAATTTGCTTCAGAAAATTCTGTATGATTTCATGAAGGAAATTCTGTAAAATTTAAAGGAAATTGTGCATTATTTCGTGAAGGAAATTCTGTTCAATTTACTGAAGAATATTCTTTATAATTTGCTTAAGGAAATTCTTTATAATTTGTTTAAGAACATTTTGTATAATTGCGTCAAGAAAAGTCTGTATTAGTTTGCGTATGGAAATTCTTTATAATTTTCTAATAGGAAATTCTGCAAAATCTAGACAAAATCTAGAAATTCTAGGTTTAATGCTTATTGCTTACAGAAATTTTGTATCGTTTGTTGCAGTAAATTATGAATAATTTGATTAATGAAATTCTGTGTAATTTCGTTAAGGAAATTCTTTATAATTTTATTAAGAAAATTCTGTATAATTTATATTTTCATTAAGGAAATTCTGTATAATTTCGTGATTGAAATTCTGTATAATTTTGTGAAGGAAATTGTGTCCAATATTCTAAAGCAAATTCTATACAATATACTTAAGGAAAATTTGTTTAATTCACTTAAGGAAATTCTGTATAATTTGCTTAAGGAAATTCTGTATAATTTGCTTAAGGAAATTCTGTATAATTTGCTTAAGGAAATTCTGTATAATTTGCTTAAGGAAATTCTGTATAATTTGCTTAAGGAAATTCTGTATAATTTGCTTAAGGAAATTCTGTATAATTTGTAGAGGGAGATTCTGTATAATTTCGTTAAGGCAATTCGGTATTATTTGGGAAATGAAATTCTATACAATTTAAGAAGAATATTCTTTTTAATATGCTTAATGAAATTTTGTATAATTTTTTTTAACGAAATTTTGTATAATTGCGTGAAGAAAATTCTGTATAGTTTGTGATTTCAAATTCTTTATAGTTTTATTAGGGAAATTAATGCACGAATTTAAACAACAAATCTGAAAGAAATCCTATTTAATTAGCTTAAAGCAAATTCTGTATACTTTGTTTACGGAAATTTTACATAAGTTAGACAGAAACTCTGTAGGAAATTTAGCAGCAAATTTATAAACGAAATCTAAAGGAATTTCTGGATAATTTTGTGAAAGAAATATTATAGGTAATTTGCTTTACATTTGTCTAAAGAAAATTCTCTATAATTTGTTTAAGAAAATTCTGTCTAATTTCGGAAATTAAATTCTATATAATTAACTAATAATTATAATCTCATTAATCCCACCTTTTCCCCAACTTAACTAGTGTATATAATCTTTAATAGAATATCAAATTTTCTAGTTTTCTAGTTTAAAAGAACAAACAAACAAGAACTTTTTGTCTTTCTATATATCAGTATTATAATAAAATTTATTATTCAATCTATATGTTGATATGGTTTGATACGCTTTAAAAATATATCCTTCAGTGTGCGTTTTGTTGCACAAAAAAAAAAAAATAAAAAAATAATGCATTTTTTATTTTTTTTATACCATATACCTTTATATGTGTGTAGAAGTTGAGTATATTTTTAAGAACAAACATAAATCTTATGCATTTATTAAAATATTTTAATATATTTATACAGTAATAAATATATAAAATATAATATGTTAATGTTTATATATTAAATTAATATATATTTGTATAAGTGAGATATAAAGAGTGTGTGCGTGTGTAAATAAAAGTTACAATAATAATTTTGTATAATTTGGTTGATAAAATATAAACGAAGAAGGATTTCAAAAATGAATATATTATCATAAAGTTATATGAATGTATGCATTAAATGATCATTATTGTATATATAAATATACGTTAATGACATGTTAAACAACAACCATATTTTATTTTTTTAATTTTTTTTTTTTTTGGTATATTTCAATATGAAATAGAAAAAGGGATTCATTCGCTGTTCTTGTATATATTCTATATAGAATTCGAATATTGACTGGGTATTAATTGTCGCTGTATAAAGGCATAGTGTTGGTTTGGTTGATTTTTTGTATTGGTTATAATTTCATGTGTTTCTTATATGTTTGTTAAAACTATATAAACACTTGTTGCTTTGCGTTGTGACGATTTGATAATTTAATTAATAAACATTTCTATGTAACACTACAAAATCGCGGCTTTTTCTCAATTGATATAAAACTAAAAAGGAAACATCTTATTAAATATATTTCTATACGCAACTAAACTAAATATGCATAATTTTTGTCAAAAGATATATTTTGTATAAATGCTTTGATTAGGGAAATTTTGTGAAGGAAATCCTGAAAAATTTATGAATGCAATTTTATATAACTTCTGCAGAAGCAAATTCTGCAAAATTCTATATATGTTTTGTAAAGAAAATGATTCCTATAGACTTATTAAGGGAAATTCTTATAGAAGGGAAATTCTATATAATTTATACGCAACGCAACGGCAGCGTGCATATTCAATTTTCTGAAAAGAAATTCTATATTAAGGAAAATCTTCGTGAATTAAACTTTATTATTTCTTCAATATAAATTCTGGATAATTTTGTGAATGCAATTTTGCATAATTTTGTTAAGGAAATTCTTTAAAACTTCATGCAGTCTAGATTTTTAACTAACATACAATTTTCTAAACGTATTTATGCCATCAATTTTCTCAAAATAAATTCCATATATATAGTTTGCTTACAGTGAAATTCTGCATAATTTGATTAGGGAAAATCTATTTTGTGAATGAAAAAATTTTATATAAATTTGTGCAGAAAATTCTGTATAATTTTGTGAAGGAAATTCTCTATAATTTTGTGTAGGAAATGTTGTCTAGATTTTTAAGGAAAATTCTGTATAGTTTCGTGAAGGAAATTCTCTATAATTTTGTGTAGGAAATTCTGTTTAGATTTATAAGTTCTGTATAACTTCTCTGCGTATAAATTTCGTGAAGGATTTTCTGTATTCAATATTGTGAAGGAAATTCTCTATAAATTCGTTTAGGAAATTCTGTTTAGATTTTTAAGTGGAAATTCTGTATAATTTTCCTCCTCTGCATTTTTGCCGGGGGGATGCGAAGGATTCTTGGGGATGGGGATGCGGCTGAGGATGCTGAGGAAAATTATCCAATAGACAATTCCCCATATAGACAATTTGTGAAATGGAAAATTGCCAAAAATACTGTCGATATAAGGATAAAATCTTGAAAACTTTCTTAAGGGAAATTCTGTATAATTTATTATTGTGAAGGAAATTCTTTATAGCGACAGTGTTTTCTATAATTTGGATTATAGTATATTTAAAATAAAATCATTCTTTATATCATTTTCTAATATATCGTTGCATCATATACTAAAAAATTAATACACATTTTATTATAAAAAATCTATATAAAAAATAAATAATTTCTATTAATAATGAATTTTATTTTATTTGATCGTTATTTTATGTTTCCTTTTTTGTATAAAAATTTATTAAGTATAAATATAAAAACATAAAATATATATGTTGCGAATTCGCATAAACTTGATTAATATTTATATATGTATTAAATACACATAACTATAAATATTTATCTATCTATATATCACTCTATAGAGCTTGTAACAATAATATTAATAATATTATATTCAATGCAGAGATATGTTAAAATATTTGCTTTGTTATTTATAATCATATATAAATTGCAGTAGTGTTTTTCTGTTTTACACATATTTTATAAATTCGCAGCATCTATTTTTATATATAAATAATTTATATATGGATTTTTTTTATATATCCTTTTTGTTTTCGCAAGATATAACTAAACAATGTACATAAAATAGTTTTGTATATGAAGCATATTAAAACAAAAAACTAAAAACTCGATGACAAAATGCAATTGTGGTAATGACCAAAACATATTTTATTTTATAAATATTATTCTATTTTAAAGAGTTCCATAATAATAATGATAATAATAATAATAATAATAAAATCTAGATATTTACGGGAAGGTTGGAAATTTTTTTTTTTTTTTGTATATTGAATAAATTTGTTCAATATTTTTTTTAATAAATGAAATCAATCAAATGCGCGGATTGCAGTGCATAAGAAAATACAGATACAGAATTATAGGTGATTTATTTGAAATTGTAACTGGGAATTCTCTTATATTTTCCAAACTGTGGGTTTTTTTGCAGGACGAACTATTAAATAATCCATTGTAAAATCCATCCTGTACAATTTTTTTTTTTTTTTAAATTATTCTCTTTTATACATTTTATAAATTTATTAATATAAAAAATCGATATATACATAATAAGTTGAATATTAAATTATTTACTGCATGTACTACTGTGTATACAAATATGAGTAAGACTTTATTTATGACTATTGAAATATTTAATTATTCTTCTAAATCTAAATCATTACCCTCAAAATGATCCCCGCGTGATGCGCAATGCAACTATGCCAACGCTTTTTCCAATTTTCAAAACCAAGTTTATACTGGTCTTCCGGAATGGCCATCAGTTCCCTATTCGATTCGGCTCTTCAAACTCTTCAATCGTGTCAAAACGGTGTCCTGTAGCGGTCCCTTAAGCTTATAGCAAAAAGCCAGAAATCACGTTCCAAGTCGCATCTCCAGTTGTGATGCATCTAATTTTGTCTTGATAGTCGAAAGCATTGTTTCACACTCTGTAACGCGACGCGGTTTTTCCATGAAATTGACCATTTTTGCCACCAATCGCGATTTGACTTTTCTGCGGCACAAAACATCTTTTTAAAATGGTGTTGACTGACCCAACAATTGAAATTCCAACAATATCAGCAAGCTCTCTATGGTAGTCAATCGACGACGATTTTGCAGCACCAATTCTTTGATTTTGTTTGCGTGCAGCTCATCAGTAGAGATTTTTAGTCGTCTTTGATGATGTGGTTCGTCTTCAACGCGTTCACGACCTTCTTTGAACCATTTTTGTGCCAATCGAAAACACTTGCTCTGGACATCGACTTCTCACCAAAGGCCTTCGACTGCACTATTCTAAACGGTTCGGCAGCGGCCGATATTTCATTTCGCGAACAAAATTTAATGCTACTTCTTTGTTGAATAATTTCAGAAATTATCAAAAATAAAAGCATATTTGTCCAAATAGATAAACCAGGGAAGTTTAAATTGAAAAGTTTTACTGATATTTGTACACAGTAGTATATATTTATTATTTTTAAATTGAACAAAGTGAAATTGAAAACTTGTCAATTGCTCGCGATATATACACATAAGATTATATTCAATAAATGGATGTCGTATGGATGTACATCGATATATTGTTATAAAATATTGGATTTTTTCTTTTATAGAACAGGAGCATAGAATTATTATTATTTTTTTGAAATATAAAAGATGTTTTACTATATATAAGTTTTATAAAAATGTCAAACAAAATACGGAGGATAGATAGATTTTTCACGGCATAGCGATCAATTCACAAAATATAATGTCAAAAATTTGCTTATGTTTTGTGTAGAATTTTTTTTGTTTCAATGGTAAGATTGATTTTTAGAATCTTAATAAATATAAACGTTTTATAATTTGTATTTTTTATGATAGAATTTAGAAATTCTATATCGCATTATATCGTTAATAGAATTTAACGATGTTAAAACGCGCCTAATCAGTGAATCTTCATTTTATAGTTACACAAATGAATGAAAATTGTTAAAGAATCAAAAAACGAAAGGGTTTTCCCATTTATTTCGATCATAAATTATTTAGAGATAATGGAATATTCTTCCATTTAATTATAACATCAATCTGTATACAATATGTGTATGGAACATTTTTTAAACTAAGTTCAATACAACATCCTGTATATATATGCATAAAAAAAAAAATAAAAGTTAGTTATAGGTTTTGTTTTGTTTTTTTGTGTCTTTTATCCATTTTATAAAAATATGTAAAAAAACGTTTTATATTCTGCATTTTATTCCACATAGGTATTTTTTTATTTTTTATTTTAAATACATATTTTTTATTTATTTATTTATGTATACGCATATTTAAACCATAAATGGTCTGATTGATATTATTATGCGAATTTATATGCGTGCGTTATAAAATCAAGTAAAACAAAGCAAAGCATATATAAGACAAGAATATTTTGTGCAAAAAAACAAAAAACAAAAAAACTATACAGAAATATTCCTATAATAGAAAATTAAAAATTCTTATATTATATTATTTATAATAGTCCTATACATATATGTATCCGTACGCATCAAATAAGAAAAATCAAAGTCCAAACGTACGTTGATCCCCAACTCAATAATGTAGTGTATACGCATCTAAAATAAATATTTATATACGGTAGACTCGCGATATAAAATACCCTTGAATATAAGGAAACCTCGAACGCTAGGGAACGCTTTCAAATTTTGTCTAATATAGCCTTAAAATAAGGAACGCTAAATCAATCAAAACCTCGATATAATGAACGATTGGTGTATTTTATTTACTCGTTGGTATTCAAAATTATTGAAGTTATGTATTTGTAAGTATTTGAATGTGTTTATGTTATTTCCCACCTCTCACAAAATCACTCGCTTCACAAATATGTATTGTTTTTTTTTTATTGGTTGGGTATGTACATTTTATACTCGTAATATATATACATAATTTTTATTTGGTTTGCGGTTCCAACCAAATAATACACTTGTTTTTCAAAATAATTGTTTAAAATGGAATATATATCATTTGATTTTAACTTTTTTTTTTCTTTTTCCGACGTTTGATAGATATCTCTAGCTATAAAGCTATTTTAACATTTTTAATTTACGGAACCTTATACATATAAGAAAACGTCGAAATAGGGAATGATCCCCTGCAATCAATTGTTCTTTATATCGCGAGTCTCCTGTATTTATTCTTATAAACGTGTCGGATAAAAAAAAATAATAAAACATCTATCTATATATAATAAAAATAATCAACTCTATATAACTTTTGATATCTTGTTCTTGATTATATACATATCGCTATCGCTATTATTATTTATATATATTTATCTGGTTTTTGGATTGCAAATTGTGCAACAAAAAATAAATGCTTAAAGATGTCTCGAAATGATCTCACAATATTATTATTATTATTAATATTGTATATATGATTATTTTATGCGATTATGTATATGCGGTATATAAAATATCAAGTAAAACATCTTGCGATGATAATAATAATTATTAATAATATAAAGATAATGATCATAGATTTTACTGATTATTATAAGAATATAATATATTAATTATAATAATCACTATTATTATTAATTATCATCATATGTTTTTATATATTTAATTTTTTTTTGGTTATTATATTGACTTGACTCCGGATTCTCATAAAGAATTATTATTATTCTAAATAAAATATATCTGTATATACAAAGTTTTCATTATATTTAATTTAAGGTATGGTTAAAATTTTGTTTTCTTAAACAAATCTATACGGTTTTTTTTAAGCAAATTAAACCTAGAATTTCCTTCAGAGTTCTTGTCTTGATTTTGTAGAATTTCCTATTAGAAAAATTATAAAGAATTTCCATACGCAAATTATAATGAACATTCTGCCGTAAATTGGACAGAATTTCCTTCACAAGATAATGCAGAATTTCCTTAAGGAAATTGTTTAGAATTTCCTTGACGAAATTATACAGAATTGATTTTAGCTTATTAAACAGAATTTCCTTCAGAGTTCTTGTCTAAATTTTTGCATCAATTTCCGTAATAAAATTATAAACATTTTCCATACGCAAATTATACAAAATTTTCTTCACGCAATTATACAAAATTTCCTTAAGCAAATTACTCAAAATTTCTTTAAACAAATTATAAAGATTATTCTCCAGTAAATAGTACAGAATTTCATACCCCAAATAATACAGAATTTCCTTAAGGAAATTATTCAGAATTTGCTTAATAAAACTATAGAATATGTCTTTCATGAAATTATAATATACAAAATAATTACAATATAATTTCATGTGGAACATTTTGTATAATTTCATTAAGGAAATTCTTTGTAATTTCGTGCAGAAAATTCTGTATAATTTCGTGAAGGAAATGGTATATAATTTCGTGAATGAAATTCTCTGTAATTTGCTTAATGGAATTCAATATATTTTCGTTAAGGAAATTCTGTAAAATTTGTTGGGGGAAGTTCTGTATAATTTGCATAAGGAAATTCTGTATTATCTCATAAGGAAAATTCTGTAAAATTTAAGGAAATCCTGCATTATTTCGTGGAGGAAATTCTGTCCAATAATTTACGGAAGTATATTCTTTATAATTTGTTTAAAGAAATTCTTTATAATTTGTTTAAGAACATTTTGTATAATTGCTTCAAGAAAATATTATGTTGTTTATTTAGTTTGCGTATGGAAATTCTTTATTATTTTCTACTAGGAAATTCTGCAAAATCTAGGCAAGAACTCTGAAGGCGATTCTGTTAAATTTGCTTAAGGAAATTTTGTATAATTTGTTGGAGGAAATTATGAATAATTTGATTAAGGAAGTTCTGTGTAATGTCGTTAAGGAAATGCTTTATAATTTTGTGGGGGAAATTCTGTATAATTTCGTGCAGGAAATTCTGTATAATTTCGTGAATGAGATTCTTTATAGAAGACATATTCTATAGTTTGATTAAGCAAATTCTAAATAATTTCCTTAAGGAAATTCTGTATTATTTCGGGAACGAAATTCTGTACAATTCATCGAACAACTTTAAAATTTTGTTTTCTTAAACAATTCAGGGAGAAAATACAATCATAACCCCAGTAAATCCATACGAATGAGTGTATATGCTTCATAGTTTAAGAATTCGATTAGAATAGATTAGATTAGGGTACAGTGGCAAAGATGAGGTTTATATGCATTATTCCGTTAGTATATACCGATTCATAAACAATTATACATAAAATGAATCTGAATTCATTCATGTCTTTACATTATTAAAGAATTCATTATTAAATTAGTTTTTACTTCGTGTTCAAAGAACAAATTATAATAGTAATTATAACAAAAAGAATTACATTATTCCATTTGAAACTTTAATTCAAAATCCATTTAATGAATTCTATATGGAAAGTTTAAATAACTTTTTTTCTATTTGCCAATCTTCCATCGATATCGTCTCCGTGGCAGTTTAATTTTAGTTGTATATATTTTCGTTTGTGTTTATTTTTAATTTTTGAAATTTATTGCAACAAACAATTTTAAAAGAGGTTTTAATATTTCTAATAAATGTTTATTTATCTATCAGAAATTACGCAAATCCCGACAATAATAACTTATGAACTTATATGAACACTGGACGTTTCATCCACATTTAAAAACAAAATAACTTGAAATATCGATACTCTCTAAATACAATTGATTTAATATTAGAATGTTTTATATTTTTGTTCTTATATATTCTAACCGTTTATGCATACAAAAATAATTAAAGTTATTCAATCGCGTTGATGGATCATCATGAACATATATAAAACTAAAAATACAACTCAAATATATATGGAGATTGTACACTGCGTGCATGTTAAGGGAATACAAACAAAAAAATTTAATTGTGTACGAAACAATGACTGAATATATGTATATATAATATGCGATTAAAGAAGTTTTTCTATACAAAAATACCTTATAAACGATATTTATTTTTTTGTATATATTAAGTAGAAGATTCATCATATAATTACATTTTACCTTACACATATATGAAAAGGTAAATAAATTCAACATAGTAGCAAAAATGTTTTTTTTTATTAAAAGATATTGAACATAAACTGCAAAAAAAAAAAATATATACATTTGTATATTTATAAAATATATTCTGTTAATTTATCCCAAGAACATCACACAGAATTTATATATATTTGATATATATATATATACAGTGATGTTCGGTAAAATAGGTGTAAACCAATTTTAATGTATTTTGATTAATTTCAAATACCAATATCTATTTGTGAATCATGCCATCTATACGACAATTTAGTACTTTGTTTACCTTTATTTATCACATGAAAAGAAAGAGATAAAAAATGTTGTCCTTCGTATTTCTGGGAAATTAGCTAGGAACATGCTGTTCGGTAAAATAGGTGCGGACTATGTTAATTGTGGTTTATTTAGTTTTTGCGAATAAATTACATTTATTGATGGTGAGTTTGTGAATTTTTAAATAAATTTTAGGTAAAGTAGTGATTTAAATTTAATTTTTGAAACATTCCGGATTAAATAAATACATATTTCTAAGTCACAATGGGTAGAAGTACACATTGTACGGTATTTGAATGGCAATGTATAAAGGATCTAAGAGCATCCGGGCTAACATATAAAAATATTTCTGAAATTATGAAATGCTCCCAAAATATAATTACCAACGCATTAAAATTCAAATATACCACAGAAAGAAGGGGTAACAAACGTAAAACTAAAAGCAATGACGATCGTAGAGTGGTTGTTACCACAAAAAAGAGCCCTTTTTATCATCCAGGGAACTTGTAAGAGAGCTTGATCTAAGCATTTCATCAAGCACGGTATGAAAAAGGTTAATAGCATCAAATTTATAGGGGCGAATAGCTAGACAAGCACCAATGCATACAGCGAAACACATTAAACACCGTTTAAAATTCGCACATGTACATCGTGATTGGTCAGGTGATAATGATATTAAAAAGTGACGGCATATTCTTTATTCTGATGAAACCAATATAAATTTGCATGGATCAGATGGCAAATTACATGTTAGACGAAGACCAAATTCAGAATTTTTACCGCAAAACACAAAAAAAAACCATTAAGCATGGAGGTGGTAGTTTAATGATATGTTTTGGTATCATCATGGTATGGAGTTGGTCCTATATATTTAGGTCAAAAATATCCAATGGATGAACAGGAATATATAAGGATATTTTCAATCGAAATGTTGCCATACGCAAAAGAAAACATGCCTATTATATGGTCATATCAGCAAGATAACGACCCAAAACATACGGCTAACAAAGCATCGGTTTGGTTTCCACAAAATAATGTGAACAAAATAGAATGGCCAACACAATCACCCGACTTGAATCCGATTAAAAACTTGTGGAAGCACGTATAAACATCAGTTGCAACAAAACGGCTCAAAAAACAAAGTAGAACGGGGGAAAGAAATTGTAAAAGTTTGGAAGCGATTTCTATAGAAAGGTGCCAAAAATTGGTGCAGTTCATGCTAAATCGATGTGAGGCAGTAATTTAAAATAAGGGACATGCGACAAAATATTAAATCATAAATGGTATGTACGCGAAATACTTAGATTTTATTTAATATTGTGGACATTAATACTTTTTCTTGTGTTTTTGGTAGAACAAAATACATCGCACCTATTTTACCGAACAGCATATTCCTAGCTAATTTCCCAGAAATACGAAGGACAACATTTTTTATCTCTTTCTTTTCATGTGATAAATAAAGGTAAACAAAGTACTAAATTGTCGTATGGATGGCATGATTCACAAATAGATATTGGTATTTGAAATTAATCAAAATACATTAAAATTGCTTTACACCTATTTTACCGAACATCACTGTATATCGAGCGATCTGCTCAGATTGCGATGTTAAGATTTTTTTTTTAATTTATTTATTTATATACTTCTTCTGCTTCAATATATTAATAAAATCGCATAATTGCATTTATATGATGCACATCTCGACGCATAATTGAATCGCATTTCGAGTTCGACAACATTTGTCATATAAATATATATATATTGTGATATTTATTTTTAAAAAATTGCACATCTATCATAAATTGATGATATAAAATTCATCGATATTTTTATAGTTATATGGGAAATCTTAAACGGGCGTTGACAATATTCAGACATTTTAAATTCATATAGATATTTAATTCTAAATATTGTTTGTTCTATATGAGGTAAAGCAAAAAATCTTATTTAATCAGTTTATCATCATACATAGTACGTATACACAGTGCGACAATTAATATTCCGGACAGGTCCTAGGAAATGCATTAAAAACACGATTTTTGAAATTTTTTTTTTTTATTTATTTAAAATATTCTCCTCCTGATTTAATAATGATTCAAATGCGTGGTCCAGTTCATTTTGTGGTATTGCCTCTAGTGCGCGTATGTAGATGCTGTTTGAATGGTTTCAATATATCCTCAAAAAAAAAACATCCTTTCAATTTCATTTTGAGTTTTGGGAACAAGAAGAAGTGACATGGTGCTAAATCAGGTGAATTCGGTGGATGATTTAACCCACACAGACTTGATTTCGAGCCAAAAACTGACGAACAATAAGTGAAGTGTGACTTGGTCCATTATCGTGTAACAAACACAAACTATCTGATTCACGATATTCAGGTCGAATATACGACGAATCCTGCCCATCAAACGCTTCAAAACTTCGATATAATATGCGCCATTGACTGTTTGACCAGTTGGAACGAATTCTTTATGGATATAATTCCATTACTATCGAAAAATGTTACGAGCATTGTCTTGATTTTCGATGGAACTTTTCTTGTTTTTTTAGCCTGTGTTTTATCCATCCACGAAACGTTTATACCACTGAAAAATTTGTGTTCTACCCATACGCAATTTATTTATTTATTTAGCAATTATAGCCATTAACTTGCTGCATCGAATTGAACGTTTCTGTTGCAGAGTTACAAAGATTTGCGTTGAATTTAATGACTGCTCTTTGTTCCATGTTAAAATTTCTACTTCAACTAAAATATTGTTTCACAAGAAATGTTATATTAACCAACTTTTTTATTTGTAAACCAAATGCAATGCAATGAAATTTTTACAGACGATAGAGAAAACATCAAGCTTCAAAACGAATGATGTCCATCACATAGATCGTCCCACTGGTTATTGAGATATGGTTTGAGTCCGGAATATTAATTGTCGCACTGTGGAATATAATTTATTTTGTAATTATCCAATTTCATGAACATATATTTCTGTTCTGCAGCGAGCAGCGATTTTGGTGTGTTTGTGTGTTTTGTGTGTATTGAAGAAAAAATATTATTGATTATAAATTTATACAGAAAATAAATACCTGAAGAGTAAAAATAAAACAAAAAATAAATTAACATTTAAAAAAAATTAAAAACTTTATACTGAATTTTGTTTTCGAATCTAATCTGGGGCCATGTTTTAGCATTGATAAAAATTGTGAAAATCATGGAATCTGTTAAACAAACTCGGATAGTTCGCAACCTCATGGAATATTTTATACAGAAATTTGCGATTTTTAATATTAATATATGAATTGTAAAAATAACTGGTAAAATTTCACCAAAACAATATAATAATTAAAAATTTTAACGAATTTTCGCATTTATAAATTAAATGGATTTGTTTAAAAATTACACAAAAGCATATGAACTAAAAATTGTTTTAATCAGAACCACGCATTCAATTTGTAAATGGATTTTTTTTTATTTATGGAAAGTTAACCGTTTTTCAAAATCAATATCAATTTTATGTTATAATTGAGTTTACAATGCATTGTAAAATATTGAATCAAAGATTATATTTTTTTACCTTATTTTCAATATATTTTAAAACAATCCTTATCCTTATATATTTTCGTTAGTTGAAACGTCGGGATTAACAAATTAATAAATGTCAGGCTGTATAGAGTTAAAATAAGATGAATTTTAGCGATGTCAATTAATATGCGGCGGTTTAAATCCATGATCAAATGGATAAATTGTAACAAATACAATGATATATAGAAATGTCGAAAAGGCAAGATGTTTTTTGATGCATTGATTTTGAGATGGGGGAATTTGGAATGTGAATTTTCAATTAAATTGTGTTTTTTTAAGTCGGCTAAGCTTGCAATACAGTTTTCTTTTTTAGACCAACGTTCACCAAATTAAATAGAAAAATGTTGGGTGAATTGAAAGTAATTTTGAAGAATTTTTATGGTATAAAGCCAGAGAAAAGATGACAGAGGTTGCAATAAAAGTTTTCCTACCTTTATATAGAACAAAAAACTATTGGTTTTCCTGCAATTCTTCGTCAGATTCGCGATTCTGTTAATCCTTTGTCAGCCTATATTTCAAAAGATTTCATAATTAGAAAAAATCGTTTAAATATTTTTTGTTTTACAAGTTTGTTGTAAAATATTTTAATCAACGGGTTTTAACAATAGATATAAGAAAAGGATAACCGTGAAAGTAAGCTCCCGTCCAATGTATAGAACTCGATTTATATTTTGTTAGCTTCGTATTGTCTCTGCCGCATATATGGATGACATGTTTATTAAATTTGCCCCAAAAGAATCTTGTGTGTATTTCTCCAAAAACCCTGACGAAATACGATTCAGATTTGGCTATATATGGCTATGAAAATGACTCGTTCTTTGCATCGAAAATTCTTTGAATTCACGGTTCAATCAAAAATTTTTTATAGATATTATAACATTTACCTATTTTACGTTTCACATTCGCACTATTAATGTTTTATGTCCCTATCGGTCGGCTTACTTTTTTTCATTCGTATCTTCTATTTTATCCATGTTTTACTTAATTCTAGAAATATATATATGCATTCTAGAAACATATTTATAATTCAAACAATACCCTTAACTCACAATTAATTAACATACTCTCTATATAAATTATTAACAATAACAATCAAAACTAATAAATAATGAATAAACACATATATATATAACACATAAAGCACAATAATATTATCACATAACACCAATATTCACATTCTCATTACCATACAAACATTCATATTTACATATACAGGTAATCCCGACAAAAATCGTTATAATATATATCTATATACTATTTATTTATAATCGTTGTGGTTTAGTTTTGCGTTAAGAAAATCACCGAAAATATAAATATGCCCAGTTAAATGTTGAATTTTCTTATTCCGGAGCCCTTTGAATTTTGGGAAAATTATGATATTAAAGAAAATCAACATGGAAATCAATCCATATAGATAAGAAATCATGACCAATTTCAAATTGATTCGAATATATAAAGCTCAGAATTCTCATCAACAATACGAAAAAGATGAATCTATAAATACATTATTTATAGATAGATTGTACGATAATCAAAAATTAAATTTATAACTTAACTCAATCAGATTTTTTTTTTTTTTTTTAAATCAATCACATATTACATTTACAAAAACTTAAATTTTTACTGTCATATATATTCGCAATAAACAAAAATCCATTTTGTATTTCTTGATTGGTATAAAAATTTTATGTGTCTTTCCGTCCAAAAATATGGTTAAATCAAAAAAACAAATAAAACGTTTAAAAAAAAAAAAGTCATCATCAATACGAACATCAATAAGATCAGAAATATCAATATTGAAAAATCGGTTGTGCAATGAAAATAAAATGATAAAAAATCGACTGAGATCGCCACCACAATCAACACCACCCGAACAAGATGATCATAATAATATTATGAAATTACCAAATGAAATTCTATGTAAAATTGTCAATTCAATAAATCCAATGTATAGAAAAAATATTCGTTTAATTTGTTATCGTTTTCAATCGATTGCCGATGATTTACTTTGGATTGAATTATTACGAAAACAATTGAAACAAACCAATACTAATAATAATAATAATAATACTAACACTAGGAAAAATGAAAATAATGAATTTTTAACAGGTCCAATATTTCAAACGCTGATACAAGTCACCTGGCCATATGTTAAATTGGGTATGAGATCAACATTATTAGGTTGTATATTAGCAT
Organism: Dilophus febrilis; assembly: GCA_958336335.1. Classification (NCBI taxonomy): domain Eukaryota; kingdom Metazoa; phylum Arthropoda; class Insecta; order Diptera; family Bibionidae; genus Dilophus; species Dilophus febrilis. Next base: position 41,613,985 of record OY284470.1, on the reverse strand, counting down.
TTTTATGTAAACAAAATGAGGAACAAGAAGATGAAGAAGAACACTATTATTATGGTAATCAACCGTTACAATTTGGTATTAATTTGTGTGACGAGGGTTTAAAAATGAATCAATTTCGTCAATTAATAAATACATTTTTTGATATGACTAAAGAATATTTGGGCGATCCCATTGATAATTTACAACGTTTAATTTATGTATGTGTATTATTAAATGTATTATATAAATTTCAAAATTTAACAATAAAAGCAACAATGGGAGATAGATTTGGACAACCAGAACAACAACAACAACAACAACAACAACACCTCAAAATTACCATTCACATAAAAGGAATATGGTTTTTAATTGTATGGTCATTAAAACAAAAAAATTTACTATATCCAAAAGATAGAAATATCCTAATACATATTCTTATGGATTTATTAATTGTAAATAAATCAAAAAAATCATTATATCAATGTACTGATTTTGATGATAAATTAATTTGTTATGGTAATGAATTAATTGATGATAAACCTAATGATTTGAATGATGATGGTGTTACTGATGGTGATCACGTTGTTGGTGATGATGAACGTGATAATAGAAATGATAATCATCGATATTATGCTAAACAATATCCGTATAGTATATATGAATTTGATATAAATGGACATGAAAATGTATTAACATTTTTAACATTATCACCAATTCATATGGATTGGAAAGAATTACCAATGGAAAATTTTACCGTTAAATTACAAATTAAATGTAAAGTTTATTCAAGAAATACAGCCTATGGTGATACAACAACATTATCAATTAATATATAAGCCCGTGCCGGAGTGATCCGGTTTTGCGATCCGCCGGGGAATGTGACGAATGTCAAATAAAGATAAATTGAAACTTCACTGAAATGATTTGGAAATTTGTATCTATATTATTTGTGCGGTGGAAAGTAATAAAAAAAATTTACCACCTCATACCAGAAGAGTATTTTATTTCAATGTAAATTACAGGTGTGGAAAAAAAACTTATATATTAATTTATGTCTATATTCTTTGTATGTTGATTGATTAAATAAATTGTTTTTATACCATATTTTATAATTTGTTTAAGAAAAATTTTGTTCAATCTTTTATATACCATATATATATAGATAATATAGATAATTTTCAATAAACTGCAGAGTAAACCCAAGAGTTCCAAAACGATTGGAATTTTCACAAAATCGCATTCAGCAAAAATGATTTGGTGGAAAATTTTCCAAATAAATTGTATAATCATGAAAATATTGGAAAATTCTGAATTCTGACCAAGTCCATTCAAGGAAACCCCATCCAATAATATATAGAGATCATTTTGAATATATTATAAAAACTTTGTATCAATTTCAAAATGATTGGTTAACGAATTTTTAAGATATCCCACTCAGAAAATGATTTGGTAAAATTTTCCATATACAAAATTCATTAAAAATCATAATATTTTTGAAAAATTCTGAATTCTGATCAATTCCGTCCAAGGAAACCTCCCCCAATATTTTAAAGAGATCATTTACAGAATAAATTTTTTTTTTGAAAACTGTAAGATTTTAAAATCGATTGGTTAACGAATTTTCACAAAATCGCACGTAGAAAATGACTCGAGAAATTATTTCCCATATAAAATTTCCATTAAAAATTATGTTATTTTTGGAAAATTATCAATTCTCAGAATTGAAAATTAAATTGTCATATAAAAAATGCACGCTGGTCATGCGAACTTGAATTATTACTTATATAAAAATGCACTCGATGATAATATTGAAAAAGAAAAAAAAAATTCAATTTATCAAAATCAAAACTCATATACACACATAATTGCACTGTCGATAACGCATACATAATATTTATTTGTTACAATCATCATCGTCGCGTCTGATCGTTTGTTTCGTCTCTCGTCATTCGTAATTCTACTCTTGATAGATAAGAAGTGGATGTATTGATAATGATTTGATTTCTATATTTATATATATTTACAACGAATTATTAACGGTACTAATTATTTATATATTTTTGTATATCACTCGCACTCTAAAAATACACATTTGCCTATATATTTTTATAAATAAAATTTATTTATTGTGTTGTAATTAAAATAAATAATTAAAAATGTGTTAATTTATAATGGTGTTTAAATAATAAAAGAAAAAAAAAATATATTTTCAATATTTGCAGAAAATTTGGAAAGAAAATTTTCCTATATACATATACTTTGAATGCGATGCGAAATGTAAATGCCTTTGCCAACAATATTAGATGATTTTCTCAGTCAGGTGAATGCCTGACATCATATTGGATAATATTTCGTGTATTTTATTCATCACAGGTAGGAATAAAATATTTTTATATTTTGTATTTATTTGTATTGTTTAAATTTTATATCCCAAAAAATTTAAATTGCGAATTGATTAATTCTTGTTTTCTTTCGTTTTTTTTTCTTTTCTTTTAGGTTAGTAATTTTCATTTTTATTATTGAATTAAAATAAATTATTAGCAGGATATTAAAAGAACAAAAAAAAAAGAATTAGACATGCGAATATAATATCGAAAAAGAATTCATAAAAAGAAAATTTAGTTTATTATTTAAGTTAATTATAATTATTATTTTAAGTTAGGTTTATTTAATATATAAGTTAGAATTATCATTATAAGGGATGTCATCTGTCTGTCATCATATATTTCATTGCGGAAAAGGACAATTGTGTCAAGATCAATTAAGTTAGATTTATAAATGGTAAAATTTTGTAATGTCAATAACTTCCTTAATTCTAAAGATAATTTAACCGGACCAGTTACGTTTTCTTTGTATTTGTTGTATCGTTACTCAATCACTTTCCAAGTTTGGTCAATACATTTTATTGCATAATTAAAAAGGTCATAAAAAATTACAATCTATTTATTTAAAATACTGATGGATTTTAATGCAATATATCATAATCATTGTTGTTGCCTTCGTCATCCTAGAAGAAAAATAATCCTTTGATGTAATTAATGTGGCCGCTTGTCTTTACCAATTCAAATATTATTATTTTAAACGAATTTCAGCCGCATTGCTGCAAAAAAAAAATGGAAGGTAATCCCTAGACCAGATATATTAATAATTATTACGAATTGATTTTATCGTCGCCGGTTATCTGAAAAGACAAAAGGATAATTAGAATAAAATATATAGGCGGTCATCATTTTCTAAACAATAATATCAAAAGAATTAAACACATCACCTAGAAAGCCGCATAAGTTGCACCACCACCACCACCCTTCGTAACGGTCGGACCTTTCGCAATAATTACATAACTTTTATATTATCTTGAAAGATTCATAATTATATTTGTTGCGAATTTGTTAGAATATCTTGTTATGTACGGCAGCTGTCCTTGCATGTTTAAATTCATTCAATATTTCATTTATGGAATCATAATCATCATCAGTATAGTGATCTGTTTATAATTGTAGACGCTGTCAGTAATTTCTTTTACGTTTGGGTAATTCACATTAAGCGGCCCCCCGACTTTACACTTTCCATTAATGTGTTCATATAATTTTTTCTCATTCAGTTTTACTTCACGTAACTGCATCATAGCACATATTTCTCATCATAATCCAAATTGCATGCTTGTTGTATTGTCATTTATTCAATAGACGAAATCGAAATCGATATTTTTAAACCACAGTCGAATCACAATTCAATTCTAATACACGATTACAATCAGCTTCGAACGCGCATCTGGTTTATTCATCCTTAAATTTGTTGTGTGTTCATATTTTGCAACAAAAACTTATACATTCTTTGGATTTGTAAAATGAATGCTTCTGTGTACCGTATGCCAATGATTCATTATGTTTTTCATTTGGATATGAACCGGTAGGATATATGAACGTATTTCACTGGTCTTATATCCATTTTATCTGAGGTTATCTTGTTCTACGCGGATCTTCCGCATTTATTTTAATTCAACCGGATCATCATCCCGTTTTCTGCAATATAACTGGGTATATATATCAATCAGATTCTATTTCTGAATGAAAATCATTTTCTATTTATGTTGTGTCCACTTCTGGTCAGACATATTATTAAAACGGCATTAATAAAATGAAAAATTTGAAGTTAGATTATAAAAAAGAAAAATTTAAAAAAAAACGTACATAATGTTCCATTTTTCCTTACCTTTCTTTTTATTGCAATCTGATGCGGTGACGGTGGACATGCGATGAATCACAAGCCCGAATTTTCCACCCAATTGTTCAACAATGAATGTGTACAAAAATCCCAGCTCTTTTATGTTCAAAATTGTTTGATTTTTTAAGCAAAAAACACTCATCGATTTGCATTTCATTTCATCGGGATTAATAATTATTTATTTTTTATCTTAATGCTGACTGACCTATGAGAAAATAAATAATCAAATTAGAGAGATCAGCTACTATATAATCTGAAACAATATCAAAGAAATTAGAGACATCCTTCAATTATGTAGCACAGTAAAATTTATGAAGTCATTGGAATTATACGGGAAGTTTCAGACATTCATAATTTTCCCTCATCAAGATTTACAATAATACTAAAAATCAATAAGTTTTATTGCTCATCCAAATATAATGCGAATTAATATACTTTTAAATAGTCCATATTCCAGAAAGATGCATTATTTATGTATATAAAAAAGATAAAGATTAATATTTACCAAAAACATAAAATATAGTTATCCAATTCAATTTGCTATAATGCTATGAATCCTTCCATATGAATAAAGATATTCTATCAACGTGAACAATCTTTATTTATTATTCGTATAATTATATTTAAACCATGTCACATTTAAACAGCATTTCACCATCACCAGCAATCAAACCACCACAGTTCTTGATTATTAATGTTGTTCATACAGTGATCAGCATTGATTCCATAAATTGATAAAATTGTATTCACATAAATGTATTTGATGATTGCGATTATACAATCCAAACCTTTCCACATTCACTTTTGAAATATTTATTCTGCGGTAATTAAAAGCACAAAAAATAAAAATAAGAATAAGAAAACTTACATTAGGAAAACTTACTTACATTTTCCAAGTCCTTAAAACATTTAACATCTAACATTTAACATCATTATATATATATATAATTTTTTTTTTTTAATTTAAGTTTTCCTACCTCTCCTCTGCGAATTTCCTTTGGCAAAAAAAAATTAATAAAATAATTCAAATGTGCTTGATTTAACCAGGAATAATTTGTAGCAAAATAATATCTAAAACAATAATCCAATTTCCGGTACATCCAGACATACACCATGTAATATATATGGTAATATAATATTCAACATATATATTTTTTTGTATGAAACATACATATATATATATATTGCAAAAAAAACTTTCATATAATATTCTTTATGAAAAGAAATAAACAGCTAGGCCAATTTTACAACTAGGCCAGTTTTACCGTTAGGCCAAATGAAATAAAATATTTTTGTAAAGGCGATATCAGACGTATATATGATATTCGATACATTTATATACATTTTTGAAAATTAATAATCAATTATAATAAGCGATTATACGACCGATTCATGGTCATATGGTCTATAGTGGGCTTAATGAATGTGTAATTTTTTTTTTATTGTCTGTATATAGTTTTGATGATGATTTCTGGATGTGAGTTTATCATAAGAGAGGTATATATTTTATAAATGTGAATTGTGTGCGTTGGAATATTGCACCAACAAATTTATTATTTATCGTTTCAATTAAATATTAATTTTATTAATTATAATAAATTAATTTATCATATAAAATTTTTAATAAATGTGAATATATTAAATTAAATTTACATTTTTGTCTTTGTGCGGAAGAAGAAAATTGAAAATGAAAATACAACAAAAAAAAAAGCATCAAAAGAAAAATGGTATGGAGATTTTTATATAAAACTGCCCGATTTTCGTTCAATACAGTTTATGAAGATTAGAACAATCCCAAGTGTATGCGATGCATTTTTCAATCAAAGGTATGTAAATCATCATTTCATTATTTTAATTTTTTTACATTTTCTATTGTTAATATGAATCAGAGTCAGTGTGTGAGTGTTTGTATAAAAAAAAATATAGTTTAAAAAGTTTCCAATATTAATAATAATTAAGCAAATGTTAATTAGAAAATCTTTCATTAAACTCCTGCTGCGTACATTTTTTGCTGAATAGAAACAATTTTTTACTGATAGAAAATTCTATCAAAAATCTATAGTGCGAACATTTTCCCATCGCCATAAAAAAACAATTTTCTATGGTGATTATGAAAATCTTTCAAAATCCCCTTACTAAATACTTTTCTTATTAAAGCATTTGAATGATATTGTTTTTGTGTGTTCCGTGTTTAAAAAATTTTTATTTCAATAAATTAAATCTCATTTCAAATCAAATTGAAAACCTCTTGGTAATATTTGGAGCACCCTATATAAAATATTATAAAATAAAAATACCCGTAATTTATTTTTTTTCATTATATGAAAAGCACACATATATTATATTTTATATATAGACTATATTGGTATATAACAAATTGAATAATGATACGGTAATTTTATATATGATAAAGTTTTTTTTTTTTATATGAATTTATTTGTATGAAACCTTGTTGTTCGTGTTTTTGTGTGTATTGTATATATGCACATCACACATTTATTTTATATTTCAAAAGTTGGTGTTGATTGTTCATTTATATTATTGCGATGGTGCGATTATTGGAAAAAAAATAAATTATTATTTTTTATTTGTGAATTTTTTATTGGTGAATTTATTGTGAACCGAAAATTGTCTAAAGAAATCCAAAGATTAGGATAAATTCAATCAATCAACCATTCTATAACATGAGAAATAATAAAACATTTCGTAATGGAAAAATTTTAAAGAGATTGCGATTAACGGATAATATAATTCATGATCAATAGGTAAAATGAAAAAGTGCGATCTTTATTGTGTGTGTATGTGAGTATGTGTAAAATGAAATAAATTTGGTAAATTATTTGTTGTTGTTTATTTTATTATATTTAATTTTTTTTCTATATAAAAAATACCCAAATCCCTTGTGTTTTTTTTTTGTTGTAAGAAAATTTCTCATGAAAACTCGATGGAAAATTCTTCCTGATGAAATGATATATGATATGATGATATACGATAGTTGATTTCTTTTTATCAAATTTTTAATAAATTACAATAAAAAATTAATTTTATTTTCAGTATAAATAGTAGTGGTTAAAAAAAAGGAAAATCTCATTTTATATTATACATCATCATATTGTAGATAATAAATTATCTACAAAAGCTGTTCAATTTCGCATCACTAATTTAAAATGATCAACGTAAAATGGATTTGTAATTTTTTGTCGAAATTCTTATCCATTGAATACAACATAATAATCATTATAAAAAATTACAGCACCATCATAGAAATAATCCTGAATTGAACATCATTAGATAATCGATTTAATTATGGTGAGTTCAATATTATTTATTTTTATTTGATATATTGACACCCCTCTTTTTATCTGAATTTTAAAATCAATTTGTTTTAATGAAATTTATAAATTTTTTCGAATTAAATTAATCATTTTTTCTATATTAATTTTATAAACAAATTATATAATAAAATCTTTTTATTTTAATTTGAAATTTTTTAAAAAAATCATATTAAGTTTTAATTTACGTTAATTATATATTAAAAAGAATAATATAAAATATTTACTTTAAGCAATTGACTGATAAAATACTTTACATCTTTTCATAACACAATTATTTTTTTTTACTAACAACATAACATATATTTTATTTATTTATTATATTGTAGTATATTATTTTTTTGAAATATATAAATTTTATTTGAATCCTAAAAAATATCCTTAAAAAAAAAACACAACAAATATTTTGGTCATGCCTTCGATGATTTATATACATATATATTTTTTTTGAAATATATGAATATGAATCTCGAAACAGCCGCAAGCCAATAGTATTTGTTTGTGATTTTTTATCCTTTTTGTTATGAAGCCATTGGGTTTAGCCGTCTGGTCCCGATATTGAATGACTGTAGCACCAAGGGTTTTCCTATTCCAAAAAAATAATTTGTTGTATTCTTTAGTTGGTCTACACTGAAGGTGTAGCCGACATAGAGATACATCAATTATTTTTTCCTTTCCCTATTTCAGCGTGGCAGGGGCAGAAAATAAATGGTATCTGCAGCGGGGAGAGCCCCTCCACCGTGATGCAGTGAGTAAAACGCTAATTTGGGCTTGATAGGTTATACATATTTAAGGTTGTAGAATTAGATTTTTTTTTGTTTTTAATACATTAACATTTTTTATTATTTAATTTTATTCTATATATTGATTATAAATTTTATTGTATGTCTGCTTGCGTATGTATGTTTATTTACTTGAAACATTTTATTCACTTTACAGCGATTTAACAAGTATATGAGGATTTATTTAAGTTTATTACGTTAATTATCATAATAGCTTTATCATTTATGAATTATAAAAGAGGTTAATTATATAATGAACATAATACATTATTTCGAACATTTGACTATAAACATTATATAATAAAAATACGTATTTATTATAAATGAAACTTATAATAAATTGTAAACACATTTGATACAAGTCTATTTCTCAAATATCTATCTAACAAATTGGTAGGATTATTACTTTCACATAGGAATTTTCCGAGATTTTCCACTTTTAAGTAAAAATAAATCATATTTTTTTATGTTAATTATTGAGAATTTTTCGCATTTTCAAATTATTGTAACTTCCCAACCAGATAACCAATCTGTATGATTAGACCACCAAAAGAAAGGTATTTTGACGTACTTTAAGAATAAAATAAAATTAGATAGAATTTCAAAATAAATCCTATTGATAAATGCAATTATTTCATAAAAATTGTCAATACTCAATCGGTTTCCAAGTGGACCTATACATTTTATTGCATATTTAAAAAGATCATAAAAAATTACTAAAGGTCTTCTTGTATCACTTTAGTCGCTTTCATATAAGTTTTCCGAGATTTTCCACTTTTAAGTAAAAATAAATTATATTTTTTTATGTTAATTATTGAGAATTTTCCGCATTTTCAAATTATTGTAACTTCCCAACCAGATAACCAATCTGTATGATTAGACCACCAAAAGAAAGGTATTTTGAAGTACTTTAAGAATAAAATAAAATTAGATAGAATTTCAAAATAAATCCTATTGATAAATGCAATTATTTCATAAAAATTGTCAATACTCAATCACTTTCCAAGTGGACCTATACATTTTATTGCATATTTAAAAAGATCATAAAAAATTACTAAAGGTCTTCTTGTATCACTTTAGTCGCTTTCATATAAGTTTTCCGAGATTTTCCACTTTTAAGTAAAAATAAATTATATTTTTTTATGTTAATTATTGAGAATTTTCCGCATTTTCAAATTATTGTAACTTCCCAACCAGATAACCAATCTGTATGATTAGACCACCAAAAGAAAGGTATTTTGACGTACTTTAAGAATAAAATAAAATTAGATAGAATTTCAAAATAAATCCTATTGATAAATGCAATTATTTCATAAAAATTGTCAATACTCAATCACTTTCCAAGTGGACCTATACATTTTTTTGCATATTTAAAAAGATCATAAAAAATTACTAAAGGTCTTCTTGTATCACTTTAGTCGCTTTCATATAAGTTTTCCGAGATTTTCCACTTTTAAGTAAAAATAAATTATATTTTTTTATGTTAATTATTGAGAATTTTCCGCATTTTCAAATTATTGTAACTTCCAAACCAGATAACCAATCTGTATGATTAGACCACCAAAAGAAAGGTATTTTGAAGTACTTTAAGAATAAAATAAAATTAGATAGAATTTCAAAATAAACCCTATTGATAAATGCAATTATTTCATAAAAATTGTCAATACTCAATCACTTTCCAAGTGGACCTATACATTTTATTGCATATTTAAAAAGATCATAAAAAATTACTAAAGGTCTTCTTGTATCACTTTAGTCGCTTTCATATAAGTTTTCCGAGATTTTCCACTTTTAAGTAAAAATAAATCATATTTTTTTATGTTAATTATTGAGAATTTTTCGCATTTTCAAATTATTGTAACTTCCCAACCAGATAACCAATCTGTATGATTAGACCACCAAAAGAAAGGTATTTTGACGTACTTTAAGAATAAAATAAAATTAGATAGAATTTCAAAATAAATCCTATTGATAAATGCAATTATTTCATAAAAATTGTCAATACTCAATCGGTTTCCAAGTGGACCTATACATTTTATTGCATATTTAAAAAGATCATAAAAAATTACTAAAGGTCTTCTTGTATCACTTTAGTCGCTTTCATATAAGTTTTCCGAGATTTTCCACTTTTAAGTAAAAATAAATTATATTTTTTTATGTTAATTATTGAGAATTTTCCGCATTTTCAAATTATTGTAACTTCCCAACCAGATAACCAATCTGTATGATTAGACCACCAAAAGAAAGGTATTTTGAAGTACTTTAAGAATAAAATAAAATTAGATAGAATTTCAAAATAAATCCTATTGATAAATGCAATTATTTCATAAAAATTGTCAATACTCAATCACTTTCCAAGTGGACCTATACATTTTATTGCATATTTAAAAAGATCATAAAAAATTACTAAAGGTCTTCTTGTATCACTTTAGTCGCTTTCATATAAGTTTTCCGAGATTTTCCACTTTTAAGTAAAAATAAATCATATTTTTTTATGTTAATTATTGAGAATTTTCCGCATTTTCAAATTATTGTAACTTCCCAACCAGATAACCAATCTTTATGATTAGACCACCAAAAGAAAGGTATTTTGGCGTACTTTAAGAATAAAATAAAATTAGATAGAATTTCAAAATAAATCCTATTGATAAATGCAATTATTTCATAAAAATTGTCAATACTCAATCACTTTCCAAGTGGACCTATACATTTTATTGCATATTTAAAAAGATCATAAAAAATTACTAAAGGTCTTCTTGTATCACTTTAGTCGCTTTCATATAAGTTTTCCGAGATTTTCCACTTTTAAGTAAAAATAAATCATATTTTTTTGTGTTAATTATTGATAATTTTCCGCATTTTCAAATTATTGTAACTTCCGAACCAGATAACCAATCTGTATGATTAGACCACCAAAAGAAAGGTATTTTGACGTACTTTAAGAATAAAATAAAATTAGATAGAATTTCAAAATATATCCTATTGATAAATGCAATTATTTCATAAAAATTGTCAATACTCAATCACTTTCCAAGTGGACCTATACATTTTATTGCATATTTAAAAAGATCATAAAAAATTACTAAAGGTCTTCTTGTATCACTTTAGTCGCTTTCATATAAGTTTTCCGAGATTTTCCACTTTTAAGTAAAAATAAATCATATTTTTTTATGTTAATTATTGAGAATTTTCCGCATTTTCAAATTATTGTAACTTCCCAACCAGATAACCAATCTGTATGATTAGACCACCAAAAGAAAGGTATTTTGAAGTACTTTAAGAATAAAATAAAATTAGATAGAATTTCAAAATAAATCCTATTGATAAATGCAATTATTTCATAAAAATTGTCAATACTCAATCACTTTCCAAGTGGACCTATACATTTTATTGCATATTTAAAAAGATCATAAAAAATTACTAAAGGTCTTCTTGTATCACTTTAGTCGCTTTCATATAAGTTTTCCGAGATTTTCCACTTTTAAGTAAAAATAAATCATATTTTTTTATGTTAATTATTGAGAATTTTCCGCATTTTCAAATTATTGTAACTTCCCAACCAGATAACCAATCTTTATGATTAGACCACCAAAAGAAAGGTATTTTGGCGTACTTTAAGAATAAAATAAAATTAGATAGAATTTCAAAATAAATCCTATTGATAAATGCAATTATTTCATAAAAATTGTCAATACTCAATCACTTTCCAAGTGGACCTATACATTTTATTGCATATTTAAAAAGATCATAAAAAATTACTAAAGGTCTTCTTGTATCACTTTAGTCGCTTTCATATAAGTTTTCCGAGATTTTCCACTTTTAAGTAAAAATAAATCATATTTTTTTGTGTTAATTATTGATAATTTTCCGCATTTTCAAATTATTGTAACTTCCGAACCAGATAACCAATCTGTATGATTAGACCACCAAAAGAAAGGTATTTTGACGTACTTTAAGAATAAAATAAAATTAGATAGAATTTCAAAATATATCCTATTGATAAATGCAATTATTTCATAAAAATTGTCAATACTCAATCACTTTCCAAGTGGACCTATACATTTTATTGCATATTTAAAAAGATCATAAAAAATTACTAAAGGTCTTCTTGTATCACTTTAGTCGCTTTCATATAAGTTTTCCGAGATTTTCCACTTTTAAGTAAAAATAAATCATATTTTTTTATGTTAATTATTGAGAATTTTCCGCATTTTCAAATTATTGTAACTTCCCAACCAGATAACCAATCTGTATGATTAGACCACCAAAAGAAAGGTATTTTGAAGTACTTTAAGAATAAAATAAAATTAGATAGAATTTCAAAATAAATCCTATTGATAAATGCAATTATTTCATAAAAATTGTCAATACTCAATCACTTTCCAAGTGAACCTATACATTTTTTTGCATATTTAAAAAGATCATAAAAAATTACTAAAGGTCTTCTTGTATCACTTTAGTCGCTTTCATATAAGTTTTCCGAGATTTTCCACTTTTAAGTAAAAATAAATCATATTTTTTTATGTTAATTATTGAGAATTTTCCGCATTTTCAAATTATTGTAACTTCCCAACCAGATAACCAATCTTTATGATTAGACCACCAAAAGAAAGGTATTTTGACGTACTTTAAGAATAAAATAAAATTAGATAGAATTTCAAAATAAATCCTATTGATAAATGCAATTATTTCATAAAAATTGTCAATACTCAATCACTTTCCAAGTGGACCTATACATTTTATTGCATATTTAAAAAGATCATAAAAAATTACTAAAGGTCTTCTTGTATCACTTTAGTCGCTTTCATATAAGTTTTCCGAGATTTTCCACTTTTAAGTAAAAATAAATCATATTTTTTTGTGTTAATTATTGATAATTTTCCGCATTTTCAAATTATTGTAACTTCCGATTAGACCACCAAAAGAAAGGTATTTTGACGTACTTTAAGAATAAAATAAAATTAGATAGAATTTCAAAATAAATCCTATTGATAAATGCAATTATTTCATAAAAATTGTCAATACTCAATCACTTTCCAAGTGGACCTATACATTTTTTTGCATATTTAAAAAGATCATAAAAAATTACTAAAGGTCTTCTTGTATCACTTTAGTCGCTTTCATATAAGTTTTCCGAGATTTTCCACTTTTAAGTAAAAATAAATCATATTTTTTTATGTTAATTATTGAGAATTTTCCGCATTTTCAAATTATTGTAACTTCCCAACCAGATAACCAATCTTTATGATTAGACCACCAAAAGAAAGGTATTTTGACGTACTTTAAGAATAAAATAAAATTAGATAGAATTTCAAAATAAATCCTATTGATAAATGCAATTATTTCATAAAAATTGTCAATACTCAATCACTTTCCAAGTGGACCTATACATTTTATTGCATATTTAAAAAGATCATAAAAAATTACTAAAGGTCTTCTTGTATCACTTTAGTCGCTTTCATATAAGTTTTCCGAGATTTTCCACTTTTAAGTAAAAATAAATCATATTTTTTTGTGTTAATTATTGATAATTTTCTGCATTTTCAAATTATTGTAACTTCCGAACCAGATAACCAATCTGTATGATTAGACCACCAAAAGAAAGGTATTTTGACGTACTTTAAGAATAAAATAAAATTAGATAGAATTTCAAAATATATCCTATTGATAAATGCAATTATTTCATAAAAATTGTCAATACTCAATCACTTTCCAAGTGGACCTATACATTTTATTGCATATTTAAAAAGATCATAAAAAATTACTAAAGGTCTTCTTGAATCACTTTAGTCGCTTTCATATAAGTTTTCCGAGATTTTCCACTTTTAAGTAAAAATAAATCATATTTTTTTATGTTAATTATTGAGAATTTTCCGCATTTTCAAATTATTGTAACTTCCCAACCAGGTAACCAATCTGTATGATTAGACCACCAAAAGAAAGGTATTTTGACGTACTTTAAGAATAAAATAAAATTAGATAGAATTTCAAAATAAATCCTATTGATAAATGCAATTATTTCATAAAAATTGTCAATACTCAATCACTTTCCAAGTGGACCTATACATTTTTTTGCATATTTAAAAAGATCATAAAAAATTACTAAAGGTTTTCTTGTATCACTTTAGTCGCTTTCATATAAGTTTTCCGAGATTTTCCACTTTTAAGTAAAAATAAATCATATTTTTTTATGTTAATTATTGATAATTTTCCGCATTTTCAAATTATTGTAACTTCCGAACCAGATAACCAATCTGTATGATTAGACCACCAAAAGAAAGGTATTTTGAAGTACTTTAAGAATAAAATAAAATTAGATAGAATTTCAAAATAAATCCTATTGATAATTTCAATTATTTCATAAAAATTGTCAATACTCAATCACTTTCCAAGTGGACCTATACATTTTATTGCATATTTAAAAAGATCATAAAAAATTACTAAAGGTCTTCTTGTATCACTTTAGTCGCTTTCATATAAGTTTTCCGAGATTTTCCACTTTTAAGTAAAAATAAATCATATTTTTTTATGTTAATTATTGATAATTTTCCGCATTTTCAAATTATTGTAACTTCCGAACCAGATAACCAATCTGTATGATTAGACCACCAAAAGAAAGGTATTTTGACGTACTTTAAGAATAAAATAAAATTAGATAGAATTTCAAAATAAATCCTATTGATAAATGCAATTATTTCATAAAAATTGTCAATACTCAATCACTTTCCAAGTGGACCTATACATTTTTTTGCATATTTAAAAAGATCATAAAAAATTACTTATTAAAAAAGGGTCTTCTTGTATCACTTTAGTCGCTTTCATATAAGTTTTCCGAGATTTTCCACTTTTAAGTAAAAATAAATTATATTTTTTTATGTTAATTATTGAGAATTTTCCGCATTTTCAAATTATTGTAACTTCCGAACCAGATAACCAATCTGTATGATTAGACCACCAAAAGAAAGGTATTTTGAAGTACTTTAAGAATAAAATAAAATTAGATAGAATTTCAAAATAAATCCTATTGATAAATGCAATTATTTCATAAAAATTGTCAATACTCAATCACTTTCCAAGTGGACCTATACATTTTTTTGCATATTTAAAAAGATCATAAAAAATTACTTATTAAAAAAGGGTCTTCTTGTATCACTTTAGTCGCTTTCATATAAGTTTTCCGAGATTTTCCACTTTTAAGTAAAAATAAATTATATTTTTTTATGTTAATTATTGAGAATTTTCCGCATTTTCAAATTATTGTAACTTCCGAACCAGATAACCAATCTGTATGATTAGACCACCAAAAGAAAGGTATTTTGACGTACTTTAAGAATAAAATAAAATTAGATAGAATTTCAAAATAAATCCTATTGATAAATGCAATTATTTCATAAAAATTGTCAATACTCAATCACTTTCCAAGTGGACCTATACATTTTTTTGCATATTTAAAAAGATCATAAAAAATTACTAAAGGTCTTCTTGTATCACTTTAGTCGCTTTCATATAAGTTTTCCGAGATTTTCCACTTTTAAGTAAAAATAAATCATATTTTTTTATGTTAATTATTGATAATTTTCCGCATTTTCAAATTATTGTAACTTCCGAACCAGATAACCAATCTGTATGATTAGACCACCAAAAGAAAGGTATTTTGACGTACTTTAAGAATAAAATAAAATTAGATAGAATTTCAAAATAAATCCTATTGATAAATGCAATTATTTCATAAAAATTGTCAATACTCAATCACTTTCCAAGTGGACCTATACATTTTATTGCATATTTAAAAAGATCATAAAAAATTACTAAAGGTCTTCTTGTATCACTTTAGTCACTTTCATATAAGTTTTCCGAGATTTTCCACTTTTAAGTAAAAATAAATTATATTTTTTTATGTTAATTATTGAGAATTTTCCGCATTTTCAAATTATTGTAACTTCCGAACCAGATAACCAATCTGTATGATTAGACCACCAAAAGAAAGGTATTTTGAAGTACTTTAAGAATAAAATAAAATTAGATAGAATTTCAAAATAAATCCTATTGATAAATGCAATTATTTCATAAAAATTGTCAATACTCAATCACTTTCCAAGTGGACCTATACATTTTTTTGCATATTTAAAAAGATCATAAAAAATTACTTATTAAAAAAGGTCTTCTTGTATCACTTTAGTCGCTTTCATATAAGTTTTCCGAGATTTTCCACTTTTAAGTAAAAATAAATTATATTTTTTTATGTTAATTATTGAGAATTTTCCGCATTTTCAAATTATTGTAACTTCCCAACCAGGTAACCAATCTATATGATTAGACCACCAAAAGAAAGGTATTTTCAAGCACTTTAAGAATAAAATAAAATTAGATAGAATTTCAAAATAAATCCTATTGATAATTGCAATTATTTCATAAAAATTGTCAATACTCAATCACTTTCCAAGTGGACCTATACATTTTATTGCATATTAAAAAAGATCATAAAAAATTACTAAAGGTCTTCTTGAATCACTTTAGTCGCTTTCATATAAGTTTTCCGAGATTTTCCACTTTTAAGTAAAAATAAATTATATTTTTTTATGTTGATTATTGAGAATTTTCCGCATTTTCAAATTATTGTAACTTCCGAACCAGATAACCAATCTGTATGATTAGACCACCAAAAGAAAGGTATTTTGACGTACTTTAAGAATAAAATAAAATTAGATAGAATTTCAAAATAAATCCTATTGATAAATGCAATTATTTCATAAAAATTGTCAATACTCAATCACTTTCCAAGTGGACCTATACATTTTTTTGCATATTTAAAAAGATCATAAAAAATTACTAAAGGTCTTCTTGTATCACTTTAGTCGCTTTCATATAAGTTTTCCGAGATTTTCCACTTTTAAGTAAAAATAAATCATATTTTTTTATGTTAATTATTGATAATTTTCCGCATTTTCAAATTATTGTAACTTCCGAACCAGATAACCAATCTGTATGATTAGACCACCAAAAGAAAGGTATTTTGACGTACTTTAAGAATAAAATAAAATTAGATAGAATTTCAAAATAAATCCTATTGATAAATGCAATTATTTCATAAAAATTGTCAATACTCAATCACTTTCCAAGTGGACCTATACATTTTATTGCATATTTAAAAAGATCATAAAAAAATACTAAAGGTCTTCTTGTATCACTTTAGTCGCTTTCATATAAGTTTTCCGAGATTTTCCACTTTTAAGTAAAAATAAATTATATTTTTTTATGTTAATTATTGAGAATTTTCCGCATTTTCAAATTATTGTAACTTCCCAACCAGATAACCAATCTATATGATTAGACCACCAAAAGAAAGGTATTTTCAAGCACTTTAAGAATAAAATAAAATTAGATAGAATTTCAAAATAAATCCTATTGATAATTGCAATTATTTCATAAAAATTGTCAATACTCAATCACTTTCCAAGTGGACCTATACATTTTATTGCATATTAAAAAAGATCATAAAAAATTACTAAAGGTCTTCTTGTATCACTTTAGTCGCTTTCATATAAGTTTTCCGAGATTTTCCACTTTTAAGTAAAAATAAATTATATTTTTTTATGTTAATTATTGAGAATTTTCCGCATTTTCAAATTATTGTAACTTCCGAACCAGATAACCAATCTGTATGATTAGACCACCAAAAGAAAGGTATTTTGAAGTACTTTAAGAATAAAATAAAATTAGATAGAATTTCAAAATAAATCCTATTGATAAATGCAATTATTTCATAAAAATTGTCAATACTCAATCACTTTCCAAGTGGACCTATACATTTTTTTGCATATTTAAAAAGATCATAAAAAATTACTAAAGGTCTTCTTGTATCACTTTAGTCGCTTTCATATAAGTTTTCCGAGATTTTCCACTTTTAAGTAAAAATAAATCATATTTTTTTATGTTAATTATTGATAATTTTCCGCATTTTCAAATTATTGTAACTTCCGAACCAGATAACCAATCTGTATGATTAGACCACCAAAAGAAAGGTATTTTGACGTACTTTAAGAATAAAATAAAATTAGATAGAATTTCAAAATAAATCCTATTGATAAATGCAATTATTTCATAAAAATTGTCAATACTCAATCACTTTCCAAGTGGACCTATACATTTTATTGCATATTTAAAAAGATCATAAAAAATTACTAAAGGTCTTCTTGTATCACTTTAGTCGCTTTCATATAAGTTTTCCGAGATTTTCCACTTTTAAGTAAAAATAAATTATATTTTTTTATGTTAATTATTGAGAATTTTCTGCATTTTCAAATTATTGTAACTTCCGAACCAGATAACCAATCTGTATGATTAGACCACCAAAAGAAAGGTATTTTGAAGTACTTTAAGAATAAAATAAAATTAGATAGAATTTCAAAATAAATCCTATTGATAAATGCAATTATTTCATAAAAATTGTCAATACTCAATCACTTTCCAAGTGGACCTATACATTTTTTTGCATATTTAAAAAGATCATAAAAAATTACTTATTAAAAAAGGTCTT
Source organism: Dilophus febrilis (assembly GCA_958336335.1). Lineage (NCBI taxonomy): Eukaryota > Metazoa > Arthropoda > Insecta > Diptera > Bibionidae > Dilophus > Dilophus febrilis. Next base: position 41,595,131 of record OY284470.1, on the reverse strand, counting down.
CTTGTATCACTTTAGTCGCTTTCATATAAGTTTTCCGAGATTTTCCACTTTTAAGTAAAAATAAATTATATTTTTTTATGTTAATTATTGAGAATTTTCCGCATTTTCAAATTATTGTAACTTCCGAACCAGATAACCAATCTGTATGATTAGACCACCAAAAGAAAGGTATTTTGACGTACTTTAAGAATAAAATAAAATTAGATAGAATTTCAAAATAAATCCTATTGATAAATGCAATTATTTCATAAAAATTGTCAATACTCAATCACTTTCCAAGTGGACCTATACATTTTTTTGCATATTTAAAAAGATCATAAAAAATTACTAAAGGTCTTCTTGTATCACTTTAGTCGCTTTCATATAAGTTTTCCGAGATTTTCCACTTTTAAGTAAAAATAAATCATATTTTTTTATGTTAATTATTGATAATTTTCCGCATTTTCAAATTATTGTAACTTCCGAACCAGATAACCAATCTGTATGATTAGACCACCAAAAGAAAGGTATTTTGACGTACTTTAAGAATAAAATAAAATTAGATAGAATTTCAAAATAAATCCTATTGATAAATGCAATTATTTCATAAAAATTGTCAATACTCAATCACTTTCCAAGTGGACCTATACATTTTATTGCATATTTAAAAAGATCATAAAAAATTACTAAAGGTCTTCTTGTATCACTTTAGTCGCTTTCTTATAAGTTTTCCGAGATTTTCCACTTTTAAGTAAAAATAAATTATATTTTTTTATGTTAATTATTGAGAATTTTCCGCATTTTCAAATTATTGTAACTTCCGAACCAGATAACCAATCTGTATGATTAGACCACCAAAAGAAAGGTATTTTGAAGTACTTTAAGAATAAAATAAAATTAGATAGAATTTCAAAATAAATCCTATTGATAAATGCAATTATTTCATAAAAATTGTCAATACTCAATCACTTTCCAAGTGGACCTATACATTTTTTTGCATATTTAAAAAGATCATAAAAAATTACTTATTAAAAAAGGTCTTCTTGTATCACTTTAGTCGCTTTCATATAAGTTTTCCGAGATTTTCCACTTTTAAGTAAAAATAAATTATATTTTTTTATGTTAATTATTGAGAATTTTCCGCATTTTCAAATTATTGTAACTTCCCAACCAGGTAACCAATCTATATGATTATACCACCAAAAGAAAGGTATTTTGAAGTACTTTAAGAATAAAATAAAATTAGATAGAATTTCAAAATAAATCCTATTGATAATTGCAATTATTTCATAAAAATTGTCAATACTCAATCACTTTCCAAGTGGACCTATACATTTTATTGCATATTAAAAAAGATCATAAAAAATTACTAAAGGTCTTCTTGAATCACTTTAGTCGCTTTCATATAAGTTTTCCGAGATTTTCCACTTTTAAGTAAAAATAAATTATATTTTTTTATGTTAATTATTGAGAATTTTCCGCATTTTCAAATTATTGTAACTTCCAAACCAGATAACCAATCTGTATGATTAGACCACCAAAAGAAAGGTATTTTGAAGTACTTTAAGAATAAAATAAAATTAGATAGAATTTCAAAATAAACCCTATTGATAAATGCAATTATTTCATAAAAATTGTCAATACTCAATCACTTTCCAAGTGGACCTATACATTTTATTGCATATTTAAAAAGATCATAAAAAATTACTAAAGGTCTTCTTGTATCACTTTAGTCGCTTTCATATAAGTTTTCCGAGATTTTCCACTTTTAAGTAAAAATAAACCATATTTTTTTATGTTAATTATTGAGAATTTTCCGCATTTTCAAATTATTGTAACTTCCCAACCAGATAACCAATCTGTATGATTAGACCACCAAAAGAAAGGTATTTTGACGTACTTTAAGAATAAAATAAAATTAGATAGAATTTCAAAATAAATCCTATTGATAAATGCAATTATTTCATAAAAATTGTCAATACTCAATCACTTTCCAAGTGGACCTATACATTTTATTGCATATTTAAAAAGATCATAAAAAATTACTAAAGGTCTTCTTGTATCACTTTAGTCGCTTTCATATAAGTTTTCCGAGATTTTCCACTTTTAAGTAAAAATAAATCATATTTTTTTATGTTAATTATTGATAATTTTCCGCATTTTCAAATTATTGTAACTTCCGAACCAGATAACCAATCTGTATGATTAGACCACCAAAAGAAAGGTATTTTGACGTACTTTAAGAATAAAATAAAATTAGATAGAATTTCAAAATAAATCCTATTGATAAATGCAATTATTTCATAAAAATTGTCAATACTCAATCACTTTCCAAGTGGACCTATACATTTTATTGCATATTTAAAAAGATCATAAAAAATTACTAAAGGTCTTCTTGTATCACTTTAGTCGCTTTCATATAAGTTTTCCGAGATTTTCCACTTTTAAGTAAAAATAAATCATATTTTTTTATGTTAATTATTGATAATTTTCCGCATTTTCAAATTATTGTAACTTCCGAACCAGATAACCAATCTGTATGATTAGACCACCAAAAGAAAGGTATTTTGACGTACTTTAAGAATAAAATAAAATTAGATAGAATTTCAAAATAAATCCTATTGATAATTGCAATTATTTCATAAAAATTGTCAATACTCAATCACTTTCCAAGTGGACCTATACATTTTATTGCATATTAAAAAAGATCATAAAAAATTACTAAAGGTCTTCTTGAATCACTTTAGTCGCTTTCATATAAGTTTTCCGAGATTTTCCACTTTTAAGTAAAAATAAATTATATTTTTTTATGTTAATTATTGAGAATTTTCCGCATTTTCAAATTATTGTAACTTCCAAACCAGATAACCAATCTGTATGATTAGACCACCAAAAGAAAGGTATTTTGAAGTACTTTAAGAATAAAATAAAATTAGATAGAATTTCAAAATAAACCCTATTGATAAATGCAATTATTTCATAAAAATTGTCAATACTCAATCACTTTCCAAGTGGACCTATACATTTTATTGCATATTTAAAAAGATCATAAAAAATTACTAAAGGTCTTCTTGTATCACTTTAGTCGCTTTCATATAAGTTTTCCGAGATTTTCCACTTTTAAGTAAAAATAAATCATATTTTTTATGTTAATTATTGAGAATTTTCCGCATTTTCAAATTATTGTAACTTCCCAACCAGATAACCAATCTGTATGATTAGACCACCAAAAGAAAGGTATTTTGACGTACTTTAAGAATAAAATAAAATTAGATAGAATTTCAAAATAAATCCTATTGATAAATGCAATTATTTCATAAAAATTGTCAATACTCAATCACTTTCCAACTGGACCTATAAATTTTATTGCATATTTAAAAAGATCATAAAAAATTACTAAAGGTCTTCTTGTATCACTTTAGTCGCTTTCATATAAGTTTTCCGAGATTTTCCACTTTTAAGTAAAAATAAATCATATTTTTTTATGTTAATTATTGATAATTTTCCGCATTTTCAAATTATTGTAACTTCCGAACCAGATAACCAATCTGTATGATTAGACCACCAAAAGAAAGGTATTTTGACGTACTTTAAGAATAAAATAAAATTAGATAGAATTTCAAAATAAATCCTATTGATAAATGCAATTATTTCATAAAAATTGTCAATACTCAATCACTTTCCAAGTGGACCTATAAATTTTATTGCATATTAAAAAAGATCATAAAACATTACTAAAGGTCTTCTTGAATCACTTTAGTCGCTTTCATATAAGTTTTCCGAGATTTTCCACTTTTAAGTAAAAATAAATCATATTTTTTTATGTTAATTATTGATAATTTTCCGCATTTTCAAATTATTGTAACTTCCGAACCAGATAACCAATCTGTATGATTAGACCACCAAAAGAAAGGTATTTTGACGTGCTTTAAGAATAAAATAAAATTAGATAGAATTTCAAAATAAACCCTATTGATAAATGCAATTATTTCATAAAAATTGTCAATACTCAATCACTTTCCAAGTGGACCTATACATTTTATTGCATATTTAAAAAGATCATAAAAAATTACTAAAGGTCTTCTTGTATCACTTTAGTCGCTTTCATATAAGTTTTCCGAGACTTTCCACTTTTAAGTAAAAATAAATCATATTTTTTTATGTTAATTATTGAGAATTTTCCGCATTTTCAAATTATTGTAACTTCCCAACCAGATAACCAATCTGTATGATTAGACCACCAAAAGAACGGTATTTTGAAGTACTTTATGAATAAAATAAAATTAGATAGAATTTCAAAATAAATCCTATTGATAAATGCAATTATTTCATAAAAATTGTCAATACTCAATCACTTTCCAAGTGGACCTATACATTTTATTGCATATTTAAAAAGATCATAAAAAATTACTAAAGGTCTTCTTGTATCACTTTAGTCGCTTTCATATAAGTTTTCCGAGATTTTCCACTTTTAAGTAAAAATAAATCATATTTTTTTATGTTAATTATTGAGAATTTTCCGCATTTTCAAATTATTGTAAGTTCCCAACCAGGTAACCAATCTATATGATTAGACCACCAAAAGAAAGGTATTTTGACGTACTTTAAGAATAAAATAAAATTAGATAGAATTTCAAAATAAATCCTATTGATAATTGCAATTATTTCATAAAAATTGTCAATACTCAATCACTTTCCAAGTGGACCTATACATTTTATTGCATATTAAAAAAGATCATAAAAAATTACTAAAGGTCTTCTTGAATCACTTTAGTCGCTTTCATATAAGTTTTCCGAGATTTTCCACTTTTAAGTAAAAATAAATCATATTTTTTTATGTTAATTATTGAGAATTTTCCGCATTTTCAAATTATTGTAACTTCCAAACCAGATAACCAATCTGTATGATTAGACCACCAAAAGAAAGGTATTTTGACGTACTTTAAGAATAAAATAAAATTAGATAGAATTTCAAAATAAATCCTATTGATAAATGCAATTATTTCATAAAAATTGTCAATACTCAATCACTTTCCAAGTGGACCTATACATTTTATTGCATATTTAAAAAGATCATAAAAAATTACTAAAGGTCTTCTTGTATCACTTTAGTCGCTTTCATATAAGTTTTCCGAGATTTTCCACTTTTAAGTAAAAATAAATTATATTTTTTTATGTTAATTATTGAGAATTTTCCGCATTTTCAAATTATTGTAACTTCCCAACCAGATAACCAATCTATATGATTAGACCACCAAAAGAAAGGTATTTTCAAGCACTTTAAGAATAAAATAAAATTAGATAGAATTTCAAAATAAATACTATTGATAAATGCAATTATTTCATAAAAATTGTCAATACTCAATAACTTTCCAAGTGGACCTATACATTTTATTGCATATTTTCCACTTTTAAGTAAAAATAAATCATATTTTTTTATGTTAATTATTGAGAATTTTCCGCATTTTCAAATTATTGTAACTTCCAAACCAGATAACCAATCTGTATGATTAGACCACCAAAAGAAAGGTATTTTGAAGTACTTTAAGAATAAAATAAAATTAGATAGAATTTCAAAATAAACCCTATTGATAAATGCAATTATTTCATAAAAATTGTCAATACTCAATCACTTTCCAAGTGGACCTATACATTTTATTGCATATTTAAAAAGATCATAAAAAATTACTAAGGGTCTTCTTGTATCACTTTAGTCGCTTTCATATAAGTTTTCCGAGATTTTCCACTTTTAAGTAAAAATAAATCATATTTTTTTATGTTAATTATTGATAATTTTCCGCATTTTCAAATTATTGTAACTTCCGAACCAGATAACCAATCTGTATGATTAGACCACCAAAAGAAAGGTATTTTGACGTACTTTAAGAATAAAATAAAATTAGATAGAATTTCAAAATAAATCCTATTGATAAATGCAATTATTTCATAAAAATTGTCAATACTCAATCACTTTCCAAGTGGACCTATACATTTTATTGCATATTTACAAAGATCATAAAAAATTACTAAAGGTCTTCTTGTATCACTTTAGTCGCTTTCATATAAGTTTTCCGAGATTTTCCACTTTTAAGTAAAAATAAATCATATTTTTTTATGTTAATTATTGATAATTTTCCGCATTTTCAAATTATTGTAACTTCCCAACCAGATAACCAATCTGTATGATTAGACCACCAAAAGAAAGGTATTTTGAAGTACTTTAAGAATAAAATAAAATTAGATAGAATTTCAAAATAAACCCTATTGATAAATGCAATTATTTCATAAAAATTGTCAATACTCAATCACTTTCCAAGTGGACCTATACATTTTATTGCATATTTAAAAAGATCATAAAAAATTACTAAAGGTCTTCTTGTATCACTTTAGTCGCTTTCATATAAGTTTTCCGAGACTTTCCACTTTTAAGTAAAAATAAATCATATTTTTTTATGTTAATTATTGATAATTTTCCGCATTTTCAAATTATTGTAACTTCCGAACCAGATAACCAATCTGTATGATTAGACCACCAAAAGAAAGGTATTTTGACGTACTTTAAGAATAAAATAAAATTAGATAGAATTTCAAAATATATCCTATTGATAAATGCAATTATTTCATAAAAATTGTCAATACTCAATCACTTTCCAAGTGGACCTATACATTTTATTGCATATTTAAAAAGATCATAAAAAATTACTAAAGGTCTTCTTGTATCACTTTAGTCGCTTTCATATAAGTTTTCCGAGATTTTCCACTTTTAAGTAAAAATAAATCATATTTTTTTATGTTAATTATTGATAATTTTCCGCATTTTCAAATTATTGTAACTTCCCAACCAGATAACCAATCTGTATGATTAGACCACCAAAAGAAAGGTATTTTGACGTACTTTAAGAATAAAATAAAATTAGATAGAATTTCAAAATAAATCCTATTGATAAATGCAATTATTTCATAAAAATTGTCAATACTCAATCACTTTTCAAGTGGACCAATACATTTTATTGCATATTTAAAAAGATCATAAAAAATTACTAAAGGTCTTCTTGAATCATTTTAGTCGCTTTCATATAAGTTTTCCGAGATTTTCCACTTTTAAGTAAAAATAAATCATATATTTTTATGTTATTTATTGAAAATTTTCCGTATTTTCAAATTATTGTAAGTTCCCAACCAGGTAACCAATTTTTATGATTAGACACACAAAAGAAAGGTATTTCCTAGCACTTTAAGAATAAAATTAAATACTATTCAATTAATTAAATTTAACATATTCAAATTCCATTTATAATAATTAGTTTATAATATCTCATGATATAATTGAATATTTTTTAATAATTAATTAATTTTTCTATCACCATTATCAATGCATTATCAATTATAATAATTTGTGTTTTGAAATATCATTTTATCATCATCATTTGTTAAAGGAAAAGTTATCATACATTGAAATTCATTTAGATTATAAGACATATAATAAAAAGAATAAAATTTTATAATATTTAAATTTGTGTATTATTTTCTAATATTTCTTTCGTCCATAATAAAGGAAAACCGTAAAATCTTTTCATTTTCATTTATGGTTTTTAATAAACCAAAAAAAAAAAAAAAATTCTTCAAAAGAGATTATCCATAAAATTATAACCACATTAGACTACACTCCCGACAATATATATTTCTATCGTTGAAACTTACATAAGATAACATAAAATAAGAGATGATGATGAAAAAAATATATTAGGAAAATTTTCCTTTGTTATATTTTTTCTTCTTCCTCTTTGTATTTTATTTTATCTTATGTAAGTTTCAACGATAGAAATTTACAGTTATAATTGTATGTAGAGCGGGTATCCCCCCCCTTGGATACCCGAGAATATATATACACCAACCATACGGGCAAAAACGCCCGTACCGTCAATGTATATATAAACTTTGGGGAGGGTTCATCGTTGAATGATAGGCATCCTGTGACCAGCATAGGAGATCTTCGTGGCACCAGTGCGCACGCAGAGATGGAAATCAAACTACCATGACCCTCCCTAATTAAAAGCAAATCTCACATGTAATTATTTTACATGTGAGATTTTTGTTTGTGAAAATCGGCGGCTTCGCTACCAACTCGACCATACGTTCATTTTAAGAAATGTACACAAGATTTTTGAACACATTAAATTATTCAATATACAAACAATTTTTTTTATGTGAGATGAATGAATGAAATGAAAATTAATTAATTAATTTTTATCATATACCAAATTAGTACATTTAAATTTATATATAAAAAAAAAAAAAAAGGAATAAAAAAAATTATTATGTTAATAATATCCGTCAGGATTTGAACCACTATCTTCCAGACATATACAATGCAAAATAGATTTTCAATGGTTGAATTAAACAAAAAAAATCATATTATCTCTATTATACAAATTATACATACACACATTTCAATGTAAAATTGAAATGAAATGAATATATATATATATTGAAGATTAATTAAAAATCACCACTTTGAAAACAACCTTCACACAACAAAAGCAATCAAAGCATTATCCAATACATAATTTTCTGAATATATATGACTTTTTGTATTAAGATTGCAAGGAGAATATATTTTGAATTTATAAATTATATTTAAAATTTGCCTTTATTAGAAGAACAACAGACATCACTTCAACAAACAAAAGTCGCATATCATTTTATTTTTCTATAGAATATATTGCATTATATGAATATATATATAACACAATACATATATATACATATACATTATTCTATTTTATAAAAAATTAATTACGGTAAATTTATTTACCGTCGTATTTTTTATATTATTTTGTTCGTCTTCATCAATTGATGTGTTTCAAAATACATATATTTTTCAATAAAATTTTCCATTCAATTTTTATTGTAATAATTTTTTTAAATGTGCTTTATTAAATCGTATTTTAATTTTTTAAGTTAATTATTTTGAATATTCCTTAAGAAAATGTTAATCAAACGTTAATTAGTTGAGTTTTTAGGACATTTCCAATAAGAAACAGGTAAATTCTAAATACTTTTATGAAAAAATGAAATGATTTTAACAACTGTTTTATAATATTAAAAAAGTTTTAATGCAAAAATTTCTGATATTTTTTTTAACACATTTATTTCCCAAAAATATATATCATTGCGTGTGCATTAATCAGTTGAATAGATTTATTGAAAATTTTGTTATTATTTTGGAGATCATATCTTTTTTTTCATGAATTCATTGATCCAAATCGTAACGTAATTTCAATATTAATATAACAAACCCAATATATTATATTAGATTTAGTTTTCACTAACAAAATATAATTACAATCGAGGCTGTTATTCGTCATATAGATAATCATTTTAAAATAAATGGATTGATAATAAAATTTCACCCACCCATTTATGTATCTTGGGCATAGTCTGGATTCTTGAAAAATATTGAAAATTATCTTCTAATCCAAATTAATCTTTTGCATGTAAAAATAAATATAATGTAAAATTTGTATAATTAACTTTTTGCCATTTCTTTGCCAGTTTAATGAATTTTTACTATTCTTTCAAATCGAGATGAGCGAAATTGAGATTTCTAAGGCTTCCCGTAATACCAGTGACTTGAAATTTTATTATGTTATAAATGAATAGTAAGTTCAAATATTCGTTGAAGATTATTATAGCTCTTTATACTTCCTTTTAATTACCTCCACATAATTAATTAAGTAAAAAAAAAAAAAAGTTCCTTCCCAATAACATTTTCTATTCTTGAAATTTATTAATTCCATTTTAATATAACATAAATTTTATTTTAAAATTCAATCATAAAAATATTCAAATTTTTATTAATAATAATTTTTATTTAATTGATGAATCATTTAAAATATTATTTATTATCGATTTGAATAGTGTATTTAAAACACTATCATAATGTCTTAATGATAAATTACGTAATGCTAATAGTAATTTACCGTAACGAGTCCAATGAATTTGTTGTAATGTATATCGACCTAATGTATTTAGGGCACGTTCGGTAAACGCTTCCAAATGATTTGATTCGTCCAAACTCAATGCAAATTCTATATTAAAAATATCATATTTATTTAATATAAAAAAATATAATGTTCGCAACATATTTTAACTATATATATATGTTAAACCTTTTCGACATAAAATTAATGTTTCCAATAGTGATAATTCAATGAGATCAGCACTTAAATTTTTCGTATCTTTTATGATATAAAGTAGATGATTGTCATTGCATCTATATATGATTTTATATTAATATTATAATAACACTATAATAAATTAAAATTGATTTGATTGAATATATGTACCTTTCAATAACGCCACTTATGTCAATTGACCAATGGGATGCTCGTAATACAAAACATTCAGACCATACATTTTTTAAAATTGTATTTTGTTGTATCGAACTAAAATATCGAAAATTTTCATTTAATTTTGCCTGTTTAATACAAGCAATAAATATTTGTGTTAAAATTTGATAATGTATTCCCGCAGATGGTATTTCTTGTACTATTTTTTCATTAATATTTCGGATATTATTTGTATTTTTATCATTTCCATATGGATGGGAATTGATTGATTTCGTTGTCGTCATCGTCGTCATCGTCGTCATCGTCGTCGTCGTCGTCATTGTACCAAATTGTAACATTACATTATCTGTTTCAGTTGTAATATTCCGATTATTATCTGATTTATTGATTGGCCCAGCATTCATAGATGAACGCAAACGTTTTTGTTTTCTTGGACCACGTTCATCTTGGACAGCTTTTCGTTCGGATTATATAAGTTGTGAATTAATTGCAATAAATTTAGTATTTTATTTAACTTTGTAAAATATACCTGATACATTCATATGAGAAGCAAAACATCTTTGTAGTCGACAATATGGACACCAATTTCTTCGAGTTTTATCAATTACACAATTACCTTTACCAGCTATATATATATAAGAACAATAATAAAATAAGAATTTTTTATGATAAATTTTAAATTAATTCTATATTAGAAAAAGTAATAATAAATTAAATGGTCTAATTAAGAAATCATTGATTTACAGAGAATATATGTTTAAGAACACGTCTTACAATTAGTATAATATATTTTTTCAAACTTTTACTGGTTCCTGATACTCACATACAGATTTTAATCATATTTGATCCAATTCACTCGCAAACAGATCCTTAACATTATTTTTATTGACATTTTTTTTTATTTGGTGATTCATTTTCCAAACCACCTTTGTATAAACGTACGTAATTTCTCTATCAAGTGGGCGTTGGTCGGCCGGCGTTTTTGATATACCACATTCCAATCTTCATTTTGCATATGCATTATATCAAACATATCAACGTATCATAATTTTGTTAGGTATTTATTCCACCGGGATATTACTTTTTTTTCTATATTTACCAAGTACGTGTTAAAATCATCATCACTAATTTTCATTTATTTGTTTTATTTTCATGTGATATGTTTTTTTGTTAAATTTTCTTTTTGTTTAAGTAAAATTTCGATATGACCTTTTTAAAGTAATTAGAATTTTCTTTTCATTTTTCCGGAAAAATATAAATTAATTTAAATAGAATTGAAACATCGGGAAAATACTTGTTATTAGTATACAGGGATTTTTCATTTAAAAAATAAGTGTATTGAAAAATTAATAATTGTCGTATTTGAATTTGATGACCACCAAAATTTGGGTCATTGAGTGTTTATATATTTTTTTACCTTTACACATTAGTAATTGTGTGCATTTATCGTCGAATTATCAGCACATTCATACCTTTTTTTCCATGAAGAGTGTTTGAAAAAAAAAACAAAATGTGATTTATTCTAGTATTTGAAACACTCACCAAATAAATTTCTATTGTATTTTAAAATTCTTCGATATATAAAAGCACACACACATCAGGTAAATACACATCGCATTGTATTTTGATATATAAATTAAATGTACGGGATTTTACAGTATTTTATTATTGTTTCATCTGCTGATGATTTTATATTATATTTTTATTCTGGTTGAATTTTTCAATAGCAATATACATTTTATTTAAAATCGTTTGTTAATTAAATTTTTATTTTTAAGTATTTTCTATATATTCCTTATAAGAAGTGTTACTAAAAAGTTAATTAATTGCATTTAATAAGTAATTTAAAGTTTAAGACTTATTTTTTTAGTACATTAATTCAATATAATGTGAAAATTCAATATATTTTTATTCGTGCATATATGAAAAAGGTAAATCATTTCAACCGGTAATAATATTGTTACATTTGAAGTATTTTTAAGAATGTGTTTTTATAGAAATTTATTATATCTGTTTTGTATTTTTTTTCTCTATTGTTCATTTGATTATTTGATGCATTGCTTTTTGCAAATCAAAAGTCCCTCATAGGCGTATATTTTATTTTATAGTTGTTAGTTCTGTCAGCTAATTATTCATATAATTAATTCCAAATCAAAGTGAGTTAAACATTTTTTTTATCCTTTGCGTATGTAATGAAACAAAAATATTTAATGTAATAAATTAAACAAATTGATGGAATTTGCATTGATATATAAAACGAGATGAAATAGAAATTTATATATTTAAAGTAATCACACAGCGTTTTTTTTATGCATAAGTGATGAACAATATCTCAATGAAAATAATAATCTTCATACACTATTTAATCGACATAGGTGATATCACTTTATGTTGTGATAATAACCATACATTATTTTTCTTTAATCAATATTAAATTTATATATTTTTTATAATTATTTGGGGTTCTTCTCTTGGATATGGGAAGGGTAAGGCTAATGAATGGGTAATGCTTAATGAAAAGTTTCTTTGATAGAGATGCCATTTTAATATGGTTTCTTCTTCTTCCAATCAAATCAGTTCGAAATTTTCTATAAAGTTTATTGAATTCTTAAGAAAAAATTTCATTATCTATCTTTCGTTAGATAACTATTGAATTAATAAATTTTACTTGCAATTCAAAGCCAAAATATTATATGAGATTGATAAGATTTCTAAAGATTTTATTTGAATAATTTATTATTAATTAACTTACCAATACAGGTATATAATGCACCTTTACGAATACTTCGTTTAAAAAAACATGAACAACCATCACAACAAATGGTTCCATAATGTTTACCTGAACTACGATCACCACACACACGACACGGTACAATAATTAAATTATTTAATTCATTTTTAGACATTATTTTTTGAAACAATTATTACAATTCAACTATTTAAACGGATCTTAATCTTAACGAATTTAATAATTCCAAAATCTTTATAATATAACCGAAGAACAACTATACAATAAAAATTACATTACCCATTCATTATATAAATAAATTACCGAGCGGTGAATTCTGCATTCATTTTCATAAAACATTTATAATTTTATTTCAATTCAAAAATGCTCCGTTCATAATTTATAATAAAATTTCCGATTAAATTGAAAACTGATTATGAAAAGTATTTTCTTTTATACCAAAAAAAAAAGAAAAAAAAGAAAACCGCGCAACCACCCCCAAATGATTATAAATAAAAGTTATTATAACGATTAACAAGGAATAATATTTTATGACATAATATATTATGTCATAAATATATTTTCTTTGATTTTCTACCAATCCCTTGTATTCAATGATTCAACCACCCACACACCCCATATAAAATTAATGTTTTTCAATAATAATTTAACAACAATGAAAAGTGAAAGAGTGTCAATTATTATATCTAAAATATGTTTGACATTTTTGTTGTCACACTTTTAAAAATATATAATTATTATTTACATTTATTTATTACTATATATATAATAGATATATTTCTTGTAATCGTGCTCGATTGAAAGGCAAAAATAGCAAATCACACACATATAACAAATAATAAAACAAATTATTAAATCAAATTATTATTTATATATTTACGGTGGTGTTGTTCAACAAAAAAAAAAAAAAACCACTTGACCATATATATAAATATTATATTATTGTGAATATCATTATAAATAATTTATAAGTATAGATAGACGAAACGATCAACACTTTACCTATAGCTGACCGCATACATATTACATATGTATATTCGCACCCTCTCGACACTTTATATATAGTAGATATATAAGCAGTAAGCATAGTATTGTTAAAGATGACATTAACATATTCAATATTCATATTATATGAAATAAAGATAATAATTACATTGTTAAAGGTTCAATATATTTTATGGAAATACCTTTATAAATAATTTATATATTTATATAATCACAAAACAGTTATATATATATATATATATATATATATATATATAGCGATGATTGTAAAGTACGCGATTCCACCCCTTAACTATTTTTAAATATAAATACTAATATCATTATGTATATACGAAAAAAGATTTCCAATAATGTTTGATTATTACTATATTATATTTATAACTACCCCATAAAATAAAACTATTTTTTATAGTGTGTCTATTCCTTTATTAATATAGAAAATAAATTGTGAAAGGTGTATTTTCTGGGTCTATTGCGGTCATTTTTTGCAATGATTTGTAATAAAAAAAAACACTATACAATTTCAATCATTGATTATTAGATAATCCGATCAATTTCGCAAGGTGGACAAGTAATTTATTATTTGAATCGGTGATAGCAGGGCGATATTAGATGTTAAATTTATCACCAATTCGTTCCTAATATACAAATAGTTATTTTATTGTTAAATTAAGAGCTTTTAAGATTTATGTTAATTCAGAATACACCCCATTATGAATTTCCATGAGAGTCCTGCATTTTCCATCAAACTTTTATATAAAAAAAATTCCAATTAAATCAAGTACAAACGGAAAAACTTTCCCGTATTAATCCATATTATATAAATTATGCAGTAGCCAAGCAGAGTAAATTTGTATGTGATATTATCAAAAGAATGGAATAATTCGAAAGCCAAATGTCTAAAAACAAATTATTCTATATGAAAAAATTTATTTTAAGAAAATTTTCCGGAAAAATCAATTTTCTAATCGAATTTTCTAATCTTTCGAATTACATAGTCCTAGTTTTTTGCTTTATTATTCCTCGAATCTTTTTGAAAATTCAATCAAATTCTGATATTCCATACAAGACCATTTGAAAATCACCGCCCCCCAATTAGTTCAATATATAGCCAATAGTCAATTTTCCGAAAAGTATAATCTGTACCATTCATTTGATTTACTTTATAATATTTTTGTACCATTTGGGACTAGTTCACTTTTACAGTCTGGCAAATTTCTTTCAGTTTTCTCGAATGGAAAATCGACTACTCTTTTTAGAAAAAATGGAGCGATTTTCAAATTCTCTTTTATTGAATTTTCAAATTATGCAAAGAAAAACGATAATTTTAAGAAAAACCCCAGGTTGTAATTAAAAAAAATAGACAATTTATAAAAGTTGATTTTCCGGAGAATTTAATTCAGTGCACGACCAATTTTTTTTTTTTTTTATTTCATTTGAATTGAATTTGATTTGCAGAAAATTTATATTTTAGAACACGTCTTACAATTAGTATCATATATTTTTTTCAACGTTTCCTGGTTCTTGATACTCACATACAGATTTTAATCATATAAAATATTTTGATCCCATTCACCGGCAAACAGATCTTTAAGATTATTTTTATTTGGTGATTAAATTTCCAAACCAGCTTTGTCCAAACGTACGTAATTTCTCTATCAAGTAGGCGTTGGTCGGCCAGCGTTTTTTTTATCAAGTTTATTGAATATATCACATTCCAATCTTCATTTTGCAGATGTATTATAATAAACATCAACTGATCATAATTTTGTTAGAAATATTCAAACAGGGATATTACTTTTTGTTCTATATTTACCAAGTACGTGTGCAAATCATCATCAATAATTTTCATTTATTTGTTTTATTTTCATGTGATATGTTTTTTTGTTAAATTTTCTTTTTGTTAAAGTAAAATTTCGATATGACCTTTTTAAAATAATTAGAATTTTCTTTTCAATCTTTCCGGAAAAATGAAAAAATTAATTTAAATAGAATTGAAACATCGGGAAAATACTCTTTATTAGTATATAGGGATTTTTCATTTAAAAAATAAATGTATTGAAATATGAATAATTGTCGTATTTGAATTTGATGACCACCAAAATTTGGGTTATTGACTTTTTATATATTTTTTTTATCTTTACACATTAGTAAGTGTGTGCATTTATCGTCGAATTATCAGCACATTCAAACTTTTTTTTCCATGAAGAGTGTTTGAAAAAATTAAAATGTGATTTATTCTAGTATTTGAAACACTCACCAAATAAATTTGTATTGTATTTTAAAATTCTCGATATATAAAAGCACACACACATCAGGTAAATGCACATCGCATTATGTATTTATATACAAATTAAATGTACGGGATTTTACAGTATTTTATTTTTTCATCAGTTGATGATTTTATAATATATTTTTATTCTGGTTGAATTTTTCAATAGCAATATACATTTTATTTAAAATCGTTTGTTAATTAAATATTTATTTTTAAGTATTTTCTATATATTCCTTATAAGAAGTGTTACTAAAAAGTTAATTAATTGCATTTAATAAGTAATTTAAAGTTTAAGACATATTTCAATAGAATTATTTCAACAGGTATAATTTCTTAATTTTAACTTAAGTAAGAAAAAATGTTCATCTTTATCAAATTCATTCAAAGTATTCTTAGAAATATATCATAACGTAATGAAAACAATACAAAATTATATGGTTCTTGAATAAACCCATTCCAATTTCCATCGAGATCTTCCAAAACATCAACAAATGAATAATTTAGAATTGAAATTGTTAAATAAAATCTTATTTAATATATTTATTTTATTTTTTTTTTTAATTTACAGATAAACAAAATATTTAATTTTTGTAATAAAGATAAATTAAAAATCATCATTTATTCATCATTACCATAAGCAATCATTACCAAGCAATCATCAAAAATAAAACATCAAACAAAAACACCATCGAATGATGATAAATTTGTATATGAAAATGTTGTTGTATTTGAATGCGAAGTATATTGGAAAAAAAAAACAAGATTTAATTTATATCAGAGAGTATATAATTGAAAAACACACACCAAATATAAATTATTATATATATAATATTTATTGGTATATAATTAGACAAACATCATCTCGTATCAATCACACATTGTATTGAATTATATATGGTAAAAATACCAACTAATAAACAATCACATCATGAACATGAACATACAAAATACAAAATAATAGAATCAAATGTACGGGATTTTACAGTATATATAATTTTTTCAATTTATATATCTTTTATATTTCAAATACCTGATGATTTTGTAAATTTTATAATAATTTTATTATGGATAAATTTTTTCCCAATCACAATTGCAAGTATTTTAAAATGTGCGTGGTTTTTAAATCGTATGTTAATTTTTTTTTAGTATTTCTTTTAAGTGTATAATAGTTTTAGTATATTCCTAAAAAAAAGTGAATTAAGATTAAGTGTTTCTAAAAAAAAAAAAAAAGAAGTGAATTAATTTGTTTAGAGTTTAAGGTATTTTTTTTTTCTATATAGTAAATAAATCTGTGAAAATTTTCAATATAATTTTTTTATATTGAAATGCATTGAAAATGAAAAAAAAAAATTAAATTTATTTTAACGGGTGATATATTTTTTTTATATCAAAAAAAAAAAAAATCTATTTGAGTGTGTGTAATTTTTTTGTTTCAACTTGATCATAAAATTATGATTATTTTTTTGGAGTATTTGGAGATTTACAAATTGATTGCTGCTGCATTGCGGTTTACATATCAGATTTTCACATCATTCATCATTTGTGGGCTGTTTATCAAAAGTCCCTCAGGTATATTTAATTTATAATCTTTAATTTTATCATCATATAATAGATCAATTCTGATGGCATGTACAATATATTTATTCGATCTTAATATTTAAAAAAAATAATCCTTAACTATATAAAATAAATCCTTAACTAAATTGAAAAATTGAATTAACATATTGATTTTTTTTTATCTATTTTTCAGGTATGTGTGATTTTACATCTGTCCGCTTTACTATGGAATTTCTTTATAATTCCAACTAATGTGAGTTAAACAATTTTTTTTATTTTGTATTTTATTAAAGTATAATTTAACAAAAATATATAATTTTCAATTTAATATTTGAATTTAAAATTTAATTAATCTAAATTAAAAATAATTGAATGAATTTGAATAAAAATAAAAGAGGAGATGAAAAAGAAATCGACCAAAAAAAATTATGTATTTAAAGTAATAACACAGCGTTTTTTATTTTATTTATAAGTGATGAACAATGTCTCAATGAATGTATAATCTTCATGAATCATTTATGGGATATAGCGAGGTGATATCACCATAATATCTTAGTTATGACTTTTCTTTATTTATTATTAAACTTTAGAATTTTCTTTAATCATAATGAAAGTTAAATAATTTTTTTATTATTTACCATTTGGGTGGGGGTGCTTTTGGGTAAGGTTAGGATAGGGAAATGAAAATATTCTTTAAATAGGCATAGTTTATTCCTTTATAATATATTTTTCTTTAACCCAAAGATAGTATTAATATCAATTTCATCAATACGAAATTCCCTATGCATCCCCATTGAATTCATAATAATTTTCCCTTTTTATATATTCATTATCTATCTTTAGTTAGGTGTTCATCACTTATTTATAATTATATAGATAAAAAAATGTATACGATTACATCATAATTGCGGATATTAGATTTTATTATTTAAATTTTGTTGTTTTTTTTTTAAATAATTATATAATGATGAGAATAATAAAATGATTTTGGCAAATCAATATATTTTTTGGTAAATTATACTTTAAGAAATACAAAAACGCGTTTTTTTTTGTTCATGGTAGATTAATTTTTAATTTAAAAAATTCTTTCACTTTTGTAAATTTACAATATTAACATAGACTTACATTAAAATGTTTAACAATCTATTTTATTAATCAAATTTGTAATTAACATTTTTTGTTTATACTAAATAATATCTGTTTTACATAAATCTACCATGAATTAATTATTTTTATACTAACCCCTATTATATTGATAATATAAATTTAGATTTTTTTTAAATAATTTGTCCTATTTTTCCTTTACACCCATAAAAAAAAGTAATTGTAAGCGGTCAGTTCTCATTAATGGACTGACTACTTTACAATACTTTATCCCGTATATATTGTATATTACAAAAAAAAAATGAACATTAATTGGGTCTTGCCACTCGGAATTCCATTTCTGAGTATGGCGCCAATTATCATTTTAAAAATCCTATCCAGGGAGTACTTGGGTCAAGCCCTCTAGTCCTACAGCGGACCGACTACGCGCCAAGTACTTCTTCCTATCCGACAGCTCTGGTCTGTTTGAGGACCCCCTTCCCTTGTAAATCATCGTTGTAATATTTTTTATTTTGGGCTTGTTAGGGTATTTTTAATTAGGGTAATTTTAGTTTATTTATAATTAAGTTTTTTTTTTTTTTAATATTACTAACAAAATAATAACTAACTATATTTTAAATATTTATATACTTTTACATTTTTTAAACACTATATTATTTTATTGATTTTGTTAACTTATTTTAGGTTTTAACTTACGCATTGATTTTAACTTATGATTTTGTCATTCATTACTTCCGTCTTTATATAAATTTTAACAATTTAAGTATTTTGTATTATATTTTTGCTATTGAAACTAATGAACAGAATATTCATTACAATAATTTTCCATATAATATAAATCCATTCCAAATTTCTGTATATACACAGTGTGACAATTAATATTCCGGACTGGTCCTAGGAAATACGTTAAAAAAACGATTTTTGAAATTTTTTTTTTTTATTTATTCAAAATATTCTCCTCCTGATTCAATACAAGTGCGTTACATGGATTTAATAATTATTCAAATGCGTGTCCCAGCTCCAGTAGTGGGATTGCCTCTAGTGCGCGTGTAGAAGCTGTTTGAATAGTTTCAACATATCCTCAAAAAAAAACATCCTTTCAATTTCATTTTAATTTTGGGAACAAGGAGAAGTCACATGGTGCTAAATCAGGTGAATACGGTGGATGACTTAACCCACAAAGACTTGATTTCGAGCCAAAAACTGACGAACAATAAGTGAAGTATGACTTGATCCATTATCGTGTAACAAACACAAACTATCTGATTCACGATATTCAGGTCGAATATTGAAAACTTCGATATAACAGCCACTGACTGTTTGACCAGTTGGAACAAATTCTTTATGGATAATTCCATTACTATCGAAAAATGTTACGAGCATCGTCTTGATTTTCGATGGAACTTTCTGGTTTTTTTAGCCTGTGTTTTAGCCATCCACGAAACGTTTATACCACTCAAAAATCTTGTGTTCTACCCATACGCAATTATCGCCATTAACTTGCTGCATCGATTTGAACGTTTCTGTTGCACATTTACCAAGATTTGCGTTGAATTTAATGACTACTCTTTGTTCCATGTTAAAATTTCTACTTCAACTAAAATATTGTTTCACAAGAAATGCCATAACTTTTTATTTGTCAACCAAATGCAATGAAATTTTTACAGACGATAGAGAAAACATCACAGTTCAAAACGCATGTTCCATCACATAGATCGTCCAACTGGTTAATGAGATATGGTTTGAGTCCGGAATATTAATTGTCGCACTCTGTATTTCATCATTATTAAGAACTTAAGATTCAGCTTTATTAGGTAGTACAGTTTTAAATGTATCTGGATAGAAATTTAGATAAATATTACTTTAGCTATAATTTTAAAATGTTAATCAGCACAAAATCGTCAGTAGAAAAAAGAGATTTTATAACCTATTGTTTGGATCGCCCGTATAAAGTTTCTCACACCCTGCTCACACTGAATGCAATGTATGAATGCACTTTTCTGAATGCTTGCTGTTATGAATGCTTTTGATCATCCCAAATATCAGACACATTTTTCCGCACTGCATTTTTCCAATTGTATACATAAAATTGAATTGGTCAATGTGTTAATTTATGAAAAAATTTTAAACTATTTAATATTTAATTTTTAAATAAAACATTTAATATATTATATTATATATATAGATTTCCTTATCAATAATAATAGTACAATTTTATTTTTTAAAGTATTTTTATAATATTTATCATATATAATATAAATTATTTTTAATAGTTTTTAATATAAATAACATTTTGTAGAAAATTCACTATATATTATTATATTATTTATTATTATACTATTTTTATATTTTTACCACTATTATCTTTATTTATTTAAACCATTCGATTGTCTTATATCATATCTATATAAACTTTATTACAGATATATTAATTATAATAATTTTATTTTAATACACATTTCCTTTTTTGTTTATTTGTGTTTCGTGCGTACACTTGAAAATAAATTAACGAATGCGAATTGGACATTCCGTCCAATTTATAAACAAATAATAATATATAATAAATTGATATATTCTATATAAAGAAATTTTCTGTGTAATTAATTATCGTGGGATAATAATTTTTTAATAATTTAAGTCAATATCATAAAGAAAATATAAATTACTTATTTAAATCTATACATATCTAATCATTGGAATTTTATAGTTATATAATAGAAATTTAGAATCGATTTTACTATATAAATTAATTTATTACTTTGGATAAGACATTATGAATTAATATATATATTTAGCTCGCCGTATATATAATCGCACCCGTTTTGTATAGTACCCCCTTGTGTAGATCCTTTATAGAGGTTGAATTGAAATATGCAAAAGATACAATAGCGAAGAAAAACTTTATTTTAAATAATCATTCAATCGATAGCTAAACATTTTTCCAATTCCTTTGGAAAATAGAAGTAAAAAAAAAAATTGTTTGTCCTTTGAAAAAAAAAAACCAATTCGGAGACTTATTTTAAAATTTCTTTGCATGTTTTTAAGGAGGTATCCTTTAAATTATTTTCAAATAATTTCTAAAGGAATAAAATGTACAATTTAGTTAAGGAAATATTCTCTATATATGGTTTTTTAAGGAAATTCACTATAATTTTCACGGGGATATTCTGTATAATTTTCTTGCGGAAATTCCGAATAATTTTCACCATGTTAATCTGCATAATTTTCACGAGGAAATTCTATTTAATTTCATGAAGTAAATTCTATAGTATCTTCTCAAGGAAATTCTGTATAATTTTCTTAATAACTTTATCATAAACTTTGAACCATTCTGAAAATTTCTCGATCTCATTCGGCATTATTCAAATTGATGATGATTTGTGTTTGGTAGCAATTTCATCATGTTACTTACTAAACTCTGAATCTTTTTCATTCCACGAAAAGAATTTTATTCTTTCAAAATCAATTTACTTTTTGGCAGTCCGTTCACTTGATGGTTCATTTGTTCATTTGCAGGTGTAATTCAGATGATTTGTTTTTTTTGTATGTTTTATTTTGAGATTCTTAAAATAAATTTAGTTTTTACCTCCTCATGTTTCGATGCAAATAAAAAAAAAGGTTTTCTATAAAAAGTAAAACTTTACTGATTATTTTTACCGAATTTTCCATCTCAGTTCTAGTTTATTTACCTTTATCATTTGTTGTAAAGTTCTAGCTATTCGTTAATTTGAGTTTAACTTTCGATTAAAATCATTCTAATTTAAAATCTATCTTAAACCGCCTTTTGCTTTGGAACGCATTATAGATTTTTAGGTGAATTACACTTTGACAGGACTGTTCTTCTTCATTCAACTAACAATTTGTTATCTTTAGAGTTTCTTCCATGTTAACTTTTACTTTATTGTTTGTATTTCCCTTAAAATTATATTTCCCCTAATGCGTTTTGTCAATTGTATTATGGAGTTCCTTCGAATAAGAAATACTGTTCTTTATTTTATTATTTCGAACCAAATTCACATGTTATTGAATTGCTTTATCTATTACAACTAAAACCCACCGAATGCTGCAACAATAGGGTCCTTCATCATGTGATAATAATCATCAGAAGGAGTAATATCTATACTATAGCGTATATTATGGTTAACATTTTCCACCAAAAATGTGAAAATATATTAAACAATTTTCTTTACCATTTGATCTTGTATTTTTGTCACGAAGAAAAATCACTTTACTTTACTCTCAAGTCCTAAACTTCCTTTTGGGATTCTAAACAATAATTTTTCACTTGGTCATGTTTGAAATGTAAAAATTTAAAACCGTATAAATAAAATTAAATAGTATAAGAATATTTATTAAAAATACTGAATTATAAAATCCCTTTGAATAGCTTTTTGAAACAAATTCTAATAGGAAAATTGATAATTTTTTATTATCCCGTAAATACAAAATTAAATGAAAAATATCATAATATCTAATATAGAAGACAAAGGAGTTCAAATTTTCCACCGTATAAGACCTGAATTTTATAATATAATGGAATTGAAAACTGTATGCGAACGTGTTTCGCTAAACATTGACCTTTTTTGGTTAATTTCTTTTGGTATTTCAATAGTTGAAGTTAAAAATCTCGTGTATTTCCTCATACCTCCAGTGAAATGATCCTTCTAAGATCCGCTTTCGTGAATCCGATAATGAATATTTAATATGTAGTTTTTTTTTTAATTATATTTTATATGGAGTTTATTAACATTTCATTTTGAATGTTAATTATCATAATTTTTTAAGGTTCTATCATAAAAAAAAAATCCAATTACTTTAATTTTTTAATTTTGATTTCTTAAAATTTAAATTATATTTAGTGTATTGACTGCAATGATTTTATAAATAGAAATCATATAGTATTTATTAGTAAATTTTTATCTTAAATTATCTTTGACTATCCTATAAAAAAAAATTATAACAATAAATTTCATTTTATGTAATCTCTGTCTTTGGTATTGAAAATCTCCCATTCGAAACAAAATAATAGAAAAGAAAGGGATTTTATTTATTATTTATATAATATTATTTTTATTTTTTTTTTTTTTGGGTAATTGAACTATAATTTCAGATAATAAAAAGGAAGCTATTAGTTTAATAAACAGGTCTCGTGGTAGAAAAAATATATATATATATATATTATTAACATTTATAATTATAATATTTATATCGATATATTATTAAATATAGTTTACGTTAAAAAAAGAAAAATAAGAAAAACATTATAACGAAATTTTTTGTTATTTAACACCCCCCCATCATATATCATTATACTAATCTAATTTATGAAATAAATCCATTATAGAAATTAGAAATGTTAAGGGAATCTGCTCTCGAATAATTATTTATAGTAAAAACTCTATCTAATTTATATACTAAATATATTATTTAAGTTATAAAATTTATAATTATTTATATAGAAACATTTCGAATGTTTTTATTATATTTTATTTGACGATTTTAATTATTCGCTCCGTTCATTCGTTAATAATTTAAGGATTAACCGACACTGTACTCAATACAATTGTACCATTTTTATAATTTGTACAATCTTCATCAATAATAATTGCATCATCACAATTACTACTGATATTACTATTACTACCGCTACCTGGAGCACCATCTCCACTACCTCGTTCATCGCTGATTATCGGCGACAATGGAATTTCTTCAATTTTTTCTAAATCTTGTGCAATACTATTTGAATTTTGTTTATGTAAACGTGGTAGGGGTGGTGGTGGTTGTTGTTGCTGGGGTTGTTGTAATTGATGGTGTTGTTGCTGCTGTTGTTGTAATTGTTGAAGTTTTACCAAAGAATTTGCTGATATCGTTTCACCTCCAAATACTTTTTGTAATGAATTTCTTATTGAATTCATACCATCTGTTTCGGTCATTGATGATAAATCAATTATTTTTGGATTTTGTACGGTATCATCTTTATCCAAACTAAATTGACGACGTAATAGACGACTTGAACCAGGTTTACTTGTGCTACTACTAATCATACTAGAACCACAACCACCACCACCACCACCACCACCACCACCACCACCATAATTATCCATCATTTTTGTAATACCATATAAATATTTACCATCTGAATATTGACTTAAATTACTTTCACTTGGACTTAAACATCGATAATGATTATACGGTGAACTTAAATCAATAATTTCTTCAATTTTTTTATATAATTTTGATGATGAGCTATTACTACTATTATTATTACCACCAACTCCTGGAACACTAATAATACTACTACCACAACCACTACCACCACCACCACCACCTACACCAACTGTATTTCCCATACCACTTATACTACTATTACAACTTCCACCACCACCACCACCGGGTGATGGCATAAAACGGGCAAAATTTGATGGATTCAATAAACCTGGATCGGGTTGTGGTTGTTCTGATAATTTACGTACTGATAATTGTTGTGGTACTTGTTGTTGTTGATGTTGCAATGGATGTGATGATGAAAAGCTCGAATTTGATACAGCTGTCATTACGTTTGAATCCAATGAATGTTGTATTATTGTATCATAACTGTATTCTATTGTTGGTGGTGTTATTTCAACTTTTACTTCAACTTGTTCGCCACCGGCCAACGATGATGATTGACTTGATGAATGATTTTTACTTATACACGGTGTTTGTTTTGATTTTAAATTTATCGAATGTTTTATTAGAGTTTCGTCTAATCTGTAATGGGAGGATAATTTAATTTTTTATTGTTAGGATTTTATTTTTATTAATTGTATTAATTGGATTTTTTTTTTTTGCATTCATTAATTGAGATCAAATAATTGAGTGAGTTAACCAAAAAAGTTAAAGTATAACTCACACAAAATGGATAATTATAGTATAATTAATAAAATCAACTTACCCATGCGCCTCTCTTAAATTATTAAGTGAAGCATAGAAAATAAATTTGAAAATTATTCATTTAAAATTAACTTTATATCATAATTTTTGATTGATTTTAAATCTATATAACAATAATAAGTATCTTATGTTTACTACATAATCACAGGGACTAGAAATTAGTGTTTTAAGGACATGACAAAGAATTTCCCATTTAAATTATCCCCATTCGAAATCGACAAATTGACTTTAATTACCATTTTATTATTAGGCCAGTTTCCATTGACATACTTTCGAAATTTTTAGCTCAAACTTGTTATTTGAATAGATGGGAAAAATATATTAGAAAAACTCAATATCACATACGAAAATTTTTAA
Source organism: Dilophus febrilis (assembly GCA_958336335.1). Lineage (NCBI taxonomy): Eukaryota > Metazoa > Arthropoda > Insecta > Diptera > Bibionidae > Dilophus > Dilophus febrilis. The sequence continues at coordinate 41,568,820 of OY284470.1, read as the reverse complement.
GATTTAGACCAATTTATAACATTTGCATTTGATGATTTCTTCGCATCCAATTTTCTACCATCACAGTATATTTTCTTTGGGGCTTGAGCACTTTGAATATTGTAAATTATTGGAACATCTATCTAATGACTTTAAACCAATCTTGTACAGGTCATATTTCTGAGAATTGTAAAGTAACGACGAGTAATTGCGATCTATAGCATAGCTGCATTTTTAGAGAATAGTATAATTTCATATCTGGCTAATTGTTTATAATAAAAACGAATGGTTTGATATCTGTGATTGAAAACATTAAAGATTCTTTAAATATTCACTCTTAAGAAAATATCAAATAAACTTTACTATATCGCTGATAAACCAAAAAGAAAATCAAATTATTACTCACCCAATCGGTGGTGGTTTTGGTAAAATTTTATCAAAACCTTTTTTGCCCAATAACCAATAGGTGTTCATTAGACCTTTTCCCTTTATTTCAATGGGACCGCGTTGTTCTAAAATATAACCACCAGCTTCTTCCAAACGACCACGTGTTGCTTCCGATAAATGTATTCGCCACGATGAACCTATAAAAAAATTTAGATTTAGATGATTAAGAAAGAAAATTGGAATATTTTTTTTAAAAAAAAAGACATAAAATTACTATTATATATTCTAACCTGATGATTCCATACGAGAGGCTGTATTTACTGTATCACCAAATAAACAATATCTGGGCATTGTAAGACCAACAACACCAGCACAACATGGACCTAAATATACAGTTTTATTATAATGTATTGTGATGCATTGAAATTAAATCAATTCGTTTTTTTCTATACCTGTATGCAATCCAATACGTAATTGTAATGGAACTTCTGGTAAATGTTTCACTTTAAATAATCCACTTTGATGTAATAAATCCAAAGCCATTGTAGCAATTTGCTCTGCATGATCTGGTATACGTACTGGTAAACCGCTAACCACCATATAAGCATCACCAATTGTCTCAACCTATAAATTAAAAATTTCATTTAATTTTGATGATTTTGTCAGATAACTGATATATAGATATTTTTTACTTTATAAACACTGTATGCATTTATTGTTGCATCAAAGCATGTATACAAATCATTTAGTAAATCGACAACCTGTACGGGACTACAATGTGCAGCGATTGTTGTAAATCCAACGATATCACTAAAATAAATGGTAACATCAGAAAATTCTTCTGGTTCAACATTCAAACCTAATTTCAATTTTTCCGCAACCGAACTAACTCAATAAAAAAAAAATTAATAAAATTTATAGAAAATTTACAGATTATTTTAAGTAGTAGATCTTTTTTCATGTACCTTGGCAACATTCGATTTAATAACTGTTCTGTTTTTTTACGTTCAATGTCCAATTGTTCGGTACGTTCTTTTATTAAATCCTCCAAATTATTTGAATACTTTTCCAGCATTTGAAACATTGTATCGACAAAATTCACCTTTCTGCCATTATTCAATTGTTTGAAACGTTCATAAATTCTAAATGGGGTTTTGTTTTTAACGGAAAAGATTTTTTTATTAATTATTCCCATTTATGCTAATTATTTGAAAAAATTAAAAACATACGAATTAAAATCGGGACGCATATCCGGTGGTTCGGCCCAACATTGTCGCATAATATTTATGGCTTCTGGTGGAGCGGCTCCCTTTGATACTGACGGTCGTATTAACGGTGGTGGTTTTTTTATTTTTGATATTATTTCGTCGGGTGACAGCGATAACATACAATAGGGTTCACCCCGCACAACAACCTCTTGCATTATAATACCAAATGAATAGACATCACCTGTTTGTGTACCACATTTTAATTTAGGATTACGTAAAATTTCTGGTGCACTCCATAATAATTCTATGTAGGGACAATTTCAAATTCATTATTATTCCAAATTCATTATTATTATAAATCATAAATTCAGAAAGGAAAATATCAATTGACCTTTAGTTGTTTTAACTGGTGATGAAAGTCCTTGTGATTCGTAAAATGATGGTAATCCATAATCGGTAACTTTGAGTACCCAACGGGCATCCACAACACAATTTCGTGATGATAATGCACCATGGACACGTAACGACGTTGAATGAAGATAACGCATACCACGTACCAAATCTGTTAGGAGACTTAAACGAAATGACCAATCCAATTTAATTTCGTCCATAATTAGAACATCTTGTAGCGATCCCCTTGAACAATGTTCAAACACTAATGCTGTACGATTTGGATCACTTAACCAACCTGGTAAAATACAGTTTTTTTTTTATAATAAGGGTTATTATAGTTTTGAAAGTAAGGAGACAATAAGGATCTATTGAGTTTTAAACTAAACAAAAACCCTTTCTTAATAAATTCTTAATTACAGAGTATTTGAAATAATTTTACTATAAATTTACCAATTAATGGATTAAGATTTTCATGACGTAATCCATGTGCCATCACCAAATGATCCATAGCTTTAGATTTTAATTCATTTGAAGTACCCGATGGTATTTCTTTTAATTGTACCAAATCACCCTGTGTTTGTGTTTAACAAAAAAAATTCAAAATATATATAACTTTTCTATAATAAAACAATATTAAATATTTAATTATAATTTTGTATACATTATATCGAGCTCTCATATCCAATACAGCCGTACTTGGTTTTGTTAAACTTCCGGTACTCGAGTTATTTTTTGCGGTTGCCGTCGTTAAACCCAAATTTTTCAATGAACCAATTGATCCTTTAAGTAAATCTGGTTTATCAACTTCGGGTCCACCAAATTCTTGTAATTGTTGAAGCCAACAACAGAGCATAGCTTCAATACCTTCATCAACCTAATGTATAGGTGTTTGAATAATATTAATATAAAATCAATATAAAATTTGCATTAAAAATATTTAATCATAAATTCGAATTATTAAATCAATAAATTAACATATGTGTTATAAAATAAATATATTATATTTTTAGTTGCATAAGTTTTTCGTTTTTTTAGTCACATAAGTTTTTAGTCAAATGAATTTTTCCTATTTCTTTTTTTACTTTATTTATTGTATCAATATTTGTTTTAATAAATATATATTTGTTATATTTTATATTCAGAGGATGTTCTGAAAGGTATATCATGTCATGGATAAACGTGATTGTATATGATAAATTCTAAATGAAAACTATTCTATAAGAATTTGTTAGGTCTGTAATTTAGAGATATGATCGATGGAATATTGAAGGTAGTTTTATTAATTCTCGTCAATGTCACACGGGACAAAGACACAACAAATAAATATAATTGAAAATAAATTCGGATAAAATTCATTCTTATTAAAGTGTTTTAATGAAAATCTAATCATTTTTTAGTAAACTGGAGCGTAAAACATAAAAAAAATTCTACTCAAATGAATAATTTATCAGAAAGTAAAATCTCTTTTAGACCCGAATACAATAAAAAAATTATCACTCTATGACTATAGTTTCTTTTTAGAACACCCCGTTTTATATGAATAACTATATACCACGTATATCCAATTCAACATATTGATATGTTGTTTACGTTTCGAAAATATTGACATGTTTTTGAAATATATTGAAATTGATTATATTATAAACAAAAAAAGTTAGTATATGGCGGAATTATATAATATAGATAAAATTATAATAATATTTATATAAACTTACTCGTCTCGTATCGATTGGAAAAATAAAATCAGTTGCTGCTAATACAATTTTATTTGGTCCTTTTGATAGACGTTTCTTTAATAGATAATTTCTATATATGGTATAATAAATACAATAAATTTTAAAATTAATTTTATTATATATGGCATGGTATCAAATTATATGTGCGAATTCAACAAGAAATATTTTTTGGGCTAGTTTTGAATTTATTCTTCTCGTGATTTATCCAATGGTATTCGGTGAGTCATCATTAGATACTTTCACACCGAAAAATTGACAACATTCATTTTAGAAAATTTTAGAAGCACTCTGTTAACTTTTCTTGTTTTCTTCAAATTAAATTTAATTAAATTTTTCAATTTTATTTATCATACTCGTTACATTCCTCGTGATCCTCAAATAACAAAAAATTTAAATCATTTCATTTCAAATCAAAAATCAAATCATCATAATCATTACATAAACGCCTGTTCCCATCTGAAATATTTAAAATTTTCTTTTAATCCTCACATAAATTCATTTCCTTTTACATTTATTTATTCATGAGAACTTTCACCGTTTTACTATTAACACACCAAAGTTTCATTCACACTATGATCAACATCTCAAGAGTCCATTCAATCATTTATTCAGAGCTCCTTATCATCCATTGTCAGTAAATACAGACAACCAGCAGTTTTCCATGACTCCAAACAAACATGAAAATGTGATTTTAATTAACGCAGATTTCCTAAGAACTCGATTGATAATATGTAGTTTTTTTAAGGAAAGTAAATCCCCTCAATAACTTTATAAGAAAATTATTTCTGCGATTTCCTTAAATATAATACAAAATAATGGATAATTTTCCCGGAGAAAAACTATTTTATTATTTAATGGAATCACATCGATAATTTTCTTAATAAATCATTTCGAGGAGATTTTCTTTAAAGAATACAAAAAACAACTTATTATTTTCAATCGATTTCTAAGGAATTGAGCCTTAAATTTTCTATTTTTTATTTCAAAGAGTAATGAAAATATTTAATAATTTTCTAAGTAAACAAATGATTTATTTTCTGAATTAAAATTATTGAATATTTGCTAAAAACAAAGGATTGATTATTTTTCACTGGAACTTTTATTTAAATTATTTTCCAACCAATTTATGATTTTCCTTAAGAAATGACTGAAATCTAAACCGAAAATGTAATTTATAAAATTTTATATTACCGACATTGATGAAAATGTCATAGAAATAAATATTTTCTAAATAAAGAAAAGGGATTTTATTATTTTCCCTAGACAGTTTTGATTAATTTATAAACTTGGTTTTCCTTATTATTTTAAGGAAAATGATTTAGAATGACCTTAAACAGACTATCCTATTATTATTTAATGTAATCACATTGATTATTTTCTTAATCTGTCTTTGCGAGGAGTTAGCGTTATTTTTCCATTTCAAACAGTAATCCTTTTGTTGAATGTTCCACGTATATTTTTATCTGGGTGTAAAGTATTGAATATTTCCGAAAGAAAGGATTAATTATTTTTCACTAGAAAGGATTGATTATTTTTCACTTTATTATTTTCCAACCAATTTATCTATCACCAATTTCCAACTGATTTTCCTTAAATTTAAAAGGTGTTGATAAATAAATATAAATAAATCGCATCGATAACATTTTCTTAAGAAGAAGTCTTAAAAAAAAATAGAAAAACCCTTTATTTTCTATTGGTTTTTAAAGAATTCAGCGATTATTTTCTATTTCTTATTTATAAATGAATCAAATCATTTTTAGAATTTCCTTAGTAAACAAATCTATTTTCTGAATAGAAATTATTGAATATTTGTTAAAGAAATTTTCCAATCAATTCATTATTTAAAATTACATCTGAGCAATTTATTGAACTTTTATGTTTCTATAGGAAACGATTTTCGAGAAACGAGAATAGATTTTCGTAAGAAAAAGTGATTGGTTAAAATCGAAAGGAATTCAATCAATATTTTCTAAAAGAAAATCTTTAAAAATGTTATAAGAAAATGGGAAAATAGAACTTTCTGTAACAAAACAATTCACATTTAAACTATTTCCGGTTATTCAGTATTTGTATTTAAAAAAAAATTCATTAATTATCAATAATACAAATAAAATTATTCTAACCAACATACTTTAAAATAAAATGCATTTTGTGGACTTTTTTCAGTGCTTTTATTTATATACTTAATTTTATTTCCATTTCACTCTGTGTATTAAAATTTATAATGAATAAAAATAATTTGTTTCTTCATTATTAATGATAGAACCTTCTGATTCCTTTATTGCGATATTGGAGATACATAATAAATATAAAAGACAATCATTTTACATTGAAAATGATCGTAAACTTAAAACTTAAGGAAAAATCCAAATACAAATAAAATACGAAAAGAATAGATTTTATTTTATTATGATATCGTTTTAATTTTCTTTTATATCTACCGCACATTTCAAAAAATGAATAAATATATATATATAGATAAAAATCATTATTCGTTTTTTTTTTTTTTTTGGTTTTGTTTAACATTTTCACAGTTTAATTATTATATATAGTTTTAATGGTTATTTTTTATCTTTATGTATGTGGATATACAATACATTATATTTTATTATAAGGATCATCCTTAAAGGATGTCTCTTTACAAAGTACATAAACACGTTACGCGCGTTCACGTAAAAAGTATATTTTTTTTATGAAAGTTTTAAATGGAAAACGTAGAAAATTCAATAAATTATATATATAGGATTTTTAATGGTTTTTATTTTTATTTTTTAACATTATTTGATCTCGATGAGAAAAATCGCGCTAAAAAACATAAAGCAAAAAAGAAAAAGAAACCGACACATCACACATTTAATATTTTACAATACCAAAGAAAATGAATGTCATAAATACTTTATATATTTTTGTCCAAACAACAAAAATCCATCGGCGACGACGACGACGACGAATTTACGTTATTGTTTTTTCATATATATATATATATATAAATAAATTATTTACAGGGTGTGTTGCTTTTGACAAGATATACTTGAGTCATTTGGATGTTATTCTATGCAAAAAAAAATGAATTATCTTTTAATTGAAATTTCTATACCATGGTTTTTTTGCTTGTTTGCGTTTCCAATTTAGAGAATCTGGTTCTTGAATCCTGCAGAGATAATCTTATCAGAAATAATTTTGTTTACATCCAAAATTTTTGTGGTTGAAAAATTTATTGGATTTTAAAATGGTTTTTTAATTTTTAATATAAATTTTCGATTGGAACTTTGATTGTTATTACAGTATTTTAATTGAAAAGAAATTAATTTTACTATTTTGAATTGAAAACTTAAATTGTTAGGTATATTTTAGAATTTCTTCTTGTATTCAGTTTTTTTATGGTCCACGATCAATGGTATGATATAAATAACCATCAAATGAGTGAATTAAAGAATAATACATTATCTATTTACCTTTAAAAGATATAACAATTTTTCTAGTTAGACTCCCCTTAAAATAAACCAGAACCATATGCCAGTCAAAGTAATTTGGGGTTAGGTAATTGATCGGAGAACCATCCCCGGTTTTTATATCTGATATATCTTTTAAAAAGCACCCCGTGAATACAGAAAATAAAAAGTTAAGGAAAATGAACTATATACCAGTATTTTATAATACGTATACGATACGAGATGTGATGCTTTCCTCAAACGCAAATGATATAGTAAACAAATGTATCTCTATATATTATATAAATAAAAAAAAACGTACTGAATATTTGTTATACAGTATAACATTATATATATAAAATTATTGTGAAACGAAATTCTTAATCATATTTTTTCCGGAAAATTGTTTTTTTATTGCTTTCCTTTTGGTATTTTCATTATTATTATTATTATTGTTATTGTTGTTGTTGTTCATGTATGTATTAGCTGCGGTGTATAGAAAAAAAAAAAGAAAATTTGATGTGCGGTTTAAAAAATGAAAATGTCAATAAAGACGATGATATACACGCAGTCAGTATAAGAAGTTATTTGAACTATCTTATATATATATATATATAGGTTTAAGATTGCTAAATAAAAACTATTTTATCCGCATCCATAAACCTATTCGTAACGTTTTTATATTATTATATATATGGAAAAAAAAAAAAAAATAAATCGAAGAAGAAAAATTATTATTTTTTTTTTTTGTAAATAATTTTATTTGCCATTGATATTTGCTATATTAAAAGATATACATATGGTATATATAGAGAATATAACAAATGAAAATCCAAATATTGTCTGTTGATTTCTTTTATATGTAAATTAAATAAATAAGATTGAATAGCAAAAACAAGAATAATAATAATAAAATCGTTATCAAAACACATCACTATGTATATATGGTATAAATAAATAAATATATTTTCAATCAATAATTTCTCAATTATTGACTTGAAATATTTTCCGTTCTTTTTTTTATCTATATGACAAGCAAATAATAATAGTTTAAATACAGGATGAATCAATTTGGCGAGTGTTAAGATTTCTAAGATTTGTATTAAATGTCTGTAACCAAATGAGTGTAACTTAAACTATTATACATTGAACCTTTAAAACAATATAAAAAAATCAATCATTATAAATATTTGGGGTTTTTCATTTAGTTTAGGAGCTTGTATACTTTGAGGATAAACCAATTGCGAATGGAAAAAGGATCTTCCTGATAAAGTATCCGTTTGCAAATTTATTTTTAAATGTCTCCCGATTAATGAAAATTTGCTCACATAAACCTTTGAAAAAATACTTAGATTTCGGAAAATCCTGATTTTTAAACTGCTTGAGTCAAAAAATAGCAGTGATGCTATCTAGAAAGTTGATAGAAAAATAAGTTTTCCAACACATTTAATCTTCTTGTTTTCCAGTTATGACTTGACCATTAAATAGCGAAAATCTTCCAATATAACTGATAAGAAAAATATTGAGATTAAAGAAAATCCCTTTAATTTAACCGATTGACCAAAAAATTAGCAGATCTAATCTGTCTATAGTGAATACAAAAAAAAAGTTGTTTACATTTTAAATGATATAAATTAACTGAATTTCAAGTTATCACCTCCGTTAAAATTAAAATTTTCCCATACAAACTATAGAAAAAATATGGCGATTTTGAAATATAACAAATTGAATTGAAAATTATCAGAGATATTCTGGATAAGGACTACAGAATACTTATTTACATTTAAATAAAATGTATTAACTGGGACGGACGGGAATTCAAGTTATGACCACTCAAAAAACAAATGGTGAAAATTAGTCAAAACTTCCCATTAGGAAAGTCTTGATTTTCTGAATAATCCTCATATTCTTTTAACTTATATTAAGTTGAAAATTCGTCAGTTAAACTTTCTATTTGGGATACAAAACATTTATTTAAATTTCATTAACTGAATTGAATAACTGAATTTCAAATTATGATCTGTCCCAAATAATAGTGACGGTTTCCCGTATAAACAATTACCATATAAACAATAGGAAAAATATTGAGTTTCGGAAAATCTATTACATTTTAACTGACCAAAATGAAAATTATCATATAAGCTCTAGATGTTGGCTACAAAATATTCATTTAAATATCAATAATATTCATTATCTGGAATTTGAGTAATAATAACCCAAAAAATAGTGAACATTTGCCAAAACTCCCTCCACAACCTTAGGGAAATCTTGGATTTTCCAAAAAAAAATCCTAATATTTTTTAACCAATAGTTGAAAATTTACCATATGAGCTCTCTATAGGCGATCCGATAACATTTATTCAAATTTCAATAACATTCATTAACTTCTGATTTCAAATTACGAAACCTGCCCAAACGGATGATTAAAATTTCCCTTAAAAGATTTAATTAAAACTTCATACTAATTTAAAAAAGAAAACCATAAAAATGAATAAACTTTTTTACCTGATGAAAATACCGCAAACAACACTTACAATAACAAAACAAATGAATATTAAACCAATAACAATGGCTAATATCCAACAAATTGGACCACATTTATTAAATATTGTCATGGTTGTTTCCTGATACCAATCATTTGTGTAACCGGGCAGTACAGCGTGTGTTGTAAATACATGATGATTTATATCACTTTGTTGTAATATTAAAAATGGATGTAAATCAAAAATTGCGGCTGATGGTAATTTTGATGTTATTGATGAAGTATATTTTGATTGTTCATTATAATCTGATTGCCATTCTTGATGATGTTGTTGTTGTGGATGATTATTTGATGATTTTTCCTGTGGTTGTGGTTGTTGTTGTTGTAATGGTTGCTGTTGCTTATTTCGATTTTGATTTGATTGAAAGTATAATAAAATAAATTCATATTTGATTGATTTCGTTTTCATATTATTGTATGATATATTGCTGCTGTGTTGTTGTTCCTCATCATTGATTGATTCGTTGGTATTTGGTATTGTTGTTGGCCGGGATATTGATGATATTATTTTTGTTGTTGTTGAATTTCTACTTTTTATTGTTGATAGAATAAAATCAAATAAATTAAAATACTCACTATATAATATTTGATGACCATTTTTTGTGATTTGATTAATGGCCATCGTATTTCTTTTAAATTGTTTATGTTGGTTTTCTTTTCTATTATTATTATTATTATTATTATTGTTATTCGATTGTGATTCGTTTAAAGATTTTTTATCGTAATGTTCAAAATTGGAGGTATTTGAAAATGTATTTTTACATATTGATGATATTTCACTTATTTTCATTGTGTTATTATTATTATTAATATTAAGATAAATTTCACAATATTTTATTTGATTATTTATTGAATTTTCACAAGATTTATTACAATTTTCATTGATATATTTTTGAATGTCTTTAAGTAATTTATGACTATTTATTTCTGTTATATTTGTTAACGATTCCGTATAATTTGTTTGATTTTTTTCATTACTATTATTATTATTATTGCCATTAAAAATTGTTTCGTAATTCGTATGTGGTTGGTAAATTTTTACAAATTCTTTACGATATGAAACATTAAAAAATTGTTTTAAACGATCGGTTAAAATTGTTAACACTAGAATATTATCAACAATTAATGAACTATTATTATTATTATTTGTATTATTTGTATTATTTGTATTATTGGTACTGTTAAATAATAAAGTTGATGATGATGAAGATTGCGGAGAAAATTTATTAGTCGATTTTAATCTATCACTATTGGTTTTATCACTATTGAATAAATTTTCATAAAATTTATTTTCATAATTAAATATATTTCCCATCATATCGATTAACAATATTTTTGTACTATTTAAATCCTTTAAATGATTTATAATTTGAATTGTTTCCGGTGAATTTAATGTTGATGTTATGATTATAGCTAAAAAGAATTAATGAAAAATTAATGTTTTTTTTTTATAAATTTTATTGGATAGTTTTTTTTTCAATAACCTGGTAAAAATGTTTATAGAGTTGAGAGGAACACCTTTGATTAGTTGGTAAACGTTTTTTAAAGGAATTTCTTTTTAGATTTGCATTGAAGATCTTAATAATATTTCCCTTTATGTGCGATAGTTTTTATGTTTTAATTTAAATAGAGATAATTCATTTTTAATTTTGATATCGATTTTTGTCAATGCTTTTTCAAGATGCTTTCATAAAGTTTTTAATCGTATTGCGAATTTCGTTGTAAAATAAAAGAGGTTTTACGAATCGAATTTAAAGATTACGAGCTTTCGAGTTCCAACTCCCTTAATGACCTTTAGGAGGAAACCTTTGAAAGGATTCTAGTTTATCAATCCTTTATGTAGATAAAAGATTATTTATCAAATCGAATGTATGTTTAAAACATTTAACCTTTCAACATAGTAACTAGAATAGATAAGTATGTATTCGTTATATTGCAGGTTAATACTAATTTTTATTTATTTTAATTTCAATGAAAAGCAAATTTTAATTTGAATGGAAATTTACTGTTTTTTATATATATAAATCCTTTCTATTCCTTTGATTTGCGACAACATTTTTATATTTTAAATTCTGTATACATTTTGCTGATTGTTTACCTTAAAATGTCATTTGTTTATACAATTTACTTAATCTCTATGTGCTTATATAAAAAACAAAAAAAAAAAAAGGAATTAAAAAAAATTATTTGTTTTTTTTTTAAATTCATTTTCTATCCCAATATTATATTGAATGTATATTATCTTTTTTTCGTTTTATTTTCTATATATACCTGTGTATAAGAAGCGATGTATCTCTATTTTATATATGATTTACATTTCATTTCGTCTTTTATTTATTCCTTTTTTTATATATTAAAAGGGTTGAGTTGATGTATATATATATATATAATTGCTGCGGACAGACGAACGATAATGGAAGGATTACAAAACGGAAAAATTTAAGTAAATGTTTATTTTGTGTTAGATTAAAAAATAACATACCATTACCGCATGTTGGATATAGTTGGATATAAAGTTTCAATTAGGAAAATTGTTTCAATATATATATATAAAATTTTCTATTTATACAGATAAATAACATGTATTGTATATATTCAATATTGTATGTATTTTCAATTGTATCTATTCATATAATAGTAATAATAATAATAATAATAATATTTAAGCTTTCAGCAATGTTTCATCTAAAAAAAATATATAAATATATACCATATACCTAGATTATTCGCTATATACAATATATATATAGAATATAAAATAATATCATAATATATATACAATTGATTCTGTCTGTATCTTTATGTATATATATTTATTTATAAAGGCAAAAACAAATTATAAAAGGGTTTTGCATTTCAAAACAAATGCTAAAAACCCTTCATCAGTGTGAATGGAAAAATATGTATATATGTTCAAATGAAAAATGTATATAAACCTATACTATAGTAGTTTATATATGTATCACTTTTATATTTTATTCGCACAATACCAAATTTCATATGATAGAAATTTTGTAATGTTTTTTTTTTTTTATTATTTGTTAGCTGCAAAAGTTAGGATAAAGGTTAATCATATATAAATACAGATATAAAGCTTTTGTAACGATATAAAACACAGTAACATATATCGGAAAAAGGAGCACATACAAAATATAGTATAATATTTGAATCCATGTATATCTAAATATATATATACAATCAATGACGGTTCTATGATTAAGATTGTAAGGACCCAAAAATCGGTTAGTTTTTCTTGGAGTTCTTTTCAATTCAATAAATTTGCAATTAATTATGAATTTTCTTTAGAAAAACATACCCAATTTTCTTTACAAAAGCATATAGAATTTCTATAATTTTATTCTGTAAAAGGAAATTAGGAAATTATATAGAGTCATTCCTTTTAGAAAACTGTCTAAAAATTCTTTAATAAATTATTCAAAGTCGACTTTAGTAAATAATATAAATTTTCCCATTAAACTATACAGAATATCCTTTTGAAAAATACAAAATTATACAAAATATCCTTTAGAAAATTGTACAGAATTTTCTTCATATACAGAAGTATCGTCAGCAAATGATACAAAGTTTTCTTAAAGAAATTACAAAGAATTTAAGTTAGAAAATTATATAAATTTTCCAATCAGTAAATTTTACAAAATTTTCCATTGAAATTTACAAAATTCTTTTTCGTTTATTATAATATATACCGAATTATATAGAATTTTTCTTTATAGTAAATTATACAAAATTTGCACCATCAAATTGTACAGAATTTCCTTCAGTAAATTATACAGATTTTTCTTTATGAAATCCTTTTCCTTCAGAAAATTATATTGAAATCCTTTTAGAAAGCTCCTCAATTTCCGTAGTCAAATATACAAAATTGCCCATTTAATTCTATAAAATTCCCTAATTATAAAGAATATATATATGATAGAATACAATTTCCTCAGCAAATTATAATACAAAATTTCGTTTAGTAAATTATTCAGAATTTCTATATTAGTACTGCATACCAAATTTCCTTACGCATATTCTACAATATTTTCTTTAGCCAATTATACAAATTTAAAAAATTATACAAAATTCACTTTCTTAAATTATACAGACTTTCCTTTAGAAAATTATACATAATTTTTCGCATACAGAATTTAAACAGAAGGTTAAACTGTACTGGCTAAACAAAATTGTACCGAATATTCCAAAATGATATAACTCTGTGGTGTAAATGTTAAAAATGCCAACCTAAAATTCTAACGAAATTTTGGGGTCGTGGGTTCGAATCCTACTGAATGCATAAAATATGTTTTGTGTTTTCGGTTATTTTTCGAATCTGAATTTTAACACAGAGTTGTATATTCCGCTTGCGGTTGGTCGTACGGCTAATTACCGACACCGTAAAATCCACAAATTAAGTAACTAACAACAGAAGGCTGTTGTTGGACGCTAAAACCAGATTGTTGGTTGTATAGCGAAAAATTTATTTTTTTTTTTTATTCCAAAATGAAACAGAATTCTTGACGAAATTTTCTGACTAAATTGTAAATTGTATCGCCTTCCGGAAAATAGAAAATTATACTGAATTTTATTTCCATTGGAAAATTCAACAATTTAAAATTTTTTACAAAATTTCCCATGCAAATTATACAGAGTTTAATATAGCAAAAGATACAGAAATTCGTTTAATAAATTATTCAAATTTACAATTACATTCTACAGAATTCTCTACAAAACTGCTGTCTAGAAAATTATTCAGAATTTATTTTGCAAATTGTCCAAAATATTTCCCAGTAAATTATAAATAATTTGCGGAACGAAATTATAAAGAATTTCCTTCAGCAAATTCAGTTATTAACTTAAGATATTAAGTTAGAAAATTGTTTAGAATTTACACTTGAATTAGAATTTCCCTTTGTAGTCTAAAGAATTCTCTTTAGATAATCCCAAAGAATCCCGTTTAAAAAATGGAACAGAATTTCCATTAAAAAATGAAACAGAATTTGCTTCATACATTTAAACAGAATTCCCGTAAATAAATTTTAACAAAACTTCCCATTGAATTCACAGAATTTTCTTTAGATATTTATAAAAAAATTCCCTTTAAAAAATTTAATAGAGAATTTCCTTAAAGCAATTTTAACGAATTTCCTTAGACAAACTATAAATTTAAGAGAGAAAAGTATTCAAAATTTTCTTTACTTAAATTATACAGCATTTCCTTAAGCTAATTATACAAAATTTCCTTTAGTAAATTAGGATAAAGAATTTCCCTTTGAAATACAGAATTCTATTATTCAATAAGGAAAGTTAACCTCTGTCGCAATAATATAAAATATCACCATATGTATGCATTAAAATTTGAGTTTGAACCGAGCCTGCATAAAATATTAACAATATACACATTGCTATACAATGTATACAAGTATTCATGCGATAAAATATAATCTAAATTCAGCATTACAATTATTCCACTTTACTGAACACTTACCCGTACAATAAATTCACAATATAAACGAATAATAACCTAAAACGTATATATATATCGAGGATATTTAATTTCGTCAATATCTATCTATCTATCTATTTGGAAAACATTTTTCTATCTATATATATATACCTATATACAAATATAAATACATTTTCATTTTCTATATAAATTTTCTATTTTACGGTTGTGTTGTGTGTTTATACCATATATAAATACAGATTTTATATATTATTGTAATTAATAAAAAGGATACAGATTTTGTATTAGATATACCTACGAGTATATATATATATATAAAGTTTACAAAATATTCTATCGTATATTTATTCTATTTATTATTGAATATATTGCTTTTTGAAAATTTTATTTAAATTTGAAAAGTTGAGCATCATATATACAATTCCATATATGTATATATAATAAATACGTATATAAATTACTTTTTTAGCATAAATATGAATTGAAATATTTGATATGTTTTTTTTTTTTTTTTTATATTTACTGTATATAAATTACCCATCTCTCATATTATAGAATTGGTTTTTTTTTTTTTTTGCAAAATCATCATCTATATTTGTTAAAAGAAATATTATTATAGTTTTGATTACATGCGGTATAAATCCCTGAAGGAATTTTCACCAATTTAAAAATAATATTATAATATTTTTTTTTTAATTAATATTTTATATTTTATGTAGAATAACAATATAAAAAGCAATTCATTTAAAAGTTATATATTTTTGAAATTGAATCAAATTCGCATAAGATTTTTTTTATTAATGGTTGGTTTTTTTTCATAATTATCTATAGTAATCATTAAAATTTATTGTGATTTCATGACCATTTAAAAATAACCTATATCGTAATTTTGACAGAGTTTGAATGACTTTGCTTTAAAAAAAAAAGTTAAATGATTTCATAATCTATTGATTAATTTGAATGAAAACTGTAAATTCACAAAGGTATTCAGCAGATGAGTTACTTTAAGATTATCACATGGTTTTGCATACGATTGCGTTTTCTTGAAAAATTTTAAATGATGTTTTGTATTTTGTTTTTCATATTAAATATTAATAATAAAAAAATCATTTTGAGTTTAATGGACATTTTAAATAACCCCAATCACTAATAATGATATAAAATAAGATAACCTTTCATAAAATAATTAGCCAAACGAAAACGAAAAATAAATCCATCAATTTGATAAGCCTTTTAAAAAATATTCAAAAGGACAACGAAAAAAACTGTAATATTGGATCGTCTTTAATGAAAATCTTAACCTATAATACTTTTTTTTTATCTCCTCAAAAGTAAGCATCTCTGACCCAATTATTTACAATCTCAATGGAATTGAAAAATTGAAAAATCAAAAACTTGGATTAACAAAATTTATATATTTAAATATAAATGTCTCATAAATACCTTTCCCAATATCATCATTTATTTGGACAGTTTTCAAATGATCAATTCCAATTTCAATTCGATACGGTACATGTAAATTTGCTGCTATCGCCAATGGTAAACCCCATTCATTGCCTGTAAAAAATATATATATAAAAATTCTAAATGGTATAATAAATAAATATAATAAAATTATTTATGGGTTTTATTTGTTAAATTCATTTATATTCTATATATATAAAAGTTATAAGTACTCAGTAAATAGAATTAAAATAATTATTTTTAAATCACTTTATATATTTATTCCATTTATTATATATGTTTCAATTAATTATTTTTTTAATCTCATGTCTTTAAAAATTATTATTTAAAATACTTTAATGTTTCAATATATAGTCTTTTGTTTTGATTATATACTGTTTCATCATTCGCATCATCATAACATTCAAGATATTAAATTATTTATTAATGAATTTTAAATGGAAAAAAATAAAATTATTTTAAATTCAATTATACTCGTATATAAGATATATATATATATATATTACTTGAGAATTAATTTATCATAACAATTTGAATGGTCTGTTGTTTTTAACCCAATATTATTTTTTTATAATAATTTTATTTACCATTTAACCATGTCTCAGTCAGTCAGATGTTTTATTGGATTTTTTTTTGTAACTATGTTAGATTAGAGTTTGGTTTGGACTTTAAAACAGTGTTTTAAAAGACATTTTCAATAATTGAAAATAAGTTATCATAATAACACTGGTATTGATTTTCTTATACAGAACTATTGATATTTCGTTTGTTTTTGAAATATATTTTAATATGGCAAATTTTCCTGATTAAAATTCTGCAAAAAGATTTCTTGAAAATTTAAATTGCGAGTATTAAAAACTATTAAGTTTTAGATAACAAAAACTATACGAACCATGGATATTAAAACCTGGAGATGAATAAGTTAGGAGATGAAAAATACAGAAGAAATGATTGTAGAGTAGATTAATTTCTTGTGCACTGCTGATTTTTTTATAGGAAGAGGTTGAGTAATGGGTAAAAGGATCTGAGAAAATGGAAATAATATACAATGAGTTCTGAACCTTGACATCCCATAACTAAAGTATAAATGAAGTAACCAAGCAAGATTGCCTAACAAGAGAAAAAAAGAATAGTAAAGTTTTTTGATCTAATAAGTTTCCGCATAAATAAAAATTTTGAATACCCATGACAGTATGGTACGGTAACGAGAATATGTAAAAATATGAAAATACCTTTATTACATATTTGTGTAAATCTTCCCCTATATACATAAATATGAATATTTTTTAAAGTAATTCATTATAAAATAAAAATTTACTTTTCTCGTCCATATAAATTATTCATATGTACCTTATATATTATATTTTTTATATAATATTTTTATACATAAAAAGAAAACAAAAAAAATAAAATAAAAATATTCATCAACATTTATATTTTCTTTTTAATGTTTTTTTATGGCATCATCATAATATATCTATTATATATAGACAGAGTTATGCAATTTTTTTTTTTTATATATTTATATACATATATAGCTTTTTGTATACTATATATATGATTCATAAAATATGCACGTAGTTAATTATAATGATGGCTAAAATAAGAAAACATATATATATAAAATATCCAACATGTAATGTACTTGAAATATACATTTATATATTTTCTATAAGTAATTTTTTTTTTTTGGTATTATCCGCACAAACGATGGTAAACAAAAACAAAAACAAATGGGAAATCCATCCATATCTTTAAATATATGTATATACACAATAATATATTAGTATACATTGAAATATTAAAGGAAAAAAAAAATATGGCAAATTATTGACAGATATTTTTGCGGAAATTTGAAACGGGATGAAATTAAAGTATAAATTTATCAAAATCTCATTTACCAACAATAACTTTATATATATATTTTATATAATATATGTATGTATAGCTTCAAACATAATATAAATGTGAGCATCATTTTTTCGACTTTAGAAAGTATAGTATAGATATATATATATATATATATATATATATATATATATATATAGAATATTGATAGATAAAGGTTATGACGAACGTGAACTAATAATGTACAAATAGATGTACATTTTCTTTAAAACTTTAGCTGTGTTTTTCTATTAAACAGCAAGTACCGCAGTATTCAGTATGTGCTACTTTATTTGTATGTTTGTTTTTGGAAAATGTTAAACTTTATTCGACTTTTCTTCACAAATTATAAATTTTAATTGACAAAAATGAAAAAAAAAGCAAAAATTTCCTTCAAAGGTCCTTGCAAAATTTTCCGACTTTTTTTGTTTCTTGCATTTCTCTATGAGTTTTGAAGATATTTGATTGAAATTTTGAATATAGAGTTTTGGTATTAAATGTAAAAAATTACATTCCCGAAAAATTTTTTTGATTCCCATGCGAAAATCCATCACATTTGATACAAATCCAAGGAAGGATTATTGGAGATATTTCATTCGGTTTTTAATCAATTGAATTAAAAGTTTGATATATAGGAGGTTTGATTAAACTAGGAAAAACTTTTAAAATCGGAAATTTTTTTTTGAATTCAAAGCTTCCTGTCACCACCCCATAGACATTCAAGGATGTTTTTGAGAATGAATTTATCATAAAACCTTATAAGGAATTTATTGGCAATAAATTTAAATCCCATTTACTCAACACCATCTAACCACCTGAGTACGTACTTTCTATTTCAGGTATTTGCCTGGCACCGTAATTTTTTGTTTGTTTTTTTATTATTATTATACATCTTATTTACCCCTTGGTACTTAAACATAATTCTTTTCATATCTGTTCATATATATTTATTTTATTATAGCTATATATACAATATAATAATATTTATTTATTTATTTTATATAACAAAAAGCATATATATCTATCTGTATCTATCTATATGAGAATAATCGATTGTATATATAGAATATATGAGGAAAATAAAGCAAAAAAGTTGTCGTGACTCTTGACATATTTCATCCGAACATGTATGGTACATAGATAAAAGATGTGTTGTATATATATTTATAAACGTAGATTATTTGTACATATATATTTTCTATATTACATTTATATGTATATATATATATACAAAATCACGATATCTATAAATGTTCACATGAGATTTGTTTTATATATATATGTACAAATAATATAAGATGTCGAATGATGATGAATCAGTTAATCCAATTATAAGTACTTTATATATATATATATATATAGATGTACATATAAAAAGAAAATCAAATTTGTGTATATATACAACAAAATGTTTCGTTTGTAAACAAAATTTCCTTCTTTGCTGTTTTACTGCCGCAAACACTCATCATCATATTTATTGCGAAAAAATTATTGTATATAGAAATTGACATTAAAAACAAAAACAGATATAGACATATATACAAAAAAAAATCTTTTACCTTTATTTATCTTATATCATTATAGAGGTTAAACACAAAAAAAAAAAATTAATTAATTTTAACCAACACCCCCCGTTACCCTCCATTATATATTATTAAAAACTTACCTGTAGCGAAAATTATAACTTCAGTCCAATTAAATTTTTGTGAAACACTTTTTATTGCAAATGAAATGGTTTCATAAGATGGTATAAAATTTTCCGTTTTCTATAGAATGAAAAGAAAAGAAAAAAAAAATCAAATAGAAAAGAAAATTAATTTTTTTTTTGGTTCGTAATAAACTTATTAAAAAATGTCAATAATTTTTTTTTATTATTAAAAATTCTTAATGGCAAAGGTGCAAATTGTTGGAAAGGAAAAAATTATATATATCTATAATATTTCATTACCTTACCTTCTTCTTTATAGTATTTATTAGTATATGTATATACCAAACATTTATTGTACAGGAAAAATAAATATATATTTTTTTTTAATATAATAAAGTAAAAGTCATATACAGAGATAGTATTTTATGTATGTATATAAAAATATTAAAAGGGTTTTATTCATTTAATATAATAATCGAATAAATTTTATATGGCCGTGAACAAATACACTTTTATATGAAATATATGTATATATATAAATTACATTTACTTATATAAAAAAAAACTCTTTAATTTTTAATTTAATTCTTTCACTTTAAAATTAAAAATAAATAAGACTTTCACAATTAAGAAGAGCATATAGTAAATAGTTATATGATGTTTAGAGATTTCTTGTTTATATATGCGTGGGGTGTACCATATAACAAATGTATACTATACAAATGAAGGGGGGTGTTTAAATATTCATTTATTAAAAAGATTGTGTTGAAAACTATATTTAGTTTTAAGTTGATTATGTTGTATAAATTAAGTTGAATATTATGCATGAAATTGTAAAATATAGATATACTTTTAACAGAACAAATTTTATTCGTATATTAAATAGTTTTAGTTTTCATAATTTAAAAATTTGACTATTAATAATTTAGTTATAACTTACACCTGCAGAATAAGGAAACTTTAAATCTAATATATTATTTTACGGTTAAAGTTAGGATAGATTTTCACTTTAAACACATAAATTTTTTCATTTCATTCAAAAGACTTTGTTATTTCTCTTACAAGATATTTTGCAATCAATTTAAGAATTATCATTTCAAATTAAGACCTTTTCAATCAATTAATTCATTAGTTAACAAAAATGATTATGTATAAGATCATTTAATGAACTTTTTCCAAGATGATTCAAATACCATCCAATCTTAAGCGGTTATTGAAAAAGTTTTCCTATATTGCAAATATGATAAAAAATATTCCTAAAAGAACATAAATAATTAGATATAATTTATAGAAAAATTAGTTTAATTACGCTCGCTGTATTAAATTTTTAATTGTTTGATTTACGACTTTAATTTTCCTTACATTTTTACTTTCTTTATATAATTTGAAAATTCAATTAAATTCAATTATTGATTTTTTATGGAAGAAAATTTTCAAAGTGTCTCTTTTGAAGCAGAATTAGCAGATATTCCAAAAAGTGTATGTGAAAATCTATCCAAGGAAAATCCATATTGAACAAAAACTACAGCAAAATTAACAATTGAGTTTCCGGAAAATATAACTAAATGTTTTTTATTAACTAGCTAATTATACTCTTTAGGAATAAAACCTATCGTTTTGGTAATTTAAATTTGAGTGTAGAATCATGAAAAATTAGATTTATTTATAGTATATATAATAGAATGAAGTTTAGTTTAGGGACCATGATGATGATTGCATTTATCTTTGATAATGAATGTAGTTTATATTATTAGTTATCTTTTTAACTTCGTATAAAACTGTATGGGAATTTTTATAATTTTTAGATATTATTATTGTATTAATAATTTTACATTGAAAACTATCCATTGAAATTAAAGTTTATGTTTTTCACTTAAATTCAATTATATATATATAGATTAAAGTTTAATATATTTAATTTAGATGAAAAAAATCAATAATTCGATTATAATAAAAACAGAAAATTCTAAAAAGGAAGAAAAATAAACATTTTACACTGATTTTTCCATGAGGAATTTTCTTTAAACCGAATTTTTCCTTTCTCCCTTTTCCTTTTGAATACTTTTTCCTGTTTTTAAATATATTGATAGATTAAAAGAACAATAAAGTATATCATACATATTAGTATTAATTAATAAACTTATAAAAAGTATTCAAAATTCGGAAAATTGTTAGGAAATGCACGATATCACACGTAACGTATGTATTTATACATCCCCATCAACCATTCAATGAGACTCACATAAATTTCATATACTAACAATCAGAAAGATACCATTTTAAGAAAAATTTTGCATACATAATCGTATGTTTTATTGCCAATCAAAGTCCTAAAGGAAAATAACCTAATTTATTTACGAACGAATAATATGTATATAAATTAGCATAATTTCTTTAAATATTTCTTCCTTTTAGAAATTTTACTATGCATAATATTTCGATGAGATTAACAAAATTATATATATAAAATAACTATTCTTAATAACCAGCTGTTTCCCAATACGATGAATATATCTATATGTATTTATAATTGGATCCTTATTGATGAAAAAAAAGATCAAATTTCAAATATTAAAATTAAATAATATTTATTTGATTTGCATAAAAAATATAATCCCCTTTAATATCTGTTTTATTTTTATTAATTTTGCATTAAAAATGATGTTTAATTTTGTTTAAAGTTGGAAAATCTTGGAAAATACCTATCAAACCAATTAAAAGTGATATAAGGAGACGACGTTTAGGTATATTTCATGAGGTTTCTGAATAGGTAATCAAATTGTTTGGCTGTCTTGGGCAATAATATATGGGTTTTGATAATTTTTGTCAAATGATTAAACTTTTCATTATGACTTTCTTTTTTGAAACTTTATTGGATGGTATTTTATTCTTTGACAGCATCGATATCCCTTTCTATTTGTGGTTTTTCGTTCAAAATTCGTTACCCAGTAGGGCATTAAGAACAATTTTAATATAATAGTACATTAATTTATAGGATTTAAGTATATTTTCATTAATTTTCCATTCAAAAATACTTTTAATTTTTATGGAAAATCTCGGAAAATTCATAACAAAAGTGATAAAAGTAATGTAAGGAAGCCCATAGTTAATTTTCAGGATATTCTTAAATGAGGGATCAAAGTGATTGGCTTTCTTGGGAATTGTATATGTGTATTGACAATTATTTCTTCTAAAACCATATTTAAAAGTATTTTATTCTTAAGTTGCATAAAAATCCCATCCTTTTGACGGTATTTTAGTTCAAAATCTTTACCTGGTTAGGAAATTAAAATCATTTTAATACATCGTATATTTTCATTAATTTTCCATTCAAAAATATGTTTAGTTTTTATGGAAAATCTCGGAAAATTCAAATGAAAGTCAATAAAGCAAGATCCTTAGTTATTTTAATGATATACTTAAATAAGTAATCAGATTGATTGGGTGTCTTGGGAAATTTTGACAATTCTTCTCAATGTATTTCATTTTTCTCTATCGATTTTTTCTAAAATCATATGTTAAAGTATTTTATTGTTAAAGAGCATAAAAATACCATTCTTTTTATGGTAATTGGGTTTAAATTCGTTACCTGGTATATAATAACCATTTTAATACAAAGTATGTTTTCATTAATTTTCCATTCAAAAAATATGTTTAGTTTTTATGAAAAATCTCGGAAAATTGTGATTTCGATAATGTAAGGACAATTTTATGCAATTTATTTCATTTTTCTATATGTAATTTATTATAAAACCATATGTTAAAGTATATTTTATTCTTAAAGAGGATAAAATTAACTTTTCTTTTGATGGTATTTTCGTTTAATTTCGTTAACTGGTTAGGAAATTAAAATCGTTTTAATACATTATATATTTTCATTAATTTTCCATTTAAATATATGTTTAATTTTTATGAAAAATCTCGGTAAATTCATAGGAAAGTCAATGAAGCGATGTAAGGAAACGTCAAATTATTTCTCATGGTCTTCTTAACTACTTAATCAAATTGATTGGTTGTCTTGGGAAATGTATGAGTATTGAAAATCTTTTTTAATATATTTCATTTTTCATTATAAATTTTTTTTAAATACAAAAGTATTTTATTCTTAAAGAGCTTAAAAATATATTTCTTTTGATGGCATTTTCGTTTAATTTCGTTACCTGGCTAGGAATCATTTTAATATAAAGTACATTTTCCGTTTAAAAATATGTTTAATTATTATAGGAAAAGTCTCGGAAAATCTCTGAAAATTCATATGAAATCAATTAAAGTGATGCTTGAAAACTCAAAATAAATTATTATAACAATTTTTTTCGTTTAGTTTAATAACCTATATAAAGGAATTGCTATTTATTTACAACCGCTAATTCCCAATATAAGATTTATATATATATATATTGTAATAATTTGATCCGATAATATTGATGAAAACAAAAAAAAATAAATAAACATTCAATTCCACTTATATCTTATATATATATCACAAAATTATATATTGATTTAATTTGCATAAAAATTAAAATTGATTTTGATGTATATATAAATATAAATATTTTGAATGAATAAAATATTAATATATATATAACGATACTAACGAGTATATAATATTATTATTTTTTCCTATCTTGTTGATTTATTTTTTTTTTTTTTTTGTATGCGATTGTTTTTTATCATATATATTTTAATATATCGTTTGTCACAAAAACATTTCATTTTTATTTTTGTTTGTTGCCGTTTTGTAAATCGAATGGTTCGTTAAACAAATTGTTTTATTTTAATTTACGAAAAATATATTATTCTACATATATTATATTATATATACATATCCTTGTTAAAGAATAAATATATATGCATTCATATACGTATATAGCAAATATTTGCATATACTATATGGTGTGTATGTATATATAGCAGAGTTAGCGATAAAGAGATATGATGATGATTATAAAATGATATAAACGAATATTTATTTTTATTTTTTTTTTATATAAAAATGTATATTATTATATATAATAACAGAAAAGAAATATAATATTATATTTTGAATATGTGATATATACGTACAATTTATATTAGATAGAGACATTTTATTATGTTATTTTGATCCCATTTTATTATTTATGCGTATTTTGTAAATATACGCATAATAAATATAAACATTACGTATACCAAAAATAAAGACATTTAAGAGCCGTTTTCGCCAAACATTTCACAAGTATATATATATATATATTAATATAATTATATTTTACATATATTCATCCATACATATACATATATACTTATTTAGATATTGATATTCAATCAATATATATCTATTCTTTTGAAGTAAATATATTCATCATCGTGAATAAATATATGTATATATATATGTAAAGTAAAAATGCTTATCCCCAAATAAAAAAGGTTCAACTTATTCCATATATATACATTATATACTTTTTGTATTGATATATAGCTTTCCGAATGAATTATTGATTAAATATATAGAAGATTAATTTCGTTAAAGTGTGACGCGCGTATAATAACCTAAATATCTATCTATATTATGTATATATATATATAAATTGAATATATACCTACTTTTAACAATGTTTTTATACGTTATTATAATGAATTCTCTATATATATATATATATATAAATAATGATTATATGTTCATATACATTTAAAATTTAATTAGATTGGAGCATTTACTCTTGGTAAATGGTAAAATTGAGGTAAAACATTTTATGTATATGTTTATTTAATTAAATACGAATAATGTTACTAATATCATGTATAATAAAATACAACATCTTTCATGGAATATTTATTTATACATAGATATATACTTTATTATGTTTTATATATGTATTAATTATTTATTTATTTTTTTCTTTCCCTTTTTATACTTGAGATTTTCCTTTTCTTTACCGTTTTTTGTTGTATATATAAAAATTTTCACAAAAATCATGATTGAAATTGATGAAAATGAAAGAAAAAATAAACACTTTTCAAACATGTTTTATTTTAAATATTCGATATATGGCTTTATACAAAAATTAAACCAAAATCGGAATACGAAGGAAGGAAAAATAAAGTAAAATATTTTTTTTTTTGAAAACTTTTACAATCTCTAAAAATTCTTCTCTATGCAATATATATATATTTGTATATATAAAAATAAAAAATAAAACGGGATGCGAGAACACATGCGAAAATAAGAAAAGTTTTATTCTTATTTATTTATTTATTTTTTTTTGTTGTTGTTGTGAGTTTCTTCTATTATTTTCATAATTGTTTTATATGCTTTTGTTTGCTTAAAGTAAAGTCATAAACTTTTTCAGCTTTTTATTTTTATATTTATATTTATATTATATTTTATCATCGTGTTTATTCGAAGATAGTCGCTTTATTTGTATAATATTATAATATTAATGGAAAACAAAGAAATTTTACATTGTAATACACAAGTAAAAAAAAAAACATTAGTAACAATAACAAAAAAAAATATATTTTAACTTTTAAAATTATGTGTCTGTTTATGAAATGATTTTTTTTTTTTTATCGAAAATTAAAAAATAAAAATCATTTTTACCTTTTAAATAAAGTGGGAAAATTTTTAATAACTAAACTAGGTTCAAATGTTTGGATTTTTGGATTATGATTTTTATTACTTTTAAAACACTAAATCGAATGTTATTTTATTTTTTTATTGGAAATATCTATCTCAATCGGGGATCTGTTTGCTTAGATTCGTTAATCGGTTAAGAAATTATAATAATTTCAATATCTCGTATATTTTCATTAAATTCCCATTCTAAAATATATTTAATTTTTATGAAAAATCTCGGGAAAATTCATCCTACAGTATAATGTAAAGATACCTGAAGTTAATTTTTTTGAATATGTAATAAAAATGATTAGATGTCTTGGGAAATATTCTGTATGAGTTATTTCAATTTCATTTTTCATTACCGATTTAGATTTTTTCTGTAATTCCTATTATAAAATGTATTGATTTTAATTTAAATTTTTTTATAAAGCAAAATAAATTATCATAAATAATACCTTTTAAATTCAAAATATCTGTATAATTGTTGTTGTGGGGGCATGGTTTAATAACCTTGTCGTTTTTTACCTGTAATATTTTATACATTTTTATTTGAATGCGTACATGTGATCTATTTTTGGTTTGTTTAAATTTATACCTTGTTTATATATACCATACAACAATATATGTTAAGCATATAATTGTATTAAAGGTATGTTTATTTATTTGATGTTCATTTCGTTTATATTAAAACATGATGATAATTCTCCGTGGAAAAATTATATACATTTTCATCATTTCAAAAAAAAAAAAAAAGTTGTATATACATATATATAAAGAAAAATAATTTAAATTTGTTGTGTGGTAATACATAAACCAAAAATGATATTTGCAATTGTTACGGGGTTGGATTTACATATAATTTTATTCTATAATAAAAGAAATTCAGATTTTGGTTTGGTTTTTTTTATATACCCAAATAACTTACATATATATAGATTATTATATAATAATAAGAGGATGAAAAATTATGAAAATCATTTCTTGTTTATGTAAAAAATTTAATTATATCACGAAAAGTTTACCAAATTTTCCATTCAATAAATAAATGAACGTAAGATTTATTATTATACTGTATTTGAAAATTGCGTTTCGTTTTATTTCATTATATGATTCTTAAAATTTATATTAATAAAAGTATATATAACCAAAATTAGAATACAAGACAATTTCGTATTGAGGGCCTTTTCAATTATCTGAACGTTATAGCGAATGAGAAAGCTCACCTTTTTTGTAAAAATTGGAAAGGTATCGTAGGAAATTTTGTATAACATTTTGACGGAAATTTTGTATAAGTTTTTTAAAGGAAATTCTGTTTGATTTGCAAATATGCATTACTTTTGTATAGAAGAAATTCTGTATAGTTTTTGAATGTGATTCAATAAAATTATCTTAGTCCTATAATACCCTCCCAAACGACACCCTTCTTCAACAAAATATAAACTTTAAAAAATAACCACAAAAATTATTTGCGATAAGATAAAATTTACAAATTTTTCAATGTAAAACCTTTCAAATATGTCCTTGTATGATCAAATCACGCATACGGTTTACAAACATCAAACAATAATATTCTAACGTAAATATACATCATCAAAATTATTCGTATTTCAATTGGATATCGATTAGAAAATCTAACATAGTTCTATTTTTAACCAATTCATTCGATTTAAAGGGAAAGAGTTTTGGAAGGAATTGCATCACCACAATCTCTAACGATACTCAATTTTATCCTATTTTTTCATGATTCCTTCATATCTAAAATATTATGATAATGTTTAAGTAAATGAATTTGAGTATTAAAATACTATGATACCGATAAATATTTTTTATTTATGAATTATCTATGAATATATTTTTAAACACAATTAAACAACTATACGGTTGACTTTTTCTAAATAATAAATTCTAAATAGATAAATTCTAATCAAAATTCAATACTTTGATGTTCTATTCGTGAAAAATTTTGGAAAATCTTGGAAAATCTCGGAAAATTCATATGAAAGTGATTAAAGTTATGTAAGGAGGAGAGACCTTTAGTAATTTCTCATGAACTAATTCTAATTATATATAGTTAAATTGACTGGCTGTCTTTGGAAATATATGATTGTATTGACAATTCTTTTCAAATTTATTTCATTATGGATTTATTTTA
This sequence comes from Dilophus febrilis, assembly GCA_958336335.1. Taxonomy (NCBI): domain Eukaryota; kingdom Metazoa; phylum Arthropoda; class Insecta; order Diptera; family Bibionidae; genus Dilophus; species Dilophus febrilis. The sequence goes on along the minus strand of OY284470.1, from coordinate 41,539,928 downwards.
AACCTCGATCTGAATTTACTTTTCAGATTTTGTCATTTTGTTTTCGGATAATCTCGTTTAATTCATAAGAAAATCATTATAGTTATGAAATAGGAGATCCTGAGCAATTCAGATTTTTATTATTATTCCTGGGCATTATAAATTGCCTTGATGAAATTTGATGATAGCATGAAAAGAAACATGGAAATCCTACATTTATCCTTGGGATGTTGTATAGTTAAAAAATCAATTCAAATCAGATTAAAATCTTATTTCATTACTTTGACCAATAATAGTTGAATTACAATCCACAATATTCAATTTCTTAACCTTTTTTTCTTCTATACTTTGTCGATTTGTTGCTTGAATTCTATCTTTTGAACCGATTTTTATATTTGTGTATTTAATATAAGTTAACCTTTTGAATTTCAGATATACTATAGTAAGAATTTAAATCAGTATAGTATTTTAGTATAGTTTTTATAGTTTTTATCGCGATAAATTGTAATGCACTTTGAATAAGTGCCTTTTTTGACGAATTAAACATTAGGAATTAATGTTGGGAATCCAATCATGTATATTTGTCTTATTTTTGTATGCCAAATTTACGAATTTTATGATTATTAGATACTATAAATTCCAAACCAATTAAATTATATATAACTCTGTGGTGTAAATGTTAAAAATGCCAACCTAAAAATTCTAACGAAATTTTGGGGTCGTGGGTTCGAATCCTACTGAATACATAAAATATGTTTTGTGTTTTCGGTTATTTTTCGAATCTGCCGACATTTTACCGACACCGTAAAAGCCACAAATTAAGTAACTAATAACAGAAGGCTGTTGTTGGACGCTAAAACCAGATTGTTGGTTGTATAGCGAAAAATTTATTTATTATTTATAAATTCCAAACAAAATATGTGAATACATTTTGTTATTGTATTTTTTGTTTTTAAAAGGCAATTATAAATTGAGGGAATAATTAAAAAAAAACATTTAATTGCATTTTAATACAAATTTTAATATTTCATATTTCAAACAATTGAATCTATTTTATTTATTATTTTTGATTTATGTCAGATGTATATTAAAAAAAACATCTCATTAAATATGCAAAAATAATATATTATCAGAATGTTTAAGTGTTTTTTTTTTTTTAATTAAGATTAACATGAAACATGATTTAATATACTGAAAATACTGTCTCTGATAGAGTAACTAAAATATGTTTTATATAAACATTTAATTATAAAATGACTATAAAATATCACTCTCTGGGGTTGAATTTTTTTTTCTATAATATAGATTTTATTTTCCATTTCAATTGAAATCTTTGTTTGTATACATATTTTTTATTATTTTATGATATCATAGTCAATTAATCGATTATATTTTTTTATGGTTTTTTTAATTTAAATAATAATAATAATAAAGCTGTTGACAGAATATTGAAATAAACAAAAAAAAAAAAGGTTTGGTATTTTATTATAATACATTTTTCCGGAAAACTCTCTAAGGATACGAAGCACTACCCCCATACCCTGTATTGTCAAAATTTATTGTATAACATTTATTATATGAAGTGAATCATATATATTTTATAATATTCTATTCAATTTAAAATTTTCGTTATTTTGTATCTATACTTGGATGTATTTTATATTGTGTAGTTTATATATGAAATGATGAATTTATATTTGGGCTCATATTTTGTAAATATGATGTGTATTGTATGTATATATATTCTATTATGGTATGGATCGTTGCGTTTTGTTCTGTTCTGTTGTGTATATATAATTTACCTTATTGTTTACCGCACGAAATATAAAATATATGCGATTATAAATGAGACTTTTGTAATTGTAATTTATACAACCTAAAATAGAATGTATATAAAGATAAACCTGTGTGTACCCAAACATACAACCTTGTTGTTAGATAAATTTGTGTTTTACCTATATATATTTATTTGAATTTGAATGCGTACATGATATATGTTTTTGGCTTGTTTAAATGTAGTGTTTGTATATATGTACAACAATATGTAAGCATATATAATTGTATTAATAAGAGGATGTATATATTTATTTATGTATTTGATGTTCATTTCGTTTATATTAAAACATGATAATTTTCCGTGGAAAAATTTTTATTATTTTCAAAAAAAAAGTTGTATATAAAGAAAAATAATTTAAATTTGTTGTTTGGTAATACATAAACCAAAAATGATATTCGCAATTGTTACGGGGATGGATTTATATATTATAATAATAAAAGAAAAAATACAAATAAATTTCAGATTTTGGTTTGGTTTCGTTTTGTATATACGCAAATAAAATATATAGATTATTATATAATAAGAAAATGGAAAATGATTGAAAATCTTGAATAGGCAAAAAAAAATGTAATTATATCACGGAAAGTACCAAATTTTCGATTCAATAAATAAATCATGATATTTCGTATATTATTGTTTGAAAGTTTGAATTCATCGTTTCATAATGATTCTTAAAATTAATATTCGAGGTATCCGAAAAATTAGAAAAGGCGATAACTGAGACTTTCATATTGTGATAATTTTTAAGTATTTGAACGTTAGGAAATGAAAGGCTCACCTCATTCTAAAAATGTAGAAAGTTTTCTTAGGAAATTTTGTATTATTTTGTGAAGAGAATTTCGGAGGAAATTCGTCTATAACTTTATAATGAAATTTTGTATGATTTTGTAAGAAAATTCTTTATACTTTTGCAGCGAATTTACTTATAAATTGCTAAGAAAATTCTGTATGATTTGTTGAAGAAAATTCTATATAATTTTCTAATTTTCTCTAGGAATTTCTGTACTTTTTTGTTAGGAAATTCTTTGTAATATTTCCACTTGTAAAATTATTTTGTTTTATGTTTGATCGTCACTTTCTAAACAAATTGACGAATCTACAATATTTTGCCATGGTATCGATTATAAAAAATTGTAACATTTTTAAGAACTATTAATTTTAATATTGATTGACATTTCTAAAGTTCTGGATGTATCCATTTGTTTCACACCGTTAGATTTCATTTGCATGTTTTCATAAATAGAATATGCTTAAGAAATTAAAATGAGTTCATTTTGTTGGTAAAAAAAAACTCTAAATTAAAAAGCCCTGTAAAGATGATGGTCTGTAAAATGTATTAAATTTTAAATTTGTATTAAATTTTATGTAATTTATAATATAACATACAAAAAAATGGAAACTTACCTTCATTTTTGGACATGGCCAAAATATTATACTTTTATTGAATGCCATTGATAATTGTTCAGTCATATCACAGTACGATGATCGATAATGATTATCATTATTAATATTTGTATTTTCATTTTCATGCAGAATATAAAATATCCATGAATAATTGCTGAATGCATTTAAATTCTTAGCAATTGTATTTAATCCTGAAATTTAAAATAAAAAATAACAATTAATTGATTTCTTTTCTATTATTATTAAAATTTTCTTTGTCGTAAAATAAATCTTTATCATTCAATGATCCGCATGTGATGATAAAGTTACATGAAAATTCAAAATAAAAAAAATATTAATAACAATACAATAAATTTTTCTTTTATATCGTGATAAATTGCTTTTAACGTTATTGAATTTTGTCCCTCAAAGTGTTCTTGGAAATTAAACAAAATTCAACCCGTGTCTGAATATGAACAATTGAAAGAAAGTGCGATTTTTAATAAAAGACAAATTTATATCTATATATAAATATATGGTAATTTTATTATATGCGATGGATATAATATAATCTTTTATCAACACCAAATTAAAAAAGAAAAGAAAAATATATTCAAATTTGTTATTATTATTATTATTATATCTTATCGATTTCTTATATACATTTCGGAAGAAATGTGATTCTTAAAATTGGATTTATTTTTAAATTACAAGATTTTATCCGTCAATGCTTTGAATATATTATATTATTATTATTATTTGTCTTTTATAAAATATAAAATTAAAATTGAAATCTTTTTCCGTTTATTTTTTTTTGTCTTATTTAGAAATATGGATATATTATATTTTTGTTTTATTTAAATGATTCTTGTAGTTTTTCTATATCGCATATAATAAAAAAATAATACGCTGTCTTGTTATTTGATATGATCATGCGATTGTCAAATTCGTTGTAATGTTGGCTGATCATAGTGCCTATCTATTCTGATGAAGATTATACTTTTTTTGTAACTTGAAGGACTTTTATTCACTATATTTACGGGGATTCGTTTGTTAAATTCAAAATGTTTTACTAAATATTTATTTTAATGACTTTATCCGATAATATTCAGACTATATCAAAAGGGACATTTTAGACCAGGATTTTATGATTGATTTAAACACCATTATTCTATATATCTTTTGTAGTACATCTTTTTTAATTTTCCCTATTTTTTTTATGTCACACCTGCGATTTTATATGCATAAGTGATTTCATCTAATAAAATTCATTCGAATATCTATGCATATGAGATTTTCTTATATTTTATGAATAATTTTTTTTATTTGTAAAAAGTATCATTGAAAATGTATGTCAAATGAAAATGTTTTATTAAATAAAATAAAAAAATGTATACAAACCATTTGCTACACGAAAATCAACTGTCGTACGTTTCAAATCAATATCAAATATTGTTAAATATTCTGTAAATTTATTACGAATATATGTTATATTAATTGCATCAATATCCATTTGTTGATGTATAAGAACTAGGGCTTCGTCGTCGTTGTCGTCGTCGGTGAATTGATTTTTTTCTTGTTCCAATTTTTGTTCTTCATACCGGGATGACGATGACGATGACGATGATGATATCTGTTGTGTTTGTTGTTCTAACGATTGTTGTTGATTTATAACATATGCCATTACTGATTTTGAAGGATATCCAATAATAATAATATATAAAATAACAATGGATATGTACAGCAGATGGTAATGATAGCTGTAGTTGTATTTCGTTGACTTCATGAGGATTCAAATAATTGAATTTTATAATTATTATTTATATTATTATTATTATTATTATTTACATCGTCATTGGTATTATTGTAATTAATTATTATAATATATCTCAATAACATTAAATAATACTTTAGATTAATTTCATTTCGAATGGTTTTTATTTGAATGTGATGTTTTAAGGGTATCATTTTATTTATTATTGTTTATATATCGAACAGCATTTCACTATCAAATAATACACATCATACATATATTTATATATTTGGATCATTCATAATATAATGATTTGTTTAAAGTGGTGAAATCATCTGTAATTTATAAAAAATAAAAATATATATTTGTTTATTAACCCTTAGCGAAGCAGCGAATTTTTTAATATTTTACAATGTCGCGAGTATGGCGAATAACATTTAAAAATAAATCCTATTGTTAAAGCAATTATTTCATAAAAATTGTCAATTCTCAATCACTTTCCAAGTGGACCAATACATTTTATTGCATATTTAAAAAGAGCATCAAAAATAACTAAAGGTCTTCTAATATCATTTTAGTCGCTTTCATATGAGTTTTCCGAGATTTTCCACTTTTAAGTAAAAATAAATCATATTTTTTATGTTAAATTATTGAAAATTTTCCTCATTTTCAAATTACTGTAAGTTCTCAACCAGGTAACCAAACTTTATGATTAGACCACCAAAAGAAAGGTATTTTAAAGCACTTTAAGAATAAAATAAAATTGGATAGAATTTCAAAATAAATCCTATTGATAAATGAAATTATTTCACAAAAATTGTCAATTCTCAATCACTTTCCAAGTGGACCAATAAATTTTATTGCATATTTAAAAAGATCATAAAAAATTACTAAAGGTCTTCTTGAATCACTTTAGTCGCTTTCATATAAGTTTTCCGAGATTTTCCGCTTTTATGTAAAAATGAATCGTATTTTTTATGCTAAATTATTGAAAATTTTCCTCATTTTCAAATTATTGTAAGTTCTCAACCAGGTAACCAATCTTTATGATTAGACCACCAAAAGAAAGGTATTTTCAAGCACTTTAAGAATAAAATAAAATTGGATAGAATTTCAAAATAAATCCTATTGATAAATGCAATTATTTCATAAAAATTGTCAATTCTCAATCACTTTCCAAGTGGACCAATAAATTTTATTGCATATTTAAAAAGATCATAAAAAATTACTAAAGGTCTTCTTGAATCACTTTAGTCGCTTTCATATAAGTTTTCCGAGATTTTCCGCTTTTAAGTAAAAATAAATCGTATTTTTTATGCTAAATTATTGAAAATTTTCCTCATTTTCAAATTATTGTAAGTTCTCAACCAGGTAACCAATCTTTATGATTAGACCACCAAAAGAAAGGTATTTTCAAGCACTTTAAGAATAAAATAAAATTGGATAGAATTTCAAAATAAATCCTATTGATAAATGAAATTATTTCATAAAAATTGTCAATTCTCAATCACTTTCCAAGTGGACCAATAAATGTTATTGCATATTTAAAAAGATCATAAAAAATTACTAAAGGTCTTCTTGAATCACTTTAGTCGCTTTCATATAAGTTTTCCGAGATTTTCCGCTTTTAAGTAAAAATAAATCGTATTTTTTATGCTAAATTATTGAAAATTTTCCTCATTTTCAAATTATTGTAAGTTCTCAACCAGGTAACCAATCTTTATGATTAGACCACCAAAAGAAAGGTATTTTCAAGCACTTTAAGAATAAAATAAAATTGGATATAATTTCAAAATAAATCCTATTGATAAATGAAATTATTTCATAAAAATTGTCAATTCTCAATCACTTTCCAAGTGGACCAATAAATTTTATTGCATATTTAAAAAGATCATAAAAAATTACTAAAGGTCTTCTTGAATCACTTTAGTCGCTTTCATATAATTTTCCGAGATTTTCCGCTTTTAAGTAAAAATAAATCATATTTTTTATGCTAAATTATTGAAAATTTTCCTCATTTTCAAATTATTGTAAGTTCTCAACCAGGTAACCAATCTTTATGATTAGACCACCAAAAGAAAGGTATTTTCAAGCACTTTAAGAATAAAATAAAATTGGATAGAATTTCAAAATAAATCCTATTGATAAATGAAATTATTTCATAAAAATTGTCAATTCTCAATCACTTTCCAAGTGGACCAATAAATGTTATTGCATATTTAAAAAGATCATAAAAAATTACTAAAGGTCTTCTTGAATCACTTTAGTCGCTTTCATATAAGTTTTCCGAGATTTTCCGCTTTTAAGTAAAAATAAATCGTATTTTTTATGCTAAATTATTGAAAATTTTCCTCATTTTCAAATTATTGTAAGTTCTCAACCAGGTAACCAATCTTTATGATTAGACCAACAAAAGAAAGGTATTTTCAAGCACTTTAAGAATAAAATAAAATTGGATAGAATTTCAAAATAAATCCTATTGATAAATGCAATTATTTCATAAAAATGGTCAATTCTCAATCACTTTCCAAGTGGACCAATAAATTTTATTGCATATTTAAAAAGATCATAAAAAATTACTAAAGGTCTTCTTGAATCACTTTAGTCGCTTTCATATAAGTTTTCCGAGATTTTCCGCTTTTAAGTAAAAATAAATCGTATTTTTTATGCTAAATTATTGAAAATTTTCCTCATTTTCAAATTATTGTAAGTTCTCAACCAGGTAACCAATCTTTATGATTAGACCACCAAAAGAAAGGTATTTTCAAGCACTTTAAGAATAAAATAAAATTGGATATAATTTCAAAATAAATCCTATTGATAAATGAAATTATTTCATAAAAATTGTCAATTCTCAATCACTTTCCAAGTGGACCAATAAATTTTATTGCATATTTAAAAAGATCATAAAAAATTACTAAAGGTCTTCTTGAATCACTTTAGTCGCTTTCATATAATTTTCCGAGATTTTCCGCTTTTAAGTAAAAATAAATCATATTTTTTATGCTAAATTATTGAAAATTTTCCTCATTTTCAAATTATTGTAAGTTCTCAACCAGGTAACCAATCTTTATGATTAGACCACCAAAAGAAAGGTATTTTCAAGCACTTTAAGAATAAAATAAAATTGGATAGAATTTCAAAATAAATCCTATTGATAAATGAAATTATTTCATAAAAATTGTCAATTCTCAATCACTTTCCAAGTGGACCAATAAATGTTATTGCATATTTAAAAAGATCATAAAAAATTACTAAAGGTCTTCTTGAATCACTTTAGTCGCTTTCATATAAGTTTTCCGAGATTTTCCGCTTTTAAGTAAAAATAAATCGTATTTTTTATGCTAAATTATTGAAAATTTTCCTCATTTTCAAATTATTGTAAGTTCTCAACCAGGTAACCAATCTTTATGATTAGACCAACAAAAGAAAGGTATTTTCAAGCACTTTAAGAATAAAATAAAATTGGATAGAATTTCAAAATAAATCCTATTGATAAATGCAATTATTTCATAAAAATGGTCAATTCTCAATCACTTTCCAAGTGGACCAATAAATTTTATTGCATATTTAAAAAGATCATAAAAAATTACTAAAGGTCTTCTTGAATCACTTTAGTCGCTTTCATATAAGTTTTCCGAGATTTTCCGCTTTTAAGTAAAAATAAATCGTATTTTTTATGCTAAATTATTGAAAATTTTCCTCATTTTCAAATTATTGTAAGTTCTCAACCAGGTAACCAATCTTTATGATTAGACCACCAAAAGAAAGGTATTTTCAAGCACTTTAAGAATAAAATAAAATTGGATAGAATTTCAAAATAAATCCTATAGATAAATGAAATTATTTTATAAAAATTGTCAATTCTCAATCACTTTCAAAGTGTACCAATAAATTTTATTGCATATTTAAAAAGATCATAAAAAATTACTAAAGGTCTTCTTGAATCACTTTAGTCGCTTTCATATAAGTTTTCCGAGATTTTCCGCTTTTAAGTAAAAATAAATCGTATTTTTTATGCTAAATTATTGAAAATTTTCCTCATTTTCAAATTATTGTAAGTTCTCAACCAGGTAACCAATCTTTATGATTAGACCACCAAAAGAAAGGTATTTTCAAGCACTTTAAGAATAAAATAAAATTGGATATAATTTCAAAATAAATCCTATTGATAAATGAAATTATTTCATAAAAATTGTCAATTCTCAATCACTTTCCAAGTGTACCAATAAATTTTATTGCATATTTAAAAAGATCATAAAAAATTACTAAAGGTCTTCTTGAATCACTTTAGTCGCTTTCATATAAGTTTTCCGAGATTTTCCGCTTTTAAGTAAAAATAAATCTTATTTTTTATGCTAAATTATTGAAAATTTTCCTCATTTTCAAATTATTGTAAGTTCTCAACCAGGTAACCAATCTTTATGATTAGACCACCAAAAGAAAGGTATTTTCAAGCACTTTAAGAATAAAATAAAATTGGATAGAATTTCAAAATAAATCCTATTGATAAATGCAATTATTTCATAAAAATTGTCAATACTCAATAACTTTCCAAGTGTACCAATAAATTTTATTGCATATTTAAAAAGATCATAAAAAATTACTAAAGGTCTTCTTGAATCACTTTAGTCGCTTTCATATAAGTTTTCCGAGATTTTCCGCTTTTAAGTAAAATTAAATCGTATTTTTTATGCTAAATTATTGAAAATTTTCCTCATTTTCAAATTATTGTAAGTTCTCAACCAGGTAACCAATCTTTATGATTAGACCACCAAAAGAAAGGTATTTTCAAGCACTTTAAGAATAAAATAAAATTGGATAGAATTTCAAAATAAATCCTATTGATAAATGCAATTATTTCATAAAAATTGTCAATTCTCAATCACTTTCCAAGTGGACCAATAAATTTTATTGCATATTTAAAAAGATCATAAAAAATTACTAAAGGTCTTCTTGAATCACTTTAGTCGCTTTCATATAAGTTTTCCGAGATTTTCCGCTTTTAAGTAAAAATAAATCGTATTTTTTATGCTAAATTATTGAAAATTTTCCTCATTTTCAAATTATTGTAAGTTCTCAACCAGGTAACCAATCTTTATGATTAGACCACCAAAAGAAAGGTATTTTCAAGCACTTTAAGAATAAAATAAAATTGGATAGAATTTCAAAATAAATCCTATTGATAAATGAAATTATTTCACAAAAATTGTCAATTCTCAATCACTTTCCAAGTGGACCAATAAATTTTATTGCATATTTAAAAAGATCATAAAAAATTACTAAAGGTCTTCTTGAATCACTTTAGTCGCTTTCATATAAGTTTTCCGAGATTTTCCGCTTTTATGTAAAAATGAATCGTATTTTTTATGCTAAATTATTGAAAATTTTCCTCATTTTCAAATTATTGTAAGTTCTCAACCAGGTAACCAATCTTTATGATTAGACCACCAAAAGAAAGGTATTTTCAAGCACTTTAAGAATAAAATAAAATTGGATAGAATTTCAAAATAAATCCTATTGATAAGTGAAATGATTTCATAAAAATTGTCAATTCTCAATCACTTTCCAAGTGTACCAATAAATTTTATTGCATATTTAAAAAGATCATAAAAAATTACTAAAGGTCTTCTTGAATCACTTTAGTCGCTTTCATATAAGTTTTCCGAGATTTTCCGCTTTTAAGTAAAAATAAATCGTATTTTTTATGCTAAATTATTGAAAATTTTCCTCATTTTCAAATTATTGTAAGTTCTCAACCAGGTAACCAATCTTTATGATTAGACCAACAAAAGAAAGGTATTTTCAAGCACTTTAAGAATAAAATAAAATTGGATAGAATTTCAAAATAAATCCTATTGATAAATGAAATTATTTCATAAAAATTGTCAATTCTCAATCACTTTCCAAGTGGACCAATATATGTTATTGCATATTTAAAAAGATCATAAAAAATTACTAAAGGTCTTCTTGAATCACTTTAGTCGCTTTCATATAAGTTTTCCGAGATTTTCCGCTTTTATGTAAAAATGAATCGTATTTTTTATGCTAAATTATTGAAAATTTTCCTCATTTTCAAATTATTGTAAGTTCTCAACCAGGTAACCAATCTTTATGATTAGACCACCAAAAGAAAGGTATTTTCAACCACTTTAAGAATAAAATAAAATTGGATAGAATTTCAAAATAAATCCTATTGATAAATGCAATTATTTCATAAAAATTGTCAATTCTCAATCACTTTCCAAGTGGACCAATAAATTTTATTGCATATTTAAAAAGATCATAAAAAATTACTAAAGGTCTTCTTGAATCACTTTAGTCGCTTTCATATAAGTTTTCCGAGATTTTCCGCTTTTAAGTAAAAATAAATCGTATTTTTTATGCTAAATTATTGAAAATTTTCCTCATTTTCAAATTATTGTAAGTTCTCAACCAGGTAACCAATCTTTATGATTAGACCACCAAAAGAAAGGTATTTTCAAGCACTTTAAGAATAAAATTAAATTGGATAGAATTTCAAAATAAATCCTATTGATAAATGAAATTATTTCATAAAAATTGTCAATTCTCAATCACTTTCCAAGTGTACCAATAAATTTTATTGCATATTTAAAAAGATCATAAAAAATTACTAAAGGTCTTCTTGAATCACTTTAGTGGCTTTCATATAAGTTTTCCGAGATTTTCCGCTTTTAAGTAAAAATAAATCGTATTTTTTATGCTAAATTATTGAAAATTTTCCTCATTTTCAAATTATTGTAAGTTCTCAACCAGGTAACCAATCTTTATGATTAGACCACCAAAAGAAAGGTATTTTCAAGCACTTTAAGAATAAAATAAAATTGGATAGAATTTCAAAATAAATCCTATTGATAAATGCAATTATTTCATAAAAATTGTCAATTCTCAATCACTTTCCAAGTGGACCAATAAATTTTATTGCATATTTAAAAAGATCATAAAAAATTACTAAAGGTCTTCTTGAATCACTTTAGTCGCTTTCATATAAGTTTTCCGAGATTTTCCGCTTTTAAGTAAAAATAAATCGTATTTTTTATGCTAAATTATTGAAAATTTTCCTCATTTTCAAATTATTGTAAGTTCTCAACCAGGTAACCAATCTTTATGATTAGACCACCAAAAGAAAGGTATTTTCAAGCACTTTAAGAATAAAATAAAATTGGATAGAATTTCAAAATAAATCCTATTGATAAATGAAATTATTTCATAAAAATTGTCAATTCTCAATCACTTTCCAAGTGGACCAATAAATGTTATTGCATATTTAAAAAGATCATAAAAAATTACTAAAGGTCTTCTTGAATCACTTTAGTCGCTTTCATATAAGTTTTCCGAGATTTTCCGCTTTTATGTAAAAATGAATCGTATTTTTTATGCTAAATTATTGAAAATTTTCCTCATTTTCAAATTATTGTAAGTTCTCAACCAGGTAACCAATCTTTATGATTAGACCACCAAAAGAAAGGTATTTTCAACCACTTTAAGAATAAAATAAAATTGGATAGAATTTCAAAATAAATCCTATTGATAAATGCAATTATTTCATAAAAATTGTCAATTCTCAATCACTTTCCAAGTGGACCAATAAATTTTATTGCATATTTAAAAAGATCATAAAAAATTACTAAAGGTCTTCTTGAATCACTTTAGTCGCTTTCATATAAGTTTTCCGAGATTTTCCGCTTTTAAGTAAAAATAAATCGTATTTTTTATGCTAAATTATTGAAAATTTTCCTCATTTTCAAATTATTGTAAGTTCTCAACCAGGTAACCAATCTTTATGATTAGACCACCAAAAGAAAGGTATTTTCAAGCACTTTAAGAATAAAATTAAATTGGATAGAATTTCAAAATAAATCCTATTGATAAATGAAATTATTTCATAAAAATTGTCAATTCTCAATCACTTTCCAAGTGTACCAATAAATTTTATTGCATATTTAAAAAGATCATAAAAAATTACTAAAGGTCTTCTTGAATCACTTTAGTGGCTTTCATATAAGTTTTCCGAGATTTTCCGCTTTTAAGTAAAAATAAATCGTATTTTTTATGCTAAATTATTGAAAATTTTCCTCATTTTCAAATTATTGTAAGTTCTCAACCAGGTAACCAATCTTTATGATTAGACCACCAAAAGAAAGGTATTTTCAAGCACTTTAAGAATAAAATAAAATTGGATAGAATTTCAAAATAAATCCTATTGATAAATGCAATTATTTCATAAAAATTGTCAATTCTCAATCACTTTCCAAGTGGACCAATAAATTTTATTGCATATTTAAAAAGATCATAAAAAATTACTAAAGGTCTTCTTGAATCACTTTAGTCGCTTTCATATAAGTTTTCCGAGATTTTCCGCTTTTAAGTAAAAATAAATCGTATTTTTTATGCTAAATTATTGAAAATTTTCCTCATTTTCAAATTATTGTAAGTTCTCAACCAGGTAACCAATCTTTATGATTAGACCACCAAAAGAAAGGTATTTTCAAGCACTTTAAGAATAAAATAAAATTGGATAGAATTTCAAAATAAATCCTATTGATAAATGAAATTATTTCACAAAAATTGTCAATTCTCAATCACTTTCCAAGTGGACCAATAAATTTTATTGCATATTTAAAAAGATCATAAAAAATTACTAAAGGTCTTCTTGAATCACTTTAGTCGCTTTCATATAAGTTTTCCGAGATTTTCCGCTTTTAAGTAAAAATAAATCGTATTTTTTATGCTAAATTATTGAAAATTTTCCTCATTTTCAAATTATTGTAAGTTCTAAACCAGGTAACCAATCTTTATGATTAGACCACCAAAAGAAAGGTATTTTCAAGCACTTTAAGAATAAAATAAAATTGGATAGAATTTCAAAATAAATCCTATAGATAAATGAAATTATTTCATAAAAATTGTCAATTCTCAATCACTTTCAAAGTGTACCAATAAATTTTATTGCATATTTAAAAAGATCATAAAAAATTACTAAAGGTCTTCTTGAATCACTTTAGTCGCTTTCATATAAGTTTTCCGAGATTTTCCGCTTTTAAGTAAAAATAAATCGTATTTTTTATGCTAAATTATTGAAAATTTTCCTCATTTTCAAATTATTGTAAGTTCTCAACCAGGTAACCAATCTTTATGATTAGACCACCAAAAGAAAGGTATTTTCAAGCACTTTAAGAATAAAATTAAATTGGATAGAATTTCAAAATAAATCCTATTGATAAATGAAATTATTTCATAAAAATTGTCAATTCTCAATCACTTTCCAAGTGTACCAATAAATTTTATTGCATATTTAAAAAGATCATAAAAAATTACTAAAGGTCTTCTTGAATCACTTTAGTGGCTTTCATATAAGTTTTCCGAGATTTTCCGCTTTTAAGTAAAAATAAATCGTATTTTTTATGCTAAATTATTGAAAATTTTCCTCATTTTCAAATTATTGTAAGTTCTCAACCAGGTAACCAATCTTTATGATTAGACCACCAAAAGAAAGGTATTTTCAAGCACTTTAAGAATAAAATAAAATTGGATAGAATTTCAAAATAAATCCTATTGATAAATGCAATTATTTCATAAAAATTGTCAATTCTCAATCACTTTCCAAGTGGACCAATAAATTTTATTGCATATTTAAAAAGATCATAAAAAATTACTAAAGGTCTTCTTGAATCACTTTAGTCGCTTTCATATAAGTTTTCCGAGATTTTCCGCTTTTAAGTAAAAATAAATCGTATTTTTTATGCTAAATTATTGAAAATTTTCCTCATTTTCAAATTATTGTAAGTTCTCAACCAGGTAACCAATCTTTATGATTAGACCACCAAAAGAAAGGTATTTTCAAGCACTTTAAGAATAAAATAAAATTGGATAGAATTTCAAAATAAATCCTATTGATAAATGAAATTATTTCACAAAAATTGTCAATTCTCAATCACTTTCCAAGTGGACCAATAAATTTTATTGCATATTTAAAAAGATCATAAAAAATTACTAAAGGTCTTCTTGAATCACTTTAGTCGCTTTCATATAAGTTTTCCGAGATTTTCCGCTTTTATGTAAAAATGAATCGTATTTTTTATGCTAAATTATTGAAAATTTTCCTCATTTTCAAATTATTGTAAGTTCTCAACCAGGTAACCAATCTTTATGATTAGACCACCAAAAGAAAGGTATTTTCAAGCACTTTAAGAATAAAATAAAATTGGATAGAATTTCAAAATAAATCCTATTGATAAGTGAAATGATTTCATAAAAATTGTCAATTCTCAATCACTTTCCAAGTGTACCAATAAATTTTATTGCATATTTAAAAAGATCATAAAAAATTACTAAAGGTCTTCTTGAATCACTTTAGTCGCTTTCATATAAGTTTTCCGAGATTTTCCGCTTTTAAGTAAAAATAAATCGTATTTTTTATGCTAAATTATTGAAAATTTTCCTCATTTTCAAATTATTGTAAGTTCTCAACCAGGTAACCAATCTTTATGATTAGACCAACAAAAGAAAGGTATTTTCAAGCACTTT
Source organism: Dilophus febrilis (assembly GCA_958336335.1). NCBI lineage: Eukaryota > Metazoa > Arthropoda > Insecta > Diptera > Bibionidae > Dilophus > Dilophus febrilis. The sequence continues at coordinate 41,524,428 of OY284470.1, read as the reverse complement.
AAGAATAAAATAAAATTGGATAGAATTTCAAAATAAATCCTATTGATAAATGAAATTATTTCATAAAAATTGTCAATTCTCAATCACTTTCCAAGTGGACCAATAAATGTTATTGCATATTTAAAAAGATCATAAAAAATTACTAAAGGTCTTCTTGAATCACTTTAGTCGCTTTCATATAAGTTTTCCGAGATTTTCCGCTTTTAAGTAAAAATAAATCGTATTTCTTATGCTAAATTATTGAAAATTTTCCTCATTTTCAAATTATTGTAAGTTCTCAACCAGGTAACCAATCTTTATGATTAGACCACCAAAAGAAAGGTATTTTCAACCACTTTAAGAATAAAATAAAATTGGATAGAATTTCAAAATAAATCCTATTGATAAATGCAATTATTTCATAAAAATTGTCAATTCTCAATCACTTTCCAAGTGGACCAATAAATTTTATTGCATATTTAAAAAGATCATAAAAAATTACTAAAGGTCTTCTTGAATCACTTTAGTCGCTTTCATATAAGTTTTCCGAGATTTTCCGCTTTTAAGTAAAAATAAATCGTATTTTTTATGCTAAATTATTGAAAATTTTCCTCATTTTCAAATTATTGTAAGTTCTCAACCAGGTAACCAATCTTTATGATTAGACCACCAAAAGAAAGGTATTTTCAAGCACTTTAAGAATAAAATAAAATTGGATAGAATTTCAAAATAAATCCTATAGATAAATGAAATTATTTCATAAAAATTGTCAATTCTCAATCACTTTCAAAGTGTACCAATAAATTTTATTGCATATTTAAAAAGATCATAAAAAATTACTAAAGGTCTTCTTGAATCACTTTAGTCGCTTTCATATAAGTTTTCCGAGATTTTCCGCTTTTAAGTAAAAATAAATCGTATTTTTTATGCTAAATTATTGAAAATTTTCCTCATTTTCAAATTATTGTAAGTTCTCAACCAGGTAACCAATCTTTATGATTAGACCACCAAAAGAAAGGTATTTTCAAGCACTTTAAGAATAAAATTAAATTGGATAGAATTTCAAAATAAATCCTATTGATAAATGAAATTATTTCATAAAAATTGTCAATTCTCAATCACTTTCCAAGTGTACCAATAAATTTTATTGCATATTTAAAAAGATCATAAAAAATTACTAAAGGTCTTCTTGAATCACTTTAGTGGCTTTCATATAAGTTTTCCGAGATTTTCCGCTTTTAAGTAAAAATAAATCGTATTTTTTATGCTAAATTATTGAAAATTTTCCTCATTTTCAAATTATTGTAAGTTATCAACCAGGTAAGCAATCTTTATGATTAGACCACCAAAAGAAAGGTATTTTCAAGCACTTTAAGAATAAAATAAAATTGGATAGAATTTCAAAATAAATCCTATTGATAAATGAAATTATTTCATAAAAATTGTCAATTCTCAATCACTTTCCAAGTGGACCAAGAAATTTTATTGCATATTTAAAAAGATCATAAAAAATTACTAAAGGTCTTCTTGAATCACTTTAGTCGCTTTCATATAAGTTTTCCGAGATTTTCCGCTTTTAAGTAAAAATAAATCGTATTTTTTATGCTAAATTATTGAAAATTTTCCTCATTTTCAAATTATTGTAAGTTCTCAACCAGGTAACCAATCTTTATGATTAGACCACCAAAAGAAAGGTATTTTCAAGCACTTTAAGAATAAAATAAAACTGGATAGAATTTCAAAATAAATCCTATTGATAAATGAAATTATTTCATAAAAATTGTCAATTCTCAATCACTTTCCAAGTGTACCAATAAATTTTATTACATATTTAAAAAGATCATAAAAAATTACTAAAGGTCTTCTTGAATCACTTTAGTCGCTTTCATATAAGTTTTCCAAGATTTTCCGCTTTTAAGTAAAAATAAATCGTATTTTTTATGCTAAATTATTGAAAATTTTCCTCATTTTCAAATTATTGTAAGTTCTCAACCAGGTAACCAATCTTTATGATTAGACCACCAAAAGAAAGGTATTTTCAAGCACTTTAAGAATAAAATAAAATTGGATAGAATTTCAAAATAAATCCTATTGATAAGTGAAATTATTTCATAAAAATTGTCAATTCTCAAGCACTTTCCTAGTGGACCAATAAATTTTATTGCATATGTAAAAAGATCATAAAAAATTACTAAAGGTCTTCTTGAATCACTTTAGTCGCTTTCATATAAGTTTTCCGAGATTTTCCGCTTTTAAGTAAAAATAAATCGTATTTTTTATGCTAAATTATTGAAAATTTTCCTCATTTTCAAATTATTGTAAGTTCTCAACCAGGTAACCAATCTTTATGATTAGACCACCAAAAGAAAGGTATTTTCAAGCACTTTAAGAATAAAATAAAATTGGATAGAATTTCAAAATAAATCCTATTGATAAATGAAATTATTTCATAAAAATTGTCAATTCTCAATCACTTTCCAAGTGTACCAATAAACTTTATTGCATATTTAAAAAGATCATAAAAAATTACTAAACGTCTTCTTGAATCACTTTAGTCGCTTTCATATAAGTTTTCCGAGATTTTCCGCTTTTAAGTAAAAATAAATCGTATTTTTTATGCTACATTATTGAAAATTTTCCTCATTTTCAAATTATTGTAAGTTCTCAACCAGGTAACCAATCTTTATGATTAGACCACCAAAAGAAAGGTATTTTCAAGCACTTTAAGAATAAAATAAAATTGGATAGAATTTCAAAATAAATCCTATTGATAAATGCAATTATTTCATAAAAATTGTCAATTCTCAATCACTTTCCAAGTGGACCAATAAATTTTATTGCATATTTAAAAAGATCATAAAAAATTACTAAAGGTCTTCTTGAATCACTTTAGTCGCTTTCATATAAGTTTTCCGAGATTTTCCGCTTTTAAGTAAAAATAAATCGTATTTTTTATGCTAAATTATTGAAAATTTTCCTCATTTTCAAATTATTGTAAGTTCTCAACCAGGTAACCAATCTTTATGATTAGAGCACCAAAAGAAAGGTATTTTCAAGCACTTTAAGAATAAAATAAAATTGGATAGAATTTCAAAATAAATCCTATTGATAAATGCAATTATTTCATAAAAATTGTCAATTCTCAATCACTTTCCAAGTGGACCAAGAAATTTTATTGCATATTTAAAAAGATCATAAAAAATTACTAAAGGTCTTCTTGAATCACTTTAGTCGCTTTCATATAAGTTTTCCGAGATTTTCCGCTTTTAAGTAAAAATAAATCGTATTTTTTATGCTAAATTATTGAAAATTTTCCTCATTTTCAAATTATTGTAAGTTCTCAACCAGGTAACCAATCTTTATGATTAGACCACCAAAAGAAAGGTATTTTCAAGCACTTTAAGAATAAAATAAAACTGGATAGAATTTCAAAATAAATCCTATTGATAAATGAAATTATTTCATAAAAATTGTCAATTCTCAATCACTTTCCAAGTGTACCAATAAATTTTATTACATATTTAAAAAGATCATAAAAAATTACTAAAGGTCTTCTTGAATCACTTTAGTTGCTTTCATATAAGTTTTCCGAGATTTTCCGCTTTTAAGTAAAAATAAATCGTATTTTTTATGCTAAATTATTGAAAATTTTCCTCATTTTCAAATTATTGTAAGTTCTCAACCAGGTAACCAATCTTTATGATTAGACCACCAAAAGAAAGGTATTTTCAAGCACTTTAAGAATAAAATAAAATTGGATCGAATTTCAAAATAAATCCTATTGATAAGTGAAATTATTTCATAAAAATTGTCAATTCTCAAGCACTTTCCTAGTGGACCAATAAATTTTATTGCATATGTAAAAAGATCATAAAAAATTACTAAAGGTCTTCTTGAATCACTTTAGTCGCTTTCATATAAGTTTTCCGAGATTTTCCGCTTTTAAGTAAAAATAAATCGTATTTTTTATGCTAAATTATTGAAAATTTTCCTCATTTTCAAATTATTGTAAGTTCTCAACCAGGTAACCAATCTTTATGATTAGACCACCAAAAGAAAGGTATTTTCAAGCACTTTAAGAATAAAATAAAATTGGATAGAATTTCAAAATAAATCCTATTGATAAATGCAATTATTTCATAAAAATTGTCAATTCTCAATCACTTTCCAAGTGGACCAATAAATTTTATTGCATATTTAAAAAGATCATAAAAAATTACTAAAGGTCTTCTTGAATCACTTTAGTCGCTTTCATATAAGTTTTCCGAGATTTTCCGCTTTTAAGTAAAAATAAATCGTATTTTTTATGCTAAATTATTGAAAATTTTCCTCATTTTCAAATTATTGTAAGTTCTCAACCAGGTAACCAATCTTTATGATTAGACCACCAAAAGAAAGGTATTTTCAAGCACTTTAAGAATAAAATAAAACTGGATAGAATTTCAAAATAAATCCTATTGATAAATGAAATTATTTCATAAAAATTGTCAATTCTCAATCACTTTCCAAGTGTACCAATAAATTTTATTACATATTTAAAAAGATCATAAAAAATTACTAAAGGTCTTCTTGAATCACTTTAGTCGCTTTCATATAAGTTTTCCGAGATTTTCCGCTTTTAAGTAAAAATAAATCGTATTTTTTATGCTAAATTATTGAAAATTTTCCTCATTTTCAAATTATTGTAAGTTCTCAACCAGGTAACCAATCTTTATGATTAGACCACCAAAAGAAAGGTATTTTCAAGCACTTTAAGAATAAAATAAAATTGGATAGAATTTCAAAATAAATCCTATTGATAAGTGAAATTATTTCATAAAAATTGTCAATTCTCAAGCACTTTCCTAGTGGACCAATAAATTTTATTGCATATGTAAAAAGATCATAAAAAATTACTAAAGGTCTTCTTGAATCACTTTAGTCGCTTTCATATAAGTTTTCCGAGATTTTCCGCTTTTAAGTAAAAATAAATCGTATTTTTTATGCTAAATTATTGAAAATTTTCCTCATTTTCAAATTATTGTAAGTTCTCAACCAGGTAACCAATCTTTATGATTAGACCACCAAAAGAAAGGTATTTTCAAGCACTTTAAGAATAAAATAAAATTGGATAGAATTTCAAAATAAATCCTATTGATAAATGCAATTATTTCATAAAAATTGTCAATTCTCAATCACTTTCCAAGTGGACCAATAAATTTTATTACATATTTAAAAAGATCATAAAAAATTACTAAAGGTCTTCTTGAATCACTTTAGTCGCTTTCATATAAGTTTTCCGAGATTTTCCGCTTTTAAGTAAAAATAAATCGTATTTTTTATGCTAAATTATTGAAAATTTTCCTCATTTTCAAATTATTGTAAGTTCTCAACCAGGTAACCAATCTTTATGATTAGACCACCAAAAGAAAGGTATTTTCAAGCACTTTAAGAATAAAATAAAATTGGATAGAATTTCAAAATAAATCCTATTGATAAATGAAATTATTTCATAAAAATTGTCAATTCTCAATCACTTTCCAAGTGTACCAATAAATTTTATTGCATATTTAAAAAGATCATAAAAAATTACTAAAGGTCTTCTTGAATCACTTTAGTCGCTTTCATATAAGTTTTCCGAGATTTTCGGCTTTTATGTAAAAATGAATCGTATTTTTTATGCTAAATTATTGAAAATTTTCCTCATTTTCAAATTATTGTAAGTTCTCAACCAGGTAACCAATCTTTATGATTAGACCACCAAAAGAAAGGTATTTTCAAGCACTTTAAGAATAAAATAAAATTGGATAGAATTTCAAAATAAATCCTATTGATAAATGAAATGATTTCATAAAAATTGTCAATTCTCAATCACTTTCCAAGTGTACCAATAAATTTTATTGCATATTTAAAAAGATCATAAAAAATTACTAAAGGTCTTCTTGAATCACTTTAGTCGCTTTCATATAAGTTTTCCGAGATTTTCCGCTTTTAAGTAAAAATAAATCGTATTTTTTATGCTACATTATTGAAAATTTTCCTCATTTTCAAATTATTGTAAGTTCTCAACCAGGTAACCAATCTTTATGATTAGACCACCAAAAGAAAGGTATTTTCAAGCACTTTAAGAATAAAATAAAATTGGATAGAATTTCAAAATAAATCCTATTGATAAATGCAATTATTTCATAAAAATTGTCAATTCTCAATCACTTTCCAAGTGGACCAATAAATTTTATTGCATATTTAAAAAGATCATAAAAAATTACTAAAGGTCTTCTTGAATCACTTTAGTCGCTTTCATATAAGTTTTCCGAGATTTTCCGCTTTTAAGTAAAAATAAATCGTATTTTTTATGCTACATTATTGAAAATTTTCCTCATTTTCAAATTATTGTAAGTTCTCAACCAGGTAACCAATCTTTATGATTAGACCACCAAAAGAAAGGTATTTTCAAGCACTTTAAGAATAAAATAAAATTGGATAGAATTTCAAAATAAGTCCTATTGATAAATGAAATTATTTCATAAAAATGGTCAATTCTCAATCACTTTCCAAGTGTACCAATAAATTTTATTGCATATTTAAAAAGATCATTGCATATTTGAATCACTTTAGTCGCTTTCATATAAGTTTTCCGAGATTTTCGGCTTTTATGTAAAAATGAATCGTATTTTTTATGCTAAATTATTGAAAATTTTCCTCATTTTCAAATTATTGTAAGTTCTCAACCAGGTAACCAATCTTTATGATTAGACCACCAAAAGAAAGGTATTTTCAAGCACTTTAAGAATAAAATAAAATTGGATAGAATTTCAAAATAAATCCTATTGATAAATGAAATGATTTCATAAAAATTGTCAATTCTCAATCACTTTCCAAGTGTACCAATAAATTTTATTGCATATTTAAAAAGATCATAAAAAATTACTAAAGGTCTTCTTGAATCACTTTAGTCGCTTTCATATAAGTTTTCCGAGATTTTCCGCTTTTAAGTAAAAATAAATCGTATTTTTTATGCTACATTATTGAAAATTTTCCTCATTTTCAAATTATTGTAAGTTCTCAACCAGGTAACCAATCTTTATGATTAGACCACCAAAAGAAAGGTATTTTCAAGCACTTTAAGAATAAAATAAAATTGGATAGAATTTCAAAATAAATCCTATTGATAAATGCAATTATTTCATAAAAATTGTCAATTCTCAATCACTTTCCAAGTGGACCAATAAATTTTATTGCATATTTAAAAAGATCATAAAAAATTACTAAAGGTCTTCTTGAATCACTTTAGTCGCTTTCATATAAGTTTTCCGAGATTTTCCGCTTTTAAGTAAAAATAAATCGTATTTTTTATGCTAAATTATTGAAAATTTTCCTCATTTTCAAATTATTGTAAGTTCTCAACCAGGTAACCAATCTTTATGATTAGACCACCAAAAGAAAGGTATTTTCAAGCACTTTAAGAATAAAATAAAATTGGATAGAATTTCAAAATAAGTCCTATTGATAAATGAAATTATTTCATAAAAATTGTCAATTCTCAATCACTTTCCAAGTGTACCAATAAATTTTATTGCATATTTAAAAAGATCATAAAAAATTACTAAAGGTCTTCTTGAATAAATTTAGTCGCTTTCATATAAGTTTTCCGAGATTTTCCGATTTTAAGTAAAAATAAATCGTATTTTTTATGCTAAATTATTGAAAATTTTCCTCATTTTCAAATTATTGTAAGTTCTCAACCAGGTAACCAATCTTTATGATTAGACCACCAAAAGAAAGGTATTTTCAAGCACTTTAAGAATAAAATAAAATTGGATAGAATTTCAAAATAAATCCTATTGATAAATGAAATTATTTCATAAAAATTGTCAATACTCAATAACTTTCCAAGTGTACCAATAAATATTATTGCATATTTAAAAAGATCATAAAAAATTACTAAAGGTCTCCTTGAATCACTTTAGTCGCTTTCATATAAGTTTTCCGAGATTTTCCGCTTTTAAGTAAAAATAAATCGTATTTTTTATGCTAAATTATTGAAAATTTTCCTCATTTTCAAATTATTGTAAGTTCTCAACCAGGTAACCAATCTTTATGATTAGACCACCAAAAGAAAGGTATTTTCAAGCACTTTAAGAATAAAATAAAATTGGATAGAATTTCAAAATAAATCCTATTGATAAGTGAAATTATTTCATAAAAATTGTCAATTCTCAAGCACTTTCCTAGTGGACCAATAAATTTTATTGCATATGTAAAAAGATCATAAAAAATTACTAAAGGTCTTCTTGAATCACTTTAGTCGCTTTCATATAAGTTTTCCGAGATTTTCCACTTTTAAGTAAAAATAAATCGTATTTTTTATGCTAAATTATTGAAAATTTTCCTCATTTTCAAATTATTGTAAGTTCTCAACCAGGTAACCAATCTTTATGATTAGACCACCAAAAGAAAGGTATTTTCAAGCACTTTAAGAATAAAATAAAACTGGATAGAATTTCAAAATAAATCCTATGGATAAATGAAATTATTTCATAAAAATGTTCAATTCTCAATCACTTTCCAAGTGTACCAATAAATTTTATTACATATTTAAAAAGATCATAAAAAATTACTAAAGGTCTTCTTGAATCACTTTAGTCGCTTTCATATAAGTTTTCCGAGATTTTCCGCTTTTAAGTAAAAATAAATCGTATTTTTTATGCTAAATTATTGAAAATTTTCCTCATTTTCAAATTATTGTAAGTTCTCAACCAGGTAACCAATCTTTATGATTAGACCACCAAAAGAAAGGTATTTTCAAGCACTTTAAGAATAAAATAAAATTGGATAGAATTTCAAAATAAATCCTATTGATAAGTGAAATTATTTCATAAAAATTGTCAATTCTCAAGCACTTTCCTAGTGGACCAATAAATTTTATTGCATATGTAAAAAGATCATAAAAAATTACTAAAGGTCTTCTTGAATCACTTTAGTCGCTTTCATATAAGTTTTCCGAGATTTTCCGCTTTTAAGTAAAAATAAATCGTATTTCTTATGCTAAATTATTGAAAATTTTCCTCATTTTCAAATTATTGTAAGTTCTCAACCAGGTAACCAATCTTTATGATTAGACCACCAAAAGAAAGGTATTTTCAAGCACTTTAAGAATAAAATAAAATTGGATAGAATTTCAAAATAAGTCCTATTGATAAATGAAATTATTTCATAAAAATTGTCAATTCTCAATCACTTTCCAAGTGTACCAATAAATTTTATTGCATATTTAAAAAGATCATAAAAAATTACTAAAGGTCTTCTTGAATAAATTTAGTCGCTTTCATATAAGTTTTCCGAGATTTTCCGCTTTTAAGTAAAAATAAATCGTATTTTTTATGCTAAATTATTGAAAATTTTCCTCATTTTCAAATTATTGTAAGTTCTCAACCAGGTAACCAATCTTTATGATTAGACCACCAAAAGAAAGGTATTTTCAAGCACTTTAAGAATAAAATAAAACTGGATAGAATTTCAAAATAAATCCTATTGATAAATGAAATTATTTCATAAAAATTGTCAATTCTCAATCACTTTCCAAGTGTACCAATAAATTTTATTACATATTTAAAAAGATCATAAAAAATTACTAAAGGTCTTCTTGAATCACTTTAGTCGCTTTCATATAAGTTTTCCGAGATTTTCCGCTTTTAAGTAAAAATAAATCGTATTTTTTATGCTAAATTATTGAAAATTTTCCTCATTTTCAAATTATTGTAAGTTCTCAACCAGGTAACCAATCTTTATGATTAGACCACCAAAAGAAAGGTATTTTCAAGCACTTTAAGAATAAAATAAAATTGGATAGAATTTCAAAATAAATCCTATTGATAAGTGAAATTATTTCATAAAAATTGTCAATTCTCAAGCACTTTCCTAGTGGACGTATAAATTTTATTGCGTATGTAAAAAGATCATAAAAAATTACTAAAGGTCTTCTTGAATCACTTTAGTCGCTTTCATATAAGTTTTCCGAGATTTTCCACTTTTAAGTAAAAATAAATCGTATTTTTTATGCTAAATTATTGAAAATTTTCCTCATTTTCAAATTATTGTAAGTTCTCAACCAGGTAACCAATCTTTATGATTAGACCACCAAAAGAAAGGTATTTTCAAGCACTTTAAGAATAAAATAAAACTGGATAGAATTTCAAAATAAATCCTATTGATAAATGAAATTATTTCATAAAAATTGTCAATTCTCAATCACTTTCCAAGTGTACCAATAAATTTTATTACATATTTAAAAAGATCATAAAAAATTACTAAAGGTCTTCTTGAATCACTTTAGTCGCTTTCATATAAGTTTTCCGAGATTTTCCGCTTTTAAGTAAAAATAAATCGTATTTTTTATGCTAAATTATTGAAAATTTTCCTCATTTTCAAATTATTGTAAGTTCTCAACCAGGTAACCAATCTTTATGATTAGACCACCAAAAGAAAGGTATTTTCAAGCACTTTAAGAATAAAATAAAATTGGATAGAATTTCAAAATAAATCCTATTGATAAGTGAAATTATTTCATAAAAATTGTCAATTCTCAAGCACTTTCCTAGTGGACCAATAAATTTTATTGCGTATGTAAAAAGATCATAAAAAATTACTAAAGGTCTTCTTGAATCACTTTAGTCGCTTTCATATAAGTTTTCCGAGATTTTCCGCTTTTAAGTAAAAATAAATCGTATTTTTTATGCTAAATTATTGAAAATTTTCCTCATTTTCAAATTATTGTAAGTTCTCAACCAGGTAACCAATCTTTATGATTAGACCACCAAAAGAAAGGTATTTTCAAGCACTTTAAGAATAAAATAAAATTGGATAGAATTTCAAAATAAATCCTATTGATAAGTGAAATTATTTCATAAAAATTGTCAATTCTCAAGCACTTTCCTAGTGGACCAATAAATTTTATTGCATATGTAAAAAGATCATAAAAAATTACTAAAGGTCTTCTTGAATCACTTTAGTCGCTTTCATATAAGTTTTCCGAGATTTTCCGCTTTTAAGTAAAAATAAATCGTATTTTTTATGCTAAATTATTGAAAATTTTCCTCATTTTCAAATTATTGTAAGTTCTCAACCAGGTAACCAATCTTTATGATTAGACCACCAAAAGAAAGGTATTTTCAAGCACTTTAAGAATAAAATAAAATTGGATAGAATTTCAAAATAAGTCCTATTGATAAATGAAATTATTTCATAAAAATTGTCAATTCTCAATCACTTTCCAAGTGTACCAATAAATTTTATTGCATATTTAAAAAGATCATAAAAAATTACTAAAGGTCTTCTTGAATCACTTTAGTCGCTTTCATATAAGTTTTCCGAGATTTTCCACCTTTAAGTAAAAATAAATCGTATTTTTTATGCTAAATTATTGAAAATTTTCCTCATTTTCAAATTATTGTAAGTTCTCAACCAGGTAACCAATCTTTATGATTAGACCACCAAAAGAAAGGTATTTTCAAGCACTTTAAGAATAAAATAAAACTGGATAGAATTTCAAAATAAATCCTATTGATAAATGAAATTATTTCATAAAAATTGTCAATTCTCAATCACTTTCCAAGTGTACCAATAAATTTTATTGCATATTTAAAAAGATCATAAAAAATTACTAAAGGTCTTCTTGAATCACTTTAGTCGCTTTCATATAAGTTTTCCGAGATTTTCCACTTTTAAGTAAAAATAAATCGTATTTTTTATGCTAAATTATTGAAAATTTTCCTCATTTTCAAATTATTGTAAGTTCTCAACCAGGTAACCAATCTTTATGATTAGACCACCAAAAGAAAGGTATTTTCAAGCACTTTAAGAATAAAATAAAATTGGATAGAATTTCAAAATAAATCCTATTGATAAATGAAATGATTTCATAAAAATTGTCAATTCTCAATCACTTTCCAAGTGTACCAATAAATTTTATTGCATATTTAAAAAGATCATAAAAAATTACTAAAGGTCTTCTTGAATCACTTTAGTCGCTTTCATATAAGTTTTCCGAGATTTTCCGCTTTTAAGTAAAAATAAATCGTATTTTTTATGCTAAATTATTGAAAATTTTCCTCATTTTCAAATTATTGTAAGTTCTCAACCAGGTAACCAATCTTTATGATTAGACCACCAAAAGAAAGGTATTTTCAAGCACTTTAAGAATAAAATAAAACTGGATAGAATTTCAAAATAAATCCTATTGATAAATGAAATGATTTCATAAAAATTGTCAATTCTCAATCACTTTCCAAGTGTACCAATAAATTTTATTGCATATTTAAAAAGATCATAAAAAATTACTAAAGGTCTTCTTGAATCACTTTAGTCGCTTTCATATAAGTTTTCCGAGATTTTCCGCTTTTAAGTAAAAATAAATCGTATTTTTTATGCTAAATTATTGAAAATTTTCCTCATTTTCAAATTATTGTACGTTCTCAACCAGGTAACCAATCTTTATGATTAGACCACCAAAAGAAAGGTATTTTCAAGCACTTTAAGAATAAAATAAAATTGGATAGAATTTCAAAATAAATCCTATTGATAAATGAAATGATTTCATAAAAATTGTTAATTCTCAATCACTTTCCAAGTGTACCAATAAATTTTATTGCATATTTAAAAGGATCATAAAAAATTACTAAAGGTCTTCTTGAATCACTTTAGTCGCTTTCATATAAGTTTTCCGAGATTTTCCACTTTTAAGTAAAAATAAATCGTATTTTTTATGCTAAATTATTGAAAATTTTCCTCATTTTCAAATTATTGTAAGTTCTCAACCAGGTAACCAATCTTTATGATTAGACCACCAAAAGAAAGGTATTTTCAAGCACTTTAAGAATAAAATAAAACTGGATAGAATTTCAAAATAAATCCTATAGATAAATGAAATGATTTCATAAAAATTGTCAATTCTCAATCACTTTCCAAGTGTACCAATAAATTTTATTGCATATTTAAAAAGATCATAAAAAATTACTAAAGGTCTTCTTGAATCACTTTAGTCGCTTTCATATAAGTTTTCCGAGATTTTCCACTTTTAAGTAAAAATAAATCGTATTTTTTATGCTAAATTATTGAAAATTTTCCTCATTTTCAAATTATTGTAAGTTCTCAACCAGGTAACCAATCTTTATGATTAGACCACCAAAAGAAAGGTATTTTCAAGCACTTTAAGAATAAAATAAAACTGGATAGAATTTCAAAATAAATCCTATTGATAAATGAAATGATTTCATAAAAATTGTCAATTCTCAATCACTTTCCAAGTGTACCAATAAATTTTATTGCATATTTAAAAAGATCATAAAAAATTACTAAAGGTCTTCTTGAATCACTTTAGTCGCTTTCATATAAGTTTTCCGAGATTTTCCGCTTTTAAGTAAAAATAAATCGTATTTTTTATGCTAAATTATTGAAAATTTTCCTCATTTTCAAATTATTGTAAGTTCTCAACCAGGTAACCAATCTTTATGATTAGACCACCAAAGAAAGGTATTTTCAAGCACTTTAAGAATAAAATAAAACTGGATAGAATTTCAAAATAAATCCTATAGATAAATGAAATTATTTCATAAAAATTGTCAATTCTCAATCACTTTCCAAGTGTACCAATAAATTTTATTGCATATTTAAAAAGATCATAAAAAATTACTAAAGGTCTTCTTGAATCACTTTAGTCGCTTTCATATAAGTTTTCCGAGATTTTCCACTTTTAAGTAAAAATAAATCGTATTTTTTATGCTAAATTATTGAAAATTTTCCTCATTTTCAAATTATTGTAAGTTCTCAACCAGGTAACCAATCTTTATGATTAGACCACCAAAAGAAAGGTATTTTCAAGCACTTTAAGAATAAAATAAAACTGGATAGAATTTCAAAATAAATCCTATTGATAAATGAAATGATTTCATAAAAATTGTCAATTCTCAATCACTTTCCAAGTGTACCAATAAATTTTATTGCATATTTAAAAAGATCATAAAAAATTACTAAAGGTCTTCTTGAATCACTTTAGTCGCTTTCATATAAGTTTTCCGAGATTTTCCGCTTTTAAGTAAAAATAAATCGTATTTTTTATGCTAAATTATTGAAAATTTTCCTCATTTTCAAATTATTGTAAGTTCTCAACCAGGTAACCAATCTTTATGATTAGACCACCAAAAGAAAGGTATTTTCAAGCACTTTAAGAATAAAATAAAACTGGATAGAATTTCAAAATAAATCCTATAGATAAATGAAATTATTTCATAAAAATTGTCAATTCTCAATCACTTTCCAAGTGGACCAATAAATTTTATTGCATATTTAAAAAGATCATAAAAAATTACTAAAGGTCTTCTTGAATCACTTTAGTCGCTTTCATATAAGTTTTCCGAGATTTTCCGCTTTTAAGTAAAAATAAATCGTATTTTTTATGCTAAATTATTGAAAATTTTCCTCATTTTCAAATTATTGTAAGTTCTCAACCAGGTAACCAATCTTTATGATTAGACCACCAAAAGAAAGGTATTTTCAAGCACTTTAAGAATAAAATAAAACTGGATAGAATTTCAAAATAAATCCTATAGATAAATGAAATTATTTCATAAAAATTGTCAATTCTCAATCACTTTCCAAGTGGACCAATAAATTTTATTGCATATTTAAAAAGATCATAAAAAATTACTAAAGGTCTTCTTGAATCACTTTAGTCGCTTTCATATAAGTTTTCCGAGATTTTCCGCTTTTAAGTAAAAATAAATCGTATTTTTTATGCTAAATTATTGAAAATTTTCCTCATTTTCAAATTATTGTAAGTTCTCAACCAGGTAACCAATCTTTATGATTAGACCACCAAAAGAAAGGTATTTTCAAGCACTTTAAGAATAAAATAAAACTGGATAGAATTTCAAAATAAATCCTATAGATAAATGAAATTATTTCATAAAAATTGTCAATTCTCAATCACTTTCCAAGTGGACCAATAAATTTTATTGCATATTTAAAAAGATCATAAAAAATTACTAAAGGTCTTCTTGAATCACTTTAGTCGCTTTCATATAAGTTTTCCGAGATTTTCCGCTTTTAAGTAAAAATAAATCGTATTTTTTATGCTAAATTATTGAAAATTTTCCTCATTTTCAAATTATTGTAAGTTCTCAACCAGGTAACCAATCTTTATGATTAGACCACCAAAAGAAAGGTATTTTCAAGCACTTTAAGAATAAAATAAAATTGGATAGAATTTCAAAATAAATCCTATTGATAAATGAAATGATTTCATAAAAATTGTCAATTCTCAATCACTTTCCAAGTGTACCAATAAATTTTATTGCATATTTAAAAAGATCATAAAAAATTACTAAAGGTCTTCTTGAATCACTTTAGTCGCTTTCATATAAGTTTTCCGAGATTTTCCGCTTTTAAGTAAAAATAAATCGTATTTTTTATGCTAAATTATTGAAAATTTTCCTCATTTTCAAATTATTGTAAGTTCTCAACCAGGTAACCAATCTTTATGATTAGACCACCAAAAGAAAGGTATTTTCAAGCACTTTAAGAATAAAATAAAACTGGATAGAATTTCAAAATAAATCCTATAGATAAATGAAATTATTTCATAAAAATTGTCAATTCTCAATCACTTTCCAAGTGGACCAATAAATTTTATTGCATATTTAAAAAGATCATAAAAAATTACTAAAGGTCTTCTTGAATCACTTTAGTCGCTTTCATATAAGTTTTCCGAGATTTTCCACTTTTTAGTAATAATAAATCGTATTTTTTATGCTAAATTATTGAAAATTTTCCTCATTTTCAAATTATTGTAAGTTCTCAACCAGGTAACCAATCTTTATGATTAGACCACCAAAAGAAAGGTATTTTCAAGCACTTTAAGAATAAAATAAAACTGGATAGAATTTCAAAATAAATCCTATAGATAAATGAAATTATTTCATAAAAATTGTCAATTCTCAATCACTTTCCAAGTGGACCAATAAATTTTATTGCATATTTAAAAAGATCATAAAAAATTACTAAAGGTCTTCTTGAATCACTTTAGTCGCTTTCATATAAGTTTTCCGAGATTTTCCGCTTTTAAGTAAAAATAAATCGTATTTTTTATGCTAAATTATTGAAAATTTTCCTCATTTTCAAATTATTGTAAGTTCTCAACCAGGTAACCAATCTTTATGATTAGACCACCAAAAGAAAGGTATTTTCAAGCACTTTAAGAATAAAATAAAATTAGATAGAATTTCAAAATAAATCCTATTGATAAATGAAATTATTTCATAAAAATTGTCAATTCTCAATCACTTTCCTAGTGGACCAATAAATTTTATTGCATATGTAAAAAGATCATAAAAAATTACTAAAGGTCTTCTTGAATCACTTTAGTCGCTTTCATATAAGTTTTCCGAGATTTTCCACTTTTAAGTAAAAATAAATCGTATTTTTTATGCTAAATTATTGAAAATTTTCCTCATTTTCAAATTATTGTAAGTTCTCAACCAGGTAACCAATCTTTATGATTAGACCACCAAAAGAAAGGTATTTTCAAGCACTTTAAGAATAAAATAAAATTGGATAGAACTTCAAAATAAATCCTATTGATAAATGAAATTATTTCATAAAAATTGTCAATTCTCAATCACTTTCCAAGTGGACCAATAAATTTTATTGCATATTTAAAAAGATCATAAAAAATTACTAAAGGTCTTCATGAATCACTTTAGTCGCTTTCATATAAGTTTTCCGAGATTTTCCGCTTTTAAGTAAAAATAATCGTATTTTTTATGCTAAATTATTGAAAATTTTCCTCATTTTCAAATTATTGTAAGTTCTCAACCAGGTAACCAATCTTTATGATTAGACCACCAAAAGAAAGGTATTTTCAAGCACTTTAAGAATAAAATAAAATTGGATAGAATTTCAAAATAAATCCTATTGATAAATGAAATGATTTCATAAAAATTGTCAATTCTCAATCACTTTCCAAGTGTACCAATAAATTTTATTGCATATTTAAAAAGATCATAAAAAATTACTAAAGGTCTTCTTGAATCACTTTAGTCGCTTTCATATAAGTTTTCCGAGATTTTCCGCTTTTAAGTAAAAATAAATCGTATTTTTTATGCTAAATTATTGAAAATTTTCCTCATTTTCAAATTATTGTAAGTTCTCAACCAGGTAACCAATCTTTATGATTAGACCACCAAAAGAAAGGTATTTTCAAGCACTTTAAGAATAAAATAAAATTGGATAGAATTTCAAAATAAATCCTATTGATAAATGCAATTATTTCATAAAAATTGTCAATTCTCAATCACTTTCCAAGTGGACCAATAAATTTTATTGCATATTTAAAAAGATCATAAAAAATTACTAAAGGTCTTCTTGAATCACTTTAGTCGCTTTCATATAAGTTTTCCGAGATTTTCCACTTTTAAGTAAAAATAAATCGTATTTTTTATGCTAAATTATTGAAAATTTTCCTCATTTTCAAATTATTGTAAGTTCTCAACCAGGTAACCAATCTTTATGATTAGACCACCAAAAGAAAGGTATTTTCAAGCACTTTAAGAATAAAATAAAACTGGATAGAATTTCAAAATAAATCCTATTGATAAATGAAATTATTTCATAAAAATGGTCAATTCTCAATCACTTTCCAAGTGTACCAATAAATTTTATTACATATTTAAAAAGATCATAAAAAATTACTAAAGGTCTTCTTGAATCACTTTAGTCGCTTTCATATAAGTTTTCCGAGATTTTCCGCTTTTAAGTAAAAATAAATCGTATTTTTTATGCTAAATTATTGAAAATTTTCCTCATTTTCAAATTATTGTAAGTTCTCAACCAGGTAACCAATCTTTATGATTAGACCACCAAAAGAAAGGTATTTTCAAGCACTTTAAGAATAAAATAAAATTGGATAGAATTTCAAAATAAATCCTATTGATAAATGAAATGATTTCATAAAAATTGTCAATTCTCAATCACTTTCCAAGTGTACCAATAAATTTTATTGCATATTTAAAAAGATCATAAAAAATTACTAAAGGTCTTCTTGAATCACTTTAGTCGCTTTCATATAAGTTTTCCGAGATTTTCCGCTTTTAAGTAAAAATAAATCGTATTTTTTATGCTACATTATTGAAAATTTTCCTCATTTTCAAATTATTGTAAGTTCTCAACCAGGTAACCAATCTTTATGATTAGACCACCAAAAGAAAGGTATTTTCAAGCACTTTAAGAATAAAATAAAATTGGATAGAATTTCAAAATAAATCCTATTGATAAATGCAATTATTTCATAAAAATTGTCAATTCTCAATCACTTTCCAAGTGTACCAATAAATTTTATTACATATTTAAAAAGATCATAAAAAATTACTAAAGGTCTTCTTGAATCACTTTAGTCGCTTTCATATAAGTTTTCCGAGATTTTCCGCTTTTAAGTAAAAATAAATCGTATTTTTTATGCTACATTATTGAAAATTTTCCTCATTTTCAAATTATTGTAAGTTCTCAACCAGGTAACCAATCTTTATGATTAGACCACCAAAAGAAAGGTATTTTCAAGCACTTTAAGAATAAAATAAAATTGGATAGAATTTCAAAATAAATCCTATTGATAAATGCAATTATTTCATAAAAATTGTCAATTCTCAATCACTTTCCAAGTGGACCAATAAATTTTATTGCATATGTAAAAAGATCATAAAAAATTACTAAAGGTCTTCTTGAATCACTTTAGTCGCTTTCATATAAGTTTTCCGAGATTTTCCGCTTTTAAGTAAAAATAAATCGTATTTTTTATGCTAAATTATTGAAAATTTTCCTCATTTTCAAATTATTGTAAGTTCTCAACCAGGTAACCAATCTTTATGATTAGACCACCAAAAGAAAGGTATTTTCAAGCACTTTAAGAATAAAATAAAATTGGATAGAATTTCAAAATAAGTCCTATTGATAAATGAAATTATTTCATAAAAATTGTCAATTCTCAATCACTTTCCAAGTGTACCAATAAATTTTATTGCATATTTAAAAAGATCATAAAAAATTACTAAAGGTCTTCTTGAATCACTTTAGTCGCTTTCATATAAGTTTTCCGAGATTTTCCGCTTTTAAGTAAAAATAAATCGTATTTTTTATGCTACAATATTGAAAATTTTCCTCATTTTCAAATTATTGTAAGTTCTCAACCAGGTAACCAATCTTTATGATTAGACCACCAAAAGAAAGGTATTTTCAAGCACTTTAAGAATAAAATAAAATTGGATAGAATTTCAAAATAAATCCTATTGATAAATGAAATTATTTCATAAAAATTGTCAATACTCAATAACTTTCCAAGTGTACCAATAAATATTATTGCATATTTAAAAAGATCATAAAAAATTACTAAAGGTCTCCTTGAATCACTTTAGTCGCTTTCATATAAGTTTTCCGAGATTTTCCGCTTTTAAGTAAAAATAAATCGTATTTTTTATGCTAAATTATTGAAAATTTTCCTCATTTTCAAATTATTGTAAGTTCTCAACCAGGTAACCGATCTTTATGATTAGACCACCAAAAGAAAGGTATTTTCAAGCACTTTAAGAATAAAATAAAACTGGATAGAATTTCAAAATAAATCCTATTGATAAATGAAATTATTTCATAAAAATTGTCAATTCTCAATCACTTTCCAAGTGTACCAATAAATTTTATTACATATTTAAAAAGATCATAAAAAATTACTAAAGGTCTTCTTGAATCACTTTAGTCGCTTTCATATAAGTTTTCCGAGATTTTCCGCTTTTAAGTAAAAATAAATCGTATTTTTTATGCTAAATTATTGAAAATTTTCCTCATTTTCAAATTATTGTAAGTTCTCAACCAGGTAACCAATCTTTATGATTAGACCACCAAAAGAAAGGTATTTTCAAGCACTTTAAGAATAAAATAAAATTGGATAGAATTTCAAAATAAATCCTATTGATAAGTGAAATTATTTCATAAAAATTGTCAATTCTCAAGCACTTTCCTAGTGGACCAATAAATTTTATTGCGTATGTAAAAAGATCATAAAAAATTACTAAAGGTCTTCTTGAATCACTTTAGTCGCTTTCATATAAGTTTTCCGAGATTTTCCACTTTTAAGTAAAAATAAATCGTATTTTTTATGCTAAATTATTGAAAATTTTCCTCATTTTCAAATTATTGTAAGTTCTCAACCAGGTAACCAATCTTTATGATTAGACCACCAAAAGAAAGGTATTTTCAAGCACTTTAAGAATAAAATAAAACTGGATAGAATTTCAAAATAAATCCTATTGATAAATGAAATTATTTCATAAAAATTGTCAATTCTCAATCACTTTCCAAGTGTACCAATAAATTTTATTGCATATTTAAAAAGATCATAAAAAATTACTAAAGGTCTTCTTGAATCACTTTAGTCGCTTTCATATAAGTTTTCCGAGATTTTCCACTTTTAAGTAAAAATAAATCGTATTTTTTATGCTAAATTATTGAAAATTTTCCTCATTTTCAAATTATTGTAAGTTCTCAACCAGGTAACCAATCTTTATGATTAGACCACCAAAAGAAAGGTATTTTCATGCACTTTAAGAATAAAATAAAATTGGATAGAATTTCAAAATAAATCCTATTGATAAATGAAATGATTTCATAAAAATTGTCAATTCTCAATCACTTTCCAAGTGTACCAATAAATTTTATTGCATATTTAAAAAGATCATAAAAAATTACTAAAGGTCTTCTTGAATCACTTTAGTCGCTTTCATATAAGTTTTCCGAGATTTTCCGCTTTTAAGTAAAAATAAATCGTATTTTTTATGCTAAATTATTGAAAATTTTCCTCATTTTCAAATTATTGTAAGTTCTCAACCAGGTAACCAATCTTTATGATTAGACCACCAAAAGAAAGGTATTTTCAAGCACTTTAAGAATAAAATAAAACTGGATAGAATTTCAAAATAAATCCTATTGATAAATGAAATGATTTCATAAAAATTGTCAATTCTCAATCACTTTCCAAGTGTACCAATAAATTTTATTGCATATTTAAAAAGATCATAAAAAATTACTAAAGGTCTTCTTGAATCACTTTAGTCGCTTTCATATAAGTTTTCCGAGATTTTCCGCTTTTAAGTAAAAATAAATCGTATTTTTTATGCTAAATTATTGAAAATTTTCCTCATTTTCAAATTATTGTAAGTTCTCAACCAGGTAACCAATCTTTATGATTAGACCACCAAAAGAAAGGTATTTTCAAGCACTTTAAGAATAAAATAAAACTGGATAGAATTTCAAAATAAATCCTATTGATAAATGAAATGATTTCATAAAAATTGTCAATTCTCAATCACTTTCCAAGTGTACCAATAAATTTTATTGCATATTTAAAAAGATCATAAAAAATTACTAAAGGTCTTCTTGAATCACTTTAGTCGCTTTCATATAAGTTTTCCGAGATTTTCCGCTTTTAAGTAAAAATAAATCGTATTTTTTATGCTAAATTATTGAAAATTTTCCTCATTTTCAAATTATTGTAAGTTCTCAACCAGGTAACCAATCTTTATGATTAGACCACCAAAAGAAAGGTATTTTCAAGCACTTTAAGAATAAAATAAAATTGGATAGAATTTCAAAATAAATCCTATTGATAAGTGAAATTATTTCATAAAAATTGTCAATTCTCAAGCACTTTCCTAGTGGACCAATAAATTTTATTGCGTATGTAAAAAGATCATAAAAAATTACTAAAGGTCTTCTTGAATCACTTTAGTCGCTTTCATATAAGTTTTCCGAGATTTTCCACTTTTAAGTAAAAATAAATCGTATTTTTTATGCTAAATTATTGAAAATTTTCCTCATTTTCAAATTATTGTAAGTTCTCAACCAGGTAACCAATCTTTATGATTAGACCACCAAAAGAAAGGTATTTTCAAGCACTTTAAGAATAAAATAAAACTGGATAGAATTTCAAAATAAATCCTATTGATAAATGAAATTATTTCATAAAAATTGTCAATTCTCAATCACTTTCCAAGTGTACCAATAAATTTTATTGCATATTTAAAAAGATCATAAAAAATTACTAAAGGTCTTCTTGAATCACTTTAGTCGCTTTCATATAAGTTTTCCGAGATTTTCCACTTTTAAGTAAAAATAAATCGTATTTTTTATGCTAAATTATTGAAAATTTTCCTCATTTTCAAATTATTGTAAGTTCTCAACCAGGTAACCAATCTTTATGATTAGACCACCAAAAGAAAGGTATTTTCATGCACTTTAAGAATAAAATAAAATTGGATAGAATTTCAAAATAAATCCTATTGATAAATGAAATGATTTCATAAAAATTGTCAATTCTCAATCACTTTCCAAGTGTACCAATAAATTTTATTGCATATTTAAAAAGATCATAAAAAATTACTAAAGGTCTTCTTGAATCACTTTAGTCGCTTTCATATAAGTTTTCCGAGATTTTCCGCTTTTAAGTAAAAATAAATCGTATTTTTTATGCTAAATTATTGAAAATTTTCCTCATTTTCAAATTATTGTAAGTTCTCAACCAGGTAACCAATCTTTATGATTAGACCACCAAAAGAAAGGTATTTTCAAGCACTTTAAGAATAAAATAAAACTGGATAGAATTTCAAAATAAATCCTATTGATAAATGAAATGATTTCATAAAAATTGTCAATTCTCAATCACTTTCCAAGTGTACCAATAAATTTTATTGCATATTTAAAAAGATCATAAAAAATTACTAAAGGTCTTCTTGAATCACTTTAGTCGCTTTCATATAAGTTTTCCGAGATTTTCCGCTTTTAAGTAAAAATAAATCGTATTTTTTATGCTAAATTATTGAAAATTTTCCTCATTTTCAAATTATTGTAAGTTCTCAACCAGGTAACCAATCTTTATGATTAGACCACCAAAAGAAAGGTATTTTCAAGCACTTTAAGAATAAAATAAAATTGGATAGAATTTCAAAATAAATCCTATTGATAAATGAAATGATTTCATAAAAATTGTTAATTCTCAATCACTTTCCAAGTGTACCAATAAATTTTATTGCATATTTAAAAATATCATAAAAAATTACTAAAGGTCTTCTTGAATCACTTTAGTCGCTTTCATATAAGTTTTCCGAGATTTTCCACTTTTAAGTAAAAATAAATCGTATTTTTTATGCTAAATTATTGAAAATTTTCCTCATTTTCAAATTATTGTAAGTTCTCAACCAGGTAACCAATCTTTATGATTAGACCACCAAAAGAAAGGTATTTTCAAGCACTTTAAGAATAAAATAAAACTGGATAGAATTTCAAAATAAATCCTATTGATAAATGAAATGATTTCATAAAAATTGTCAATTCTCAATCACTTTCCAAGTGTACCAATAAATTTTATTGCATATTTAAAAAGATCATAAAAAATTACTAAAGGTCTTCTTGAATCACTTTAGTCGCTTTCATATAAGTTTTCCGAGATTTTCCGCTTTTAAGTAAAAATAAATCGTATTTTTTATGCTAAATTATTGAAAATTTTCCTCATTTTCAAATTATTGTAAGTTCTCAACCAGGTAACCAATCTTTATGATTAGACCACCAAAAGAAAGGTATTTTCAAGCACTTTAAGAATAAAATAAAATTGGATAGAATT
This sequence comes from Dilophus febrilis, assembly GCA_958336335.1. NCBI lineage: Eukaryota > Metazoa > Arthropoda > Insecta > Diptera > Bibionidae > Dilophus > Dilophus febrilis. Next base: position 41,500,757 of record OY284470.1, on the reverse strand, counting down.
TCAAAATAAATCCTATTGATAAATGAAATGATTTCATAAAAATTGTTAATTCTCAATCACTTTCCAAGTGTACCAATAAATTTTATTGCATATTTAAAAAGATCATAAAAAATTACTAAAGGTCTTCTTGAATCACTTTAGTCGCTTTCATATAAGTTTTCCGAGATTTTCCGCTTTTAAGTAAAAATAAATCGTATTTTTTATGCTACAATATTGAAAATTTTCCTCATTTTCAAATTATTGTAAGTTCTCAACCAGGTAACCAATCTTTATGATTAGACCACCAAAAGAAAGGTATTTTCAAGCACTTTAAGAATAAAATAAAATTGGATAGAATTTCAAAATAAATCCTATTGATAAATGAAATTATTTCATAAAAATTGTCAATACTCAATAACTTTCCAAGTGTACCAATAAATATTATTGCATATTTAAAAAGATCATAAAAAATTACTAAAGGTCTCCTTGAATCACTTTAGTCGCTTTCATATAAGTTTTCCGAGATTTTCCGCTTTTAAGTAAAAATAAATCGTATTTTTTATGCTAAATTATTGAAAATTTTCCTCATTTTCAAATTATTGTAAGTTCTCAACCAGGTAACCGATCTTTATGATTAGACCACCAAAAGAAAGGTATTTTCAAGCACTTTAAGAATAAAATAAAACTGGATAGAATTTCAAAATAAATCCTATTGATAAATGAAATTATTTCATAAAAATTGTCAATTCTCAATCACTTTCCAAGTGTACCAATAAATTTTATTACATATTTAAAAAGATCATAAAAAATTACTAAAGGTCTTCTTGAATCACTTTAGTCGCTTTCATATAAGTTTTCCGAGATTTTCCGCTTTTAAGTAAAAATAAATCGTATTTTTTATGCTAAATTATTGAAAATTTTCCTCATTTTCAAATTATTGTAAGTTCTCAACCAGGTAACCAATCTTTATGATTAGACCACCAAAAGAAAGGTATTTTCAAGCACTTTAAGAATAAAATAAAATTGGATAGAATTTCAAAATAAATCCTATTGATAAGTGAAATTATTTCATAAAAATTGTCAATTCTCAAGCACTTTCCTAGTGGACCAATAAATTTTATTGCGTATGTAAAAAGATCATAAAAAATTACTAAAGGTCTTCTTGAATCACTTTAGTCGCTTTCATATAAGTTTTCCGAGATTTTCCACTTTTAAGTAAAAATAAATCGTATTTTTTATGCTAAATTATTGAAAATTTTCCTCATTTTCAAATTATTGTAAGTTCTCAACCAGGTAACCAATCTTTATGATTAGACCACCAAAAGAAAGGTATTTTCAAGCACTTTAAGAATAAAATAAAACTGGATAGAATTTCAAAATAAATCCTATTGATAAATGAAATTATTTCATAAAAATTGTCAATTCTCAATCACTTTCCAAGTGTACCAATAAATTTTATTGCATATTTAAAAAGATCATAAAAAATTACTAAAGGTCTTCTTGAATCACTTTAGTCGCTTTCATATAAGTTTTCCGAGATTTTCCACTTTTAAGTAAAAATAAATCGTATTTTTTATGCTAAATTATTGAAAATTTTCCTCATTTTCAAATTATTGTAAGTTCTCAACCAGGTAACCAATCTTTATGATTAGACCACCAAAAGAAAGGTATTTTCATGCACTTTAAGAATAAAATAAAATTGGATAGAATTTCAAAATAAATCCTATTGATAAATGAAATGATTTCATAAAAATTGTCAATTCTCAATCACTTTCCAAGTGTACCAATAAATTTTATTGCATATTTAAAAAGATCATAAAAAATTACTAAAGGTCTTCTTGAATCACTTTAGTCGCTTTCATATAAGTTTTCCGAGATTTTCCGCTTTTAAGTAAAAATAAATCGTATTTTTTATGCTAAATTATTGAAAATTTTCCTCATTTTCAAATTATTGTAAGTTCTCAACCAGGTAACCAATCTTTATGATTAGACCACCAAAAGAAAGGTATTTTCATGCACTTTAAGAATAAAATAAAATTGGATAGAATTTCAAAATAAATCCTATTGATAAATGAAATGATTTCATAAAAATTGTCAATTCTCAATCACTTTCCAAGTGTACCAATAAATTTTATTGCATATTTAAAAAGATCATAAAAAATTACTAAAGGTCTTCTTGAATCACTTTAGTCGCTTTCATATAAGTTTTCCGAGATTTTCCGCTTTTAAGTAAAAATAAATCGTATTTTTTATGCTAAATTATTGAAAATTTTCCTCATTTTCAAATTATTGTAAGTTCTCAACCAGGTAACCAATCTTTATGATTAGACCACCAAAAGAAAGGTATTTTCAAGCACTTTAAGAATAAAATAAAACTGGATAGAATTTCAAAATAAATCCTATTGATAAATGAAATGATTTCATAAAAATTGTCAATTCTCAATCACTTTCCAAGTGTACCAATAAATTTTATTGCATATTTAAAAAGATCATAAAAAATTACTAAAGGTCTTCTTGAATCACTTTAGTCGCTTTCATATAAGTTTTCCGAGATTTTCCGCTTTTAAGTAAAAATAAATCGTATTTTTTATGCTAAATTATTGAAAATTTTCCTCATTTTCAAATTATTGTAAGTTCTCAACCAGGTAACCAATCTTTATGATTAGACCACCAAAAGAAAGGTATTTTCAAGCACTTTAAGAATAAAATAAAATTGGATAGAATTTCAAAATAAATCCTATTGATAAGTGAAATTATTTCATAAAAATTGTCAATTCTCAAGCACTTTCCTAGTGGACCAATAAATTTTATTGCGTATGTAAAAAGATCATAAAAAATTACTAAAGGTCTTCTTGAATCACTTTAGTCGCTTTCATATAAGTTTTCCGAGATTTTCCACTTTTAAGTAAAAATAAATCGTATTTTTTATGCTAAATTATTGAAAATTTTCCTCATTTTCAAATTATTGTAAGTTCTCAACCAGGTAACCAATCTTTATGATTAGACCACCAAAAGAAAGGTATTTTCAAGCACTTTAAGAATAAAATAAAACTGGATAGAATTTCAAAATAAATCCTATTGATAAATGAAATTATTTCATAAAAATTGTCAATTCTCAATCACTTTCCAAGTGTACCAATAAATTTTATTGCATATTTAAAAAGATCATAAAAAATTACTAAAGGTCTTCTTGAATCACTTTAGTCGCTTTCATATAAGTTTTCCGAGATTTTCCACTTTTAAGTAAAAATAAATCGTATTTTTTATGCTAAATTATTGAAAATTTTCCTCATTTTCAAATTATTGTAAGTTCTCAACCAGGTAACCAATCTTTATGATTAGACCACCAAAAGAAAGGTATTTTCATGCACTTTAAGAATAAAATAAAATTGGATAGAATTTCAAAATAAATCCTATTGATAAATGAAATGATTTCATAAAAATTGTCAATTCTCAATCACTTTCCAAGTGTACCAATAAATTTTATTGCATATTTAAAAAGATCATAAAAAATTACTAAAGGTCTTCTTGAATCACTTTAGTCGCTTTCATATAAGTTTTCCGAGATTTTCCGCTTTTAAGTAAAAATAAATCGTATTTTTTATGCTAAATTATTGAAAATTTTCCTCATTTTCAAATTATTGTAAGTTCTCAACCAGGTAACCAATCTTTATGATTAGACCACCAAAAGAAAGGTATTTTCAAGCACTTTAAGAATAAAATAAAACTGGATAGAATTTCAAAATAAATCCTATTGATAAATGAAATGATTTCATAAAAATTGTCAATTCTCAATCACTTTCCAAGTGTACCAATAAATTTTATTGCATATTTAAAAAGATCATAAAAAATTACTAAAGGTCTTCTTGAATCACTTTAGTCGCTTTCATATAAGTTTTCCGAGATTTTCCGCTTTTAAGTAAAAATAAATCGTATTTTTTATGCTAAATTATTGAAAATTTTCCTCATTTTCAAATTATTGTAAGTTCTCAACCAGGTAACCAATCTTTATGATTAGACCACCAAAAGAAAGGTATTTTCAAGCACTTTAAGAATAAAATAAAATTGGATAGAATTTCAAAATAAATCCTATTGATAAATGAAATGATTTCATAAAAATTGTTAATTCTCAATCACTTTCCAAGTGTACCAATAAATTTTATTGCATATTTAAAAATATCATAAAAAATTACTAAAGGTCTTCTTGAATCACTTTAGTCGCTTTCATATAAGTTTTCCGAGATTTTCCACTTTTAAGTAAAAATAAATCGTATTTTTTATGCTAAATTATTGAAAATTTTCCTCATTTTCAAATTATTGTAAGTTCTCAACCAGGTAACCAATCTTTATGATTAGACCACCAAAAGAAAGGTATTTTCAAGCACTTTAAGAATAAAATAAAACTGGATAGAATTTCAAAATAAATCCTATTGATAAATGAAATGATTTCATAAAAATTGTCAATTCTCAATCACTTTCCAAGTGTACCAATAAATTTTATTGCATATTTAAAAAGATCATAAAAAATTACTAAAGGTCTTCTTGAATCACTTTAGTCGCTTTCATATAAGTTTTCCGAGATTTTCCGCTTTTAAGTAAAAATAAATCGTATTTTTTATGCTAAATTATTGAAAATTTTCCTCATTTTCAAATTATTGTAAGTTCTCAACCAGGTAACCAATCTTTATGATTAGACCACCAAAAGAAAGGTATTTTCAAGCACTTTAAGAATAAAATAAAATTGGATAGAATTTCAAAATAAATCCTATTGATAAATGAAATGATTTCATAAAAATTGTTAATTCTCAATCACTTTCCAAGTGTACCAATAAATTTTATTGCATATTTAAAAAGATCATAAAAAATTACTAAAGGTCTTCTTGAATCACTTTAGTCGCTTTCATATAAGTTTTCCGAGATTTTCCACTTTTAAGTAAAAATAAATCGTATTTTTTATGCTAAATTATTGAAAATTTTCCTCATTTTCAAATTATTGTAAGTTCTCAACCAGGTAACCAATCTTTATGATTAGACCACCAAAAGAAAGGTATTTTCAAGCACTTTAAGAATAAAATAAAACTGGATAGAATTTCAAAATAAATCCTATAGATAAATGAAATGATTTCATAAAAATTGTCAATTCTCAATCACTTTCCAAGTGTACCAATAAATTTTATTGCATATTTAAAAAGATCATAAAAAATTACTAAAGGTCTTCTTGAATCACTTTAGTCGCTTTCATATAAGTTTTCCGAGATTTTCCGCTTTTAAGTAAAAATAAATCGTATTTTTTATGCTAAATTATTGAAAATTTTCCTCATTTTCAAATTATTGTAAGTTCTCAACCAGGTAACCAATCTTTATGATTAGACCACCAAAAGAAAGGTATTTTCAAGCACTTTAAGAATAAAATAAAACTGGATAGAATTTCAAAATAAATCCTATTGATAAATGCAATTATTTCATAAAAATTGTCAATTCTCAATCACTTTCCAAGTGTACCAATAAATTTTATTGCATATTTAAAAAGATCATAAAAAATTACTAAAGGTCTTCTTGAATCACTTTAGTCGCTTTCATATAAGTTTTCCGAGATTTTCCGCTTTTAAGTAAAAATAAATCGTATTTTTTATGCTAAATTATTGAAAATTTTCCTCATTTTCAAATTATTGTAAGTTCTCAACCAGGTAACCAATCTTTATGATTAGACCACCAAAAGAAAGGTATTTTCAAGCACTTTAAGAATAAAATAAAACTGGATAGAATTTCAAAATAAATCCTATAGATAAATGAAATTATTTCATAAAAATTGTCAATTCTCAATCACTTTCCAAGTGGACCAATAAATTTTATTGCATATTTAAAAAGATCATAAAAAATTACTAAAGGTCCTTGAATCACTTTAGTCGCTTTCATATAAGTTTTCCGAGATTTTCCGCTTTTAAGTAATAATAAATCGTATTTTTTATGCTAAATTATTGAAAATTTTCCTCATTTTCAAATTATTGTAAGTTCTCAACCAGGTAACCAATCTTTATGATTAGACCACCAAAGAAAGGTATTTTCAAGCACTTTAAGAATAAAATAAAACTGGATAGAATTTCAAAATAAATCCTATAGATAAATGAAATTATTTCATAAAAATTGTCAATTCTCAATCACTTTCCAAGTGGACCAATAAATTTTATTGCATATTTAAAAAGATCATAAAAAATTACTAAAGGTCTTCTTGAATCACTTTAGTCGCTTTCATATAAGTTTTCCGAGATTTTCCGCTTTTAAGTAAAAATAAATCGTATTTTTTATGCTAAATTATTGAAAATTTTCCTCATTTTCAAATTATTGTAAGTTCTCAACCAGGTAACCAATCTTTATGATTAGACCACCAAAAGAAAGGTATTTTCAAGCACTTTAAGAATAAAATAAAATTGGATAGAATTTCAAAATAAATCCTATTGATAAATGAAATGATTTCATAAAAATTGTCAATTCTCAATCACTTTCCAAGTGTACCAATAAATTTTATTGCATATTTAAAAAGATCATAAAAAATTACTAAAGGTCTTCTTGAATCACTTTAGTCGCTTTCATATAAGTTTTCCGAGATTTTCCGCTTTTAAGTAAAAATAAATCGTATTTTTTATGCTAAATTATTGAAAATTTTCCTCATTTTCAAATTATTGTAAGTTCTCAACCAGGTAACCAATCTTTATGATTAGACCACCAAAAGAAAGGTATTTTCAAGCACTTTAAGAATAAAATAAAACTGGATAGAATTTCAAAATAAATCCTATAGATAAATGAAATTATTTCATAAAAATTGTCAATTCTCAATCACTTTCCAAGTGGACCAATAAATTTTATTGCATATTTAAAAAGATCATAAAAAATTACTAAAGGTCTTTATGAATCACTTTAGTCGCTTTCATATAAGTTTTCCGAGATTTTCCGCTTTTAAGTAAAAATAATCGTATTTTTTATGCTAAATTATTGAAAATTTTCCTCATTTTCAAATTATTGTAAGTTCTCAACCAGGTAACCAATCTTTATGATTAGACCACCAAAAGAAAGGTATTTTCAAGCACTTTAAGAATAAAATAAAACTGGATAGAATTTCAAAATAAATCCCATTGATAAATGAAATTATTTCATAAAAATTGTCAATTCTCAATCACTTTCCAAGTGGACCAATAAATTTTATTGCATATTTAAAAAGATCATAAAAAATTACTAAAGGTCTTCTTGAATCACTTTAGTCGCTTTCATATAAGTTTTCCGAGATTTTCCGCTTTTAAGTAAAAATAAATCGTATTTTTTATGCTAAATTATTGAAAATTTTCCTCATTTTCAAATTATTGTAAGTTCTCAACCAGGTAACCAATCTTTATGATTAGATCACCAAAAGAAAGGTATTTTCAAGCACTTTAAGAATAAAATAAAATTGGATAGAATTTCAAAATAAATCCTATTGATAAATGAAATTATTTCATAAAAATTGTCAATTCTCAATCACTTTCCAAGTGGACCAATAAATTTTATTGCATATTTAAAAAGATCATAAAAAATTACTAAAGGTCTTCATGAATCACTTTAGTCGCTTTCATATAAGTTTTCCGAGATTTTCCACTTTTAAGTAAAAATAAATCGTATTTTTTATGCTAAATTATTGAAAATTTTCCTCATTTTCAAATTATTGTAAGTTCTCAACCAGGTAACCAATCTTTATGATTAGACCACCAAAAGAAAGGTATTTTCAAGCACTTTAAGAATAAAATAAAATTGGATAGAATTTCAAAATAAATCCTATTGATAAATGAAATTATTTCATAAAAATTGTCAATTCTCAATCACTTTCCAAGTGGACCAATAAATTTTATTGCATATGTAAAAAGATCATAAAAAATTACTAAAGGTCTTCTTGAATCACTTTAGTCGCTTTCATATAAGTTTTCCGAGATTTTCCACTTTTAAGTAAAAATAAATCGTATTTTTTATGCTAAATTATTGAAAATTTTCCTCATTTTCAAATTATTGTAAGTTCTCAACCAGGTAACCAATCTTTATGATTAGACCACCGAAAGAAAGGTATTTTCAAGCACTTTAAGAATAAAATAAAATTGGATAGAATTTCAAAATAAATCCTATTGATAAATGAAATTATTTCATAAAAATTGTCAATTCTCAATCACTTTCCAAGTGGACCAATAAATTTTATTGCATATTTAAAAAGATCATAAAAAATTACTAAAGGTCTTCTTGAATCACTTTAGTCGCTTTCATATAAGTTTTCCGAGATTTTCCGCTTTTAAGTAAAAATAAATCGTATTTTTTATGCTAAATTATTGAAAATTTTCCTCATTTTCAAATTATTGTAAGTTCTCAACCAGGTAACCAATCTTTATGATTAGACCACCAAAAGAAAGGTATTTTCAAGCACTTTAAGAATAAAATAAAATTGGATAGAATTTCAAAATAAATCTTATTGATAAATGAAATTATTTCATAAAAATTGTCAATTCTCAATCACTTTCCTAGTGGACCAATAAATTTTATTGCATATGTAAAAAGATCATAAAAAATTACTAAAGGTCTTCTTGAATCACTTTAGTCGCTTTCATATAAGTTTTCCGAGATTTTCCACTTTTAAGTAAAAATAAATCGTATTTTTTATGCTAAATTATTGAAAATTTTCCTCATTTTCAAATTATTGTAAGTTCTCAACCAGGTAACCAATCTTTATGATTAGACAACCAAAAGAAAGGTATTTTCAAGCACTTTAAGAATAAAATAAAATTAGATAGAATTTCAAAATAAATCCTATTGATAAATGAAATTATTTCATAAAAATTGTCAATTCTCAATCACTTTCCTAGTGGACCAATAAATTTTATTGCATATGTAAAAAGATCATAAAAAATTACTAAAGGTCTTCTTGAATCACTTTAGTCGCTTTCATATAAGTTTTCCGAGATTTTCCACTTTTAAGTAAAAATAAATCGTATTTTTTATGCTAAATTATTGAAAATTTTCCTCATTTTCAAATTATTGTAAGTTCTCAACCAGGTAACCAATCTTTATGATTAGACCACCAAAAGAAAGGTATTTTCAAGCACTTTAAGAATAAAATAAAATTGGATAGAATTTCAAAATAAATCCTATTGATAAATGAAATTATTTCATAAAAATTGTCAATTCTCAATCACATTCCTAGTGGACCAATAAATTTTATTGCATATGTAAAAAGATCATAAAAAATTACTAAAGGTCTTCTTGAATCACTTTAGTCGCTTTCATATAAGTTTTCCGAGATTTTCCACTTTTAAGTAAAAATAAATCGTATTTTTTGTGCTAAATTATTGAAAATTTCCCTCATTTTCAAATTATTGTAAGTTCTCAACCAGGTAACCAATCTTTATGATTAGACAACCAAAAGAAAGGTATTTTCAAGCACTTTAAGAATAAAATAAAATTGGATAGAATTTCAAAATAAATCCTATTGATAAATGCAATTATTTCATAAAAATTGTCAATTCTCAATCACTTTCCAAGTGGACCAATAAATTTTATTGCATATTTAAAAAGATCATAAAAAATTACTAAAGGTCTTCATGAATCACTTTATTCGCTTTCATATAAGTTTTCCGAGATTTTCCGCTTTTAAGTAAAAATAAATCGTATTTTTTATGCTAAATTATTGAAAATTTTCCTCATTTTCAAATTATTGTAAGTTCTCAACCAGGTAACCAATCTTTATGATTAGACCACCAAAAGAAAGGTATTTTCAAGCACTTTAAGAATAAAATAAAATTGGATAGAATTTCAAAATAAATCCTATTGATAAATGAAATTATTTCATAAAAATTGTCAATTCTCAATCACTTTCCTAGTGGACCAATAAATTTTATTGCATATGTAAAAAGATCATAAAAAATTACTAAAGGTCTTCTTGAATCACTTTAGTCGCTTTCATATAAGTTTTCCGAGATTTTCCACTTTTAAGTAAAAATAAATCGTATTTTTTATGCTAAATTATTGAAAATTTTCCTCATTTTCAAATTATTGTAAGTTCTCAACCAGGTAACCAATCTTTATGATTAGACCACCAAAAGAAAGGTATTTTCAAGCACTTTAAGAATAAAATAAAATTGGATAGAATTTCAAAATAAATCCTATTGATAAATGAAATTATTTCATAAAAATTGTCAATTCTCAATCACTTTCCAAGTGGACCAATAAATTTTATTGCATATGTAAAAAGATCATAAAAAATTACTAAAGGTCTTCTTGAATCACTTTAGTCGCTTTCATATAAGTTTTCCGAGATTTTCCACTTTTAAGTAAAAATAAATCGTATTTTTTATGCTAAATTATTGAAAATTTTCCTCATTTTCAAATTATTGTAAGTTCTCAACCAGGTAACCAATCTTTATGATTAGACCACCAAAAGAAAGGTATTTTCAAGCACTTTAAGAATAAAATAAAATTGGATAGAATTTCAAAATAAATCCTATTGATAAATGAAATTATTTCATAAAAATTGTCAATTCTCAATCACTTTCCAAGTGGACTAATAAATTTTATTGCATATTTAAAAAGATCATAAAAAATTACTAAAGGTCTTCTTGAATCACTTTAGTCGCTTTCATATAAGTTTTCCGAGATTATCCGCTTTTAAGTAAAAATAAATCGTATTTTTTATGCTAAATTATTGAAAATTTTCCTCATTTTCAAATTATTGTAAGTTCTCAACCAGGTAACCAATCTTTATGATTAGACCACCAAAAGAAAGGTATTTTCAAGCACTTTAAGAATAAAATAAAATTGGATAGAATTTCAAAATAAATCCTATTGATAAATGAAATTATTTCATAAAAATTGTCAATTCTCAATCACTTTCCAAGTGGACCAATAAATTTTATTGCATATTTAAAAAGATCATAAAAAATTACTAAAGGTCTTCATGAATCACTTTAGTCGCTTTCATATAAGTTTTCCGAGATTTTCCGCTTTTAAGTAAAAATAATCGTATTTTTTATGCTAAATTATTGAAAATTTTCCTCATTTTCAAATTATTGTAAGTTCTCAACCAGGTAACCAATCTTTATGATTAGACCACCAAAAGAAAGGTATTTTCAAGCACTTTAAGAATAAAATAAAATTAGATAGAATTTCAAAATAAATCCTATTGATAAATGAAATTATTTCATAAAAATTGTCAATTCTCAATCACTTTCCTAGTGGACCAATAAATTTTATTGCATATGTAAAAAGATCATAAAAAATTACTAAAGGTCTTCTTGAATCACTTTAGTCGCTTTCATATAAGTTTTCCGAGATTTTCCACTTTTAAGTAAAAATAAATCGTATTTTTTATGCTAAATTATTGAAAATTTTCCTCATTTTCAAATTATTGTAAGTTCTCAACCAGGTAACCAATCTTTATGATTAGACCACCAAAAGAAAGGTATTTTCAAGCACTTTAAGAATAAAATAAAATTAGATAGAATTTCAAAATAAATCCTATTGATAAATGAAATTATTTCATAAAAATTGTCAATTCTCAATCACTTTCCTAGTGGACCAATAAATTTTATTGCATATGTAAAAAGATCATAAAAAATTACTAAAGGTCTTCTTGAATCACTTTAGTCGCTTTCACATAAGTTTTCCGAGATTTTCCACTTTTAAGTAAAAATAAATCGTATTTTTTATGCTAAATTATTGAAAATTTTCCTCATTTTCAAATTATTGTAAGTTCTCAACCAGGTAACCAATCTTTATGATTAGACCACCAAAAGAAAGATATTTTCAAGCACTTTAAGAATAAAATAAAATTGGATAGAATTTCAAAATAAATCCTATAGATAAATGAAATTATTTCATAAAAATTGTCAATACTCAATCACTTTCCAAGTGGACCAATAAATTTTATTGCATATTTAAAAAGATCATAAAAAATTACTAGGGGTCTTCTTGAATCACTTTATTCGCTTTCATATAAGTTTTCCGAGATTTTCCACTTTTAAGTAAAAATGAATCGTATTTTTTATGCTAAATTATTGAAAATTTTCCTCATTTTCAAATTATTGTAAGTTCTCAACCAGGTAACCAATCTTTATGATTAGACCACCAAAAGAAAGGTATTTTCAAGCACTTTAAGAATAAAATAAAATTGGATAGAATTTCAAAATAAATCCTATAGATAAATGAAATTATTTCATAAAAATTGTCAATTCTCAATCACTTTCCAAGTGGACCAATAAATTTTATTGCATATTTAAAAAGATCATAAAAAATTACTAAAGGTCTTCATGAATCACTTTATTCGCTTTCATATAAGTTTTCCGAGATTTTCCGCTTTTAAGTAAAAATAAATCGTATTTTTTATGCTAAATTATTGAAAATTTTCCTCATTTTCAAATTATTGTAAGTTCTCAACCAGGTAACCAATCTTTATGATTAGACCACCAAAAGAAAGGTATTTTCAAGCACTTTAAGAATAAAATAAAATTGGATAAAATTTCAAAATAAATCCTATTGATAAATGCAATTATTTCATAAAAATTGTCAATTCTCAATCACTTTCCAAGTGTACCAATAAATTTTATTGCATATTTAAAAAGATCATAAAAAATTACTAAAGGTCTTCTTGAATCACTTTAGTCGCTTTCATATAAGTTTTCCGAGATTTTCCGCTTTTAAGTAAAAATAAATCTTATTTTTTATGCTAAATTATTGAAAATTTTCCTCATTTTCAAATTATTGTAAGTTCTCAACCAGGTAACCAATCTTTATGATTAGACCACCAAAAGAAAGGTATTTTCAAGCACTTTAAGAATAAAATAAAATTGGATAAAATTTCAAAATAAATCCTATTGATAAATACAATTATTTCATAAAAATTGTCAATTCTCAATCACTTTCCAAGTGTACCAATAAATTTTATTGCATATTTAAAAAGATCATAAAAAATTACTAAAGGTCTTCTTGAATCACTTTAGTCGCTTTCATATAAGTTTTCCGAGATTTTCCGCTTTTAAGTAAAAATAAATCGTATTTTTTATGCTAAATTATTGAAAATTTTCCTCATTTTCAAATTATTGTAAGTTCTCAACCAGGTAACCAATCTTTATGATTAGACCACCAAAAGAAAGGTATTTTCAAGCACTTTAAGAATAAAATAAAACTGGATAGAATTTCAAAATAAATCCTATTGATAAATGAAATTATTTCATAAAAATTGTCAATTCTCAATCACTTTCCTAGTGTACCAATAAATTTTATTGCATATGTAAAAAGATCATAAAAAATTACTAAAGGTCTTCTAGAATCACTTTAGTCGCTTTCATATAAGTTTTCCGAGATTTTCCGCTTTTAAGTAAAAATAAATCGTATTTTTTATGCTAAATTATTGAAAATTTTCCTCATTTTCAAATTATTGTAAGTTCTCAACCAGGTAACCAATCTTTATGATTAGACCACCAAAAGAAAGGTATTTTCAAGCACTTTAAGAATAAAATAAAATTGGATAGAATTTCAAAATAAATCCTATTGATAAATGCAATTATTTCATAAAAATTGTCAATTCTCAATCACTTTCCAAGTGGACCAATAAATTTTATTGCATATTTAAAAAGATCATAAAAAATCACTAAAGGTCTTCTTGAATCACTTTAGTCGCTTTCATATAAGTTTTCCGAGATTTTCCGCTTTTAAGTAAAAATAAATCGTATTTTTTATGCTAAATTATTGAAAATTTTCCTCATTTTCAAATTATTGTAAGTTCTCAACCAGGTAACCAATCTTTATTATTAGACCACCAAAAGAAAGGTATTTTCAAGCACTTTAAGAATAAAATAAAATTAGATAGAATTTCAAAATAAATCCTATAGATAAATGAAATTATTTCATAAAAATTGTCAATTCTCAATCACTTTCCAAGTGGACCAATAAATTTTATTGCATATTTAAAAAGATCATAAAAAATTACTAAAGGTCTTCTTGAATCACTTTAGTCGCTTTCATATAAGTTTTCCGAGATTTTCCGCTTTTAAGTAAAAATAAATCGTATTTTTTATGCTAAATTATTGAAAATTTTCCTCATTTTCAAATTATTGTAAGTTCTCAACCAGGTAACCAATGTTTATGATTAGACCACCAAAAGAATGGTATTTTCAAGCACTTTTAAAATAAAATAAAATTGGATAGAATTTCAAAATAAATCCAAATTGATAAATGCAATTATTTCATAAAAATTGTCAATACTCAATCACTTTCCAAGTGGACCAATAAATTTTATTGCATATTTAAAAAGATCATAAAAAATTACTAAAGGTCTTCTTGAATCACTTTAGTCGATTTCATATAAGTCTTCCGAGATTTTCCGCTTTTAAGTAAAAATAAATCGTATTTTTTATGCTAAATTATTGAAAATTTTCCTCATTTTCAAATTATTGTAAGTTCTCAACCAGGTAACCAATCTTTATGATTAGACCACCAAAAGAAAGGTATTTTCAAGCACTTTAAGAATAAAATAAAATTAGATAGAATTTCAAAATAAATCCTATAGATAAATGAAATTATTTCATAAAAATTGTCAATTCTCAATCACTTTCCAAGTGGACCAATAAATTTTATTGCATATTTAAAAAGATCATAAAAAATTACTAAAGGTCTTCTTGAATCACTTTAGTCGCTTTCATATAAGTTTTCCGAGATTTTCCGCTTTTAAGTAAAAATAAATCGTATTTTTTATGCTAAATTATTGAAAATTTTCCTCATTTTCAAATTATTGTAAGTTCTCAACCAGGTAACCAATGTTTATGATTAGACCACCAAAAGAATGGTATTTTCAAGCACTTTTAAAATAAAATAAAATTGGATAGAATTTCAAAATAAATCCAAATTGATAAATGCAATTATTTCATAAAAATTGTCAATACTCAATCACTTTCCAAGTGGACCAATAAATTTTATTGCATATTTAAAAAGATCATAAAAAATTACTAAAGGTCTTCTTGAATCACTTTAGTCGATTTCATATAAGTCTTCCGAGATTTTCCGCTTTTAAGTAAAAATAAATCGTATTTTTTATGCTAAATTATTGAAAATTTTCCTCATTTTCAAATTATTGTAAGTTCTCAACCAGGTAACCAATCTTTATGATTAGACCACCAAAAGAAAGGTATTTTCAAGCACTTTAAGAATAAAATAAAATTAGATAGAATTTCAAAATAAATCCAAATTGATAAATGCAATTATTTCATAAAAATTGTCAATACTCAATCACTTTCCAAGTGGACCAATAAATTTTATTGCATATTTAAAAAGATCATAAAAAATTACTAAAGGTCTTCTTGAATCACTTTAGTCGATTTCATATAAGTTTTCCGAGATTTTCCGCTTTTAAGTAAAAATAAATCGTATTTTTTATGCTAAATTATTGAAAATTTTCCTCATTTTCAAATTATTGTAAGTTCTCAACCAGGTAACCAATCTTTATGATTAGACCACCAAAAGAAAGGTATTTTCAAGCACTTTAAGAATAAAATAAAATTGGATAGAATGTCAAAATAAATCCTATTGATAAATGAAATTATTTCATAAAAATTGTCAATTCTCAATCACTTTCCTAGTGGACCAATAAATTTTATTGCATATGTAAAAAGATCATAAAAAATTACTAAAGGTCTTCTTGAATCACTTTAGTCGCTTTCATATAAGTCTTCCGAGATTTTCCGCTTTTAAGTAAAAATAAATCGTATTTTTTATGCTAAATTATTGAAAATTTTCCTCATTTTCAAATTATTGTAAGTTCTCAACCAGGTAACCAATCTTTATGATTAGACCACCAAAAGAAAGGTATTTTCAAGCACTTTAAGAATAAAATAAAATTAGATAGAATTTCAAAATAAATCCAAATTGATAAATGCAATTATTTCATAAAAATTGTCAATTCTCAATCACTTTCCAAGTGTACCAATAAATTTTATTGCATATTTAAAAAGATCATAAAAAATTACTAAAGGTCTTCATGAATCACTTTATTCGCTTTCATATAAGTTTTCCGAGATTTTCCGCTTTTAAGTAAAAATAAATCGTATTTTTTATGCTAAATTATTGAAAATTTTCCTCATTTTCAAATTATTGTAAGTTCTCAACCAGGTAACCAATCTTTGTGATTAGACCACCAAAAGAAAGGTATTTTCAAGCACTTTAAGAATAAAATAAAATTGGATAGAATTTCAAAATAAATCCTATAGATAAATGAAATTATTTCATAAAAATTGTCAATTCTCAATCACTTTCCTAGTGGACCAATAAATTTTATTGCATATGTAAAAAGATCATAAAAAATTACTAAAGGTCTTCTTGAATCACTTTAGTCGCTTTCATATAAGTTTTCCGAGATTTTCCACTTTTAAGTAAAAATAAATCGTATTTTTTATGCTAAATTATTGAAAATTTTCCTCATTTTCAAATTATTGTAAGTTCTCAACCAGGTAACCAATCTTTATGATTAGACCACCAAAAGAAAGGTATTTTCAAGCACTTTAAGAATAAAATAAAACTGGAAAGAATTTCAAAATAAATCCTATTGATAAATGAAATTATTTCATAAAAATTGTCAATTCTCAATCACTTTCCAAGTGTACCAATAAATTTTATTGCATATGTAAAAAGATCATAAAAGATTACTAAAAGTCTTCTTGAATCACTTTAGTCGCTTTCATATAAGTTTTCCGAGATTTTCCACTTTTAAGTAAAAATAAATCGTATTTTTTATGCTAAATTATTGAAAATTTTCCTCATTTTCAAATTATTGTAAGTTCTCAACCAGGTAACCAATCTTTATGATTAGACCACCAAAAGAAAGGTATTTTCAAGCACTTTAAGAATAAAATAAAATTGGATAGAATTTCAAAATAAATCCTATTGATAAATGCAATTATTTCATAAAAATTGTCAATTCTCAATCACTTTCCTAGTGGACCAATAAATTTTATTGCATATGTAAAAAGATCATAAAAAATTACTAAAGGTCTTCTTGAATCACTTTAGTCGCTTTCATATAAGTTTTCCGAGATTTTCCACTTTTAAGTAAAAATAAATCGTATTTTTTATGCTAAATTATTGAAAATTTTCCTCATTTTCAAATTATTGTAAGTTCTCAACCAGGTAACCAATCTTTATGATTAGACCACCAAAAGAAAGGTATTTTCAAGCACTTTAAGAATAAAATAAAATTGGATAGAATTTCAAAATAAATCCTATTGATAAATGAAATTATTTCATAAAAATTGTCAATTCTCAATCACTTTCCAAGTGGACCAATAAATTTTATTGCATATTTAAAAAGATCATAAAAAATTACTAAAGGTCTTCTTGAATCACTTTAGTCGCTTTCATATAAGTTTTCCGAGATTATCCGCTTTTAAGTAAAAATAAATCGTATTTTTTATGCTAAATTATTGAAAATTTTCCTCATTTTCAAATTATTGTAAGTTCTCAACCAGGTAACCAATCTTTATGATTAGACCACCAAAAGAAAGGTATTTTCAAGCACTTTAAGAATAAAATAAAATTGGGTAGAATTTCAAAATAAATCCTATTGATAAATGAAATTATTCCATAAAAATTGTCAATTCTCAATCACGTTCCAAGTGGACCAATAAATTTTATTGCATATTTAAAAAGATCATAAAAAATTACTAAAGGTCTTCATGAATCACTTTATTCGCTTTCATATAAGTTTTCCGAGATTTTCCGCTTTTAAGTAAAAATAAATCGTATTTTTTATGCTAAATTATTGAAAATTTTCCTCATTTTCAAATTATTGTAAGTTCTCAACCAGGTAACCAATCTTTGTGATTAGACCACCAAAAGAAAGGTATTTTCAAGCACTTTAAGAATAAAATAAAATTGGATAGAATTTCAAAATAAATCCTATAGATAAATGAAATTATTTCATAAAAATTGTCAATTCTCAATCACTTTCCTAGTGGACCAATAAATTTTATTGCATATGTAAAAAGATCATAAAAAATTACTAAAGGTCTTCTTGAATCACTTTAGTCGCTTTCATATAAGTTTTCCGAGATTTTCCACTTTTAAGTAAAAATAAATCGTATTTTTTATGCTAAATTATTGAAAATTTTCCTCATTTTCAAATTATTGTAAGTTCTCAACCAGGTAACCAATCTTTATGATTAGACCACCAAAAGAAAGGTATTTTCAAGCACTTTAAGAATAAAATAAAACTGGAAAGAATTTCAAAATAAATCCTATTGATAAATGAAATTATTTCATAAAAATTGTCAATTCTCAATCACTTTCCAAGTGTACCAATAAATTTTATTGCATATGTAAAAAGATCATAAAAGATTACTAAAAGTCTTCTTGAATCACTTTAGTCGCTTTCATATAAGTTTTCCGAGATTTTCCACTTTTAAGTAAAAATAAATCGTATTTTTTATGCTAAATTATTGAAAATTTTCCTCATTTTCAAATTATTGTAAGTTCTCAACCAGGTAACCAATCTTTATGATTAGACCACCAAAAGAAAGGTATTTTCAAGCACTTTAAGAATAAAATAAAATTGGATAGAATTTCAAAATAAATCCTATTGATAAATGCAATTATTTCATAAAAATTGTCAATTCTCAATCACTTTCCTAGTGGACCAATAAATTTTATTGCATATGTAAAAAGATCATAAAAAATTACTAAAGGTCTTCTTGAATCACTTTAGTCGCTTTCATATAAGTTTTCCGAGATTTTCCACTTTTAAGTAAAAATAAATCGTATTTTTTATGCTAAATTATTGAAAATTTTCCTCATTTTCAAATTATTGTAAGTTCTCAACCAGGTAACCAATCTTTATGATTAGACCACCAAAAGAAAGGTATTTTCAAGCACTTTAAGAATAAAATAAAATTGGATAGAATTTCAAAATAAATCCTATTGATAAATGAAATTATTTCATAAAAATTGTCAATTCTCAATCACTTTCCAAGTGGACCAATAAATTTTATTGCATATTTAAAAAGATCATAAAAAATTACTAAAGGTCTTCTTGAATCACTTTAGTCGCTTTCATATAAGTTTTCCGAGATTATCCGCTTTTAAGTAAAAATAAATCGTATTTTTTATGCTAAATTATTGAAAATTTTCCTCATTTTCAAATTATTGTAAGTTCTCAACCAGGTAACCAATCTTTATGATTAGACCACCAAAAGAAAGGTATTTTCAAGCACTTTAAGAATAAAATAAAATTGGGTAGAATTTCAAAATAAATCCTATTGATAAATGAAATTATTCCATAAAAATGGTCAATTCTCAATCACGTTCCAAGTGGACCAATAAATTTTATTGCATATTTAAAAAGATCATAAAAAATTACTAAAGGTCTTCATGAATCACTTTATTCGCTTTCATATAAGTTTTCCGAGATTTTCCGCTTTTAAGTAAAAATAAATCGTATTTTTTATGCTAAATTATTGAAAATTTTCCTCATTTTCAAATTATTGTAAGTTCTCAACCAGGTAACCAATCTTTATGATTAGACCACCAAAAGAAAGGTATTTTCAAGCACTTTAAGAATAAAATAAAATTGGATAGAATTTCAAAATAAATCCTATTGATAAATGAAATTATTTCATAAAAATTGTCAATTCTCAATCACTTTCCAAGTGGACCAATAAATTTTATTGCATATTTAAAAAGATCATAAAAAATTACTAAAGGTCTTCTTGAATCACTTTAGTCGCTTTCATATAAGTTTTCCGAGATTTTCCGCTTTTAAGTAAAAATAAATCTTATTTTTTATGCTAAATTATTGAAAATTTTTCTCATTTTCAAATTATTGTAAGTTCTCAACCAGGTAACCAATCTTTATGATTAGACCACCAAAAGAAAGGTATTTTCAAGCACTTTAAGAATAAAATAAAATTGGATAGAATTTCAAAATAAATCCTATTGATAAATGAAATTATTTCATAAAAATTGTCAATTCTCAATCACTTTCCAAGTGGACCAATAAATTTTATTGCATATTTAAAAAGATCATAAAAAATTACTAAAGGTCTTCATGAATCACTTTATTCGCTTTCATATAAGTTTTCCGAGATTTTCCACTTTTAAGTTAAAATAAATCGTATTTTTTATGCTAAATTATTGAAAATTTTCCTCATTTTCAAATTATTGTAAGTGCTCAACCAGGTAACCAATCTTTATGATTAGACCACCAAAAGAAAGGTATTTTAAAGCACTTTAAGAATAAAATAAAATTAGATAGAATTTCAAAATAAATCCTATTGATAAATGCAATTATTTCATAAAAATTGTCAATTCTCAATCACTTTCCAAGTGGACCAATAAATTTTATTGCATATTTAAAAAGATCATAAAAAATTACTAAAGGTCTTCATGAATTACTTTATTGGCTTTCATATAAGTTTTCCGAGATTTTCCGCTTTTAAGTAAAAATAAATCGTATTTTTTATGCTAAATTATTGAAAATTTTCCTCATTTTCAAATTATTGTAAGTTCTCAACCAGGTAACCAATCTTTATGATTAGACCACCAAAAGAAAGGTATTTTCAAGCACTTTAAGAATAAAATAAAATTGGATAGAATTTCAAAATAAATCCTATTGATAAATGAAATTATTTCATAAAAATTGTCAATTCTCAATCACTTTCCAAGTGGACCAATAAATTTTATTGCATATTTAAAAAGATCATAAAAAATTACTAAAGGTCTTCATGAATCACTTTATTCGCTTTCATATAAGTTTTCCGAGATTTTCCACTTTTAAGTAAAAATAAATCGTATTTTTTATGCTAAATTATTTAAAAATTTCCTCATTTTCAAATTATTGTAAGTTCTCAACCAGGTAACCAATCTTTATGATTAGACCACCAAAAGAAAGGTATTTTCAAGCACTTTAAGAATAAAATAAAATTGGATAGAATTTCAAAATAAATCCTATAGATAAATGAAATTATTTCATAAAAATTGTCAATTCTCAATCACTTTCCAAGTGGACCAATAAATTTTATTGCATATTTAAAAAGATCATAAAAAATTACTAAAGGTCTTCATGAATCACTTTATACGCTTTCATATAAGTTTTCCGAGATTTTCCGCTTTTAAGTAAAAATAAATCGTATTTTTTATGCTAAATTATTGAAAATTTTCCTCATTTTCAAATTATTGTAAGTGCTCAACCAGGTAACCAATCTTTATGATTAGACCACCAAAAGAAAGGTATTTTAAAGCACTTTAAGAATAAAATAAAATTAGATAGAATTTCAAAATAAATCCTATTGATAAATGAAATTATTTCATAAAAATTGTCAATTCTCAATCACTTTCCAAGTGGACCAATAAATTTTATTGCATATTTAAAAAGATCATAAAAAATTACTAAAGGTCTTCTTGAATCACTTTAGTCGCTTTCATATAAGTTTTCCGAGATTATCCGCTTTTAAGTAAAAATAAATCGTATTTTTTATGCTAAATTATTGAAAATTTTCCTCATTTTCAAATTATTGTAAGTTCTCAACCAGGTAACCAATCTTTATGATTAGACCACCAAAAGAAAGGTATTTTCAAGCACTTTAAGAATAAAATAAAATTGGGTAGAATTTCAAAATAAATCCTATTGATAAATGAAATTATTCCATAAAAATGGTCAATTCTCAATCACGTTCCAAGTGGACCAATAAATTTTATTGCATATTTAAAAAGATCATAAAAAATTACTAAAGGTCTTCATGAATCACTTTATTCGCTTTCATATAAGTTTTCCGAGATTTTCCGCTTTTAAGTAAAAATAAATCGTATTTTTTATGCTAAATTATTGAAAATTTTCCTCATTTTCAAATTATTGTAAGTTCTCAACCAGGTAACCAATCTTTATGATTAGACCACCAAAAGAAAGGTATTTTCAAGCACTTTAAGAATAAAATAAAATTGGATAGAATTTCAAAATAAATCCTATTGATAAATGAAATTATTTCATAAAAATTGTCAATTCTCAATCACTTTCCAAGTGGACCAATAAATTTTATTGCATATTTAAAAAGATCATAAAAAATTACTAAAGGTCTTCTTGAATCACTTTAGTCGCTTTCATATAAGTTTTCCGAGATTTTCCGCTTTTAAGTAAAAATAAATCTTATTTTTTATGCTAAATTATTGAAAATTTTTCTCATTTTCAAATTATTGTAAGTTCTCAACCAGGTAACCAATCTTTATGATTAGACCACCAAAAGAAAGGTATTTTCAAGCACTTTAAGAATAAAATAAAATTGGATAGAATTTCAAAATAAATCCTATTGATAAATGAAATTATTTCATAAAAATTGTCAATTCTCAATCACTTTCCAAGTGGACCAATAAATTTTATTGCATATTTAAAAAGATCATAAAAAATTACTAAAGGTCTTCATGAATCACTTTATTCGCTTTCATATAAGTTTTCCGAGATTTTCCACTTTTAAGTTAAAATAAATCGTATTTTTTATGCTAAATTATTGAAAATTTTCCTCATTTTCAAATTATTGTAAGTGCTCAACCAGGTAACCAATCTTTATGATTAGACCACCAAAAGAAAGGTATTTTAAAGCACTTTAAGAATAAAATAAAATTAGATAGAATTTCAAAATAAATCCTATTGATAAATGCAATTATTTCATAAAAATTGTCAATTCTCAATCACTTTCCAAGTGGACCAATAAATTTTATTGCATATTTAAAAAGATCATAAAAAATTACTAAAGGTCTTCATGAATTACTTTATTGGCTTTCATATAAGTTTTCCGAGATTTTCCGCTTTTAAGTAAAAATAAATCGTATTTTTTATGCTAAATTATTGAAAATTTTCCTCATTTTCAAATTATTGTAAGTTCTCAACCAGGTAACCAATCTTTATGATTAGACCACCAAAAGAAAGGTATTTTCAAGCACTTTAAGAATAAAATAAAATTGGATAGAATTTCAAAATAAATCCTATTGATAAATGAAATTATTTCATAAAAATTGTCAATTCTCAATCACTTTCCAAGTGGACCAATAAATTTTATTGCATATTTAAAAAGATCATAAAAAATTACTAAAGGTCTTCATGAATCACTTTATTCGCTTTCATATAAGTTTTCCGAGATTTTCCACTTTTAAGTAAAAATAAATCGTATTTTTTATGCTAAATTATTTAAAAATTTCCTCATTTTCAAATTATTGTAAGTTCTCAACCAGGTAACCAATCTTTATGATTAGACCACCAAAAGAAAGGTATTTTCAAGCACTTTAAGAATAAAATAAAATTGGATAGAATTTCAAAATAAATCCTATAGATAAATGAAATTATTTCATAAAAATTGTCAATTCTCAATCACTTTCCAAGTGGACCAATAAATTTTATTGCATATTTAAAAAGATCATAAAAAATTACTAAAGGTCTTCATGAATCACTTTATACGCTTTCATATAAGTTTTCCGAGATTTTCCACTTTTAAGTAAAAATAAATCGTATTTTTTATGCTAAATTATTGAAAATTTTCCTCATTTTCAAATTATTGTAAGTGCTCAACCAGGTAACCAATCTTTATGATTAGACCACCAAAAGAAAGGTATTTTAAAGCACTTTAAGAATAAAATAAAATTAGATAGAATTTCAAAATAAATCCTATTGATAAATGCAATTATTTCATAAAAATTGTCAATTCTCAATCACTTTCCAAGTGGACCAATAAATTTTATTGCATATTTAAAAAGATCATAAAAAATTACTAAAGGTCTTCATGAATCACTTTATTCGCTTTCATATAAGTTTTCCGAGATTTTCCACTTTTAAGTAAAAATAAATCGTATTTTTTATGCTAAATTATTTAAAAATTTCCTCATTTTCAAATTATTGTAAGTTCTCAACCAGGTAACCAATCTTTATGATTAGACCACCAAAAGAAAGGTATTTTCAAGCACTTTAAGAATAAAATAAAATTGGATAGAATTTCAAAATAAATCCTATTGATAAATGAAATTATTTCATAAAAATTGTCAATTCTCAATCACTTTCCAAGTGGACCAATAAATTTTATTGCATATTTAAAAAGATCATAAAAAATTACTAAAGGTCTTCATGAATCACTTTATTCGCTTTCATATAAGTTTTCCGAGATTTTCCACTTTTAAGTAAAAATAAATCGTATTTTTTATGCTAAATTATTGAAAATTTTCCTCATTTTCAAATTATTGTAAGTTCTCCACCAGGTAACCAATCTTTATGATTAGACCACCAAAAGAAAGGTATTTTCAAGCACTTTAAGAATAAAATAAAATTGGATAGAATGTCAAAATAAATCCTATTGATAAATGAAATTATTTCATAAAAATTGTCAATTCTCAATCACTTTCCAAGTGTACCAATAAATTTTATTGCATATTTAAAAAGATCATAAAAAATTACTAAAGGTCTTCTTGAATCACTTTAGTCGCTTTCATATAAGTTTTCCGAGATTTTCCGCTTTTAAGTAAAAATAAATCTTATTTTTTATGCTAAATTATTGAAAATTTTCCTCATTTTCAAATTATTGTAAGTTCTCAACCAGGTAACCAATCTTTATGATTAGACCACCAAAAGAAAGGTATTTTAAAGCACTTTAAGAATAAAATAAAATTAGATAGAATTTCAAAATAAATCCTATTGATAAATGCAATTATTTCATAAAAATTGTCAATTCTCAATCACTTTCCAAGTGGACCAATACATTTTATTGCATATTTAAAAAGATCATAAAAAATCACTAAAGGTCTTCTTGAATCACTTTAGTCGCTTTCATATAAGTTTTCCGAGATTTTCCGCTTTTAAGTAAAAATAAATCGTATTTTTTATGCTAAATTATTGAAAATTTTCCTCATTTTCAAATTATTGTAAGTTCTCAACCAGGTAACCAATGTTTATGATTAGACCACCAAAAGAAAGGTATTTTCAAGCACTTTAAGAATAAAATAAAATTAGATAGAATTTCAAAATAAATCCTATTGATAAATGAAATTATTTTATAAAAATTGTCAATTCTCAAGCACTTTCCTAGTGGACCAATAAATTTTATTGCATATGTAAAAAGATCATAAAAAATTACTAAAGGTCTTCTTGAATCACTTTAGTCGCTTTCATTTAAGTTTTCCGAGATTTTACACTTTTAAGTAAAAATTAATCGTATTTTTTATGCTAAATTATTGAAAATTTTCCTCATTTTCAAATTATTGTAAGTTCTCAACCAGGTAACCAATCTTTATGATTAGACCACCAAAAGAAAGGTATTTTCAAGCACTTTAAGAATAAAATAAAATTAGATAGAATTTCAAAATAAATCCTATAGATAAATGAAATTATTTCATAAAAATTGTCAATTCTCAATCACTTTCCAAGTGGACCAATAAATTTTATTGCATATTTAAAAAGATCATAAAAAATTACTAAAGGTCTTCATGAATCACTTTATTCGCTTTCATATAAGTTTTCCGAGATTTTCCACTTTTAAGTAAAAATAAATCGTATTTTTTATGCTAAATTATTGAAAATTTTCCTCATTTTCAAATTATTGTAAGTTCTCAACCAGGTAACCAATCTTTATGATTAGACCACCAAAAGAAAGGTATTTTAAAGCACTTTAAGAATAAAATAAAATTAGATAGAATTTCAAAATAAATCCTATTGATAAATGCAATTATTTCATAAAAATTGTCAATTCTCAATCACTTTCCAAGTGGACCAATAAATTTTATTGCATATTTAAAAAGATCATAAAAAATTACTAAAGGTCTTCATGAATCACTTTATTCGCTTTCATATAAGTTTTCCGAGATTTTCCACTTTTAAGTAAAAATAAATCGTATTTTTTATGCTAAATTATTGAAAATTTTCCTCATTTTCAAATTATTGTAAGTTCTCAACCAGGTAACCAATCTTTATGATTAGACCACCAAAAGAAAGGTATTTTAAAGCACTTTAAGAATAAAATAAAATTGGATAGAATTTCAAAATAAATCCTATTGATAAATGAAATTATTTCATAAAAATTGTCAATTCTCAATCACTTTCCAAGTGGACCAATAAATTTTATTGCATATTTAAAAAGATCATAAAAAATTACTAAAGGTCTTCTTGAATCACTTTAGTCGCTTTCATATAAGTTTTCCGAGATTTTCCGCTTTTAAGTAAAAATAAATCTTATTTTTTATGCTAAATTATTGAAAATTTTCCTCATTTTCAAATTATTGTAAGTTCTCAACCAGGTAACCAATCTTTATGCTTAGACCACCAAAAGAAAGGTATTTTCAAGCACTTTAAGAATAAAATAAAATTGGATAGAATTTCAAAATAAATCCTATTGATAAATGAAATTATTTCATAAAAATTGTCAATTCTCAATCACTTTCCAAGTGGACCAATAAATTTTATTGCATATTTAAAAAGATCATAAAAAATTACTAAAGGTCTTCATGAATCACTTTATTCGCTTTCATATAAGTTTTCCGAGATTTTCCACTTTTAAGTAAAAATAAATCGTATTTTTTATGCTAAATTATTGAAAATTTTCCTCATTTTCAAATTATTGTAAGTTCTCAACCAGGTAACCAATCTTTATGATTAGACCACCAAAAGAAAGGTATTTTAAAGCACTTTAAGAATAAAATAAAATTGGATAGAATTTCAAAATAAATCCTATTGATAAATGAAATTATTTCATAAAAATTGTCAATTCTCAATCACTTTCCAAGTGGACCAATAAATTTTATTGCATATTTAAAAAGATCATAAAAAATTACTAAAGGTCTTCATGAATCACTTTATTCGCTTTCATATAAGTTTTCCGAGATTTTCCACTTTTAAGTAAAAATAAATCGTATTTTTTATGCTAAATTATTGAAAATTTTCCTCATTTTCAAATTATTGTAAGTTCTCAACCAGGTAACCAATCTTTATGATTAGACCACCAAAAGAAAGGTATTTTAAAGCACTTTAAGAATAAAATAAAATTAGATAGAATTTCAAAATAAATCCTATTGATAAATGCAATTATTTCATAAAAATTGTCAATTCTCAATCACTTTCCAAGTGGACCAATACATTTTATTGCATATTTAAAAAGATCATAAAAAATCACTAAAGGTCTTCTTGAATCACTTTAGTCGCTTTCATATAAGTTTTCCGAGATTTTCCGCTTTTAAGTAAAAATAAATCGTATTTTTTATGCTAAATTATTGAAAATTTTCCTCATTTTCAAATTATTGTAAGTTCTCAACCAGGTAACCAATCTTTATGATTAGACCACCAAAAGAAAGGTATTTTCAAGCACTTTAAGAATAAAATAAAATTAGATAGAATTTCAAAATAAATTCTATAGATAAATGAAATTATTTCATAAAAATTGTCAATTCTCAATCACTTTCCAAGTGGACCAATAAATTTTATTGCATATTTAAAAAGATCATAAAAAATTACTAAAGGTCTTCTTGAATCACTTTAGTCGCTTTCATATAAGTTTTCCGAGATTTTCCGCTTTTAAGTAAAAATAAATCGTATTTTTTATGCTAAATTATTGAAAATTTTCCTCATTTTCAAATTATTGTAAGTTCTCAACCAGGTAACCAATCTTTATGATTAGACCACCAAAAGAAAGGTATTTTCAAGCACTTTAAGAATAAAATAAAATTAGATAGAATTTCAAAATAAATCCTATTGATAAATGAAATTATTTTATAAAAATTGTCAATTCTCAAGCACTTTCCTAGTGGACCAATAAATTTTATTGCATATGTAAAAAGATCATAAAAAATTACTAAAGGTCTTCTTGAATCACTTTAGTCGCTTTCATTTAAGTTTTCCGAGATTTTACACTTTTAAGTAAAAATTAATCGTATTTTTTATGCTAAATTATTGAAAATTTTCCTCATTTTCAAATTATTGTAAGTTCTCAACCAGGTAACCAATCTTTATGATTAGACCACCAAAAGAAAGGTATTTTCAAGCACTTTAAGAATAAAATAAAATTAGATAGAATTTCAAAATAAATTCTATAGATAAATGAAATTATTTCATAAAAATTGTCAATTCTCAATCACTTTCCAAGTGGACCAATAAATTTTATTGCATATTTAAAAAGATCATAAAAAATTACTAAAGGTCTTCTTGAATCACTTTAGTCGCTTTCATATAAGTTTTCCGAGATTTTCCGCTTTTAAGTAAAAATAAATCGTATTTTTTATGCTAAATTATTGAAAATTTTCCTCATTTTCAAATTATTGTAAGTTCTCAACCAGGTAACCAATCTTTATGATTAGACCACCAAAAGAAAGGTATTTTCAAGCACTTTAAGAATAAAATAAAATTAGATAGAATTTCAAAATAAATCCTATTGATAAATGAAATTATTTTATAAAAATTGTCAATTCTCAAGCACTTTCCTAGTGGACCAATAAATTTTATTGCATATGTAAAAAGATCATAAAAAATTACTAAAGGTCTTCTTGAATCACTTTAGTCGCTTTCATTTAAGTTTTCCGAGATTTTACACTTTTAAGTAAAAATTAATCGTATTTTTTATGCTAAATTATTGAAAATTTTCCTCATTTTCAAATTATTGTAAGTTCTCAACCAGGTAACCAATCTTTATGATTAGACCACCAAAAGAAAGGTATTTTCAAGCACTTTAAGAATAAAATAAAATTAGATAGAATTTCAAAATAAATTCTATAGATAAATGAAATTATTTCATAAAAATTGTCAATTCTCAATCACTTTCCAAGTGGACCAATAAATTTTATTGCATATTTAAAAAGATCATAAAAAATTACTAAAGGTCTTCTTGAATCACTTTAGTCGCTTTCATATAAGTTTTCCGAGATTTTCCGCTTTTAAGTAAAAATAAATCGTATTTTTTATGCTAAATTATTGAAAATTTTCCTCATTTTCAAATTATTGTAAGTTCTCAACCAGGTAACCAATGTTTATGATTAGACCACCAAAAGAAAGGTATTTTCAAGCACTTTAAGAATAAATTAAAATTAGATAGAATTTCAAAATAAATCCTATTGATAAATGCAATTATTTCATAAAAATTGTCAATTCTCAATCACTTTCCAAGTGGACCAATAAATTTTATTGCATATGTAAAAAGATCATAAAAAATTACTAACGGTCTTCTTGAATCACTTTAGTCGCTTTCATATAAGTTTTCCGAGATTTTCCGCTTTTAAGTAAAAATAAATCGTATTTTTTATGCTAAATTATTGAAAATTTTCCTCATTTTCAAATTATTGTAAGTTCTCAACCAGGTAACCAATCTTTATGATTAGACCACCAAAAGAAAGGTATTTTCAAGCACTTTAAGAATAAATTAAAATTAGATAGAATTTCAAAATAAATCCTATTGATAAATGCAATTATTTCATAAAAATTGTCAATTCTCAATCACTTTCCAAGTGGACCAATAAATTTTATTGCATATGTAAAAAGATCATAAAAAATTACTAACGGTCTTCTTGAATCACTTTAGTCGCTTTCATATAAGTTTTCCGAGATTTTCCGCTTTTAAGTAAAAATAAATCGTATTTTTTATGCTAAATTATTGAAAATTTTCCTCATTTTCAAATTATTGTAAGTTCTCAACCAGGTAACCAATCTTTATGATTAGACCACCAAAAGAAAGGTATTTTCAAGCACTTTAAGAATAAATTAAAATTAGATAGAATTTCAAAATAAATCCTATTGATAAATGCAATTATTTCATAAAAATTGTCAATTCTCAATCACTTTCCAAGTGGACCAATAAATTTTATTGCATATGTAAAAAGATCATAAAAAATTACTAACGGTCTTCTTGAATCACTTTAGTCGCTTTCATATAAGTTTTCCGAGATTTTCCGCTTTTAAGTAAAAATAAATCGTATTTTTTATGCTAAATTATTGAAAATTTTCCTCATTTTCAAATTATTGTAAGTTCTCAACCAGGTAACCAATCTTTATGATTAGACCACCAAAAGAAAGGTATTTTCAAGCACTTTAAGAATAAATTAAAATTAGATAGAATTTCAAAATAAATCCTATTGATAAATGCAATTATTTCATAAAAATTGTCAATTCTCAATCACTTTCCAAGTGGACCAATAAATTTTATTGCATATGTAAAAAGATCATAAAAAATTACTAACGGTCTTCTTGAATCACTTTAGTCGCTTTCATATAAGTTTTCCGAGATTTTCCGCTTTTAAGTAAAAATAAATCGTATTTTTTATGCTAAATTATTGAAAATTTTCCTCATTTTCAAATTATTGTAAGTTCTCAACCAGGTAACCAATCTTTATGATTAGACCACCAAAAGAAAGGTATTTTCAAGCACTTTAAGAATAAAATAAAATTAGATAGAATTTCAAAATAAATCCTATAGATAAATGCAATTATTTCATAAAAATTGTCAATACTCAATCACTTTCCAAGTGGACCAATAAATTTTATTGCATATTTAAAAAGATCATAAAAAATTACTAACGGTCTTCTTGAATCACTTTAGTCGATTTCATATAAGTTTTCCGAGATTTTCCGCTTTTAAGTAAAAATAAATCATATTTTTTATGCTAAATTATTGAAAATTTTCCTCATTTTCAAATTATTGTAAGTTCTCAACCAGGTAACCAATCTTTATGATTAGACCACCAAAAGAAAGGTATTTTCAAGCACTTTAAGAATAAATTAAAATTAGATAGAATTTCAAAATAAATCCTATTGATAAATGCAATTATTTCATAAAAATTGTCAATTCTCAATCACTTTCCAAGTGTACCAATAAATTTTATTGCATATTTAAAAAGATCATAAAAAATTACTAAAGGTCTTCTTGAATCACTTTAGTCGCTTTCATATAAGTTTTCCGAGATTTTCCGCTTTTAAGTAAAAATAAATCTTATTTTTTATGCTAAATTATTGAAAATTTTCCTCATTTTCAAATTATTGTAAGTTCTCAACCAGGTAACCAATCTTTATGCTTAGACCACCAAAAGAAAGGTATTTTCAAGCACTTTAAGAATAAAATAAAATTGGATAGAATTTCAAAATAAATCCTATTGATAAATGAAATTATTTCATAAAAATTGTCAATTCTCAATCACTTTCCAAGTGGACCAATAAATTTTATTGCATATTTAAAAAGATCATAAAAAATTACTAAAGGTCTTCTTGAATCACTTTAGTCGCTTTCATATAAGTTTTCCGAGATTTTCCGCTTTTAAGTAAAAATAAATCTTATTTTTTATGCTAAATTATTGAAAATTTTCCTCATTTTCAAATTATTGTAAGTTCTCAACCAGGTAACCAATCTTTATGATTAGACCACCAAAAGAAAGGTATTTTAAAGCACTTTAAGAATAAAATAAAATTAGATAGAATTTCAAAATAAATCCTATTGATAAATGCAATTATTTCATAAAAATTGTCAATTCTCAATCACTTTCCAAGTGGACCAATACATTTTATTGCATATTTAAAAAGATCATAAAAAATCACTAAAGGTCTTCTTGAATCACTTTAGTCGCTTTCATATAAGTTTTCCGAGATTTTCCGCTTTTAAGTAAAAATAAATCGTATTTTTTATGCTAAATTATTGAAAATTTTCCTCATTTTCAAATTATTGTAAGTTCTCAACCAGGTAACCAATCTTTATGATTAGACCACCAAAAGAAAGGTATTTTCAAGCACTTTAAGAATAAAATAAAATTAGATAGAATTTCAAAATAAATCCTATTGATAAATGAAATTATTTTATAAAAATTGTCAATTCTCAAGCACTTTCCTAGTGGACCAATAAATTTTATTGCATATGTAAAAAGATCATAAAAAATTACTAAAGGTCTTCTTGAATCACTTTAGTCGCTTTCATTTAAGTTTTCCGAGATTTTACACTTTTAAGTAAAAATTAATCGTATTTTTTATGCTAAATTATTGAAAATTTTCCTCATTTTCAAATTATTGTAAGTTCTCAACCAGGTAACCAATCTTTATGATTAGACCACCAAAAGAAAGGTATTTTCAAGCACTTTAAGAATAAAATAAAATTAGATAGAATTTCAAAATAAATCCTATAGATAAATGAAATTATTTCATAAAAATTGTCAATTCTCAATCACTTTCCAAGTGGACCAATAAATTTTATTGCATATTTAAAAAGATCATAAAAAATTACTAAAGGTCTTCTTGAATCACTTTAGTCGCTTTCATATAAGTTTTCCGAGATTTTCCGCTTTTAAGTAAAAATAAATCGTATTTTTTATGCTAAATTATTGAAAATTTTCCTCATTTTCAAATTATTGTAAGTTCTCAACCAGGTAACCAATGTTTATGATTAGACCACCAAAAGAATGGTATTTTCAAGCACTTTAAGAATAAAATAAAATTGGATAGAATTTCAAAATAAATCCTATAGATAAATGAAATTATTTCATAAAAATTGTCAATACTCAATCACTTTCCAAGTGGACCAATAAATTTTATTGCATATTTAAAAAGATCATAAAAAATTACTAGGGGTCTTCTTGAATCACTTTATTCGCTTTCATATAAGTTTTCCGAGATTTTCCACTTTTAAGTAAAAATGAATCGTATTTTTTATGCTAAATTATTGAAAATTTTCCTCATTTTCAAATTATTGTAAGTTCTCAACCAGGTAACCAATCTTTATGATTAGACCACCAAAAGAAAGGTATTTTCAAGCACTTTAAGAATAAATTAAAATTAGATAGAATTTCAAAATAAATCCTATTGATAAATGCAATTATTTCATAAAAATTGTCAATTCTCAATCACTTTCCAAGTGGACCAATAAATTTTATTGCATATGTAAAAAGATCATAAAAAATTACTAACGGTCTTCTTGAATCACTTTAGTCGCTTTCATATAAGTTTTCCGAGATTTTCCGCTTTTAAGTAAAAATAAATCGTATTTTTTATGCTAAATTATTGAAAATTTTCCTCATTTTCAAATTATTGTAAGTTCTCAACCAGGTAACCAATCTTTATGATTAGACCACCAAAAGAAAGGTATTTTCAAGCACTTTAAGAATAAAATAAAATTAGATAGAATTTCAAAATAAATCCAAATTGATAAATGCAATTATTTCATAAAAATTGTCAATACTCAATCACTTTCCAAGTGGACCAATAAATTTTATTGCATATTTAAAAAGATCATAAAAAATTACTAACGGTCTTCTTGAATCACTTTAGTCGATTTCATATAAGTTTTCCGAGATTTTCCGCTTTTAAGTAAAAATAAATCATATTTTTTATGCTAAATTATTGAAAATTTTCCTCATTTTCAAATTATTGTAAGTTCTCAACCAGGTAACCAATCTTTATGATTAGACCACCAAAAGAAAGGTATTTTCAAGCACTTTAAGAATAAATTAAAATTAGATAGAATTTCAAAATAAATCCTATTGATAAATGCAATTATTTCATAAAAATTGTCAATTCTCAATCACTTTCCAAGTGTACCAATAAATTTTATTGCATATTTAAAAAGATCATAAAAAATTACTAAAGGTCTTCTTGAATCACTTTAGTCGCTTTCATATAAGTTTTCCGAGATTTTCCGCTTTTAAGTAAAAATAAATCTTATTTTTTATGCTAAATTATTGAAAATTTTCCTCATTTTCAAATTATTGTAAGTTCTCAACCAGGTAACCAATCTTTAAGCTTAGACCACCAAAAGAAAGGTATTTTCAAGCACTTTAAGAATAAAATAAAATTGGATAGAATTTCAAAATAAATCCTATTGATAAATGAAATTATTTCATAAAAATTGTCAATTCTCAATCACTTTCCAAGTGGACCAATAAATTTTATTGCATATTTAAAAAGATCATAAAAAATTACTAAAGGTCTTCATGGATCACTTTATTCGCTTTCATATAAGTTTTCCGAGATTTTCCACTTTTAAGTAAAAATAAATCGTATTTTTTATGCTAAATTATTGAAAATTTTCCTCATTTTCAAATTATTGTAAGTTCTCAACCAGGTAACCAATCTTTATGATTAGACCACCAAAAGAAAGGTATTTTAAAGCACTTTAAGAATAAAATAAAATTAGATAGAATTTCAAAATAAATCCTATTGATAAATGCAATTATTTCATAAAAATTGTCAATTCTCAATCACTTTCCAAGTGGACCAATACATTTTATTGCATATTTAAAAAGATCATAAAAAATCACTAAAGGTCTTCTTGAATCACTTTAGTCGCTTTCATATAAGTTTTCCGAGATTTTCCGCTTTTAAGTAAAAATAAATCGTATTTTTTATGCTAAATTATTGAAAATTTTCCTCATTTTCAAATTATTGTAAGTTCTCAACCAGGTAACCAATCTTTATGATTAGACCACCAAAAGAAAGGTATTTTCAAGCACTTTAAGAATAAAATAAAATTAGATAGAATTTCAAAATAAATCCTATTGATAAATGAAATTATTTTATAAAAATTGTCAATTCTCAAGCACTTTCCTAGTGGACCAATAAATTTTATTGCATATGTAAAAAGATCATAAAAAATTACTAAAGGTCTTCTTGAATCACTTTAGTCGCTTTCATTTAAGTTTTCCGAGATTTTACACTTTTAAGTAAAAATTAATCGTATTTTTTATGCTAAATTATTGAAAATTTTCCTCATTTTCAAATTATTGTAAGTTCTCAACCAGGTAACCAATCTTTATGATTAGACCACCAAAAGAAAGGTATTTTCAAGCACTTTAAGAATAAAATAAAATTAGATAGAATTTCAAAATAAATCCTATAGATAAATGAAATTATTTCATAAAAATTGTCAATTCTCAATCACTTTCCAAGTGGACCAATAAATTTTATTGCATATTTAAAAAGATCATAAAAAATTACTAAAGGTCTTCTTGAATCACTTTAGTCGCTTTCATATAAGTTTTCCGAGATTTTCCGCTTTTAAGTAAAAATAAATCGTATTTTTTATGCTAAATTATTGAAAATTTTCCTCATTTTCAAATTATTGTAAGTTCTCAACCAGGTAACCAATGTTTATGATTAGACCACCAAAAGAATGGTATTTTCAAGCACTTTAAGAATAAAATAAAATTGGATAGAATTTCAAAATAAATCCTATAGATAAATGAAATTATTTCATAAAAATTGTCAATACTCAATCACTTTCCAAGTAGACCAATAAATTTTATTGCATATTTAAAAAGATCATAAAAAATTACTAGGGGTCTTCTTGAATCACTTTATTCGCTTTCATATAAGTTTTCCGAGATTTTCCACTTTTAAGTAAAAATGAATCGTATTTTTTATGCTAAATTATTGAAAATTTTCCTCATTTTCAAATTATTGTAAGTTCTCAACCAGGTAACCAATCTTTATGATTAGACCACCAAAAGAAAGGTATTTTCAAGCACTTTAAGAATAAATTAAAATTAGATAGAATTTCAAAATAAATCCTATTGATAAATGCAATTATTTCATAAAAATTGTCAATTCTCAATCACTTTCCAAGTGGACCAATAAATTTTATTGCATATGTAAAAAGATCATAAAAAATTACTAACGGTCTTCTTGAATCACTTTAGTCGCTTTCATATAAGTTTTCCGAGATTTTCCGCTTTTAAGTAAAAATAAATCGTATTTTTTATGCTAAATTATTGAAAATTTTCCTCATTTTCAAATTATTGTAAGTTCTCAACCAGGTAACCAATCTTTATGATTAGACCACCAAAAGAAAGGTATTTTCAAGCACTTTAAGAATAAATTAAAATTAGATAGAATTTCAAAATAAATCCTATTGATAAATGCAATTATTTCATAAAAATTGTCAATTCTCAATCACTTTCCAAGTGGACCAATAAATTTTATTGCATATGTAAAAAGA
The DNA here is from genome assembly GCA_958336335.1 of Dilophus febrilis. Taxonomy (NCBI): domain Eukaryota; kingdom Metazoa; phylum Arthropoda; class Insecta; order Diptera; family Bibionidae; genus Dilophus; species Dilophus febrilis. The sequence continues at coordinate 41,464,827 of OY284470.1, read as the reverse complement.
TCATAAAAAATTACTAACGGTCTTCTTGAATCACTTTAGTCGCTTTCATATAAGTTTTCCGAGATTTTCCGCTTTTAAGTAAAAATAAATCGTATTTTTTATGCTAAATTATTGAAAATTTTCCTCATTTTCAAATTATTGTAAGTTCTCAACCAGGTAACCAATCTTTATGATTAGACCACCAAAAGAAAGGTATTTTCAAGCACTTTAAGAATAAAATAAAATTAGATAGAATTTCAAAATAAATCCAAATTGATAAATGCAATTATTTCATAAAAATTGTCAATACTCAATCACTTTCCAAGTGGACCAATAAATTTTATTGCATATTTAAAAAGATCATAAAAAATTACTAACGGTCTTCTTGAATCACTTTAGTCGCTTTCATATAAGTTTTCCGAGATTTTCCGCTTTTAAGTAAAAATAAATCGTATTTTTTATGCTAAATTATTGAAAATTTTCCTCATTTTCAAATTATTGTAAGTTCTCAACCAGGTAACCAATCTTTATGATTAGACCACCAAAAGAAAGGTATTTTCAAGCACTTTAAGAATAAATTAAAATTAGATAGAATTTCAAAATAAATCCTATTGATAAATGCAATTATTTCATAAAAATTGTCAATTCTCAATCACTTTCCAAGTGGACCAATAAATTTTATTGCATATGTAAAAAGATAATAAAAAATTACTAACGGTCTTCTTGAATCACTTTAGTCGCTTTCATATAAGTTTTCCGAGATTTTCCGCTTTTAAGTAAAAATAAATCGTATTTTTTATGCTAAATTATTGAAAATTTTCCTCATTTTCAAATTATTGTAAGTTCTCAACCAGGTAACCAATCTTTATGATTAGACCACCAAAAGAAAGGTATTTTCAAGCACTTTAAGAATAAATTAAAATTAGATAGAATTTCAAAATAAATCCTATTGATAAATGCAATTATTTCATAAAAATTGTCAATTCTCAATCACTTTCCAAGTGGACCAATAAATTTTATTGCATATGTAAAAAGATCATAAAAAATTACTAACGGTCTTCTTGAATCACTTTAGTCGCTTTCATATAAGTTTTCCGAGATTTTCCGCTTTTAAGTAAAAATAAATCGTATTTTTTATGCTAAATTATTGAAAATTTTCCTCATTTTCAAATTATTGTAAGTTCTCAACCAGGTAACCAATCTTTATGATTAGACCACCAAAAGAAAGGTATTTTCAAGCACTTTAAGAATAAATTAAAATTAGATAGAATTTCAAAATAAATCCTATTGATAAATGCAATTATTTCATAAAAATTGTCAATTCTCAATCACTTTCCAAGTGGACCAATAAATTTTATTGCATATGTAAAAAGATCATAAAAAATTACTAACGGTCTTCTTGAATCACTTTAGTCGCTTTCATATAAGTTTTCCGAGATTTTCCACTTTTAAGTAAAAATAAATCATATTTTTTATGTTAAATTATTGAAAATTTTCCTTATTTTCAAATTACTGTAAGTTCTCAACCAGGTAACCAAACTTTATGATTAGACCACCAAAAGAAAGGTATTTTAAAGCACTTTAAGAATAAATTAAAATTAGATAGAATTTCAAAATAAATCCCAGTGATAAATGCAATAAAGGGCCTAAAAATTCTTTTCTTTTGACGATATTTATGATTGAATTCGTTAAATGGTTATAGGAAATTATAATCACTTCAATACATCGTATATTTTCATTAATTTTGTATTCAAAAATATGTTTTATTTTAAATCGGATAATCTTGGAAAATTTATATGAAAATGCTTTAAATTGAAAATATATTTTATTTTTATGAAAAATCTCCGAAAATTCAAATAAAAGTGATTTAAATAATGTAAGAAACCCATAGTTAGGTTCCAGGATATTCTTAAATAAGTAATCAAATTGTAAATATTTGTTGTATTGGGAAATGCATGAGTATGACAATTCTTTTCAAATGATTTCATATTTCCTTATCGCGTTGCTTTTGAAATGTTTTTTTTATGGTGAAAATATCCGATAAATAGTAAAATATAAATAATTTCCTAACCATTTAACACATTTTTTACCTATGGAATTGTAAATTTAACAATCATTTTATGGAATATTTAACCTGTTAATATTTAAAAGTATCCAATATATAGAAAAGGGTATAAGTATAACATATAAAAGTAATAAATAATGTAAATTTGTCAAAAAAGAAAAATTGTTTTATTATTTGTCGTTTTTAATATTATTCCTTTAATACCCGCATATTATAAACTCCATTGGACAGCGGTTATGTTTAAATCCTGTTTGATCGTCCCCAATAAGCTTATTTATCTATGAATATTCATCGTCATCACATTATAATAATAATATATAAAATTTGTATATTTATGACATTTAAATATAATAATAATAATGATCAATGTGAGACATTTTATAGGAAATGTATGTGTGTTTGTGTACTGAACCATAAAAAGAAGATGTTGATAAAATAATACCGCGTATATATAAACCAAATTATATATAATAAATATATATATACATGTTTAAATATTTGCATATTGATGGTGTACGTACGTAGGTATTATATAGACAAAGCTTATATATATATAGAAAATAAAATCTTTTCAATTTTCCTGTCTTATTTCATATATTTACATACACATTTTCGTATCAAAATAGATATATAATAAATATATATATATAGAATATATAGATATTTATATCATGACATCAATGTTGAGTGTATATCCTTTTGAAGAAAAATATTTCTTTGTGAATTGTGCGGTTTTGTATTATATATTATTTTGTTAAAGAAATTTTTCCTTTTTCAATATTTGTCACGTTTATTACATACACATAAAATAAATTGTATATACTATACAATATAGATATGTATTTTATTATATATAGTTGCAAAGAAGCAATTACAAAGTACATGTATTCAATTATATTATTGCACATCTATAACACATCTCTTCTTATAATATTTATATAAGTATATAGTTTCAATTCATCCATGTCATATTAAAACACATTTACTATATACATAAACCGAGTATATACAATTTTATATTAGCATTATTATGCAATTTAAAACTACAGAAATATCTTGTGGTTATTTTTATAATTTTGTATTGTAGCGCAAAAACACCAGCCAGCACTTTAAACTGTTGAATTAACTCGGATGAAAAAATAAATTAAATGATTTCGAATCATTTGGTGCGCGCTAGGTTTGATTAAATTTTTTAAATAATTAAATCTGTATAGACAAATTGTCAATTGTCAAATCATAACGATTATATTTAATTGTCATAAATTATTTTTTGAATTTGTAAGTCATCATACATAATATTTTTTTTTTTTATTTTATTTATTTATTTATTTATTTAAATATGTATGCATTAGAATTTAATGTTTCTTAATAAATAAATAAATAAAATAAAATAAATAATATATATATATAAAAAGGGAAAAATATAATATATAAAAATATATTGTCAAATAAATACTAAAAAAAAAAAACACACTGAGGCCTGGGAAAATCAAGAAGAAAAAAAAACCCATAGAGTATGATGTATTTTTTTTGGAAGAGAGGTAGATAGATAACAACACAATTTATATACATTAAATATTCTATCTAAAAATTTTGTCATTTCGGAATCAATAACACCAAATAAATAAAAACAACAAAAAGCATGTATGCAATTAAGAAAAAAATTATCTTACATGTCCTTTTTTTTTTTTTTGCGGATAAATAAAGATGAGCTTTTTTTTTCTTTTTTTTTGTTTTATGTACAATTACAGTTTAATTTTTTGTGATAACATTTTTTTGTTTACCTTACACGTTTTAAGTTCAAAAACAATAATTAAAAATAAAGCACACACAATTAATAATAACAAAATTATTACTTTAGATCACCGCAGGTCTAAATAATTTAATATATATGCATAATTTTTTTATTATTCAAATATATATATATAATTAAATAAAATAATAATAAACTGAAACTGGAAAAAAAAAATCCCCCCAAATATTATATAAAAATTTTGTTTTTAACAAATCACAAGGAAAAACAAATTTAAAAATAATAATAATCGTAAAAATAAATTGAACTAGCACAGATTATATTAACAATAAACATATATATATATATATAGTATAATATGTATGATATTTTTTCAAGAAGTGTATTTTACCGAGGCGACAAAAAACTCAAAGAAAAAAAATTATCACATTATGAACTATATCCTTTGAATCGTTTCTCTAAACTGACTATGTACAATTGTACAGATTATGATGAGACTGAATATGCGAATGGTTTTATTTTATTTATTCGCCCACATCAAATCAAATCTTCTTCATCGTCATCATCATCATCATCATCAACATAACATTATCCTATAAAGAGTAGATTATTATGTATATAGAATTACGTATATATTTAGACTTTACTCTGTATATGTATATAGACACAAAATAACCCCTATCCTATATCTATGATATATATATATATACATTTGTCTCGTGAAAATGATGTGAATAAATTGAATACGTGCGTGAATGAAAAAAGGAAAATATTATTCAATTTTTACATCATATATATATATAAGAATATGTATATGTACATTTTTGTACAGGATAAGGAGATTTAACTTGGGAGTGTCAGGCTTAATAGCCTTCTGTTATTATGCGGTTTGTTGATATTTCCTGTGTCGTTAATTTGACCAATACCGTCAACTGCATGAGAAAATAAATTCAACTTTGTGTGAAAATTCAGATTGGAAAATTAGCGAAAAATACAAACCCCATTTTAAGTCTTCAGTAGGATTCGAATCCATAACCCCATAAATTTTATAAGAATTTTTGACTGGCTTTTTTTATCAACTAAACCACAACATCATAAAAGTAACCAATATTCTCGGAAAATATATGAAAGGGTTAGGTTTGGAGTAGTTATAATAGGAAAAAATTGTTTAAACCAATAAATAAATTCTATTGCTAATTTTCCCATTGGGTTTTCCTATTTGTCTGTGCTTTTTACAAGAAAAACTCACCTTAATAAATAAAATTATCCAATTTAATGAAATTTCCTTTAAATTTATTATATATGAATGGACGACATTAAAACATAAGTGCAACGTGTAATAAATTGAAAATTCTATCGAGTAATTTTCTCGCGCACATGTTTGGTCCATATAAAGCGAATATATAAAACATATCTCGTGTATACAATACATAAAACATATAAAAATTTATGAGAAATAAAGCAACAGAAAATCTGTGAAATATTAATAAAACGAAAGCACCCTTTACTATATATACAAAATTTTTTTTAAAAAAAAAAAAAGACTATTTGAAATACTCTTTTATATATCATATATAGATAGATAGATACACAAATATAATTATGAATGATTTTTGTTTGTTTTATAATTGCAACAGAGAGCAGCATCCCAATTCCCAACCGGATAATGAGTCCTCCGACCTCAGAGACAGTTTTACATTTAGATATACATGTAAATATGTATACATAATATACGGTAAAGATATGATTGCGATAAAATAAAAATTAATATAAATAAAAATGTTTTTTTTTTAATATTTGAAGCTTTATATAGAAAGCTTTAACAATTTTTGGTAAGTTTTCCAAGAAAATGGAAAATTGAAAATATATGGAAAAACTTTATCGAATACATACATTTTATGATAATATATACAGTATTTGAAAATAATTTATGATAATAAAATAAATGAGGAAAATATTATCTATTGTAGTTAAATCTTGAACCGTATATATTATATATAAAATAGGAAAATTGAGGATCATTTCATTTCAAGTATATAGATAAAATGAAGAAAAATTGTGATGAATTTAGTTCATTAAATTACGTAAATTAATGTTTATTTGATTTTTATGGAAAATTGAATATAATCAATTAATTTTTTAGTTTAATTACATTAATTTTCTTTGGAGTGTATTCAAATTATTTAAATTCATGTTTTATAAAGAAGGAAATAGAAAACATTTTCCACGACACGATTCATATATATATCTTTATAAAAGACGTATATATATAAGTAAAATATTGAAAATGAAAATTTATTTAAAAAAAAAAACCTTTTAAGAAATACTCCTCTTTTCCAAGTTAACCAATTAATTTAATTACATATTTGGAAAATTCATGAAAAATTACTAAAGATATTCTTGCATCATTTTATTTGCTCTCATAGGAATTTTCCGAGATTTTGTTATATAAAATACTGTGGCTCTTCACGACACAGACTTGATATTTTCCATATTAATTTCAAATCGGGAAATTCAATCGTTTAAAAAAGTTCTTTACACCACAACCATTTAAATTTACTGTAAAACTCTGCATTAAATGAAATATACCAATTTAATTTATTATAATAATGAATCTAGCAAATAATTATTTTAATGACTAAAACCAACTTCTAATTTCCTTCTTATACGGATTATTATATAAATAAGAAGTGTTATGCGTGCAATGTATAGGAATAATATAATTCAAATGTATCGATATACATGGAAAATATAAACGGAAAGTCGAATTTATAGATAAATTAACAATTTCAATTTATATACCGAAAATGTTTTCAAAAGGAAATGATTTTCATAAATCATAAGACATCTTGTTTGTTTAGTAATTGTACGAGTCTATTTTTTTCGTCATTATTATTAACACTTTATAATTGTATTGTTTTAATATAGAATGTGTTTTGCTTTATAAATTACTCTTTTCGCTATTTAATAATAGTTATATAAAGAATTTCAAATTGTCTTATCCAAAAATGGGTTTCATTCAAAACATTTTTTCTTCAGTTTGCTCCAAAAATAATATTTTATTTTATATGTAATTTATATATTAATTTGTGTTTTATTTTATTTATTTTAATAAATTTGTTTTTTCGTTTTTCTTTTAGGTTAGTGTGATTTTGTCTGCCAGCTTTACGAATTTATATAAATTCCAGCAATTGAGTGAGTAGAAAAAATTATTATCATTATTATATTTCTATTATAAAAGAAAATAGAAATTATAAACATTAGATTATAAAAAAAAAATTAATTCAATTTATTGTGATTTTTAAGAATATAGAAATTTGTTTATTATTTTATTTTTCGCTAAAGTTCATTTAACTTTAATATTATAAAGTTAGTGCTTTGATCATTCATTATTTGATTTTGTGATTAGTTAAATAATTTTATTATTTCTAATATGTTTGTATTTTTTTCATATTCAATTTAATTACAAATAAAAAAATTATGTTTTAATTATTTTTTATTTTCTTTTATAAAAATATAATATATTTTAGAGTTCATGATACATCCACATACCAAAAAAAAAACAAATCTCCTCAGCTTTCTGTTTTACTAACTTGCTTCATAACTAATAAACATTAATTTTTTAGAAATTTTAGTGATGGAAAATAAATAAAACTAATAACTAATTTATATTCTTTTTGTACGCAAACATTAAGATCTATCATGAACTCAAACTAATATTTTTTTACTAACCCCTATTTTGTATATTGATTATATAAATTTTTTATTATAAATAATTTGTCCTATTTTTCCTTTTATACCCATAAAAAAAAAGTAATTGTAAGCGGTTAGTTCTCATTAATGGACTGACTACTTTACAAAACTTTATCCTATATATATATACAAACAAAAAAAAAATGAACATTAATTGGGTCTTGCCACTCAGCATTCTATGTCTGAGAAAGGCGCCAATTATCATTTTAAAAATCCTATAACCAGGGGGTACTTGGGTCAAGCCCTCTAGTCCTACAGCGGACCGACTACGCGCCAAGTACTTCTTCCCATCCCAATATAGCTCTGGTCTGTTTGAGGACCCCCCTTCCCTTGTAAATCATCGTTGTAATATTTTTTTATTTTGGGCTTGTTAGGGTATTTTTAATTAGGGTAATGTAGTTTTTTTTATTTATAATTGCGCTCTTATAATTTTATATTGACAAATTTTATATTTATTTTACAATTTTTATTTATTATTTTGTGGATTTGTTATTTGATTTGTTGATTGTTGTTTTTACTAACAGAATAATAACTAACTGCATTTTATGTATTTATTTCACGATTTTTTCAAAAATTATAAATATTTTATAGGTTTTGTTGACTTACATGGATTTTAACTTCAATGTCATTAAAAAAAAAGGATGAGTAGCAATTAGTTGAAAATATCCCGTTTGTTTAAATTATATATCAATTTTCCTTTCAAAAGACAGTCCAATTATAAGGAACAAAAACAATCTCTATATTTGTTAATCTTATTCTACTCAGATCTGTATCTTTTTGAAGGATATTTTTAAAGTATTCGCTTTCATTTTCCGGTGATTTAGTTATGAACAAAATGACTTTGGATTTGTTTATGAAAAAGTGGATGAAATGAATTCAGTTTCCGAGAACGTAAAATTAAATTTGATTAAATTCTAGTTTCTTCGCAATATCAATAAATACATTTTGTAGAACCTTTACTATCCCTTTAAAATATCAGAAATTCTAATAAAATACTTGCATAATAATTCTTAACCGTCCACCACTTCGAATAGAAACATGACCAACACTATGATCGATATACATTGCCTTGAATTATCCTTATTTCTTATATCATTCATTTAATGCAAAAAAAAAAAACTTTAATATGTACTTATTTCAAAACATAAACCATAATTTAATCTTCCGCGTACATTTATACAATATAAATATATTCATCAATTAAATTGCACAATAACCACCTATTTTTTGTACATTCTGTTTCATTTATTTCCATATATTCATCATAAAATAAAATGTAAGGGTGTGCAAAAAAAAAAAAATAAAAAAAAATAGAGCGACAGTAAATTAAATTAATTTCATCAATTGAAAATATAAGAAATTTTTATTACATTTTATATGAGAGAGATAGTATTTATATTAAATATATAAAAAAAAACAATTTATTACATTAATATAAATAAAAAGGAAAAAAGGGATACATAAAAGTATTTTTTTCCGACGACGTACAGACGATCACGCAACAATCGTAATCACAATCGCCGATGCTATATAAGAAAAGAAATATTTTTGATTATCAGTAAACGGTATATATATGTTATATACATTACGATTTGATATATTTTAAAAACATATATACTACAATAGATATATAAGATAAGAAATATATATGTCATCTTTATTTATTTCGTCGATATTAGGTATTATTATTTTATTTTTGAATATATTAAAATTAATAGTATTTTGTTTAATATATTTGAGAGATTTATCGTATAAGTACGACGAATATTTCGATATATAAAAATATATTTATGAAGAAATGATATCAAGCGAAAAAACTTTATTATATTGCTACATTTTATAGATATTTCAAAAATTTGGAAATGGAATAATTTCAAATTATTATTCTAAAATATGTCATCTCTCGACTGTTATTATATTGTATATAAATATAAATAAATATCATAACATACCACAAAATTCATATAAAATAAAATATACGACAAAAATAAAAATATGAAAAAAGTTTTTCAACATATTATTTATCTTATATGGTATATCTATATCGTCGATATAAAATATGAATTTAAGATTGAAAAATATGTTCGATTTGTTTATATCGGTGTTGATTTGTATTTTTATTGGAATGTTACATTTATTCGTTAGACTGAACAAAATGAATTTGGTTAATTCTTTTCAGTTTAATTCATTTTTTAATTGTGGATTTCTTCTAAACCATATGTTAAAGTATTTTATTCTTTTCATTAATTTTCCATTCAAAAATATGTTTAGTTTTTATGGAAAATGTCGGAAAATTCATATGAAAGTGATAAAAGTAATGTTAAGAAACCCATAGTTAATTTTCAGGATATTCTCAAATAACCGATCAAAGTGATTGGCTGTCTTGGGAATTGTATATGGGTATTGACAATTATTTCTTCTCAAACCATATGTAAAAGTATTTTATTCTTAAAGAGCATAAAATTAACTTTTGATGGAATTTTCATTTAATTTCGTTACCTGGTTAGGAAATTATAATCATTTTAATACATCGTATATTTTCATTAATTTTCCATTCAAAAATATGTTTAATTTTGATGGAAAATTTCGGAAAATTCATATGAAATTGATAAAAGTAATGTAATGAAACCCTTTTAGTAATTTTTATTATCTACCGACTTTCTTTTAAAGTTTATCTATATTATTGTATTCTTGAACGACAAAATACTTTGCTTATCTTAAAAATACCTATATTATCTTTTCAAGATATGTTTATATATATTCAAAATGGTATTTATATTATTGATATATATATTTGTAGTAATTGTAATGGATTTTTTTTTTGTACCACAAATGTATATTCGAAAAGAATAGTAAAATAAACATATTATTCTTGTATTATATATTATATTATATATACAAAACTCATATCGGATATATAAATATTTTGGTTATAATTATGTTTACATCGTCACACCGACGGTTTATGTTAATATTATATATATATATTAGTTCAAAATAAAAAAAACCATTAGGAGGTCGATATATTAATAAATTTTGCATATATACAAATTTATCAATAAGGTATATGAATGAATTATGTTATATATATAAATATGAGTTTGTATCAGAGAAATATATATATATATATATAGAAATGTTTTATTACAAAATCGATATTATTAAGCTGATGATTGATTTATTTGATTTAATTAAATAGTATATATGTAAAAATTAAATATACAGATTGTATACTATATATATATATGTACAGTACATCATAAAAATATATAAATAAATTTTAAATCATTTTCAATTTCACGAGAAATGATGAATGATGAGTCGTTAATTTTAAATTCATTTTGTTTGTTTTTTTTTTTTTTAATTTGATAATAAATGCCATATCATTTCGTCACAATATTCAAAGCTCTGCGTTAACGAATAATAACTTTAATTTATCAGAAACGGGGATGGATATTTTCAAATAAAATATATATATGGATTTAATCACAACAAAATTAGTAGTATGTCTTTTAATATTACTATTCTGATAATTTTTATTCTTTAAATTTATCGATACCATTCGGTTAAAAAAGAAAATTTATGAATTTTTGAATCGGATTCAGGTTTGGTTCAGAATATATCTTATATCATTTGAAAAGTGAATATTATTCTTCATTATTTAATGCGGAAGGAATATGGGTTCATTTAATGAAAGGAAAAATAAAAAAGAAAATGGAAAATCAATTGACAATGAAAATCTCTAGTAGTTTACATAAATCTTATATACATATTATATATATATATCAATAACATATGTAATTTACAGCACCGACAAATAATCTTCATAAGATATTTATTTTAATAAAAATCCATATATTTTATATGGTATATAAATGCTTTCAATATTTTCTCTATTATATATATTTATATATATTGATAAAAATGACCTTTTATTTTTAAAAAATAAAGTATTCCGATTTTAAACATGCAATATAAATATCTGCGTATATCATTTTATTATACCAAAAAAGCAAAAATATATGATCAATTGAAAAATGTTGTTAAAAGGAACAAATTTCCCGGTTAACTGGCCCATAAGGTCCTTAAAAATTCCAAAAACATTTATTCATTATATTAATCTATGTAAGCAAAAATGAGTATAGAGAAGGAACTTGAACCTTAAATAAAGGATATTTAAGGATTTTCTTTTGATATATAGCTTACCGGTGTGCATGATAAATTCCATATCTAAAAAATCTTATATAGGATTGTGTTTAGTTATGGAAATGAGGATTCCGAAATGAGTATATATAGTGAGAATAAATATATGATGTATTCGTTAAATCTATGATGATCTCGAAAAGTGGAAAAACCCTTCTTATGAAGGGATAATAATATTAATGAAACTATATATGCGAACAAGAACCTTTCGGTGGCAAAAGCCGTCATTAATTTTCTGATGACAAAGATAAAGTATCTTATATTGTGTATTATAACATGATCTAATATATAAATAACCGAATGAATGAATAATTAAATGAATAAATATTTATAATAATTCATTCAAAACTCAACTGTGGTCGATTGATTTCGTATATAACTTCGTATATATTTTATGAATAACCAAATATTTATAATTAATCCAGATTTTTATTTACATCAAAAATGATTGAATCTTAAGCGGCTGTATCAACCCATCCATCCAACCAACCAATTTCTTTATACAAATTAAACCTTCATTTTAAAAACAAAATGTCTTTGAAACAAAACATTTATTAATCATTATTCACACTCTGTATTTATATTTTTAATATTTTAAAAAAATTCTTGCTCCGTTTTTTTTTTTTTAAATTCTATAGATAAATATTTTATTACATGGATGTTTTTATCTTATATATATATATATTACATTTTATGTTGTAAAGCAAACCTATTAAATAACCTTGACAGTTGTAGACTTCTTATATATATATACATACATGTATAGTATCAACATATTTATTATAAACTTACATTTGCATAATAGATTTTATATATATATTCGCATGCGAGCGATGCTTTTATCTGATAAATACAATATACATATATATATAAGATAAATAAAAGAAAAATCATAATGAAAAAAAATAAAACTCTATCAAAACAAAAAGATTTTTTTATATGAAACAAAAGCAAGGTGTATTTTTTATTTTTTTTGTATAAAAAATATCTATTTCTTTTAACAAAATATTATATTATACATATATTGCATAATTGAAAACCTTTTCTTTACATATGCATACCTTTACATTCATCTATATTTAGACTTAAAACAAATATTTTATATGCAAATGTGCTGTGTTCCGAACCAAAGTCTCTTTTTTTTTGTTGTTACATTAATAGTAGAAGGTATGATTTGGTTTATCGAATTCTGTATATGCGATAGCCAGGAATGGTAAAGATATAATACAACATAGACTTGACAATTCCTAATTTGAGTTAAAAATCATTAAAATGTTTGGAAATTCAAAATTATACATTTGATTGAATCAGCGCAAGGAAACCTTATCCAAAATAATTTTACAGAGATCATTTTTATGAAGTATTATACATAATTGATAAAAATTCCAAATTAATTTTGAAGAAATTGACTTCATTTTTCACATTTAAAATTGAAAATTATTGTAAAATTCTCAATTTTCAATTAATCATCCAAAGGAAATCTTGTAAAATATTTTCCATTGATTATTTGCATAAATATAAATTTTATAATTATTTTTTAAAGAATACTATCGGTTTTATAAGGTTCTGTAGTAAGGTACGACTCTGTAATAAAAACTACTTCAATCATTAAGTGAAATATAAGATGTGTTCTTTTTTTATTATAATATGATGTGTGATCTTGAGCTATGAATCAAATTGCATATATAGATATAGATATATATATTTTGATTTTAATTTTTAAATGTTTAAAATATGAAAGGATTTTATGCAAAGTGCACTTACATAAACAGATATCGTTCTTTAAATTCACCATAATAATTTGATTTTATATTTTTTGATTAAATATTTTATTTAATCATCCCAAGTCATCCAATTAATATCTGATATGTCTTTTATTGTACGTAAAATGTCTTTGAAAATAATAGTTTAAATGTTAAATAATAGATACATGTAATTTAAATGGGATAATTTAAAATAAAACTTCTACGTTTCAATTAATCTGGTAAATAACTAATTAGCTTTTGAAATAATTTCAATTATTAGAATTTCTTCATTTTCATTCCATTTTTTTAAGATGTTAATAAAACTGTTTTAGTGTCATTAATTTCCTGACGATTTTAGATCTTTATGTTAAGTTTTCCATTTTAAATAAAAATTTTTATATAAACCATTCAAGATTCAAAACATAAATAAACAAAATCTTTGTAAAACAAACAAAAGAAAATTGCAGTCAAATCACGATGCTTCGTTAGTAATAATCAATCTGCCTAGAAACAGGAAAATTTATTTTACAAAAGGTATTTCATATCGACGTGAATGGAAACCCCATAGTTTTCAAATTCGGAATGCAATTAAACATTGTCTTTAAACTATCTTTGTTATCTAATTTTTTGCTTTAAGTTTAATAAATGTATTACTATATGAAATTTCCTGTTAGTATTTGATCAACAATTCTTTAAAGATATATACCTAAAGCAATACAGAATTATAGTGCAGAATCGACCTGATTATAACAACAACAACAACGAAAAAATGTTAAAATATAAATAAATAAAGGTACTTGTTTAAATAATCGTATATATACTATAAATTGCATCACCGGATTCCGTAAAATAAGAAAAATAATCAGACCCATATAATGCAAATAATTTATATTATTTTATGTATGGAATATATACATATATTTTACTTTCAATTAATAACATAAAATAATGTTTATTAAATTAATTGTATTTTATGTGTGTATATAGAAGTTAAGGTATATACCGATCGCTAATATATTATAACATCTCCAGGAAGTCAAGAAGCAAACCGGGTTATTATATAAATATAAATATATATTGAAAGAAAGAAAAGTCAAAGAAAAATCATTATTACAAATATATTTTGATTGTAAAAGAAAAGCAAACGGAAAAAGCTGTGCGTTAAAAAACATAAACAATCATATTTTTGTATATATTATATTAAATGTAGATGTATTGCGAACATATAAAAAGAAGAAGAAAAAAAATTGTATTATGAAAATTTATATTGTATTATAAAAATTACAGGTGAAAAAAAAATAAATAAATAAATCCATTTTATATATGGTAAACGCTTGCATATAGATTATATTATATCTATATAGATAGTATTTGTTTTTATAATTATAATGTATGTATGTTGAAAGTAAACTTTATATATAGTATATGGAGTATATAAAATAAAATCATGTTGTTTGAACCTTTTTTTTTTTTATTTTTTATTTATTTATGTTTTAATTTTATTTTTTTACTCTTATTAAATAAATTTAATATGTGAATTAATTAAGAAAATGATTGCGATTTGTTTTGTTTTTTCACTTGCAATATAATTGTATATATACAGCATTCGAGGTATTAAAACAATTGTATGTATATGCATTTTAAGATAATTGTTTTCTTTTGAAGTTTTCTCAGGTTATCTCTTGTATGTACCGCGTATATGGTTATTAGAAATTACATTTGAAATGTGAAATATTTGTATGTTAAGTTCAATTTATTCCTATATAGTCGGTAACTGATTTAATTTAATAATGATAAAACCCAATAAGAAAGATAATATTTCTTCTTTATAGTACTGTATTTCAAATACAAAATTTGCTTCAAATAAAATCAGATTGCAGTTATTTTATTTTATCAACTGGTTTCGATGTGAAAAGGAATTTAATGCAACTGAAAATTCGATTAAAATCGTTCCAATAAGACAAAGTACAATCAATTTATATATAAATAAATTAAAATTTAAAAAATTGTCTGTGTTTATCAATATAGTTTAAATTTAATGATTTGTAATATGAACGCAATAGATTTAAATTAGTGACCAACGAAAAGACCTAAGAACGAATCTATTCTTGGATCAAAATTCCAATTGTCATTTGTCATTAGCATAGAAAGATGACAAAAAAGGGGAAGCGAATAAAATAAAGTAAAAATTCGAATCTGAAAGTTTTCTCCAAGTCCTCATAACGAAACCGCAAGTATAGAGAATATTAACCGCATACCATTTATGAAGCTTAAATGTTAAATGTTTAATATTTTCACAAAAATCATTTTCTTTTTCTTTTATTTTCTTTACAATCTTTGAAATTCCGTATCAATTTGTAATCTTTCATAGAAGGAAAAATAAATATTATCAGTTTTAAAATAACAAAATCGTTTATGAGAAAGCAGGTTTATGCTCTGTAATTGATATGAAACAATGGCACAATGATAAAATCAGAAAAATGACAATGAATATACATATGGCAAATATATATACATAATTTCTGAACTATTGGGAGGGATTTCGATTATCTTCAGCAGTTTAGAAAGGTAATAAAATACTCTTAAAGAGTACAATATAGAATTCAATTGGGATTTCTTAACATTTTACTATGAATTTTCCATCCATATATGAAGATAGTACGTTTTAAACGGTCGTCGGCAAAACGATTTTCTCATTCGGTCCGATGTATTTTTATAACAATTTTCACAAGATTAAATGATTTTACAAACCTACCTTTGCTAAATTTTAAGGATTAAAAGTAAAATTTGATGGAATAATTTGAGTTTAAATGAAATTTTAAATACCCCTTATTGAATTTGACAAATTCGAATGACGTGAAAATTAATACAACTGATGAGCTATTAAAGGTATTTTGGTTATCTTCAACATATATTAGAACGGTAGTAATTGATAATAAAAAGTAGTATAGAGATTAATTGTGATTTCTTAACATTTTACAGTGAATTTTCCATATATAAAAATTGCAATTTTCAAACAGTCGTCATCGGTATTTTCACGATTTCCTCATCGGGGTTTTATGTATTTTTATAACAAATTTGAATAGATTAACGATACAATAAATGGTCATTGTTAGGTAGGCTGGTTGTTAGGTTCTCTGAAATATCGTATTGATAAGACTAATGAATCGATGGCAATCACGATGTAGGTTATATTTGATATAGAAAAGGACTTAATTTTATGTATTGAAAACGTTGAATTTTATATATAAATAGAAAGGAGTTAAATTTGCAAATATGTAAAAAGTTGAATGTGATATCTGTTTGTGAAAACAAAAACACCCATCGATTATTTTATTTTACAAAGATCATTTTTAACACTTTATAAATACTGCGTGTGAAATTTTCAAAACGATTGGTTATTGAATTTTTAAGAAATTGCACTTAGAAATTCATATTAAAAAATTTTTGTTATATAAAATATATGAAAAATCCGGGAAAATTCTCAAAAAGTTTTTGTGAAATTCCTAGACATTTGTTAATCAACACTTTAATTATTTATGAAAAAGATAAACAAATTTTCTAAGAAATGAAAGGATACTGTCCTATATAAAACAAAAGGAAAAGTTGAATATTAAAAAAAATTACCAAAGACAAAGATACCTTGAAAATTAAAACGTTATTCTTTCGGATGAAGTGTAATTCTCAAGATAAAATCAATGGAATTTTTTAATTCAATTAGCTTAAATCATACACAGAAGCTAAATGGTTGAAAAACACTGATAATATAAACGCTCAATAATGTATCCAATTATAATTGTTATTATTATTACATGTTTTCTTTTTGTATATGAAAAACGAAAAACAAAACAATCTTCATTTATATACTATAGATAGATATAAATAGATCTAAAAGTAATAAAAAAAAAAAATAAACTAAAAATAACAAATACACAGGTAGTACATATATATAATTTAAATATTTATATAATAATAAAATATGATTATTTATAACTTTAAAAAAAAAAATAATATTCCTCTATAGGCTTTTATACTATACATATTTTGGTACAATACAATATTATTTATGCGTGTTATACAATTTTTTCAATATTACATAGCTACTATTTAATACGTAAGCTAAAAAATTGTATTGTATATTCATAATCGTGTACGTGTAAAAATAATCTAATCTCTTTTATGCCGTATACAAAAAACAAAATAAAAAAAAATTTGTTTTGGTTTATTTATTATATATTACCTCCATATTAAGAACATAAATAATTTGTAATTTCAACTATATATATAAAGAAAGAAAAAAAACATTTTCATTTTGCATATATATTCATTTAAAAATATATTTATATCGATCTATATAATACTATTTCGTGTACCGATCAATAAATCTTTTAAAATTACTTTATTTTAATTTAACTTTGTTGTCTTTGATTATTTCAAAATTTTCTATTCATCAAAATAATTAACTATTCCATTAAATGTGATTCATCTTTCAATTTATTTTCGTGTGAAATTGAAAATGTCTATGAAAATATCTGTGATGGACCTTACAAAACATAAATATAATGACTATAAATTTTATATTATATAGGATTTACTTTGTCTATATATATATAATTTGTACATTAAATGAATTGTTTATATATATATATTCCGAAGATATTTTACAGAAGTGAGATCAGACATTGTTAATACAAAAATATTGACGAGAATATATTAACTATATAGACATTGTATACTATATAGATAAAATAGAGAGATATTATTACACGATACGAAAATTGTTTTCTTTACATTATTGCTATATGTATACATATATGCGGTCGTCTTATAAACAAAACATTATTTTTTTTTTCTTTATATACATGTGATAATTTAGGCATAAAATGTATATGTGGTATATAAGGAAAACGCATCATCACCGCACAATTAATACAATAATATATATGGTATATGTTTTATAAAAGAAAAGTGTACGCATAATTTCTATAAATTACTATATAGCTTGTATGTTGTTAATTTTATTTTAATAGTTTTTTTTTTGTTTCATATATAAATTTGGCGGTTCTTGTCAATGTGGTGTGGTGTGGATTCTCGTTAATTTATTTTGTGTTTTCGCATATAAGCAGGTGGATTTTTTTTATGGAATAAATTCAATGGATCAATGGAATGGAAAAACATTTTTTATCTAAATAGTTTTCATGTAATCTATTTGTAAGTTTTATAATTGAATTTTCAAGATTGTAAGGATTTTTACCATTCTCGGTCCATTATCTTTATGGTGGAAGAAGACCATTAGAATTAGAAATAGAAATCTCCACAGATTGAAAGAAAATAGAATTGTTTTGGAAAAAGTATAGAAAATATAAATTTTACACTGGCAATTCATCAACGCAAATACCAACTATAATATCCTAAATACCCATAAAAACTTTGAATCACAGTATGAATTTATGTTTGCACGCGAAATAACTTAATGTGCTAAAAGAAATACATATAGTTTCGGAATTATTTATATAGAGAAAAAACCATATCCATAATTTCTATATATTACATATAGGAATTTTTAAAAAGTTAATTGTATATATTGGAATATTCAATTTCACTGTTTGAATTATTTCTACATATCAATAACCATTTCGTAAATTGTTTCATTATCGTTATCTAAATCGTTTTCATATATAATCTTTTTCAATTTCGTAATTTCTAAATAAATTTTCAAGATTGTTATATTGGTTTTTGAACATTCTCGCATTTTAGTTATCAATAAATGGTGGACGAAAACCATCGGAATTAGAAATTTCTTTAGATTTTATTTGTTTGTTAAAATGTAAGAAAATATAAACTCTTCAATGCAAATACAATTTCAAATACCCTTAAAAGTTTCGTATCACTTATTAATATTATTATATGTTTAAGCTCAATCTATATAGCGAATAAAATAGTTTTGGAATTATTTATTTAAAAAAAATCGAATCCCTATGATATATTGAAAAATCCATATGAAAAATTGTCATATAAGATTTTTCAATTCGTTTGGTTGAAGTTTTCAGCAATTATTAGGATTCCATTCCAATCCCTGCAAATTTAAGAATATATTTTCCGTTTTGTTTTATTTTTATTAAAACTTTGAAGTTGATTGTGGTATTATTAAATTTAACCGCCCCTTTAATTTGTAATCTCTATATACATTTTCAATTTTGTTTTTTTTTTTTACTTTAACTATTTACCATGAATTAAAATGTTAAATCGCGGATCTTATCTAGTGCAATGTTTTGATATAATCTCATAATCATATTTGATTTCATGATTTTATATTCGTATAATTTGAAATATTAATGACTCAATATACATTCGTTTAAATATGATTGGTTTTGTGCTGCAATTACACAAAAATCTATCCAACAGTAAAACTATAAAAACATCATTCCAATTTTGAACTCTAAGGAATATTGGATATTTGTAAGGGGCCTCAGCTGAATTGTATATTCAATTGAATAAATACATATTTACACTAAAAATTCAATATTTTACATTTCAAATTTAACTTTTAACATTTCAAATTAAACTTTTTACAAAACCAAACACTAAACTACAAATTCTAAATAGTAGAAAAAATAGAAAGGTAGGAAAAGTACTTTGTACCATGAAATTTTGTGCAACATATTGTTGAAACCAGGAAATAACAATTTGGTTGATGTTATTCAACTGGCCATTGATTACTTCAATCGACAATAAAATTGTCCAATGCGACTATTCGTCATTTTCATTAAATATAACTTTCTCAAAGTCTCAAAAATATATAATGTATTATTTGTTTTCAAATTCATCAGAAATCAGAAAAGTTGATGAATTTTTATGATTTCCTTTTCACATATAATTAAATTAATACTCGCCTATAACGTACAAGCAAAAAAAAAACATACTCTATTAACACATTGAAGACGGGTCACGAAAATTCACGTGTTTTATATATGATTTTCATCTCATACAAAAGGTCTTCAAAGCATTAATATCAGCTTGGGTACGTGAAATAATATCATAAAATTGTTCATACAATATAGATTATGACGAAAGGTACAATTTATATACCATATATATACTACTCTAACCACTATTATATCGGACACCTGCTATTTTATTCGACTGCTCGATTTTGCGATGCGAAAAAAGGACTTTAAACAACAATTTTTTAATCCTTCTAATTTTATTTCATAAAATGATGGTTTTAGTTAAATAATTGCCCAGACAGAAGTAAAAAAAAAACTATTAAATTCAATTAGTTATGGAATTTAATTCAAAATGATTCAATTTAACGAAAAAAAAATGTTGACCATTACACTAATCTCCTTTGTAACGCCTCCTTTGGCCTTTATAATAGCCTCCATTCTCTTAGACGCGGTATTTACTACATGTTTACATTCATCCGGTGTTTTTGTATTCCTCATTTCAATGATTTTTCATTGGAATTCTTCAATCCTTTAATCGTTACCTTCATATCATGCTTTACTTTGCTTTATTAATGCCCACAACGATTCTATTGGACTGAGGTTATGGTTTCAAATTTTCTTTTATGAAAAATCACATTTTGATTGAATTTTCAAAATTATTAAATTTAAAATAAAAGTTGTTGAAAAACCTGGGCCATTATCAAAATAAAATACAATAGGAAAATTAGAAAAATGGATTTTCCGGAAAATGACCCGTTACCTGACCACCAAAAATGGTTGTTTTTCATAAATCAAAGTATATAATTATGCATTTGTCTTTAATATATAATAAATCTTATTTTTGAATAATTTAATGAAATTGTTTCAATGGCAATCGGACACCGCGGTACTTTTAATCCTTTTTTGTTTAATTAATGTATATTTAATTAATTGACTATTTGATTTTGAAGTTACTTATTTATATTTAATTCTTTATTTATATTATAATTCTATATAGAACAGAGTACAAAAAATTTCAGTATTAACAATATTTTAAAATAAAAAATATTCATAAACGTCGTGTCTAAAAATTTTTCGTAACAATTCAATGAACATTATTTAAACCGTCAGCAGGTGAGGTCGTGAAAATTAGCAAGAAATAGTTCAATTTTCCAATATTTAATACATATATATTCACATAATAGAATATAGATTTTAACGGTCGCGTATAAACAATTTAAATAACCATTATTATTATCTATATTACAAAAGAAAAAAAATCCAATTAGGTCATACACGACACGATGGTTATATAGAAACTAAAAATATTGACTATTTATATTTTTGTAATTTCCTTTATTTAAATGATTTTTTTTTTGAAAAAAAAACCCCCCCATTGAAATAAAATACTTTACATGTAATGTTTTTTTTTTTTTTAATTTTTCGGTGAATTTTAGATATATATATTTATATGGATATTATTTTTGTTTATATAAATGTGATTTTTTTTTTTTTATAAATGAATAAAATAAATTAGATATATAAAAATATTGGAAAATATCTCTATATATTTATAAATATATCGATGTTTTGGATATATATTTTTTATGTTCGCCTCTCTTCATCTTAATTTTTCTCGTTTTTCAATTTGTTTTTAATATATATATATATATTGAGAATTTTCCAATATGTACATAGACTATATATAATATAATAATAGTAATGATATTAAAAAAAAAAATAATATACATATGATATAATCTGATAAAAAGAAAAACACACGATACGATATACATACATATGGACTGCGACTGGTTGGGATTGCATATATTTATATATATATATATATATGTTTTACAAGGTTTCAAAAATTTGTATGGGTATAAAACAACACAACCATCGTGTAACATTTTCATCATCAACAACAACAGTAGCTCATATATATATAAATACAGACTATATGCATTCATATATAGTAGAGTAGTTGAACAAAATGAAAAATAAAAAATTGAATGAATGTATATTTTTAGTTAGTCGAAGATATGATTTTGTAAATGATACACGTGAATAAAATATTCTTCATATATTCTTCTTCTATATAAATTTTCTGAACAAATCCAAGTTTTCTCAATATATAACGTATACGTTAACGTATAACAAAACAACGCGAAATCATCTATATACATATATTCAATATAGATATACATAAAATATTTGAATATATTTTTAAATAAATTGTGTGTAAATTTTATAGTTTGACTTAGAAAACAGAAATACTATTAATTTTTATTAGAATTATATACTTTTAAAAAAAATTCTATATATCCGCATATATATATATCGCGCGCGCGTTTTTTTATTTTTCTTTTAAAATATATTTATAATAATAAAAATTTAGAGTAAAAAAAAATAAATAAATTATAATTTGAATTGAAAATGAAATAAATAGTTTTTTTTTTCTTTTTTTTTTAATTTTGTTTCAAATAATTTATTTATTATTTTAACAAAAAAGTTTTTGTGAAAAATTAAAAAAGAAAAATGTGTAATAAATGTTTCATGTTTTTTTTTTTTTTGTATATGTACGTGTTTAAATAATTTATAGTAAAAATAAACCAAGTTAAATGATTTTACCAGTTAAAATATGTTAAAATTTTCTTTTAAATATATAAAGTGAAGAATTCTTCATAAAAATATATTAAAAAATTAAAAATGTGTTTGATTTAAATTTACTGCGTTGTTGTTTCCTTGTGCGTGAAATCCTTATTGATAAGCAAACAATGTCCTTTAGATTTTCAATTAATTTATCCAATTAAGAATAACATAAAGTTTTTTTCGATCAATTGTTCATTACATAGATTTTATATAATAATGATAAAAATAATTATTATATTATTTTATGTATGTATATAAATTATAATAACGTAAAATGTGGTGAAGTGATATATACTCGTTAAAAAAATCGTTGTGTTACAAGATTTTACAACATTTCTATATATATTTCTATAAAGTGTTTTTTTCTATATAGTTAAAATTATATAGTTGCATATATATATATATATACAAAATTGAATATTATAAATAAATTAATGGTAAAGTAAATTGATTTGTTTTTTATTATTATATTATATTTTATTTTATAATTGTATATATGCAAAAAAAAACCATTTCAATTTATAAAATTATTTTTTTATCGAATATATTTTCTATTATTGTTTTCTCGTATACGCAAGCACTCATTATTATTTTATTTATACAAATTGTAATTGTATAAGGTAGTATTGTAAAGTAATTGTAAAGTAAAATTGTGAAGTGTAGATCTGTAAATTATAATAATTGATACAAAAAAAATAAAATTGATTTTTTTTTTTAAATTTCATTCAATCAGAAGGAATCAGGAATAAAATAATAATTCATGGGATTTTATGCATATAATATTTTTTACATTGAGTTTTCCAAATCACGATAACTCAAATGTTAACTATCTTTGCTTTAAATTCTATGAGGTATACGAGAAAAAATAATAATGATGGGAAAAAGAATTTGGAAATTGTGTAAAAGCTAAAATTCAGTTTGAGTATTTATAGTTTGGAAGGAATAACATCTTTGCCAGACTCAGTTTTAGACTCCATTTTTGCATTCTTATTATTGAAATATTGGATCATAGACGATCAGTATAAATAGAAGCTTTATTTTGCACATTTTATAAATATAGCCACCGCACGAATGCTCTAATGAAATTAATCAAATTGATAGTTGAGACAATTTTAATTTCTATCATAATTTGAGAAATGTTCAAGCAGAATATCCATTTTCTATATTTATCTTATAATTGTTTCCAACAAACAGATTTGAAAATTCAATTTAATTTTCCAACAACAGTAAAGTCTTTACAACGGTCTGTAAGTCTCCGAAGTATTAATATTTTTACCACTATTTTAAATTAAATATATTCATCAGATCTAAAGACCCCCGTGCATCCACACCTAAAACGCAACTTGGACAATTGTTTTATTTTGAAACTGAATCAATGCCCAAGTTAATTTTTCTGTCTTCTACTTTTGAGTTTTTCTTTTTCCTCTGCCTTATTTTGATCAAAATTTCATAAATTTATTCAAGTAATATAAAATAGTTTCGTCATTCAAAATCACTGAAAAGTATTCAAAAATATCTTTGTTACCTAATTAAGTGATTTTATGATTTCACGGTAATAGAATTCCAAGAGTTTTCCCGGGGGGATAAACCAATTCTGTGGTATTTAATAACGAACAAAAAAAAAAAGCAAGTCTTATGGTGTAATAAAAGTGTAAAAAAAAAAGAGGAAAGAGAATTCAATTTAACAATAATAAATCAATTAAAAAATATACACATTTGCTAAATTGACATTTGTTGGTTAAATTCCAAACACTTGTATGGTTATTATCCATTTTCCATATTAAATTTACCTATTTATTACTTGAAAAATGTTGAATCTATTGAGATTCAATGCGCTTTTTACCATCAAAACTGAAGTTGCAATTTTACTTTATATATATTTGATATCTACCTAATACGAATTTTCATTATAAAATCCTAACAGTTTGGACATTTAAAGAACCTACTTTAATAGAACCTACAGAAATAACTTGAGCAAACAATTTTTAAGGCAATTTGTTAACATTCGATAGTAAAAGGATGATAAAAGAAAAAGGAATGTTTTCAATTCAATGCTTAATGTATTCTATTGTCAAATAGAATATCCTTTTTATTATTGAATTGATATTCGTTGACTCGAGAAAATAGAAAAATAATCATAAAAATGAGAAATACTTATTTAAGTTACTTTGAGATTTAATTTTCCAACATTATACCAATAAATACTGTGTGAGGTAAATGTGATCATAATTTATCACTTCATCAATAACAATATATGTCAATTCCATATCGAAAAAGAAAACCCACATATTTATACCTTTCAACTTTGTCAATGTCAACGCTCAAGAACCGCGTCTCGTATCATATTTACCAAATATACTTCTATGTTAACATGTTTAGATTTTTTTGATAAGTACTGAATATTTAATAAATTAAATCATCTTCATATCAATTTGGATATTGGCACTTTTCACATATATCAAAAAAAATAAAAACCCATTTAAATTACATGATATATAGAAATAAAATTTCCCATGTACCATGACTTTTTGAATGTCAACGTTATATATAGGTATTAATTGCGATGACATGGTTTTTGACAGATTATGCTTCTAAAATTATCAATTTGATAGATGCAATGAGATAATCAACGTCAAATCTGTTATATATGAAGATATTTCTAATTTTATATATAATGAATTTCAATGTGAAACATAACTATGTAAATTTTTTTTTTTTGTTGAGGGTTTTGTTATAATACATAAAAAAAAAAACAAATATTAATTGATTGTAATCGAAATAATAATGAAACATGTGTGTGCGATAAAGTTTAAAATATACATATTTTAATATTCAATCATATAAATAAATATGAATAGGTATATATATAATGAATTTGAATACATTTATGTATATAACAAAATGTTCTTAAATTTATTTATATGTATATATCATTTGACAGGCAATTGCTTTTAAATTTGTAAATGATTTATCGTTTAATTATTTAATCCCCCTTGTCTGATATACATTATATATATATATATAGAAATATGGTACATATAATAATGATGACAAATATAGTAAATCGAAAAGGTAAATCAGATTATATTATATCTAGATGTATGCTTATACATAAATGAGAAAGAAGGTTAATAGCCATTTATATATATATATATGTATATCGATATAAATTGAAATTATACATAACATATATATAAAACAAATAGATTATGTATAATGTGTTTGTGTGTAGGTGTTATATATAATTTCAATGTTTTAATCGTATACCATATATGGTATAGATAAGAAGAGATATGATAACTATATATATAAATATATATTTATTTATCTATGAACATGAAGATTTAGTTAAGCGTGTAATCATAATCTCATTTCATTTCAAGATTAGAAAATTACTTTTACAATATATACCATCATAGATATATATGCGGTTATATATAGATTTAGTATTATACATATTATAATAATATATTGGAATAATTAGGCCTATACACGACCTATACATAGATATATATCTTTATCTATTTATAAATATTTATATATTAAATATAGATAAATAGAATTTTCCCATCACATTCAGTCATTTCCATTTAAATGCAGAGTTTTCCATTTACAATTTTTTATGTAATTCGATGCAGTTTTTTATTTCTATTTCATATGCTTTTAAAAAAATTGTTTAAAACTTCAAATAACATTGCTGAAATATTGGCAGCAGAAGTAGTTGATTTCTATTGTAGAACGATAGAACAGAATACATTATGGATTTAAAAATTTTCAATTAGATATTGATTGATGGTCAATTTCGTTTAAAAAAGTATTTTTAAATCGCTAAATTTATAAAAGTTTGGACAAAGCCACACCGTTATGCTCTTAACCCCCCGGATCAATTGATCGATTTTGCCCGCATCTTATGGACATGGACTCAAACATTTTCAATTTTGTCAGAAACAAATTTCATATACTTACTGAATTTTGTTTAAAAAAATTCAAGAACCATACGATCATAATCATAGCTATTTCGAACCATTTGATCGATTTTGTTAATTTTCCACATTAACACCTGACGTTTTCGATTATCTTTCAGGAAAACCCAAGGTTTTTAAGATCACTTAATCTTCTATTTCTATTATTAATAAACTCTTTAATCTTTCTACACTTACTTGAGTTATCCGACGAACTTAATATTGAAAGATTAAAAATATAGATAAAAATTGCTTCGATAACCGTGGAAAATATTAAATCCAAGTTGTACAATTCATTCAACTATAAGAGAGATGGATAAACGTAAGCAAATGAGATAAATAAAACCAACGAGAATTCTATTGATTAATTAATCCATCACCCCAATAATGCTATAGAGATAATTTCACAATCATCTTCTTGTAATAATTCAAACAAATTATCTTATTTTGACAACAAAAAAACCATCTTAACTGGTGAAAATGTAAAAGTCTTTGCAATTAAAATGAAAATTCTCTGCAATTGAAATGAAATTAACTTAATTTGATGGGAAAATGTTATATAATGTTAAATGTTATATAGATATATACATAGTAATAAAGGATGTAATAACAGTTTATATCAATATATATATATATATATATGATGAAAATATAATAAAATAATAGCTTAAATTATATACTATATATGGTATATAGAAGAGACCATACGATGATATATTTTTGATATGATATTGCACATGCATAAATTATATATATGTTTTATATAAATAAATAAATACAATAATGAAAATAATTGAATAGGAAAATTTTATATATCTATATATATTAAAATCAAACAATCCCAACTATACCAAAAATATCAACCCAAACACATTTTCCTATATATATATATATATATATAATGAATACACATCAAAATATATAAACTTATTTAAGCTCGAAAATACAATACACAAAGGAGAATGTGTAATGTGTGTATATATTGTTTATGAGATATACGCACAGATTACGTGTTATTCAATTAAGATGCAAAAGAGGATAATTTTCATTTAATTGTTGACAGAGTGCCGGACGTTTCCATTGCATAGAAAGGTACTGTTTATATAATATAAAGATATATTTTCGAATAGGTTTGAAATAATTATGAATTGTGAACATTCTTAAATAAAAATTTTGGGGGTGACAATTGATTTTATATGAATTTTCTGAGATTTTCCGGGGTTTTTCTGAGGTTTTCCCGAGATTTTTCATAACTATATATTAATAATATTTTTTAATGGTAAATTAATGAAAATATAAGATGTATTGAATTTATTATAATTTCTTTACTAGTTGATGAATTCGAACGAAATGCTTTTACTTGGAATTTTTCTCCAAAAATATTTTAGGAAATTAATTGGTTTGATGAAATCTTATTCAATTTTTTATAAAACATCTTCAAAACAGTGTATTTTTCAATATGACTTCTTTAGAAAACCAATGCAATGTTATTTTGTTCTTACATAGAACATAAAAATACTTTTCTATTAAGGGACCGCTGTCGATTCGTTAACGGATTAACAAATTATAATATATTGTTTTTTTCCATAATACCTTTAATTTTTATTAAAAATCTCGGAAAATCTTGGAAAATTCCTATGAAATCAATTAAAGTAATATAAACAGACATTTTTTAGCCATTTTTTCATGAAAAGTATTAAATATATGCATAATAAAATTAATCGATTGTCTTGGAAAATATATGAGTTTTTTGACAATTTTTATCAAATGATTAAACTTTTTCCTTGTGACTTTCTTCCCATTGCAATGTTATTTTATTTTTAAGACCATATAAAAATACCTTTCAATTGATTCGTTAACTATGGTAGGAAATAATAATCATTTTAATACATCGTATACAGTGGCCAGACGTGAGAAAATATGTCCCGAAGACCTAGAGGAATAGGGTAAATGCTTAAAGGTAAATGCTTATCAGGAAAATTGGATTTTCCGGGAAAATTTTGTTTGACAATAAATGTGTTTGTGGAATAAATAATTTCTTTTTTAATCACCTACCTTTTACAAATATTCCATCTCGATTGGGTCATCAGGACACATATTTTCACGCCTCCTCACCCAATCATTAATTTACCATTAAAAAATTATGTTTAATTTTTATGAAAAATCCCTGGAAAATTCTTATTAAAGCTCTTATTCTCATACAGTCATTGATTGTTTATTATATAGATTTTAATCGATTACAATAAATTATTTATTAACAATAAGAGATGTTTCTTTCATTGACGACACACTCTGTTTATGAATATTATTTCTAATAAGAATGATCTATCATCCAGTTTATTATATATATGTGACTTGTATAAGTATATGGTTATATATCATTCATTATAATATATGTATATATGTTTGCGTGTGAATATATTTAAATTTAAATTGTATAAAATAAAATTTTCGTCATATATATTTATATATATAAGATATAATTATGTTCTTAAGAAATCATTTTCATTTCATTTATATTATACAATAGCAATGTTGTACAATCAAAGAGAAATTTGTATAAGAGCGCTTTTCTATTTAATTGTATAGTGTATAGGCACCTATATATATAAAATAGATTATATAAAGAATTTTTGTTTTATTATATTATTTTATTTTTTTTTTTTTGTTGTTTGTATACTTCACAATTTATTTTATTATTATATGAATTTAAATTTAAATTTTAATAATAAAGTATTATGTCCCTTTTATTTTTCAACTCATAATAAAATATAAGGAGTGTTATATTTTTACGATATATGTTGTATATATATAGTCTTTGATATATCGAAAGACAAGGTAAAATACGAGTATTTAAAAGTTTTCAAGTTTCATGTTCATTTTTTAATCACTTTTGTGTCTCGAAAAAATATATAATAATAAATTTTAGGAATGGACCATTGTCCAAATTTTTCTAGATACATATAGACAGACTATCTTTAGAAAACATTTTCCCTTCATTTTATATTAATTTCGTAGACAGACAAAAGGTGTTTTGTTTAGTCACACCGACGATTTTACTATACTATACTATACTATACTATATTTGTATATCTTGGTTTCAGCCAGTTTTATCCATTGGTTTTTGAGCTATGGATCAAAAACCAATGGATGGAAAAACCAAGTAATAAAAAGATCTAAGTGCGTATATACATAATTACTGATAATTTTTAACTTTGAAAATGTTTAATATATGGACCTATAAATTGCCAGACAATTAAGAAAACAGATTCACCTATGTAACATATATTTACACTGTATGTAACCATTTATTGTTAAATTCTATCACGGCCTATGTGGATGAGTTTTTAAAGGACTGTGACTATGTCAGTGTTTCGCTTCTCCTGTAAAATATACTTTTTGCGGCATAGACCAACGTAATTTTAGGGTTACGATATAAGAACAAATCGCTATTTTAAAATGACATGTTTGCCATTATCTCTATATATATTTATCACAATAAAATTTGTTCTATAAAACCAACTATATACTATATTGTATATAATTCTGATGGTCACGCAGATATTCATTTACATTAATATATATATAAACATATACTTGTATTTACTATATTTATTATGTTCACTTTTTTCTTTTTTTTTTTATAATGTTTTGTTTATTGTTTTAGTCTAAAAATTTTCTTTTGTTTTTTTATTTTATTGTATTTTTTTTTTTGCTCTTATTATTGTAAATGTTATGTAATTTATTTAGATTAATAAATAACACCTTTATAATGTACAGAAAAAATAAAAAAAGTAATTCATGGCAGAGATACTCGCGTATACTTTTACTTTTGTTTATATTTATCTTTAACATATATTGTATTATTGTTATTTAAGTTAATGAAAATGGTTTTATTTAGTATATATATATTATTATACCATTATCAAATTATCCGCATAATGAAAAGAAGATTTATTATTTGAAATGGTATACGACGTTCATCACATATATGAATAAGGCAAAAAAAAAAAAAAGTCAATGCTATTTTTAACATTGCAATGTGCTTTTTTGTGTGTGTGTTGCACCCAACAACACAAATTTTTCAATTTGAAATATAAATCTAAAGGGCAAATTCACCAAAAACAAAAAAAAATAATAATATATTACATACTTAATTCAGGAATTTTAAGTTAATAAAATTAATTATATGTATATATATAATGAATTCATATGAAAGTCATTAAAGGTGATTTAAGGACTCTGTTAGATTTATAATAAAATAAATTGGTAGACTTTCTAAATGACAATTTTTATTAAATTAAACAAATTTCAACATAACTTTTTTGAAAATTTTATGTAATGTTATGAAATTATAATATTTTCATTAATTTTCCATTCAAAAATGTGTTTAATTTTTATGGAAAATCTCGGAAAATTCAAATGAAAGTGTTAAAGTAATGTAAGGAAGTCGTTAGTTAAATTTCAGGATATTCTTAAATAAGCGAACGAAGTGATTGACTTTATTAGGAATTGTATGAATATTATTGACAATTCTTTCTTCTAAAACCATATGTACAAGTATTTTATTCTTAAATAGCATAAAAATACCATTCTTTTGACAGTATTTTGGTTTAAATTCTTGAACTGGTTAGGAAATTATAATCAATTTAATACATTGTATATTTTCATTAATTTTCCATTCAAAAATATGTTTAATTTTTATGGAAAAATCTCGTTCACTATGAATTTCTACATTCCAACTGTGTTGTTTACAAAAACGAAATGAACGATCAATGATAGATCATTAGAATTTTCCTATTTGTGGAACTTTCAAATAAAAAAAAACACCCAAAATATTTGTAAAAATTTGAAGCTCATATTTCAAACAAATAATATATGGGGTTACATTTTGTCGTTGTCTATCCACAATAAATATTGAAAACATATTTTTTTTTCTATTTCAAATTTATATATTCAAATAATTCTATATAGATTTGTAATTTTATAATCAATTATACCTATATAGATTTTATAAATTACCCATGACATTACAAATACAAATAATATATATATGTTACTATATATATTTAAATAAATATTCATATAGCGATAATTTAGCAGATAATGGAAAAGTCATATGATGATCATATATACACGCGTGTGTTGAATTTGAAAAAAAATATATTTTATTTTGAAATAATATTAATTTTTTTTTTATTTTTTACTTTAAAGAATGTAAACCAACATATCGCAAATACACAATTCATTCTGTATATCGCATATTCGTAAATTTTGAATGTTATATAAATATATATATGTACTTCTGTACACCATTTCAATATATAAAACAGAATATAATAGAGGTGGTGGTATGATGTTTTCAAGAATAATATTATTTTATTTTTTGTATTTTTGTAATGAAATTGAATGAAATTTTTGGAAAATGAATGAAAATATGCTGCTGTACACTTTATACTTTTTGTGTTTATATAATATACGAATGGAATATGGATGTGATATGCGCTATTTGAATATAAAACAATACGATTTACTATCGTTGAAATATATATATAAAATTTATTTTTTCATTTTTTTTAAATAAAATGTTTATTTTCATTTTAAAATTTTTTTTTTTTTAGAATTTTGTTATTTTATTGAAATTCAAAGCAAATCGCATTTCATATAATGTGCGAAATCGTTATATATATGAATATATATATATATATATATAGATATTATACGGCGCGCGCGGTATATAATTATTTTAATGGTCAAGATTTTTAATGGAGGAGTTTTCCTCGCACACAAGGTGCTGTTGCCGGTTTTTTATTTTTTTTTTTGGATTTTTTAAATTGTGTTTGATAATTTTCAAAATATTCTTTCAATATATATTATTCTATTTAATATATGTATTTAATATATTTATAGATACAGCAAGTAGGAATTTTTCATTCATAAAAATAAATGTCTGTCTATTAAATATAATATTTATTATTATCATTATATGATGGAATAATATATTTCATTTTTTTATAAAAATATCTATAGTGAGTGAATTTTTGGTGTATTTTTTTTTTTTTGTTGAAATATATATATAATTTATTGATTCGGAAAATATTGATAAATTACATATGGAAAATGTAATTTTCTATATAGAAATTTTGAAAATTTTGGAAAAATAACATTTTAATTTGTATATAATAAATAAATATTATTTACAAGAGTTTTTCATCCAGTTTTAAACTATATGTAAGCTAAGAACTGCAGTGTTGTATTTGAGGAATAGGTATTTGAATAAATCAAAAAAAAAAATTCACTTTAGATTTACACGGATTGAATTCTAAGATATCCATAAATTTGTGTGGTGAAAAGCCATTCCTTTTTAAGACGAATTTAGACCTTCATACATTTTTTAATTTTGAAATTGAAGCCAATATTTTTCAATTATTCCTAACAACTCCTAGACATTATTTCAATTTAAGTTATATTCTATATAGTTGGCTTTATAAGGATTTATTTGGGACAAAAAAAACCGGAGGTCATCCGTCTTGGGGATCTTCTCCCTTTTACCTTATATTCCTGTGAGACGATGAATTTGAGTCACTTTTGCATTACTGTAATACTTATAAATTTAAGATATTTTGCAACATCTTTATCATAGGTATTTTATCTTCAAAAGAAATTACTAAAAAAATCATGTAACGATTAAGAGTAAGCCATTTTATCCCATTTTATAAATTTTCAAATATAATAATTATTATATAATAAAAAAATAATCTACTTGAGATATCAAATCCCATTGAAACAAATACAAAATAAAGATAAATTATTTATTTCTACAGTTGACGGAAGGTAATCCATCTGTACTATAGTTTGGCATATATTTGTACAGAATTTCTTTTATAAAATTACAAAAATTTCCACACAATGGGTTACAGAATTTCCAAATGAATTTCCTTTAGAAAAATACACTGAATTTGTTTAAAAAAAAATTATACAGATTTTTATTAGTACTCAGAATGTCCTTCACAATATGACAAGAGTTTTCCAAAAATATTCCTTTTTTTTTAGAGGTTTTCTTTTAGCAAAATTATACTAAATTCAGTTTACAAAACGGTCAGAATTTCAACAGAAAGTGATATAGAATTTCCTTAGCAAATAGTACAGTATATCCTTTACAAAATTATACAGAATTTCCTCATGCAAAATTATATAGAATTTCCTTTATAAAACGGCAAGAATGTGCACAGAAAGTAAATTTAATTAATTAAATTATAGAGAATTTCCAGAAACAAATTGGTAAGAATTCCTTACACAAAATGGTAAGAATTTTCACAGAATGTGATACAGAATTTATTTAGGAAAAGTTATACAGAATTTTCACAGAAAGTCATTTAGAAATTCCTTTAGCAATTATTATACAAAATTACATTTAAAAAGGTTATACAGTTTTATAAGATTTCTTTTAGAAAATTATCCAGAATTTCATCATAAAATTATTCAGAATTTCATTTAAAAAATGATAAGAATTTTCTTTAGGAAAATTGTACAGAAACGACAAGAATTTCCAAAGAAAGTGATACAGAATTTTCTTTGCAAAATGGCAAGAATTTCCTAAAACACAATTTTTTTTTGTACAAAATTATACAAAATTGTATACAGAATTTTCTTTATTTCTCCGCAGGTAAAACTTATATAAGATTCCTTCTAGAGACTGTCATCGAATGTTAACACTCAAAACTGAATTGATGTAATGATACTGAATTCCCATTACTAAATCATACTGGATTTCTTTAAGCAAAACTATTCAGAATATCCTTGATAAAACGGTACGAAATTTTCATAGAAAGTGATAAAGAATTTCCTTAAACAAATTAAATATAGAATTTCCTTTACGAAAATATGCTGACTTTCCAAAGGAAATCATTCAGAAGGTTTGTTAGAAAATTATTAAAAAAATTACGATCAAAAAATGATATAATTACACAAGATTCCTTTTAGAAAATTGTACAGAATTTCTGTTTTAAAAAATCATACTGAATTTCCTTAACTAGATTTATACAGAAATGTATTTACCATATGATATAGAATTTCCTTCAGCAAATTAAATGCATAGCATTTTCTTTATGAAATTTCATTTAAAAAGTTCTTTAAAGATTCCTTTTGTTAAATGACAGAGAATTTCTACAAACAGTGATTCAGAATCACCTTTAGAAAATTATACAACATATCCTTTATACGAAATTATATAGAATTTTTCATAACTTTTCTTTACAAAATGGAAAGATTTTGATCATGTAAAAACTCCTTTAGACTCCTATTACACGAAATTTCTAATTATATATTAAATTTCTTAAGAATAATTTAATTTAAAATTGTAAACAAATAGAAAAACGGAAATTACCCAAAGTCAATTTATATAATAACTTTAAAATCAATCACATTTACAAAAAAAAAATATTACTATAAACAATCAAAACATTTATTTTGTTTCATTCGAATCCTCCTCCTCCACCTCCAATTTATTATGATTAATATATCAATAATTTATATAAAAATTTCCACCAAAAAAAAAAAAGAAAAAAGTAATGTATGTTTTGGCAAAAGATATAAAAAAAAAATATACCCTTTTTTTTATGATTACCCGCAAATGTATAATATTTTTATAATAATCCTGATACGCAGACATTAACCTCCATATACATACCATATATGTATAATAGCAATAATAATGTTATGACTTTTTTTTCTTATTTTTATCAGAAATTTATTCAATAATGAGATCATTTTCAATGTGAAAATGAAATGTATAAAGGTATATTATTATTATTATTAGTAATAGAGAGAGTGTAGTTAAATTTATTATATAGTAATTTATCATAATGTGATTTTTATTAACTTCTTTTTTTTTTTTACCTTAAAAATGTTTATGTATACAGGAAATGTTATGTTTATGATGATATATAAACTGTATCAGTTTAACCTGAATGTTAAATTCCATATACATTATATCATTATATAGATATACTATATAGTATATATTGTATAGGGAAAAATGAATTATATCCCCCATCCATGTATTTATATGTATAATATCATAATATGCATATACAATTTATATGAAACTCTCAACCATTACGTTATATAAAATATTAACTGTATATATGAATATATATACGTAATAATATGTAAATTTATCTTCAAAATTTTAAATTAGGTTTATTACATAATCCGATTTTCATTTGATATTGAATATATTTTGTAAAAGATAATAAATATACCAAAAGGTACTCTCCTCTCTGTTTGTATATAAATGTTTGTATAGTGTGTAGAAGAATAATAATAAATAACATGATCATTTTTGGAATTTTCTTTATATATACAATAATAGAATTATTATTTTCATTTTCTGAATATATACTATCTATATTTTACATTTTAATTGTTCATTGTTTTTAGATTATATTATAATATAGTGTCATATCCTTTATTATGCAAATTATAATCTAATACAATAATTTATATACAGCGCGGGTGGTCAGTTAAATAACACACCAATTTCTTGGAATGAATTCTTAAAAATATCTAATGGAAGCAGTGTTAAGCTGACTAAGGGAGTTTATGTGGAAATGAAACAGTAATACATAATTTAATAATTAATGTAAATAAATATCTATATTTTCTTTAACAAAAAAATTCTGAACATAAAACGTAAAAAAAATCTTAAAGTTAAGTAATCAGGTAAATAGCACAGTCCACGAACTTTGGTTTAATTTGCATCACAAAATGAAAAATTAATAAAAATTGATTAAAAGTTGATTTAATATTTTGTTGGGAAACCTTTCATTTTAATTACTTCAACACATCGACGAGCCATACTTTCCACAAAACGTTTGGATCGATTTGAAGGGATTGCAAGCCAAGCCTCTTGCACGACTACCCACAATTTGTCCAAATTTGTTGGTCGATTTTCACTAATCCCTTTTTCGACATCTCCGCCCACAAATTTTCAATGGGATTTAAGCCCGGATTTTGTGCGGGATAATCCAATACACTAATTTGTTGTTCTAGCAGCCATCTTTTTATGCAACGAGCGGTGAGTTTGGATCGTTATCGTGCATAAATTTCCTCTTAAGTGGCATATTATCATCAGCATATATGGTTCCATTGCATATTCAAGTATGTTTTTATAAATATACTAATCCATTGTTCCTTCTATTCTATGTATTGGACCAATAGCATGACAATAAAGCGCTCCCCGAAACGTGATACTACCGCCATCATGTTTTACTGTTTTTAATGTGTATAATGGATTAAAGCGTTGATTACGTAGACGTCGTACATACACTTTTCTATTCGATCCACATCGATTATACTTTGATTCATCGGTCCATAGTACATTTTTCCTGAAACTTATCGGTTTTTGTATATATAATTTGTATTTGTAAATCTAAAATATTTGGCGTAATAAATCACTGTGTTATTTAACTGACCACCACTGTATATAGATAGATATATATATAAAAGAGATAATTTTGTTTTATTCTGTCTGTTTGTGCGATTACTGATTTATAAAAAATACACAAAAAAAGGAACTGGTCACTTTTTAAAGATAAATTCACAACGTGTTTAGCAGACAAAAAATTAAAAAAAAAAAAGTGTTAATGAACTGATTTATTAGTTTTATTTAAACTTTCCGATGAGGTTTTTCAAAGCAATTGAAGACGGGATACATACAAAATTATATAGAAATGTTATTGATATTACAAAAATTAAAGTATATTATTTTTTTTTTTTCGCTTTTTAATAATCAAAAATAAAATGTTATTAAATAATAATTTTCGTTTTTTATTTTATTTTATTTTGATAAATTATATAACAATAAAAGTCATAAATTTTAAAATTTTTAATCAAATTGAATGATAATTGAAATTTATTATTATATTGGTATATTATTTTTAATATTCTGAATTTTTACATCAGTAAATATAATTACATGAGGATGATATTTTGAAAAAAAATGTTTCGATTTTGCTGTATAGATATATATTTAAATTATTATATTATTATTACACATTTTCGTAGAATTTACACATAAAATATCATATTGATTCATTAAGTATAACGATGATAGTTTAAACTTATATCCGCGAATACAATTTATAATTTTATATTTTCCATACCCCTGTGAATTGGACATGACACATTTCGATTATAATAAAATTTAATTAAAAATGATTTAGAGAATTATACACAGGTATATGCGTATATGCGATTTTGTATTTACATGTAAATATTCATTTTAAAATAGTATTAAACTCGGGAATATTTAATTTGAATAGTATAAGCAAAATCTTTCAATTTTGTATATAGAAAAGTGAAGAATATTCTGTAAAGGATATGTTGTATAATTTTCTATACCGGTAATTCTATGTATCACTTTTTTGTTAAAATTCTATGTCATTTACTCAAAGGAACCTTGTATAAAATTCTTAAAATAAAATGTTGTATAATTTCGTAAAGAAAATGCTGTAAATAATTTGCAGAAGGCAATTTTGTATCAATTCCATTGGAATTTTTGTCGTTTTGTAAAGGTATTTCTGTATCACTATACTTAAGGAAATTTAGTATAATTTGTTAAAGGAAATTCTGATTCACTTTCTGTGGAAAATCTGCGTACCATTTTCTAAAAGGAATCTTGTATAATTATTTAATTTTTTTATTGAAATTTTTGGATGATTTTTAAATGATTCCTCCGGAACCCATGTATAACATCATAAAGTAAATTCAGTACAATTTGTTTAAGGAAATGCTTGTCAATTTGTAAAAGAAAATTCTGTATAATTTCGTAAAAGGAATTCTGTATACATTCGTAAAAGAATTTCTGTATATAGTTTTCTAAAGATAATTCTGTATCACTGCGAAAATACTTGCCGTTTTGTAAAGAAAATTCTGAATGATTTTGCTTATGCAAATTCAGTATAATTTCGTAAAGGAAATCCTGTATAGTTTTATTTTCTTCAAATTCTGTGCGATTCAACCATACCTAATGTTGTTAAATAACAAGTAAAAATGTATATTAGACGGATACAATCTAAAGCATTCAATCTTTTTTTGATCGTCACTCCCCGAGGCAATTTTATAGCATGTAAATTGGGGTAGAAAATTAGAGAAATTAGAAAAAAATAAATTAAAAACAATTGGAAAGATCAAAAATTGTAAAAACAGTTTAAATTTAATATATAAAAAGACACTTGAGAAGCGACAAATATTGTTTTTTTTTTCAAAGAGTAAACAAATTTATAGTTTTTTGAATTCCAATGCAATAAAATCGCCATATATTTTAAATGAATTCAATCAATCTTTTAACTTTTTAAGGAAGATGTTTTTAAGTTTTTATATTTCGTGACATTGTGAATTAATTAGGTGTTTAGGCCCTTGTCGAATAAAATCATCTTTTGATAAGAAAACTAATCTAAAATCCCTATATGTATTAAAAGTACTGCCTGCCAAATATCGAATTAATCTTTGGTCAAGTATCTCTAAAAAAATTATTCCCATTTAGAAGTCATATACATTCATTCTATTTCATTGCATTTTCCTATTTTTCTAAAGATTTGCATTTTTGTCAATGGGCAAACTTATGATCGCCATGTGTCAGGAAACCAAACTGTAGATTGAACTCTAAACCTTTACAAAACAATAATTTATATTGTTATGATTAAACTTATACATAATTCAATTGATTTGGGATGGCACGGTGACTAAAACAGATCGCTTTTCTGTCAAATTTTTCGTCTCAATTTTACTAAAAATTTAAATGTTCGGTTTAATTTCATAAAGATTTTTTTCGTATAAACAGCAGGATAACATTATTTGGAATCTTTGATTTCAAACGACAGCTATACAGAGATCAATTTAATATTACTATTTATAACACCCATACCTTAACTGGACTTGAAAATTTTCAGCTGATCTATTGTGATATATCTTTAAAAATACATTCATTTTCTTTCATTTTCATTTTTCAATTCCTTTAACAATGATCTTTATCTATTATCGAGAATCTACAATATCATAGATAATCTATTAACGAGCATGTTTGAAATAAATAATTTTACAATTGAACCTATGAAATCTGTGATTGAGAATAGATAGATATTTGAAATGTAAACATTGATTGACGCAAAAAAGCAATAAACTTATTATATAAGCATTCAAAATTGTATTTTCTAAATTGAGTTAAACTGGTTTAAATCCAGATCAATTTCATTTGGGAAAATTACGAAATTTTACTTTAAATTAAATAAATCTGAATGTTTTATGAGAAAAATATAGATAACTCAATCAAGATGATAATGAATTTGACCTTTTGAGAATGTTCTCTGCGGGGGATTTATAGAATTATACTTCATCGAAATAGATCATTGTAAAGTAAAAGATAATTACAATTTCTAGGGAATTTGTAAGGACATTTCTTCTTATCATTCCAAGTGACCTATATTTTCATCCCTATATAATACAAAAAAGTTGACCGACTGTACCTATATCTATAGTATACATTTTTTTATTCTATTATATAATAAGAAATATATACCTAAATTTTTAATATCTAGGGTAATATATATTATATAATAATATTTAAAATTTATTATAGCCTTAGGTTTTAAAGTTGAGTTTTAATATTTATTTTTACAAAATTGACAATAAATAAAAAAAATCTATTAAATAAATGATATATGCGATGCAAAGGCAAACGATGATGATGATACATTACTCAAATACATTGTATATTAATGAAAAAAAAAATTCATTAAAATAAATAT
The DNA here is from genome assembly GCA_958336335.1 of Dilophus febrilis. Taxonomy (NCBI): domain Eukaryota; kingdom Metazoa; phylum Arthropoda; class Insecta; order Diptera; family Bibionidae; genus Dilophus; species Dilophus febrilis. Next base: position 41,423,981 of record OY284470.1, on the reverse strand, counting down.
AATAAATATAGCAATTTGATAAATTGAATAGATATTAAAAGAATTTAATGTGTTTTTAAATTCTTAAATTTTATATGTACCAATATTTCTATAATAGTAAATATTTTAGCAAATAAAGTAAATGAATAATAATAATAGTATATAAATATTCCATTTGGGAGGTTATAGGCGAATGTATTTCAATTAAATGTTTACATAAAATTCTTATATTAATAAAATGTTTTTCGTAATATTTATATTATTCTATTTTTTTTTTTAAATATACATAAATATTAAAAAATATATAAGAAGATTATTAAATTAAACATTGTGAAATGTAAATAGAATAAAAAAAAAAGTGTATATACCAGCAGCAATACGCATCGATATCTATCTCTAGTGTAATTTTAATTTTTTTTAATATTTCGATATAAATATATTTTTTTCCTCTCTAATAATATACCAACCAACCAACCAACACAACACAACAAGTGAATATATAGATTTTTGATTCTATTAATAAAATTACAATTTTTTGTAGAAAATGAAAACCTTTTTATAATAGAAATTGATTTTTTTTTTCTTTTTTTTATAAAATTTATATGTTTATATTATAATTTCTAAATATTTGGGGAACGAATAAATTTTATTTTTATGAATCACAATTAATATTGATAAATTATTTTAAATACAAAAATTTTTCGAAATTTTTATGCGGCTTCAATACTTTTTCGTATTTTAATTTTTTATTAATTATAATAAATAATAATAAAATTAATGTATAAAAACATTTTATTGAAAAGAAAAATATTTGTATATATTTATTTAATAAAAATAAATACTCTTTTTTTTTTTTTTAATGGATTTAATTTGAAAATATTTTCAATCAATTTTCTTATGGAGGTTGTTAAAACTTGATGAAATGCATTCAATTTTTTTGTTATTAATGAAATATTTTTTCAAAAGATCAATATTTGAAAAGAGTTTTTAAAATAAAAACTACAGCAAGGATATATATAAAAAATTCTTTCAAAACACAATCATTTGTGAATGAATCGTCGAATTTGTGAATTATTAAAAATTTATTATAAAAATACTGTGTTAAGTTAACAAAATGATTTGGTCAGCAAATTTACCAGATATCACACTCAGAAATTGATATGATTAAATTCTCCAAATAAAATATATGAAAAATCGTGAAAATCTCGGAAAATTCTCAATTCTGATCAAGTCCGTCCATGGAAAGCGCCTCGAATATTTTACAAAGAACATTTTAAATGTATTATAAATACTTTGTTCACATAACAAATCAGATTGATCGACGAATTTTCAACAAAAAAATCGCACTCACAAATTGATAAGATAAAATTTTCCATACAAAATATAATAAAAATCGTGAAAATCTCGGAAAATTCTTAATTATGATGCAGACTACCCAAGGGAATACTATTCAATATTTTGCAGATATCTTTTAAGATGTATTGTAAATACTATGTAAAGTTATCAAAGCAATTATTGGTCAACGAATTTTCAAGAAATCGTGCTCAGAAATTGATAATATAAAGTTTTCCATACAAAATACATTAAAAATCATGAAAATCTCGGATAATTCTCAATTCTGTTCAAGTCCGTCTATGGAAATCTCATCTAATATTTTGAAGAGATCTTTGAAAATGTATTGTAATTACTGCATAAAATTTTTAAAAAGATTGGGCAGTGAATTTTCAAGAAATCCCACACCGAAACTGATTTGTTAAAATTTCCCATATTAAATACAATAAACTTAGTGAAAACGTTGGGAAATTCTCAATTCTGATCAAGTCCGTCCATGGAAAACGCCTCTAATATTTTAAAGAGATCATTTTAAATGTATTATAAATACTTTGTTAAGATAACAAAAGGATAGGTCAGAGAATTTTCAAGGAATCGTACTCAGAAATTGATAAGATAAAATTTTCTATATAAAATACATTAAAAATCATCAAAATCTCGGAAAATTCTTAATTCTGGTCAAGTCCGTTCATGGAAATCTCATCTAATATTTTGTAGAGGTCTTTTAAGATGTATCATCAAAACTAAATAAAGTTTTCAAAGCGATTGGTCAACGGATTTTCAAGAAATCGTACTCAGAAATTGATATGATAAAATTTTCCATATAAAATACACTAAACATAGTGAAAACGTTGGAAAATTCTCAATTCTGATCAAGTCCGGCCATGGAAAGCGCCTAGAACATTTTTAAATAAATACTTTGTTAGGATAACAAAAGGATTGATCGGCGAATTTTCAAGGAATGGCACTCACAAATTGATAAAATAAAATTTTCCATATAAAATACATTAAAAATCGTGAAAATCTCGGTTAATTCTCAATTCTGATCAAGTTCGTCCATTGAAACCTTCTATAACATGTTACAGTGATCTTTTAAAATGAATTATAATTAAAGTATAAGATTTTAAAACTGTTTCTTCAACGAATTGCACTCAGAAAGTGATATGATAAAATTTTCCATTTTAAAATACATTAAAAATTGCGATTTTCTTGGAAAATTTTCAGTTCTCCCCAAATTTGTCCATGGAAATCCTATTCAATATTTTACAGAGACCATTCAGAATGCATTATTAATACCGTGATAAAGTTTCAAAACGATTGACCAACAAATTTACATGAAACCCTACTATAATCAGACATTAATTCGGTAAAATTAAAAAAAATTGTAAATAAAAAAAAGTATTGGAAAACTCTCATAAATCCTTAAAATTTAATAATTAAAATATTAGATTTAATATTTTATTTCCTTGAAAACAAAAAATAAATAATTATGTTAATTTATATACCGCATAAAATGCCATCAAATGAATATGTATAATGATTTTTAAAATTAAAAAAAAAAAATACAACCACTTTATCATGTCCCTTATTATTAGAACCTCATATATTAAATATTAAATATATACGTTTTTTTTATTTAATTACATGTATATTATCCCTTGAGAATTATACACTTTTTACCTATATAAAATATACAATATACATATGTGTGTGTGGTGAGCCGTGGTTAAAATAAAAAAAATATATGATAATTATATAATTTACATGACGACGGCGGCTTTTTCACACACAAGTTATATAATATATACTTATAAAAATTACTGTATATACTATATATACTTGAATTTGAATAATATTAATTGAATTTTATATATTTATAATTATCCATATCATCATAGATCCCTTAATCAGTGCAATGCATATACCAAAAATAAATAAATGTATAGGTTTATAAAAAAAAAATTGAGTTTTCGCAATCACATGAGTATAATAAAGATTATCCTGTCCTGCATATTCTAAATCCCTCTCATGCAACGAATTCATTCTATATTTATTTTTTATATTTTTTTCTTTTATATTATGTTATGTAATATATAGAAATAAATCTGGTATACTTGTGAAAATCGAAAAATGCACTTATGTATACATATATATAGAATTGTGTACATATGATTTTATATAAAGGAAAGGAAAAATGACATGAATTTTGATTATTTTTCTTTCTTTCAATGGCAGCATATCCTCAATATACTTATATACCTTTACTGATATATATGACTATTATATCAGTTACATAATATATTTATTCATTCCATTTGCAAAGTGATTATACATTCATTATATATATAAAGAAATAAATATAAATGTAGGTACTTATGTATATAAATTTAAATGTTAATTTAACAACGTTTACATATATCCATATAAATAAATATAAGTATTAAATGAATATACGATACATATAGATAGAGTGTAAGAGGTGAGGTATTATATGTATATATTCAAGATCCATCCTATTCAATATATTCACATCCAATATATTAAATAGGACAATTTAAATTGTTGTATAAATAATTAATATGATTTGTGAAAAATTCATATAAATATATAGTATTATATAGAGGGTATTTAGCATATAGAAAAATAATCTGTTAATTGGATTTTAATCCTTGATAATATTAATTTTAAATAAATCATTTTGAAAAATTAATTAATTAATCACAGATTGCAATATAGTCGTAACATTTGTACTAAGGTAAAATTCACTATTTATTTTTAATATTAGCGTAAATGAATGTTTTTTTTTGACAAATTTAATAATCAAAATTCAAATTCTTCTAATACCAAGTCAGATTGTATTAATTTTTTGAACACAAAAAACTCTAGACCAAATTGATTTTCTGTTTAGTTCAAATGAAACTTACGATTATTTTAAATAAAATAAATTAAATGTGAATTACAATATACAAATTTCCTTTAATTTTTCAAACAAATATTGTAAAACCAATGTTTTAACATCCCTTTGTTTTACTTTTCCCCACACTCATTAAGAATTATTTTTATCTATGAAATTTTTCCATTTTCTTTCGCTCGTTCGATTTTATCCGTTTTTCCGTTCAAAAACTACACGATCAATTTGGCTTTGGATTTACAAAGGTCCTTTTTTATGATAAAGCCAGTTAAATTCGAAAATGGGATATGTTTGAAATTTTAAGTGATAAACCAAATCCCCTATTTCTACCACCGTTCAAAATTTGATTCTTCCTCTGTTTCATATATATGTTTTGCTGGTACATATCCTCAATTTTCATTTTATATACAAAATATATTATAGTAAATAAATTTGAATAGAATATAACATATATAGACTATAGTTGCATAATAAAATATATATATACTAATAAAAATTTTGTGTGTATATCATACATTTTCATATCCATAAAAATATAACAAAATAGACGATATGTTGATTTTAATTAGTGTTTAATTTAACATTCCATATATTGTATATGTAGTATAATAATATATTTATAGTTACATGTTTTATATACAATTGTAAAAGTGTTATCAATCTTATATATAGATATACCTGAGTGTAAATGACACGGTCGAATTATTTATTTATATGCGGAATATATAATTAATAATAAAATTTCGTGTTTAGATATATATATATATATATATATGACATATGTATATATCATCTATAAAGGTATATATAATATATGTGTAGCATGAATTTTTTAATTAATATTTTTAATTTTATGATAATTGATGTGTTTGTGATTGTGATTGTATATAGTGCAGTTAGATTGGTACAATATTTTATAGACTCAATAACTTTTGGTAATCCCCCCAGCAATAAAAAAACTAATCAAAAGCATATTAAAGCGAAGTATATTAAAAAATAATGAATAATAATGAGCTTCTAGTACGTACCGAAACCTCATCAATTGTGTATATATGCGGATATATACTGATTCTAATATAACAGTTTTTGTTAGAAATTATAGAAAATTAATTAAAATCCTTTTACTAATTAACATAAATTGTAAATTTTCCAAGTTTTCCCGATATGTAATGTATTTTATGAGGAAATTTTACCTTTTATAAGTGCAATTTTTTTTAGAAATTCTTCCCCAAATTGTTTAGAAAATTTAATACAATCATTATATAATGCATTAAAAAAGATTTCTGCAAAATATGAGATAGGGTTTCCAATGACGGATTAGATTAATATTGAGAATTTTCCGAGGTTTTCCCTGTTTTTGGTATATTTTATATAGAAAACTTTACCATATCAATTTCTGTAAGCGATGTCTTGAAAATTGGTTTACCAATCGTTTTGAAAATTTTTATACGGTATTTATAATCCATTCAAAATGATATGTGTACAATTTTGAATGAGGTTTCCTTGAACGGACTTACATAGAATTGAAGTTTTTCCCAGAAATTCAAGATTTGTATTGTAATTTACATGAAAAGTTTGTATTTCTGAATACGATTTCCTTTAAAATTCGTTGGCCAATCGTCTTAAAAATTGTTATTCGTAATTATAACAGCTTTCTAACAGATCTGTATAAAATATTGAATGAGGTTTCCATGGACAGGCTTGCTCAAAATTATGAATTTTCCGACGTTTTTCTTATTTTTGGTATATTTTCTATGAAAAATTTTATCATATCAATTTGTAAGTAGGATTTCTTGAAATTTCTTTAATAAATCTATTTGAAAATTTATTACAATTTATTTATAATGTATATTAAAGATGATCTCTAAACAATCAAAGCAAAAGTTTCCTTGGTCGGGCTTAATGAAAATTGTAAATTTTCCAAGTTTTTCATATATTTTATATTGAAATTTATTATTAAATCATTTCCTAAGATATGTGTAAAATATTGGATGGAACATTTTAGGACAGACTAGGACTAGAATTGAAAATTTTCCGAGATTTTCACGATTTTTAATATATTTTATATAGAAAAATTGATTTCTGAGTGCGAATATTTGAAAATTGGTTCAATAATCATTTTGAAAACTTTATACAATATAGTTATAATACATTTTCAAAGATCTCTCTATGATATTGAATGAGAATTCCATGGACGAACTTGATCAGAATTGAGAATTTTCCAAGCTTTTCCCGATTTTATTGTATTATATTTGGAAATTTTTACCATATCAATTGCTAAGAGCGATTTCTTGAAAATTTGTTAGGCAATGATTTTGAAATGTTTACACGACATTTTCTAAAAGATATCTGTAAAATATTGAATGAGATTTACTTCGTGCAGATTTATGATGGTCAGGATTGAGGTTGAGAATTTTCCGAGGTTTTCATGATTTTTTATGTGTTTTTATGGAAAATTTTGCAAAATCATTTTCAATTCAAATTGTGCAATTTCTTGAATGTATACGTTGATAAATCGATTTGAACATCTTTAAGGGGTATATTTAAAATGTGTATTAAAGACGATATTTAAAAAATATTGGCTAAGGTTTCCTTGGACGGACTTGATCAGAAAGGAGAATTTCCCAAAATTTTCATTTAGGTATTTATATGGAAAATTTTACCATATCAATTTCTGATTGCGATTTCTTGAAAATTCATTAAACAATCGTTTTGAAAATGGTCCACGCAGTATTTATTATGGAATATAAACACGATCTCTGATAAATATCGAGATTCCCTTGGAAAAATTGTTTCACAATTTAAATATGATTGTAATTTCACAAAAATTATCGATTTCATTACAAGAAAATTGTATTGGATATTTTCATCTCTCATCGTATATAATTCGATTTGTAATAAAATATACTGACAAAAATTTAAAACCAACAAAATGAATAATAATTTTTTTCCAATTTTACGTTCAACGATAAACTTTAAAAAAAAAAGTGTATATATTTATTTATGTTATATCGTTATATGTATACGACGAGAAGTAGATTTATGATATAAACGTATATAAATAAGAAAAACATTGATGGTGTAGTAATATTTTGACATTGCTAACCCATAATATAAATATATATATATATATATATATATATATGATATATACTTGAAATGTGGACAGACACACAACAAACACGTTCATCAATTTCATTTTTTTAGTTTTTTACTATGTGAAAATGAAACATGTAAAATTTCACTCTTATTTTTAATTTAGGTTTGAAAATTTGCATATAAATTAACCCACGTTTTTTGTTTTTGTTTACCAATATTTTTTTTTTTTTTTTGTGATTGCACGACGACGATGAATAATATATATTTGTGTTTTTATTGTTTTACAAATTGAATATATATATTTATATACTCGATTGCTTTTATTTGATATATTTGAATGTTTAATTTTATCGTGTATTTATACTATATAAATAATATATATGGTAGATTCTCTATAATATGCATTTGTTATGGCGATTTTTTGTTTAAGAAAAATGAAACCCTATCATTTTGAAATGTTGCATAAATTATATATTGGATATACTATATACAAATTGGTGTATCATTTACATTCCATAGCAGTGTTTCATAAATGTTAAAAGTCATAGAGATATTATAGATTATAAAGATAATTTCGCTCCAATGATACATTAAAACAAACAGATTTTGATACCATAAGTTGGTCCTATTTTTGAAATGTGATTTCGGTTTAGGCTTGATGGCAATAGAATTTCCCAGTTTCTCAGAGGTAAACCAATATTCTATATCTTTTCTTTAACTATTTTAATTTGTATTTCTATATTACAGAATATATATTAGAAAAAAGAATTCTTCTATCAAAATTAAAACTAATCATGAAATATTTTATTTTTCAATTTAAAAGTTTAAATTAATATTAATAGATTAATTTACATCTGTAAATATAACTTAATATAGGACATATGTATTTATATATTCATATATCTAATATATTAGCTGTATAATTATTTAATTAAATTGATGTTATTTACATAGAAAAAATAGTTTTTATATCTATATTATAGTATATAAGGTAGAATGAACGTAAAACAAAAAAAAAATTATCTCATACCTTTACTATTTTTTTTTTTATGTACTATACAACAAAATATGTATTGTATATAATAAATTAATGGTACATTTTATGCATAGATAAACAACACAGAAATATGAACATCAGGATGTTATATACATTCATTTATTATAAACGAATAGTCAGCATATTATACTTTTTTTTTTATATCAATAAACGTTCCGTAAACTGGGGGTAATGGAAATATAATAGTTCAAAAACATATTCTAATTATTCTCAATATAAGTAATTTTCAATATTCATTTTAATCGATAAACTTTTAATTGTTATTATGAAATTTTATTTTTCTTAACCAAATTTCTTTTCTCACACCACGACCAAAAATTACTTGCTTCACTAGTAAACAACAAAGTAATTTAAAGTTATTGTATAATACAAAAAAAACCACTTGTGTAATGATTTCAATCATATACGGTTTCTTAACTGGGTGATTTAGACAAATCCTAAGGACAGAACTTTATATAGACATTTTTGATTCATTAAAGATATTTAAATTTTATTTAAATACCCCTGTTTATTAATACATTCAATGAAATTTAAATGTATTAATAAACAGGGGAGAGTCAATCAACTAAGCTTAGCATTTTACAAAAGACAAACCAAATAAATTCCCTGGGACTTCCGAATGTTAGGATATTGAATAATGTCAACCTTTCATTGTATAAATAATCAGGCAGTATTGAAAGAACGTTGAATAGGATAAATATGAATACATGAAAAAATTCTTCATATGAAAAATAACTAAAGGTCAGATAGTCCAAGGAAAAAGGACTGAGGATAAGGAAAAATCCATATAATAATAAACAATCTACATCCCAGAAAACTATATTTTGTTCAGAAGCAATTCTTTTAACATTCTTTCAAAATATGACACGTAAGTGAAGAAATTAAATATGACTGAATACATGACACAAAAAGCTTATTTTTGGATAATTAGATCATTTTGTTAAAGTCACTAAAAATGCAATCTATAATGGAAAAATCTAAAATCTAAACAATAAGAAACAAAATTTAGTAGATTTTCGGTCGTAGATCTACACGTCTATAGAAAACTATTTATTGTTCGGAGCAAATAATCGACTTTATGTATATTAAAAGATTAACAATTCAAATAGTTTTGTCATACAGATATCCGATAGGAACATCCTATAGCAATCCTATAAAGTTATGATACAGATCCTTTTCATCCTCGTCTTTGTATATACAAATAAAGGAATATTTCCATGAATTAGGAGGCATTAGATGTTTTGTTCTTTGATAAGAATTAAAAGTTCTAATCCAGAATTAGAGGTTTTTATTAATAAGATAGTGAATAAGGATAATGTAAGGCAGTCGCAGCGCAATTAATATGGGCTTTAAGTATATCGTTTTGTTTGTAATAGTACAAATTTCCCTGATTAAATGATTAAAACATTAGATATTTTTCTAGTATTAAAGTAAAATGGCAATTGACAGAGTTCTGGCAATCATGTTTTGAAATTAGACATATTAGAATAAAGTATCACAACTATATAACCAGTTTCAATTGTCATAAAAAAGAAAAAAATGTTTATAGTTTGGGGATATTTCCCTAAAATAGATTTAACTATTGAAACTTTATGCAATGCATAGATTATTTGATTTAGTATTTGATTATCCATATAATAAAAAGGGCAGCAAATAATAATAAACGTAAATCAGTCAGAATTGGTAGAAATTAAGTAAAGTTAATGTTCGCCAAAGGAATTTCTTATTATAATTTACGAATATACTTTTCAATTCATTATGTCCTAATACCTAATTTATTTAAATAGGAAATAAACTTCAAAAAGAAACGAACCATTAAATTATAAAATACCATTACAGAAAACTTTAATTTAGTCGATTCGGGTGATGAAGGTCCAAAACCAATTTAATAAAAGACGTAAAAGTGAATTAATTTTATTGATTAATAATCATTAATCATAGGTTGATTTCCCATTGTATAACTTGTATAAGAATGTTAGAATGTTAGAGAATTTGTGAATGTCTCATAACTTTAAATAGAATAGATTGGATTTAAAGATTACGTTAAAAAGAATTCTCATTGATTTATATTGCAAAGTGTCAAACCTCAAAGCGGTTTCTAATAAATGTTGTTTATGCTTTTATTTTCCGAGGTTCTATAACATAACGGAAAGATATTTGAAAAGAGATCAGAACAGGTACAAAAAGACTTTCAAAATTGTGAATTTGATAATAAACTACTATGAGAGATGACTTTAGAAGAATTTTGTAACAAATGTAAATATTGGATTTATCCATATTCAAAATACGGTTAAAATGGGTTGATGATTTGTTAGGATTACGAATCACTGCGTAGATATGAATATCTAATGTATGATTTTATATAAATCCATATAGTAATATATATACAATATACATGTAATGATTGTAATGTAATTTTATATTTGATTTTTTATATACAGTCATATATTCATATATTATTTTATATGCTTTATAGTTCAGCATATGTAGACAACATTTCGTATATCTTCTATACATATGGTGTCCCAGTAGAGTAGCTATAGCCCCAACGCATAAAACATAATCGTGGAATATTTCTAGCAAAAAATCGTATAGTATTGGGGGGGGATCTAATGTCAACCCCTAATCGGGAGTTTCAGGGTGTTGACGTTCATTAAACAATTACAAAATTGACTTTCATTTAAAAACATTTTTCTTATTAACAATTATTTGTAAATCTGGTGGCGTTTAATAGTGAAACTACTTCTGAAATATGAGTCAATAGAATTTTAGAGGAAAAACGATTTTTCGAACCAAAATTTATGAAAATTAATAATTTTTCTTTCTTTGAGTTCTTACTTCTAAATTGGAAGGCCGAAATCAAAAAAATGTTCATCAATGCTAAATTAAGGGTATAATTCAATTAGCTTATGACCTATATTGATTATTCTAAGTTAGTAAATAGTTTACATTCTCTGAATGTATAGATTTTTTGAATGCAAGCTAATGTTCAACACCTTGGAACTCGATATATAGGGTTTGAAGTTAGATCCCTACATGATATTTTTTTTTAATTGAAATAGTTCATTATTTTGGGGCTATAGCTTATGAGACACACCGTATATATAGATATAAATACAAAAAACATAATTATTTTAAAATATATAATGCAGTCATCATAAAATGATAACGAAAATAAAGGTTAGTCACGCAAACAGATTCTGTAATTGTGTAATTAATTATCCAAATTGCAATTATTGAAATCTATTTACATATAGATAATATATTATAATAAATAATAATTAATAATGTTTTTGTGTTAATTATATAATTTTCAATATTTGTATGCGAGCGAATGAACATCGAGTCAATTTTTTTTTAATATATGCATATTTATTATATACAAATATATAGATTAAAATAATTGCAAACGCAAGTTTACATTTCATATTTGATTATTTAATTAAAAAAAATGGTCAATAGAATCGTTTAAATATAATTAAATGATTTTAATATCATTTTTCTATATACATATATCAAAATATAGTTTGTAATTTTAAGAATTTAAGAAAAACCATATCATTTTACATATAATATAAATAGAATAATCAATCATTAGTGGATGTTAGTAAAACTAAAAAAAACTATACAAATACTATAAATAAAACTATAAATTAAAATTGATGGCGCACTTATAAATAAACTTAAATTAATTAAAACTACCCTAACAATAAGCCCAATAAAGATTTATGACAACGATAAATGGGAATGGGGGTCCTCAAACAGACCAGAGCTATATTGGGATGGGAAGAAGTACTTGGCGCGTAGTCGGTCCGCTGTAGGACTAGAGGGCTTGACCCAAGTACCCCCTGGTTATAGGATTTTTAAAATGATAATTGGCGCCTTTCTCAGACATAGAATGCTAAGTGGCAAGACCCAATTAATGTTCATTTTTTTTTGTAATATATATGTATAGGATAAAGTATTGTAAAGTAGTCAGTCCATTAATGAGAACTGACCGCTTACAATAACTTTTTTTTATGGGTATAAAAGGAAAAATAGGACAAATTATTTATAATAAAAAATTGTTTATATAATCAATATACAAAATAGGGGTTAGTAAAAAAATATTAGTTTGAGTTCATGATAGATCTTATATAATGTGTTTGCGTACAAAAAGAATATAAATTAGTTATTAGTTTTTTACTTATTTCCCCATCACCAAATTTCAAAAAAAAAATTAATGTTTTTTTTAGTTATGAAGCTAATTAGTAAAACAGAAAGCAATTAGGATATTTTTCGTTGTGTTGTGACTGTAATTTATCATGAACTCTAAAAAGGATTATATTTCTATATAAAAGAAAATAAAAAATAATTAAAACATTTATCATAATGATTTATTTATGGTTTATTTTTGGTTTGTAATTAAATTGCGAATGTGAAAAATTTAATAAATTGATTTTAATAATTCAAGTTATGAAGATCAAATACAATTGTATTAGAAAAATTTAAATGTTTAGCTAATCGCGAAAAAAAATTGACTTTATATAATCTTAAATACAATGAGATATAGCAAAAAAAGTAAATAAAATAAAACCTTTTCAATCCTCTTAAAAATCGCAATAAATTGAATTAATTTTTTGAATGTTTTTTTTTTTAATTTCCTATTTTCTTTTATAATAGAAATATAATATTTAAAATAAATTTTTTCTACTCACTCAATTGTGTTGGAATTTATAAATTCGTAAAGTTGGCAGACAAAAATCACACTAACCTGAACGGAGAAAAAAAACGAGAAAAATTTATCAGTTAATATAATTATTATTATTATTATTATTATTTAACAACTAATGATGCATGTAAAATGCCAACATTAGTTTTTAATAAGCACTATGGCTGCTAGGGCCTTTGGCTTTTACCGGAATTAGAAATCATTAATATTATAATTATTAATGTGATTTTAATAATGATGATGAGTATTTGTTATATACTTTCATATATAATTGCGAGTATGTGTGTGTAGTAGACTTTGTAAATCTTTGGCTGCGTCCGACACAATATACCAAAGATATTCATTAATTTGATCCCAATGAATAAATGGTGACTTAGTTCATGAATTCAAATCATAAAAAGCACAGAAAAAATTTTCCGGCTAGGATTTGAACTCGTGACCACCCGCAATTGGGTTGGATGCTTTATCAACGGCACCACCAAGTCGTCCTAATATAATTATAATTTATCTACTTGGTGCATATTTTCTTAAAGTATATAATAAAATTATTTTCATTTACCTGATTGGACTTTTATAAAATGCCCAACTGATGACAGCAAAGCTGATTGAAAAATCACCAACCAAATAACAAAAACAGCAAACATTTTGAAAATTTTCCGCTTGACGATGAAATGGATTGGGAAAAAGAATTTTCCTGTAATTAATTCGCACTGTAAAATAAAAAGAAAAAACGAATATAAATTTAATTAATTTATATATTAGATATAAGACAATTAAAATAACTTATAAATTTTTTGGAAATAAACTAAAGAAAAAGGAATGTTTTGAATTAAACTGCGACATTTTTCAGATCAGACAAATTGAAATTGTTCAATTCAGTAATTTATTTTAGTAGGTTTATTTTTTTGTTCATTACAATGGCAGAATCGGTTTAGCGGCCGTTAAATCTCTTAGTTCTATTTCAATGAATCACTTAAACATTGTCATGAAATCACCTAATCAGACGATGAATCTATGATGGATTGAATACATTTAAGTGATTTTGGATGGTCAAACTGTAATAATAATATGTTGATTAATTTATGAAATTTTGAAAATAAAGGCAAAAATATGAGAGAAAAAATAACTTAAAAGCAATAAGACAAAATCTGCGGTTTCAAACAATTGTCCAAGTTGCACTTTAAGTGGATGAGTCTTTAGATTTTAAATAAGAAGAAATGCTTAATTTAAATGACTGATAGTCATCATTAGAAGCGCGAAATACTAGCTCTGGGATAGTATTCCATATGGTAAAAGGTAAAAGGTAAAAATTAAATACTTTAAGGTGTTAATTTACTGGGAATTTGCAAAAATTAGATTTTGCTTGATTTTTTCTTCAATTTCCTTCATTTCGAATATTCTTTGAAAAAAAAAAACGATTTTCCAAAGTTATTCAGAGTATGAAGGAAGAGAATCTATATCAGGACTGTTTGTCCCGCTTTCCGCCAATTAATTCAGTGTAAAATAGATTAATGGATTTAGTTTATCTTGGCGTTTATCAATTGTATTTTACTATTTTGTATAAAAAAGAGTTTAAGAAGACGAACAGAGGGTCACTTAAATGATTCCAACAAATCTTATGTTATTATATATTTGAATGTATGAATATCTTTTTTATTTAAAACTTTGAATAATTCTATAATAATGAAAATTATTTATTTATTTACAGATACGATTAATTATACGCGGCCGAATATAAAATTGATATTTAATTAACAATAAAAAATACCAATCACTTGCGTACCTCCTTCACCTTCAACCACGTGAAAAAATATATAAAATCATTTATTTTTAATGAATGTCTAATGATATTGTTATTTTGAATACGAAAAGAAAAAGCCACACACACATCAATGCGGCAGATATATATGGTCATTCGGATATAAATAAAATAAATTATTATTGACCATGAAATGGATTTTTCAAATGACACGGTTTCAGGACCGAATATTGAAATGGTTTGTACGCAAGGTACCGAATGGCTAACATTTTGGGGTCCCGAAGTTATATGTAATATTACAGATATACTATCATCATCATCATCGTCTGTGGACGATCCATTCAATGTAAAAAATGTTAATGATACAATGACCACGGATTATGATTCATATTCAGAGGTGATTTCAAATATCAACAGTAATGTAAACAATACAAATCTATTTAAATGTATATTACAAGAACGAATTATCGATATTTATCAGGCAAAATTTTTATGTACATCAATACGACAATTATTTAATCAATGTATTTACAATACATCAGTTATAATTAGTAATGTATTAAATCCAGTATCGGAAATCCATTTACTATTACCAAATATGCAAAATATTTTTAATACATTTTTCATAAATAATATTCAAACAAATATAAATAATTATACGGCAGCAAACGTGTATTCCTCCGAAATTGAGAAAATGGAAATGGAATCAATACATAATAGACAAGAATTACCATTATTGGATATAACATCCATTGCAGCCAAATCATTATCAAATGATTATTTTTGTGATTCAACATACCAAATATTAAATTGTCATAATTTAAATTTAAATAATTCATTTTATGAAAATGAAACATTTGATTTAATTAATTCAACATTTATTTCATCATTTAAATGTTTTTTAAATATAAATTATTTTACAACAATTTATGATCGATTATTGGCATCCATAATAACAACAACAACGTCAACAGTGTCAACAGTGTCAACGGCAACAACGACCACCGCCACCACCACCACCACCACAATTACAACCCCAACAATTGATAGTGGTACAGAACCGTCGGTTATCATAACCGATAGTAGTACCAGTAGTGGTATATCATTATTATCGATGTTATCCACGTCCATAACAGAATTTACAAATGATTTAATTTTAAATAATAATTTTAGTTCATCAATTGATAGTTTAATTTTAAATAGTAATATAGATAATAATACAAATAATATTAATATTAATATTAATAATAATAATAATACCATTCAATCACCATATGATTTAAGTTATATTTTAGTGAAAAATTACGATTGGAGTTTTTTATTTGTGATAATTTTTATATTTGCCGGTGGATTAGGAAATATTTTAGTATGTTTAGCTGTGGCACTCGATCGACGATTACAAAATGTTACAAATTATTTTTTATTTTCATTGGCCATTGCCGATTTATTGGTTAGTTTATTTGTGATGCCATTGGGAGCGATACCATCATTTTTAGGTAAATATACATAAATATCTAAGATCATATTTAAAATTTTTATTATTTTTTCAATGCGTCTACTAAATATAAAAATATGAATGTTTATCTGTCTGAAACATCTACCAAACACTTTTTTTCAGGTAAACACTTTTTTATCATTCCGTTGGAAAATTATACAAAATTTCCAATTTCCAAAATTTCAAAACAAACAAGTTGTAGATAATTTTCAGATTAGATTAGCCATTTCTTTATAAAATCATATATCCAATTTATTGTAAAAATTATACAGAATTTTATTTAGAAAATTGTATGGAATTTAATTAAAATAAAATAATGAAGAAATTAATTCAGAAAATTATAGAAAATTTCTTTTGGAAAATTATCCAGAATTTAGTCAAGAAAATTATACAGACTTACTCCTCTATATATAGAAAAACTTACAGAATCATTCCTCTATATAGAAAATTATACACAACAATTCTCGATTGGAATTGAAAGGAATATTTCGTTTAGAATATTATATAAATAATGTCCCATTAAAAAATTAATAGATAAAACTTTCTTTATATAGAATCATATCCGATTTACGGAAAAAAATTATACAGATTCTACTTGTTAATCGAATTGTAAAGAATTTCCTCCAGAAAATTATTCAGAATTTCCCAAGCGGAAAATACACAAGTTTCTCACAAAATAATCCCAAATTGTAGAGAATTTCATTCGAAAAATTGTAAAGAATTTCCCCTAGAAAATTATAAAAAATTGTCTATCGATAGTTATACAGAATTTTCTTTAGAAATCCATACAAAATTTTATTTACACAATTATAAAGTATTTCATTTAATAATGTATAAAAATTTCCTTTACCATAAGGAATTTCTTTTAGAAAACTATAAGCAATTTCCTTTAGAATAAGGCATTTACTTTAGAAAATTATTAAACATTTCCTATAACATTGCCAATTATAGAGAATTAATAATAAGTTTTATTTTAAGTGTATTTTTGTTATAAGTTCTGGGGTAGTATAAATGTTCAAAATAATCCGAATCGCTCATATATCAAATTGGTGATGTTGAAATATAACTATACAAACATTTTACGGGGTGCAATAATATTGTATATAAAAAATTAAAAAGGGGAACTAAAATGGATCTTCCTCTCGGTCAGATGATTTGAAGTCCACTAAACCTAGATCCATATATTAATGAACTTTTTCCCTATACTCATGTCATTATATGGGGGAAAGAATTGTAATATGTCATAAAATGTTTTAAATTCTAATAGAAATAGACAAAATTTATGACGGCCGTCAGTACTCATAATAAGTTTCCTTTATTCAGTTTTAAAGACAGTAAAAAAAATCCTTGTTTTTTTTATTTTGGAAACCATAAGAATTCACCAAAAGGAGGTAAATCTAAAGTGTATGTTGAATGTGCAGCAATTTCATGGAATAATTTATAACCCCCACAGCATATAGCAAGGAATTTTATAGTATGTGAATGTAACTCTTTTTTAGGCCCTTCAGTTTCAGAGTGTTCTTCATCATTTCCACCCTCGTCGTATCAATTACAACAAGAACTTGTATATTTCAACAAGAACTTGAAATTTCTAATTGAAAAATCAGATTAAAAGTTCACGAAATGTGACTAGAAAGATTTAAATTAACAGAATAGGTTTTATAAATGCCCAATAAATATATGTTCATTAAAATTATTGTTAATAATTATTCGAATCATTTCAATTTTTAAGGGTGAAATTTTTCAGAAATGGTATATATTTTAAGGGTGAATCTTAAGCGAAAAATGATGAATTTTCCGAATTTACAATAATATTTGGGGGTGTCCATACAAAAAGTCTATGTAAAATGACAATTTTTAACATTTTCCGATTTTTACTATAGAATTTGTTCAATAACCCTATTTGCTTAATAAAGCAAGTTTTTAGAGAATTTAATTATCTTTCCAACGAATCCAGCCCGGTTATTGTATCTCAATTGGTTCCAAAGTTATAGTGTTTTTACTACACCTCTTATATTATAAAAAATGATTTTTTTTTAACTTTAATTAGTAAAAATGAACATCGAATCATTTCAATTTTTAAGGGGGAAATTTTTCAGAAATGGTATATATTTTAAGGGTGAATCGTAAGCGAAAAATGATGAATTTTTCGAATTTACAATAATATTTGGGGGTGTCCATACAAAAAGGCTATGTAAAATCACAATTTTTAACATTTTCCGATTTTTACTATAGAATTTGTTCAATAACCCTATTTGCTTAATAAAGCAAGTTTTTCGAGAATTTAATTATCTTTCCAACGAATCCAGCCCGGTTATTGTATCTCAGCTGGTTCCTAAGTTATAGTGTTTTTACTATACCCCTTATATTATAAAAAATGATTTTTTAACTTTAATTAGTAAAAATCAACCTCAAATCATTTCAATTTTTAAGGGTGAAATTTTTCAGAAATGGTATATATTTTAAGGGTGCATCTTGAGCGAAAAATAATGAATTTTCCGAATTTACAATAATATTTGGGGGTGTCCATACAAAAAGTCTATGTAAAATGATAATTTTTAACATTTTCCGATTTTTACTATAGAATTTGTTCAATAACCCTATTCGCTTGATAAGGAAAGTTTTTAGAGAATTTAATTATCTTTCCAATGAGTCCAGCCCGGTTATTGTATCTCAATTGGTTCCTAAGTTATAGTGTTTTTAGTATACCCCTTATGTTATAAAAACTATTGATCATTTTATCATACAATGACCGTGTATTTATTTAAAGAAAAGAAATTATGCGAATTAAAATAAAAAAATGTTTAAATTTGTTATAAAATGATAATTAATAATATTTTACATATTTGAGTATATAAAATAGTCAATACACAACGAAATAGTATATATAAATATCATTTCATTTCCGATCCAAATATAATTTATATAAATTTTTGTGTCTATTGGAAAGAATATATGTACATAGAGAATAAAATATATAGCAACAGCTATATAATATTATATAGATTTCAATTTCATTTACGCAATCATAATCATATAAATATAAATATTGTATAAATTGAATATTTTGAAAAATTTATTTGCAAAATTTAAATATTTAATTTTAAAATGATATATATATATACATAAATATTTAATGTAAACATACAACAAACGCTGCCGTCGCATTGATTTTTTTTTTTATTTTATTTTATTTATTTTGGGAATGGATTGAAAAAATACAAAAAAAAAAAAAAATAGCAATATTTATACAGACAAAATTCTATTTTATTTTTTTATTGTGAATATATAAAACGAAAAAAAAAAAAATTTGACAAACGTTCAAAATAAATAAAAAAAAAATGTAAAAAGGAATAAAATCCACATGAGACATGCGACGAATATGAAATGATAATGCTAAATTATATATATATATATTTATTTTGTGTTATATTTTATAAATATTTATATAGAATCCTAGGAATCCTACATATACCTTTTTTTAGATAAAAATTATGCATTAATAGGTAAAATTAGTAAAAAAAAAAAATAAATCATTTTAATGGGTTTTTATTTATAAACATTTTTTTCCAGACAAAATGAAATATTTTCTAGTTTAATTGAAACCTACACCGTTTTTATTTAAATTACATTTCAAAAATATTAATTTTTTTTTTGTACTCTTAAACTCTAAAATTAAAACTATATAATGGCAGGGGGTTTGAATTTGTCCCGATGACTTAAACACGATATGCTATATTCTAAAAAGGAACATGAATAAAAATAAATAAATTTTAATACGAAAACCAAATTGATTCATATAAAATTTTCCAGAAAATCCAAATTTTTAACATTTAAAATATTTTCGAATGAATTTTCTTTAATTTTCCCGTTTCCTTACATAATTTACGCATAAATAAATCAATTCATTAAATTTCAATTAAATCAATTAAAGGAATAATATATTTTCTTTATAAAATAATTCTATTGCTTTCAGATCTTTCAGAATATCTTATCTCGTTTTTGGGTCATCAAGACAAATTTTCTTTTGTTTTTGGGTCATCAAGACAAATTATGAACTTATTAAAACCTATTGATGGCAAATCATTTTTACAGTAAAGGTATATATATACTCATTCTCATAAATAAATAAATTTAAGATCCATTCAATTTCTGGATTACTAGGAAGATGTTATTTTAAAGAATTTGTCTGAATTTGAAACTTCAACTCTTATATATACTATATACAGCTCTGTTAGAACAAAACATTATTGCCATTAGAGATTTTTGGGTTAAAATTGATAGAATTAGAATTGGAAAAATGTAAATTAATATAACAAATTTAGTGTTTTATTTGTTAATGGAAAAAGAGCTCTTAAACTAGAGAATTTTAATTCAAAATAGTGGCTAAATTATTTGAATAACCAAAAATCACATCAAATTTGAAACTATGATGTTCAAAAGAAAATAATTCTAACATCAAAAACCTAATATTAATATCTGTTCCGAGTCCTTGCAAATTATACTCTATAACAATTAACTTTAAAATATGATGATGAAGTTTCTGCGATCAATTGCCATATAATCCATCGTTTTTTTTAGGTGATTGTAAACAAAATATTCTTCAAATTTAATTGCTATATAAATTCATTAAATTAACAACAAATTTGAATATTACCTTTATTATTGTTTTAGTTAAATGAAGAAACTAAACTACTATATATAAGCAAATAAATCGAATAATATGTTAAAGAATTCTTGTCTCATTTTTCCTTATCATATCTTTTGATAAAAAAATAAACCGATTTCCATGCGGTTTCTTTTACCAAAATATTACCAAGGTAATGTCCAAAGCACGTTAGAAATCTATGGATCTATATAAAAGATTAGAATTCCCTTAAACCAAAATGAATTACTGCTAGGTACCTTTCAATAATTAAAGATTTAGGATGGTTTACTTTTTGATCTCAAGTATAGCAGATGATCGCAAAAAAGACACATATTTTAAGAAGTAAAGTTCCAATTATAAATAACATTACAAATTATCAATGTAAATTGAATATCCTAAACAATTATCTTATATAGTAAAGATGAGGAAGCTTATGATGATGATCAATTCCTAACGAGTACGGATTATGAATACACAAAGAGGTTTCTGTTCTAAAACATTTATATAATTTCAACCGACAATTGGTTTGAGGAGAGCTCGACAACGACAACTTCTGTTGTTGGTTTTATAATTTGTTGCTTATTACGGTGTCGGTAATTAGCTGGACGACCAAACAGCATGCGAAAACCTATACAATATAAAACAGAAAATCCTGTTTAATTTAGAGACGAAAATCTGAAGGAAAATCTTGATAATTTTGTAAACTGTGAATTTCTTTTTAATTTGCTTAAGAAAATTCTGTTTATTTTGTTAAAGGAAATTCTTCACAATGTAGAGAAGGATCCTGAGGGAAATTCAGCTTAATTTGCTTAAGGGAATTCTTTATAATGTTGTGAAGGAAAGTCTTAATAATTTGATAAACGAATTCTGTCTTATTGAGAGAAGAAATGTGAGGGAAATTCGGCATGATTTGCTTAAGGAATTTGTTTATAATTTTGTGAAGGAAGAACTCGATAATTTTGTGAAGGAAATTCTGTTTAATTTGCTTAAGGAAATTGTGCTTCATTCGGTCTACTATTATTTTATTTCCCAATTATTTGAAATTTTAATAAATTGCGGATATTTCATAGTAGAAATTTTGGAAAATTGGAAAATCTACTATATCTTTTAAACTATAATGGAGTGATTTTTCAAATGGAGTGATTCTACTAAAAAATATTACAAATCAATGGAATTTTAAAAAATTATAAATGAAAATAAAAAGGATAATTGAACCAAAAATACCAGAGACATCCAAATAAAATTGAAAATGTTGAAAGTTGGCGGGTTTTTCCATAAATTGGTTAATGTTTTTTTTTTTAATATTCAATCATTTTTGAGAAATTTTAATCACATTTTTCACGAGAATCCGCTTAAATGTCGATAAATATCTATTGTATAATAGATCAATGATATTATTTAATTCGTTGGTATACAAAAAATATACAGAAAGATAAAGAACCAAAAATATCATTAAATCAACTGAACAACAAATGAATATTTATTATGATTTTTATCATGAAATGTCCTTTACGATACGATACAATCTGTTCTTGATTTTCCTGTATATTTGTACTACGGGAATTGTATATTTGTACTACCATTTTAAATTGAATTGTTCTTAAAGCTATATATTCAAATCGAACTTTATTGTACCTGCAATATTTATTACCTGTTTAATGATGTTAATTCCATTATGAATATTTGATTTTGAACATCGATCAGAAGGCGTTTATGAGTCAAAAAGCAAAGCCAATAAAGTCCCAATATAATTAAGATAAAAAGGAATTCGGGTTGACTGACTTAGAATATGATGTTTTAATATTAACAAACAATTTGATTTAATTTGTGATGCGTTTTTTGGGTATTTTCAAATCTGAATTTTCACACAGAGTTGGATATTTTCCCACATACGGTTGAAGGTACTACGGCTAATTACCGAAAACCGTAAAAGAAACAAATTATATAAAACCAATAACAGAAGACTGCAGCGTTGTCGGACGTTCCCAAAATCAAATTTATCGGTTGTAAGCTAAAATTATATATAATTCTAATGAATTCTAATCGGAAGAATTGACCAAAAAAAAAAAGATTAAATGAGGTTTTTTTTAACATCCTCATAAAATATAGTACATCTAAATTATGAGACAAATTACATAAAAATGTAACCAAAAACGAAAAAAAAACTAATAAATAAAAAAATTAAACCAATGTAAATAACAAAATCTAAATATATCTAAATATTTTTACCTATATATAATAATAAATCGTATAATATCATATAAATATATTCAAATTTCTGTCAACTATTTGTATATAGTTTATCCTTTTATTTTCTCTTCTTTTTGTTTTTTTTTGTCTATATCAAGGTGCGACTATGCAATAATATATAAAAGGATATATGGTATATATAAATATTTATGATATGCATCATGCATATATAAAAAAAAAAGATCCATATATATTTTGGTATTATTTATATATATATATCATAAATGGTTAGAAGAAAACGTGAAGTGTATAAGAAAATCATATTCGTATTTGCCACACACTTGCCTTAAAAGACGTGATTATAATTTAAAAAAAAAACATTTCCCATATCCTTTATAAATTTGTATATATTTATAGGAATTTTGTGTGTGCATATGTTTTAGCAGGGTGTTTTATTTAAATACAGTTATACATATATTATTGAATCATTCCACTTATCTTTAGACTCTTTCAAATGTAATGGTACACATACCGTAATATAAATATTATGGTGTATAGGATATCATATGACAAATTTGTGAAATGTATTCCTATAAGGAATTTGATTATATATAAGAAAGTGTCAACGAGGTATACATACATTTTGATTTACATCATCATTAGAATTTGAATACAAGATAATGAGAGATTTGGACAATATGATTTTTAGAAAAGGTTATATAACTTCCACCATTAATGTGGATTTGAAAATTATGTAATTTAAAAATTTCCTCACCTTTAATATTATACCTTTAAATGAATTTATAACATTTTCTATCATATAAAATATGGTTTATAAATTCTGAGACTTTTACAATTAAAATATCGAAATATGAATTTATGGTAGGACGAGGGAGAGCATCTCATGTTGATCAATAAGAAATATAGGTTTCCGAAAGGGTATAGTTAACTGTTTTATGGCAAATAAGATCTGATTATTTTAAGAATTTAATTTGTACTGGAAAATGTACTTTATTTGTATTAAATTATATACGAGGTTGAACTCTCTTCAATTATTATTTTGGTTTTCCCATAAATTTAAAAATTCAATCAATTTCATTGTAGAAAATATGAAAATCGTCCTATTGGTTCATAAAAATTTAACCAAATTTCCATTGGATGTTATAGTGAACATTCAAATAAATTTGTAATACTCTAAAACTATAAACACCTCTAAATTTATTTTATAGAATATGGTTATAGAATACGACAATTTTTTACGTTAACTATTTTTGGAAAATCTACTATTACTATATATCAACTGTGATTTCACCAAATGGAAATAATTGTATAACATAAAGTTTTTGTAATATAAGAAGTCA
The DNA here is from genome assembly GCA_958336335.1 of Dilophus febrilis. Classification (NCBI taxonomy): domain Eukaryota; kingdom Metazoa; phylum Arthropoda; class Insecta; order Diptera; family Bibionidae; genus Dilophus; species Dilophus febrilis. The sequence continues at coordinate 41,399,439 of OY284470.1, read as the reverse complement.
TTTAAAATATTAGTAATTTGGTGATGTCACCTGAGACAATTAAATGTTATAAAGATTATATTCATATATATAGAGATTGTTCAAATAAACTTATGGATAAACTAAACGATATGATTATTTTAAATATATATAACTCTATCTATCTTTCAAAATCATCTCGTTTTTTTATAATAATTCAATTCATTCAATTGTTTCATTTATACATTAACATTGTGTAAATTTACTTTTTTGTGTGATTGTGTAAATGAAAATATTTTTGTTTAATAATTATACTGATATAATGAAAATTTGATAATTTACTCACGTTTTGCTTGGAATTTGTTAAATGGTGGAAAATTCGTAAAACTTGCCAAATTAAATCAAACATACCTGAAAAATAGATACAAAAAGAAAAATTATGTTAATTCAATTGTAATTTCATAAGGGTTTTTTTTTATTATATTAAGATCGTATAATTATTGTATATGCGATTTAAACCAATTTAATTTATACAATTACAAAAGACTATAAATTTATTATAAACCTTTGAGGGACTTTTTTTTTAAAATACCCAACTAAAATGATGTGATATTCTTAATGTTAATAATAAAGCAATGCATCAATATTGAAATCTCCAAATAATCATATATAATTACATGAACAATAGAGGACAAAAATTGTGATTATTTGGAGATTCACACAATCAAACATATTATTGAATATACCATACCATATATACCAAAGTAAAAACAACCGTTTAAATAATTTCATTATGAAAAAGAAAATTAAAAAAAAATTATATCAAAATTTATCACAGATTTCTTGTTGAAAATGTCTTAAACTCTAGAGTATATCCTCAATCCACTAATTCACTTTTTAGGAGCACTTAACATTGTCTTAAGAACTAATTGGAAAATAATTAACTTAAAAAACTAAAAAAAAAAATTATTTAAACTACAACGAATTGAATTACGCACAAATATAAAAAAATATTACCAAATGTACAAAATCATCCGATTTGATACAAAAAAAAAAATTGAAAAAAAAATAATATACTGTAAAAATCCCGCAATTCATTTTTTATATTGAATATGATTTTGTATGTCTACATATACGATTGTTATTGCATTGGTAGAATAATATATAGAACAATAGAATATTATGATGTGTTCTTATACTTTATGTGATGTGATGTGTTTTTATATATATAAAGCACATTTTTAAATATATAATACTTTATATGTTGTGTGTGTTTCAAATACTCTATAGAATCATTCACGACGACTGGTTTTCCATACACTCTCTTAATGAAAAAACAACAATATACATTCATAAATAATTAGAACACGCGTGATATGTGTGATTTATTGATTGCATTTTTACGTTGATGGTTGATCGAAAGGTAATTATTTATAATTGATCTCCAGTATAATTATGTTATATAAGAAATTAACTTTGATTCTACCATTGCAAATTTTCATTACATTGTATTTTTTTGGTATGTTTGGAAGATCTATTGTAACAATAACAACTTGTATGGGACTTCATCACACCGTTGTAGAACATCTATGAAAAAAATTCATCAATAGATCTTCCAACATACCAAAAAAAAATACAATGTAATGAAAAATTGCAATGGTTGAATCAAAGTTAATTGGTGTGGTAAAGTTCCAAACAATTTGTTATTGTTAAAATAACAAATTTAATGGGACTTAACCACCACACCGTTGTAGAACATAGATGAAAAAAATTCATCATATGTTTATGTAGATCTATGTTTATTTAATTATGTAGGATTCCGTCATGTGGATTCCGTCATAACCAATCCTAGGTTTTTGATTTTACTTAATAATATTTAAATCCTTATTTTTATAATGATTTATATGGAAAATTTTCCTCATATAACTATCGAATTGAATCTTAATAATTAATTTATCCATTATTTTATCATTTATAAACTTAAAACACATCCTTTTGATGAGTTAGGAAGCAATGCATAAGGATAATTTAATAAATCTAATGAATTTTTCAAACTAATTATCAAAATACTTATTTTTATAATGATTTATATGGAAAATTTTCATTCTAACTTTCGAATTGAATCTTAATAACTAATTTATCCATTATTTTATAATTTATAAACTTAAAACACATCCTTTTGATGAGTTAGGATGCAATGCATAAGGATAATATAATAAATATAATGAATTTTTAAAAATAATCATCAAAATACTTATTTTTATATATATATATTATAATAGAATATGCTTAAAATATGCCAATTTTGTACGTTACCTGGTTGGAAAATCTGCTGTTACTATATCTTTGAAATCAATGGAGTTATATTCAAATTTTCATTTCATTTAAAAAAAACAAATGATTTTCTGCTATGAAATCAATAAAAATTGATTGCACTCCGTTTTATCTTCCCGATCTATATTGGTATATTCTAACAGGTATAAATTGAATTATGTTTGAATGAAACGTGAATGAATGAAACGTTAAATTACCCGGTAAAAAGGCTTTTTTTGTGTCCTACACTGCCAACTTATAAGACCAAATCTACAAATCACCACGTTATCTGCATAATTTCCTCTGTAATCTTTCTTCGTACGCAAAATTTTATTTCTCTTGAATTTTTATGGAGGATAGGATGGGATCAGAAAATACCCAAGGTTTTCTATTTATCATAAAATCTCCAAATCTAAAATGTTAATTCGATTCATTCGAAACTAATCGATATAGTAACATATGATCTCTAACAATCCCATAATAATGATTTCATGGAAGCAGCTCAAATCAGAAAAAATGTCTGGGAAGAAGATAACTATTCGCATTTCGTACACTAAAACTACTTCAAATAAATCATATTTTAAAATTCTATGTGATATACTACAAGACGAGAAAAATCAGGGAAAATTAGGAAATTTTATAAGGGAGGGTGTAAAGACTTCTACGTGAAGACGAATTAGAGACAGTCAGAATCGCAGACAAAAATCTTATATTTAAAATTCCCTGTTTCTGAATTATCGTAAAGTGTACGAACGGCACATAACTATACGAACGGACAGACAAAATATGAAAGGCATTTTACTATAATTTAAACAATTATTGAAATTCTTAAAAAGTGTCAAATTTTTTTATTAAATTAATAATCTTGATATTCATTTATATAGGTTATTGGCCATTTAGCATAACATGGTGCAATATTTATGTTACCTGTGATGTATTGGCATGTTCAGCAAGTATATTACACATGTGTTTTATTAGTTTGGGTCGTTATATGGGTATTCGAAATCCATTAGGATCACGACATCATTCCACAAAACGTTTGGCTGGTATTAAAATTGCCATTGTTTGGCTAATGGCAATGTTTGTTTCAAGTTCAATAACTGTATTAGGTAATAATTTATTTATACAATATATATTTTTCAAATTTCAATAAATTTAATTTATTAATAATTTCTCTGGATATATAGGATTAATAAATAAAACAAATATTATGCCACAGGATGGTCAATGTATGATTAATAATCGAGCATTTTTTGTATTTGGTTCATTGATTGCATTCTATGTGCCAATGTTAATGATGGTCATAACGTATGCGTTAACCGTTCAATTGTTAAGTAAAAAGGCAAAATTCGCCATACAACATCCAGAAAGTGATGTTTTTCGTAGGTTAGTATATATATATAAAAAAATTAAAATGGTATTGTGATTTAAATCAATGAGAAATTTGATTTTTGTTTTTGAAATTCGTATGTGCGGTTTAATAGATTATTAATAAATGATGGATTAATAAACAAAAAGGAAAATAACGATTGTTTCAAATAAGTATATGATAAAGGACTCTATCGCGACAATCCTTTATTCTTTCAATCCTATATAACTCCTGATTCTTTTCATCAAACCAAGCCAAGACATTAACTATCGGTTAACTATCAATAAAACATTTACCCTATATTGATAAGTGCTAATAAATTTAATACTAACACGTCAAATTTAGCGTTCTCCAATTCAAATTCAATATTTTAAAAAATCAAATTCTGCATTTTCCAATTCAAATTTCTTTTTGGAAAATTCAGAATTTGAAGTGTAATCTCATGAAAAACGGATTTACATATAATTTTTACACCTAAACTCTATAAAATAAATACACAGTAAAAAATAACTAAAATTATATTAAAAATGTTATTAAATTATAGTTTCATTTGTTTTTCTCCCCACACAGAGGTGGTAGATTTACAACGAAATCACATCAAAATAATAATAATAATAATAATAGTACAAATATAACTCATTCCCAAAATCGATTCACAAGTGAAAATAATAATAATAAAAATAATAGTAATAATAATAGTAGTAATAGTGGCAGTGAAGCAACAGCAACTGGTACAAATAGTAATAATTATACAGCCACATTACATAGAACAGGTGGAAATTATCGAAAATCATCATCACAACAAGCACTGTATTGGCGAACCCAAGGAAGATATTTTCCAGATAGGTAAAATTTTAAATTTAAAAATTAAAAATTAAACCAAGAATGATTGGAAAATAAACTCAATAAAGTACAATGCCCCATTCAAAATTTCTTTTCTTTTAAAAATGAATTAAATTGCTTTAAATCTTTAGTTACTTTATATATTGTAAATCTAAAAGATGTGAGTTTGTTAAAGTCACAATTGAGTTACCCTCCGCCGAAAATTTTTTTTAATCTTATTATGTGATAAATATTAATAAATTGAATATTTTAATTTTTCCCAGGACACCGACAATCAGAATTAGTACATCTAATCCCCAATTAGGATACTCTGGTGGTGGTTCACGAACCAGTTTATCAAAAGTTATACAACATAAGCAGAAGCAACAGCAGCAGCAAGAACAACAAATACAAGAACAACAACAACAACAAATTGAAAGTTGTGATCAAGGTACACAAACCCCAACGGATATTGCAAGTGAAACACGACGTTGCAAATTAAAAACATTAAAATTTAATTTAAATAATGTAACACCACCATCGATTAATTTAAATTTAAGGTAATTTAGTATTGAATTAATAATAATAATAAGTTATCTGATAATCAATAGGTCATTACTAACTAAATCTATTTTATACAGATTTCTACAAAGTCGTAATAAAAGACCAAATTTATCGGCAAATGCTGTGGCTACCGAACAAAAGGCAACAAAAGTATGTGTATATTGTTTTAATAAACAAATTGGAATAATTACGTGTGTTTATTTTTTTTGATCTTATTTTTTGAATATAGGTACTTGGATTAGTATTTTTTACATTTGTATTATGTTGGTCACCATTTTTTATATTAAATATAATATTTGCTGCATGTCCCGATTGTCAAGTGTCACGTCATGTTGTTGATATTTGTCTATGGTTGGGCTATGTCTCATCAACGATTAATCCAATTATATATACAATTTTTAATAAAACATTTCGGGCCGCATTCATACGTTTATTAAAATGTAATTGTTCCAGGTTTGTACAATTTATATATACATAGATAAATGAATAAAATTATGAGATAATTTTTCAAACAAAATTTAGATCAGTTCGTCCTACCCGATATCGATCAGTTTCTGATGGACGAAGTGCTTTGAGTTTATGTACACCATCAGCACTACCATTAGCAATATCATTACAAGGAGGAATTACTGGTGGTGGTGGTGGTGGCCGTAATAATAGTGGTGGTGGCGGTGACGGTGGAGGAATTAGTGGAATGACAACCAATTCATTTTTAACACCATCAACAACAAATACAACACCATTAAGTGATTTTCGAGGGAGTTATACAATTACCGATGATGAATGTTAAATGATTTTCTTATTATTATTACTATTATTATTAAAATATCCTGTACAAAAATAACAAACAAACTAAACAAGGAGAAAAAAAACAAGGTAATTTCCGATTACCACCATTCAGTAAATTAATTTTAATTATTTTGTGTAAAGAAAATTTAAAATATAATATATATATATATATATAGATCTATATTAAAAATAAATAATGTGATTGATAGACTTATAGAAAATATCGGAAACATTAGATTGAAAATGAAAATTATGGACATCCATTCTTGGTTGTATAAGAACTATGAAGAGGCATTATTCAAATGGATAAAATTGTGAGAGATTTATTAATATGTAAATTGTTTATGCGGAAGAAAAATCAATTTCTTTTATGGATTATATTCTCATAACTTCTGCATGAATCACCTAATCAGTTCAGGAACGTTCTGATACTCAAATTGGTGTAAAATATCAATCGATTGCAATAATAAATAAGGACGATAATAACAAAAGCTTTAGTCATAATGTTATTCAATATTTGTTGTGGATAGGTAAAAGTTGCATTGGCGAAGAGTGGAAAATTGTGCCCTGTTGACCCAAACATATAAGAAATTCTAAAAGATATTGCTTATAGATACTGACTGAAGTCATAGTTTTTCCCCATAGCAAAATATAATTTTCCTCCAATTGTCATTTTGTCATTGGAAAATTCTGAATTTTTGTGGAAGACAATTTGAAAATTGGTTAATTTTTTCAAAAGATATAGCTATAACAGTATGAAAAAACTTTGTCAACATATTTATTGTACGAAAAATGGGACAATAGTTTTCAGACAGACAGATTTTGGAAAATTTTTTGAACCAAAGATGCAATTCCCAAATTATCTTCTACGAAATATCAGAATTGACTTTCAAATGATTCAAATATGAAAATTGAAGAAAAACTGTGATTATGTAATTCGCAAAATTCAGAAAATTTAGAAAATTGGATTTTCCGGAAAATTAATTTTTATTAGCATATCCTTTCAGAGGACACATTTTCTTACGGACCCACCAGTGGTACTTTGATTATAGGTTTATTACAAGAACAGAAATGTAAAAAATGGATAATTTCCCATCCAGGATAATTTCCCATCCAGGATAATGGGTCCCAAATGGAAATAATTGTATAATATAAACTTTTTGTAATAAGAAGTCATTTATAAAATATTGGTAATTTGGTGATGTCACCTGAGACGATTAAATGTTATAAAGATTATATATATGAATATATATAGATATAGATGAATATATATATAGAGATTGTTCAAATAAACTTATGGATAAACTAAACGATATGATTATATTTTAAATATATATAACTCTATCTATCTTTCAAAATGATCTCGTTTTTTTAAATAACTCAATTCATTCAATTGTTTCATTTATACATTAACATTGTGTGAATTTACTTTTTTGTGTGATTGTGTAAATGAAAATATTTTTGTTTAATAATTATAATTTAATGAAAATTTGATAATTTACTCACGTTTTGCATGGAATTTGTTAAATGGTGGAAAATTTGTAAAACTTGCCAAATTAAATCAAATACCTGAAAAATAGATACAAAAAGAAAAATTATGTTAATTCAATTGTAATTTCATTAGGGTTTTTTTTGTTATATTAAGATCGTATAATTATTGTATATGCTATTGAAATCAATTAAATTTATAGACTGATAAAAGACTATAAATTTATTATATACCTTTGGGGGACTTTTTTAAAAATACCCAACAAAAATGATGTGATATTCTTAATGTTAATAATAAAGCAATGCATCAATATTGAAATCTCCAAATAATCATATATAATATTACATGAACAATAGAGGAAAACAATTGTGATTATTTGGAGATTCACACAATCAAACATATTATTGAATATACCATACCATATATAGCAAAGTAAGAACAACCGTTTAAATAATTTCATTATGAAAAGAATATCAAAAAAAAAATTATATAAAAATTTCACAATTTCACACATCGTATTGAAAATGTCTTAAACTCTAAAGTATATCCTCAATCCACTAATTCACATTTTAGGAACACTTAACATTGTCTTAAGAACTAATTGGAAAATTTAATTAACTTAAAAAACTGAAAAAAAAATTATTTAAACTACAACGAATTGAATTACGCACAAATATAAAAAAATATTACCAAATGTACCAAATCATCCGATTTGATACAAAAAAAAAAATTGAAAAAAAAATAAAATACTGTAAAAATCCCGCAATTCATTTTTTATATTGAATATGATTTTGTATGTCTACATACGATTGTTATTGCATTGGTAGAATAATATATAGAACAATAGAATATGATGTGTTCTAATACTTTATGTGATGTGATGTGTTTTTATATATATAAAGCACATTTTTAAATATATAATACTTTATATGTTGTGTGTGTTTCAAATACTCTATAGAATCATTCACGACGACTGGTTTTCCATACACTCTCTTAATGAAAAAACAACAATATACATTCATAAATAATTAGAACACGCGTGATATGTGTGATTTATTGATTGCATTTTTACGTTGATGGTTGATCGAAAGGTAATTATTTATAATTGATCTCCAGTATATTTATTCGATGCATTGAAATGTGTGTGAATGTAAATTTGAAATAATAAAATTATATACGAAATTAATTTTGATTCAACCATTGCAAATTTTCATTACATTGTAGTTCTGGTGTGTTGCAGGATCTATTGTAACAATAACAAATTGTATGGGACTTCATCACAACGTTGTAGAATATCTATGAAAAAAAGTAACCAATAGATCTTCCAACATACCAAAAAAAATACAATGTAATGAAAAATTGCAATGGTTGAATCAAAGTTAATTGGTGTCTTAAAGTTCCAAACAATTTGCTATTGTTACAATAACAAATTTAATGGGACTTCACCACCACACCGTTGTAGAACATAGATGAACAAAATTCATCATATGTTTATGAAGATCTATGTTTATTTAGGTATGTAGGATTCCGTGGTGTGGATTCCCCTCATAACCAATCCTAGGTTTTTGATTTTACTTAATAATATTTAAATCATTATTTTTATAATACTTTTTATGGAAAATTTTCCTCATATAACTATCGAATTCAATCTTAATAACTAATTTATCCATTATTTTATCATTTATAAACTTAAAACACATCCTTTTGATGTGTTAGGATGCAATGCATAAGGATAATATAATAAATATAATGAATTTTTTAAAATAATTATCAAAATACTTATTTTTATAATGATTTATATGGAAAATTTTCATTCTAACTTTCGAATTGAATCTTAATAACTAATTTATCCATTATTTTATTATTTATAAATTTAAAACACATCCTTTTGATGAGTAAGGATGCAATGCATAAGGATAATATAATAAATATAAAGAATTTTTCAAACTAATTATCGAAATACTTATTTTTATAATGATTTATATGGAACATTTTCATTCTACCTTTCGAATTGAATCTTAATAACTAATTTATCCATTATTTTATTATTTATAAACTTTAAACAGATCCTTTTCATGAGTAAGGATGCAATGCATAAGGATAATTTAATGAAAATAATGAATTTTTAAAAATGATTATCAAAATCCTAATTTTTATTATGATTTATATGGAAAATTTTCATTTTAACTTTCGAATTGAATCTTAATAACTAATTTCTCCATTATTTTATCATTTATAAACTTAAAACACATCCTTTTCATGAGTAAGGATGCAATGCATAAGGATAATATAATAAATATAATGCATTTTTAAAAAATAATTATCAAAATACTTATTTTTAAAATGATTTATATGGAAAATTTTCATTCTAGCTTTCGAATTGAATCTTAATAACTAATTTATCCATTATTTTATTATTTATAAACTTAAAACACATCCTTTTGATGAGTAAGGATGCAATGGATAAGGATAATATAATAAATATAATGAATTTTTAAAAATAATTATCGAAATACTTATTTTTATAATGATTTATATGGAAAATTTTCATTCTAACTTTCGAATTGAATCTTAATAACTAATTTCTCCATTATTTTATCATTTATAAACTTAAAACACATCCTTTTCATGAGTAAGGATGCAATGCATAAGGATAATATAATAAATATAATGCATTTTTAAAAAATAATTATCAAAATACTTATTTTTAAAATGATTTATATGGAAAATTTTCATTCTAACTTTCGAATTGAATCTTAATAACTAATTTCTCCATTATTTTATTATTTATAAACTTAAAACACATCCTTTTGATGAGTAAGGATGCAATGGATAAGGATAATATAATAAATATAATGAATTTTTAAAAATAATTATCGAAATACTTATTTTTATAATGATTTATATGGAAAATTTTCATTCTAACTTTCGAATTGAATCTTAATAACTAATTTCTCCATTATTTTATCATTTATAAACTTAAAACACATCCTTTTCATGAGTAAGGATGCAATGCATAAGGATAATATAATAAATATAATGCATTTTTAAAAAATAATTATCAAAATACTTATTTTTAAAATGATTTATATGGAAAATTTTCATTCTAACTTTCGAATTGAATCTTAATAACTAATTTCTCCATTATTTTATCATTTATAAACTTAAAACACATCCTTTTCATGAGTAAGGATGCAATGCATAAGGATAATATAATAAATATAATGCATTTTTAAAAAATAATTATCAAAATACTTATTTTTATAATGATTTATATGGAAAATTTTCATTCTAACTTTCGAATTGAATCTTAATAACTAATTTATCCATTATTTTATCATTTATAAACTTAAAGCACATCCTTTTGATGAGTTAGGATGCAATGCAGAAGGATAATATAATAAATATAATGCATTTTTAAAAAATAATTATCAAAATACTTATTTTTAAAATGATTTATATGGAAAATTTTCATTCTAGCTTTCGAATTGAATCTTAATAACTAATTTATCCATTATTTTATTATTTATAAACTTAAAACACATCCTTTTGGTGAGTAAGGATGCAATGGATAAGGATAATATAATAAATATAATGAATTTTTAAAAATAATTATCGAAATACTTATTTTTATAATGATTTATATGGAAAATTTTCATTCTAACTTTCGAATTGAATCTTAATAACTAATTTCTCCATTATTTTATCATTTATAAACTTAAAACACATCCTTTTCATGAGTAAGGATGCAATGCATAAGGATAATATAATAAATATAATGCATTTTTAAAAAATAATTATCAAAATACTTATTTTTAAAATGATTTATATGGAAAATTTTCATTCTAGCTTTCGAATTGAATCTTAATAACTAATTTCTCCATTATTTTATCATTTATAAACTTAAAACACATCCTTTTCATGAGTAAGGATGCAATGCATAAGGATAATATAATAAATATAATGCATTTTTAAAAAATAATTATCAAAATACTTATTTTTATAATGATTTATATGGAAAATTTTCATTCTAACTTTCGAATTGAATCTTAATAACTAATTTATCCATTATTTTATCATTTATAAACTTAAAGCACATCCTTTTGATGAGTTAGGATGCAATGCAGAAGGATAATATAATAAATATAATGAATTTTTAAAAATAATTATCCAAATACTTATTTTTAAAATGATTTATATGGAAAATTTTCATTCTAACTTTCGAATTGAATCTTAATAACTAATTTCTCCATTATTTTATCATTTATAAACTTAAAACACATCCTTTTCATGAGTAAGGATGCAATGCATAAGGATAATATAATAAATATAATGCATTTTTAAAAAATAATTATCAAAATACTTATTTTTAAAATGATTTATATGGAAAATTTTCATTCTAACTTTCGAATTGAATCTTAATAACTAATTTCTCCATTATTTTATCATTTATAAACTTAAAACACATCCTATTCATGAGTAAGGATGCATTGCACAAGGATAATATAATAAATATAATGCATTTTTAAAAAATAATTATCAAAATACTTATTTTTATAATGATTTATATGGAAAATTTTCATTCTAACTTTCGAATTGAATCTTAATAACTAATTTATCCATTATTTTATCATTTATAAACTTAAAGCACATCCTTTTGATGAGTTAGGATGCAATGCAGAAGGATAATATAATAAATATAATGAATTTTTTAAAATGATTATCAAAATACTTATTTTTATAATGATATTTATGGAAAATTTTCATTCTAACTTTCGAATTGGATCTTAATAACTAATTTATCCATTATTTTATCATTTACAAACTTAAAACATATCCTTTTTATGAGTAAGGATGCAATGCATAAGGATAATATAATAAATATAATGCATTTTTAAAAAATAATTATCAAAATACTTATTTTTAAAATGATTTATATGGAAAATTTTCATTCTAACTTTCGAATTGAATCTTAATAACTAATTTCTCCATTATTTTATCATTTATAAACTTAAAACACATCCTATTCATGAGTAAGGATGCATTGCACAAGGATAATATAATAAATATAATGCATTTTTAAAAAATAATTATCAAAATACTTATTTTTATAATGATTTATATGGAAAATTTTCATTCTAACTTTCGAATTGAATCTTAATAACTAATTTATCCATTATTTTATCATTTATAAACTTAAAACACATCCTTTTGATGAGTAAGGATGCAATGCATAAGGATAATATAATAAATATAAAGAATTTTTTAAAATAATTATCAAAATACTTATTTTTATAATGATATTTATGGAAGATTTTCATTCTAACTTTCAAATTGAATCTTAATAACTAATTTATCAATTATTTTTTAACTTAAAAACTAAAAGCACATCCTTTTTATGTCTTTTTATGGAAAATGTATAACTTAATAAATAAATTATCTTAAACCTTAACTAAATAATAACTATAATTTGTCTTCTATAACCTATAACCTTAACTATAATTTGTGATAAATTATAATAAATTGTTTGTAATTACAAGTAAAAAATTAAAATAAGTGAAATTAGTTTATTAAAGTTATTATTTAGTTAAGGTTTATCTTCTTTTTTTTTTGTATAAATTTCATTTTTATTTGCATATTAAATTCCAAATTTAACTTATTAAATAACTATGATGGGAATTGGATTAAAATATATAGATAAAATAAAATACTAACCTGAAAATAGAAACAAAAAAAAAACAAAATACAAATTTTATTAGTAATTAATAATTTAAAAAAAAAATATAAATTAAATACAATGTAAATGTGTGGTAAAAATTATATTTGAAATTGTATATACCTGAGATGTTGAAAAGTGTGAAACAATAGGCAAATCAGCAGCAGAACACTCGCGTAATCAACGTTGAATTATGAAAAAAATCATTAGCATAATATAATTTCTGCTTTGTCCATAAATCCATGAATATTCTTCTTTCTTTTTTTTTATTACATTAATAATAATTAAATTATATAAAATATATAATTAAATTAATTTTATTTTTACACTAAAAAGAAAAAAAAATTAAAAAAAAAACACACAAATTAAATTAAAAAAGCAACTAAAAAAATTGTTATAAAAAAAAAAATTATATACTATAATGAAAATAAAAAACGTGTACACAATTTTAATAGGAAAGAAAAATATACTTATATTACGGTAATAATAAATTACCGTTTTATAATGAAATAAAATAAAAATATTATATTATGTATATTGGTGTTTATGATAATGTAATGAGTGAGATATCAATACACTAATATACTAAAATCAAACATATATAGATACATAATATGGTATATATTTTTTGTGCGGGTGGAATCAAAAGTAATTATAATTTGTCTATATATGCAATGATAAAATCATTTTCATACAATTCTAATATAAATAATTTGGCTGCAATCAAATATCAAATTAACTTTCATTCAACCATCGTATATATATTTTTGCACATACAAATTCTTTGTTTTGTTCGAATTTAATGTGTTCAAAAATCTTGTATACATTTCTTAAAATGAACGTATGGTCGAGTTGGTAGCGAAGCCGCCGATTTTCACAAACAAAACAAAAATCTCACATGTAAAATAATTACATGTGAGATTTGCTTTTAATTAGGGAGGGTCATGGTAGTTTGATTTCCATCTCTGCGTGCGCACTGGTGCCACGAAGATCTCCTATGCTGGTCACAGGATGCCTATCATTCAACGATGAACCCTCCCCAAAGTTTATATATACATTGACGGTACGGGCGTTTTTGCCCGTATGGTTGGTGTATATATATTCTCGGGTATCCAAGGGGGGGGATACCCGCTCTACATACAATTATAACTGTAAATTTCTATCGTTGAAACTTACATAAGATAAAATAAAATACAAAGAGGAAGAAGAAAAAATATAACAAAGGAAAATTTTCCTAATATATTTTTTTCATCATCATCATCTTATATTTTATGTTATCTTATGTAAGTTTCAACGATAGAAATATATATTGTCTGGAGGAATGCATTGCGTAAAATCTGGGGCAAAAATTCTGATTACCTATAATTTTTATTCTGAAATTTATATAAAGAAATTAGAATTTTTTTTTTTTCTATTAGTTAATTTTATACATGGGAAAGATAATTAATGATTGCAATCCATAAGGATATGAGCTTGTAATGTACAAAATCAAAAAGGATGTATTATTAGTAAAGGGTATATAGACGGGTAAATGAATCAAGAATTTTGAAACTTTAAAGAAAATGTCCAAAATATCCTAATCTGTGTTCTAGCAAATCTTATCCATAAGAATATCTTTTTAATATGTAATTATTTTTTAGTCAATGAAAATTGTCTTCAATATTTGAGGTTTTCTTCTTTTTTTCAAATATTGTAGGATACAAATTGAATTATTGGTAAGTTCAGAGTTGATCGAGCGAGTGATCAATTTGATTTCAATAACTAAAAGATTTCAATAACTAAAAGACTTTAAATTCTTATACAAGTGCAGTATTTTTATGATAACTTTACGTGGGAATTTATTTATTTTTTTTTATAACGACGTGTTTTAGTTATTCACTTCAAATCGCAAAAAAACACACGCAGTTATTCTTTATTATAGATAAAATGAATTTAATCAAGGGTTATAATTAGAAACCTAATGGTAAAGTCATATTGATCAAATTGATCTTTTCTAATAAAAAAAACTGTAGAGAAAAGGCTAGTCATTGCATTGACAAGAAATTTATGATATAGATTTTAATGGGAAATTAATCAAAAATGATTAAGAAGCTGGTCATTTGTTTTTATGATCTGTTAAAGGGTTTTTTTTTTGTGTCATGCCAACTTATTAGACAACCTGAAACAATAACCTACACACTTTTCCTCTATCCTTTTTCCTCTTACGCAAGAGTTTGGACCTTCTACTTACATGTTGATTGGATTATAGGTGTAGCTTTTTTCCTTTTTGGAATAATCTGTTAAATTTTCAAAACGTTTGATTACCGAACTGTCAAGATACATCACACTTTGAAATTGATAAACAAAAAATAAGTTCAAGTCAATTTGTTAGAAACTATATAAGTGATATTTCTAATAATCTCTTGGATTTGTATGGTAGCTTTTTGGAACTGAAACAAAATTTACTGATATAAAAATTCTTCCATGTTTCATGAAATCTTACAAAATACAAAACCACAATTGAAACTTTATTAGTTAGAATAAACTATACATGAGATATTTGCAAATAATCCTTTGAATTACCATGAAAGGAAATGTATAAAAGGATTGGAATTAGAATAAATTGATCGATATAAAATCTTTATAATTAAACTTCGTGATGGAAAATTTCAACTTTTGGTTAAAAATCAGATAACTAAATAATAATCCTAAAGATTTGAATGATCGCATATAGAACCAGCGAGCTAAGAAACAATTTCCGGTATAGGTAATTTTTCGTATTTATAACAGTTATTATACGCAAAATTCCAAGCAACTCTATATCTTTAAAAGTTCTATATTAGATATACGAGAAACAAGAATTAGTTGGAAAACTCGGTAAATTTGCAAGGAAGTGTAAGGGTGTGTTAAGGAGAATCTCATCCTCAAACGGAATTACCTCAACGAAACTAAATATAAATTTAATTAAATATTAACGTGATTAAAAAACGATCACCTTTTTCTGAATTACTACTCTAACCACTATTATATCGGCGGACACCTGCTATTTTATTCGAATGCTCGATTTTGAGATGCCAAAAAAAGACTTTGAACGCAACAATTGTTTTAATACTTCTAATTTTATTTCATAAAATGATGGTTTTATAGTTAAATAATTGGGCAGACAGAAGTAAAAAAAACTCTTAAATTCAATTAGTTATGGAATTTAATTCAAAATGTTTTAATTCACAACAAAAAATTTTACCATTATAATATCGGACACTTATATTATACGCCACTAATGTTGTTTGTAACACCTCCTTTGGCCTTTATAATAACATCCATTCTCTTAGACATTGTATTTACTAAATTTTTGCATTCATTCGGTGTTTTTGTATTCCCCATCATTTCAATGATTTTTTCCTTGGAATTCTTCACTCCTTCAATTATAACTTTCGGATCATGTTTTAACTTTGTTTTATTAATGCCCACAATTGTATTCTATTGGACTTAGATCGGTACTGTATGGTTCTTTTTATTCTGATTATTAAAAAGAATAATTCCCAAAGAACTTAATGTAACAGAATTGTAAGTCTACAGTATCAGATATTTAAATAAAATATGGTTTAACCGGTTCATTTGAGTCACAGAAAGTGGTGTACAATTTATTGTGGTGTACTGATCGTGATAAACGCCGCAACTGTGAAAAAATAGGAGAACAGCTATGAGTGATATAAGTCTAAAATGGTCAGCAATCCAATCAGCAATCGACAGCAATCCAAAAAGTGGTTGCACGAAAGTGGACAAGGCAATGGATTCATAAACCGAACTATATTAATATGAGATAAAAATACAGACATATTTTATTAAACAATGTTTTTTTCCTAATAATAATCCCGGCTAACACTTTTTTATCTCAAATCAAAGTCCCTTTCAATTGTTTTCGTCAAAAAACAAAACAATAAACAATTTTGAGTTCTGCGGCAATGGAATAGCATTATATTTTTGATGATGAATGTAAATTTGTTATTGTTGGTGATTCCGATAATCGAGTAATTCACACAAAATGAAGCATTCCATCGTGATTGTTTAAAACGCACTGTGAAATTTTTAGCCAGTTATTATAATTTACATTTCAAAAGGAGTCGTTTATTTTTCTTTTTCTTACTTACTTAATTTTATTAATTTACATTTCATTTAGTGTACGGATAAGTCCCCAAAACACATTCATATATTAAATGACTTCCGTTTGCGATCGCCTATTAAATTGTATTCAAGCGGCGAATTTACATTTCAATAATAAATGTTGCTCTACCACAAACCGCTAAAGCAACTAAGAACTGGTTGGAAGCTAAAGAAATATGGTTAGAAATCCACTTGTTGAAATGTACATCTTCAAGTCCTGATTTAAGTCGAATATAGAATCATTATTGCTGTGGGCATTAATAAAACAAAGTAAATACATGATATGAAAGTTACAATTGAAGGAGTGAAGAATTCCAAGGAAAAATCATCATTGAAATGAGGAATACAAAAAAAACACCCGATGAATGCAAAAACTTAGTAAATAGCATGTCTAAGAGAATGGATGCTGTCATATATAGGCCAAAGAAGGTGTTACAAACGAGATTAATAATATAAGTGTCCGATATTATAATGAACAAATTTTTTTTTGTTAAATTGAATCATTTTGAAATAAATTGCATAACGAATTGAATTTAAAAGTTTTTTTTTCCTTCTGTCTGCGCAATTATTTAACTATAAAACCATCATTTTATGAAATAAAATTAGAAGGATTAAAACAGTTGTTGTTTAAAGTCCTTTTTTTGGCATCTCAAAATCGAGTATTCGAATAAAATAGCAGGTGTCCGATATAATGAGTGGTTAGAGTAGAGAAGCGAACTTATGGACGGACAGACAGACAAAGTCTTGGTCATGTAATAAAGCATAGAAATCTATACCGTAAATTATTATTAAATTATTATGAAATTATTATTATTGCGTTAACATTCGAAATGGTAAATTGAATTGAAAAAGTTAAGAAAATTGATTCGAAATTGAAGGATTTTAAAAAGAATATCCATTTAAAAAAAAAAAAAAATGGAATAGAATTATTTTACAATGTAATTTTAAAAGAATATTATAAATTATATTGTGATTATTAGATAATTGATTTCGACGAGGACGACATATAGACTTTAGATTTAAATCTGTAATACGATTAAGGAATCATGACCAGATGATTCGTCCGAAATATTTAGATATTCTCCATATTGTAGAAAAGAATTTATACATTTCCCGTACAGTCAAACACATCGTGCAGATGATGAGATTAAGGCAAATTAATTCTAAACCTTATATCTATACTTATTAATTAATTATTATATCTATAAATAACTTAATATATAATCTATAACATAAAATTATGATAGTTTTTTTAAATTCTTTTTTGTTGGTTCAATAAATTATTAATTTTAATTATCGATGAACGTCAGTTTTTGATGTAACTAAGTCAATTTTGTTCCAAACGTTGACTGGTTCATTTATTGTTATTGTTTATTTTGTTTAGCGATTCAATGGTGATGTGAAAGTGATTCAGAACAATTCTTGATTCTTTATGTGTTTCGCAAGTAATGTTCAGGAGATTGTTTTGATTGATGTTTAGATGATTTTTTTTTCCAATGATTTGTTCTATCTTTTCCCGTAACAAATCGTATTGAATTTGTCATCACAATTGGATCTGTTATATTGTATTTTCATTTGATAAAATCCATCCAATTTATTTAGCAATTTTTCCTTATTGTTTGTAGAAATCAAATGAATAACTTCCCTGCAGACAAACACACCGGGCAGGTGATACACTTATTATAATTCTAACTTATTCCTATTCTAATTCTAACTTATATGCTAATAACTTAATATTAAATACTATATCTATTACTATAATCTATAATCTAAAAAAAATTAAACATTTTTTCGTTGTCCAACGGTAAATTATAGAAATCATTTGAATGATTGATTGATACACACCATCCGCATCAATATAATTTATTTTAATTCAATGTATCAAAAAAAAATCATAAAGAACTCATAAAGAATTATTAATACCGAATTTGCATTAATAAATTTAAAAAAAAAACTTCGTAATACAAAAGAAAAAAAAAACTACGCAATACAAAAGAAAAAAATTAATTCACATACACACGACAACCATACCTTTATTTCCAATAAAACAATTTTTTTTTTTTGAATTTTTATTACCTGTTAAAAACCATCATAAGAATTTATCCAAATGGTGTCCTGCTGCATTCAATTAAATATATAAAAAATAATCCATTGGCATTTTCCTTTTCCTTTTATTTTTACATTCAAAGGATTTTTTTTCCAATGTTTCCAACATTTTTTTATATTGAAAGTTAATTACCCATATTATTTTCTTTAATATCACATATTTTTAATTAATTAATTTAATTATTTTATTCAAATAAAAAAAACAATTCACTAAAAAAAAAAAAAAATTCACTATTAAAAATAATTAAGACTAAAATTTATTTAACATACGAAAATAAAAAAATGTATTTTTCCATTGCGTTTTATCAGAAAAAAAAATTTTTAGTTTACGGTAAATAAATTACGGTATTTTCATCGCATTTTTATATACAGGCATATGCACGTATAAAAATATATATATTTCTATATAATAAATCGCTCCCGCATACATCAATATAATTAATATATGATGAATGTTGTATGTATATATATATATATATCATTTATCATTATCAATGCACGCATTCTCTTATCTTGAATTTAATATATTTCGTGTGTATGTAAATGACGACGAAATACGATCACGACTACGACGATGATCAAACGACGATTATTATGAATACGAACACGATAACGATTACAATTACGATGACGAGATCAAACGACGACGACGATGATGATGCCGAAAATATATTATCTATTATCTATAAAAACCTGATCTTGTATCGTGTGTGCCGAATTTTCTTTTGTGTATGTATTAGATGTATTGATCTTTGCAAGTGGAAATTACGTTCCATTTACTTTAAAAAATATTCTATGGATAAATTTTGGTAAAATCTCTTGATGTTTGGACCATTGGGACCACTTGCCACCGAACAAAAAAAACAACATCTTTTATTTAAAAAATATATTTCTTTTTTTCTAGTTGTAGTTGTTCAAAAAACAATTCCAAAACTTAACCCTTTTCAATCAAAAATCTGTTTTAAATCCTTAAATCCATTTGTTTCATCATTTGTTTCCTGATGGATTTATTTCTTTAAATTCCTTTAAATAAAATTCACTTAAATAATTAATTAATTTTAACATTTCTTTTTTTTTTGTTTTATTATTATTTGATTACTTTTGGTTAATATCCAAAATTGTTGTTTTTTTTTTTCTTTTTTTACTTAAATAATAAATAAACTTTAATTTATCCGCACACTTTAAGACTTAATAATGGGTTTGCATTGTTTAATTTAATTAATTTTGTGTGTGGGTGGTATATGCAAGCAAATTATTAATTATATATGATGGTTGGTAAACAAACCCATTATCGAATAATAATAATAATAACGAAATTAATTTTAATATATAAATTATAACAAAAACAAAACAAATTTGAGGGGTGTTTTTTTTTTTTTTTTAACAAAACTATAAATTAAATTATTTTTTTGGTGGTGCAGTGACAGTGGCAGTTGTAGTTGCCGGTGCCGGTGCCGTTGAACGAAGTGTTCGTTTTTCATCTGTTTTACTTAAATTTTTGTCATCATTGCCTAAACATTTAAAGATTCGGGGTAAAAAGTAATAAAAAACACAATAAAATTAATATACTTTTGAATTTAGATTATTGAAGAAGAACCATATATTTTAAACCATTTTACCTTTATTATTTTCAACATTTGTTTCCTCTTCAATTAATTCCAATTTTTTACCACCACCTCTTCGACTGGTTCGTGATCTTAAACTACTTGCGATACTTGCCGTTTCCAATTTATCATCATCAATCTATTGGGATAAATATTATTTTATTTTAAATTAATATTGGAAAGGCAATGGAAAGGAAAATAGAAAATGAAAATCACTTACCTTTTGTTGTTTACGTCTTCTAGATGCATTTGATGTATTCGAACGTTTACTTGTATTCGATTGCCTTTCCATTTCATCACCATCCGCATCATCATCATCATGTTCAACCGGATCAGTATCATTTCGTTTTCCTGTACCAGTCATTGAATCATTATCATTCATACTTTTACTATATTGTTTGGATCTTTCCATAACCGCCAATTGACCACGTGTTAATCTATATATATCAATTATTATTAATAAATTATAATCAAATTAAATTAAAATAAAATAAATATTTTTAAAATTGTTACAAAAAAAATAAAAACTAACCGACGACTAATTGAATATTCATTAAATGCACTTTCATTGGCAGTTGGAGTGCCTGTACTCATTCCTGCTCCGGCTCCGGCTCCACCACCACCACCACCACCATCTTCCTCTTTAATTGCTGGCAATTGTTTAATGAATCTCATTGTCATTGATTTATTTGATCGTGTTGATTTTCCCGATTTATTTGATACTCTCGAAATGACCGATTGACGATCATCATCAATTGTATCATCACCGTCACCATCACGATCAACCACATCATCATCATCATTATTATTAGTATTAATACTAATTTGACTATCATTTAAATCTTCATTTATTGAATCTCTTAATTTACGACTACGACTACGTGTTGTAACACCCGATATATTTGATTTATTATCAAAATCATCATCATTGTCATCATCGATTTCATCCGCACCTTCATCACCACCACCATCATCTGAATGATTATTTGATGAATCTTGATCATTAGATTTATCAATTTGTGAATCAGATTTTTTACTATCGGAAACATTTGATAAACGTGTACTTTTACGTTTTGGTGTACTTGTTTGAGAACCGGAGCCCGGACCAGATCCAATCATTGCGGCGACGGCCGCCGTTGCCGATAATCTACGTTGTTTAATCGCAGGTATATTACCTGGTTGTGCTATTGGACTGTACGGTAATGATTCTGATTCATTTAACATTGATATATTTAATTTATCATCTTTTGATAGACGTCGTGATCGTCGAGTATTTGGTGTTGTGGTTGTTGTTGATGTTGATGATGTTACGGGGGTTACAACTGGTGTTGTTGCTGCTGACACTTCAGATGTTGATAAACGACGTAATGTTATGTTTAATTTTTTATTTGATCGTAAATTGGCAATTGATGGTGAATCAGAAATTGCTGGTTTTTCTGTTAGTTTATTAAATGAATTTGAACGTTTACGTGTTAATCGTGGCATTATTAATTCAGTTTGTTCCATTTTGGAATCATTTGAATTTGATCGAGATCGTCGTATATTTTGTTTTAAATCCATAATTTTTTCTGATGCTGATGTTGATGGTAATTCATTTAATGGTTTTTGTTTTTGTTCCTCAGTGATTGCGGACGTTTCTTTATTTATTTCAATTTCTTCTGTAGTTGTAGAAGATTTTTCTACAGATTTGTTATCTTTTTCAGTCGAAATTATTGTTTTTTCTGTTTCCTGTTCATTTTTCTTATTGATATCCGCATCAGTTGATTCTTTATTACGTTCAACAGAACTCGTCGTTGGTAATTGATCATCAATTTTTGTATTTAATGAATTTTTATCCATAGGATTCGGTATTGGATCTTGTTCTGTAACATTTTCAATGATGGTTGATGATGGTTCATGAGCTATAACAACAACTACATCATCATCAACGACATTCAAATCGGTTGACGGCATTTCTGAATCAATTATTGTAGTAGTTTGTTCATTCATTCCCATAGATTTTTTCACTTCTTCGGTTGATGTTTGATGAATTGTATCAGTTAATGGTTTTTCTGTTTCAATATCAGTAGATTCGACAATTGGATTTTCTGCCATTTGATTCATTTCACTATCTTGAATGGTAACCTCTGGAACTGTTGTAGTTTCTGGAATACAACAATCGGAAATTGTTTTATCTTCAACTATTTTATCGTGAATTGTTTTTCCATCATCATCATCATCATCTTGTTGAACGACGGTGGTATTATTTGGAATTGACGATGTCACTGATAATGATTCTTGAATATTCAACTCAAATGGATTTGTTTCATTATCAGAAATCATCATCGTACCTGTTATATCACTTTCATTTTGTTCAATTGTATCCATAAGCATTGCATTATCCAAAGTTTTTGTTATTTGAAATTGATTATCATCATTTGTTAATAAATCAACTTCAGATGATTGTTGTTCATCAACAGCAGATGATTCAGCAACAACAGCAACAACATTTGTAGTACTCGTAATAATACTTGATAAGTCATCTGCATCTGATTGTTCAAATGCAAATGCATTATTTAATAAATTACTATTTGAATTCTTCAATGCTTGAAGATTTTCATTTTGATTTTCTAATTGTTGTTCTTGTTGTGTTACTTCTGCTGTTACTGCTGCTGCTGCTGCTGCTGCTGCTGCTGCTGCTGTGGATTCAGATGGTAATTCTTCAATGGCTACTTCTGATTCTGATGGTGTCGTTGATGTTATTTCAATAGAAATTTCACTAGAACTATTCAATAGAATTGTTTCATTTGTGGATTGTGGAATAATAGACAATGGCAATTGTGATTGTATTTTATTTAAATGATCATCATCATCCCGATCATTTGAATCGGAATCTGAAGATATATCAATAACATTTTCCCGGGTATTACATTCAATTGGATTTGATTCCTTAGTAATTTCATCCATTTGATTATTATCTAAAATTTCATTTATATTTTCATCAATGACATTTTCTTCAACGGTCAATGGATGAATGACATTATCAATAAGATTATTATCTGGAACATACATTTCCATTTCATAATCATTTTGTTCATTATAATTATTACCATCATCAGCAATTTCATCATCCACGGCACAATTATATTCAGCACCATCATCAATTTCATTATAATTTAAATCATAATCATCTTGTTCAGCAAAATTAATTCCAATATCGTTTTCTTCATTATTGGAACCATTGTTTTCATTGTCCACATCATCAGCATCATCAGCATCATCAGCATCATCAGCATGATTAATAGCATCAACATCATCATAATCATAATCATGATCTATTGCAGCAATTTCCGCTTCAATGCTATTACCATCACTAAATTCTTCAACACTGAAATCAGACGGAATATAGGAATGTGTTGGTCGAAACTGTTGTTGTGAAACAAAACAAAAAAAGCATTAAAATAAGCAATATTTTACAATTTTTTTCATCATAAAAATATTCAACAGTTTAATAATAACTTACCAATAAATTATCAACCCCAACTTTATCATTACTTTCGGATTTATTTTCTTTGCCGTTATCATCAACATCATCTTCTTCATTGTCTGATTCCTCTTCTTCAGCTTCTTCCATTTCATCATCATCTTCTTCTTCTTCATCTTCTTGATCTTCATCATCTTCTTCATCACTATCACTTTTATCATCATCATCTTTATCACTACCACTTTTGTGATCATCATCACCTTCTTCTTCGTCGTCATCTTCATCATCTTCTTCATCTTCATCATCTGAATCATCACTCTGTTTATCCTTTGATTGACCAACAATCGTCGTCGGTTTAACAACTGTCTTACCGGATCGTTGTTGATTTGATTGTGGTTCTTCAAGTATTAAAATTTCATTTCCCTTCTCTTGCATCACAACATTATTAATTTCCGGTTGTCCTCTTGTTACCGGAATTATACGTTCAATTTTTGGTTGTTTTTGTACCTCCTGTAAATTCAATTGTTTTTCTTTATTTTCAAAATATTCTTTTAGTATATGATCGGATACCGAAATTGATGTATCATCGTTATTATTATTAGTTTGTTGATAGATTTTTGGTCGTACATGTAATTTTTTTATAAATGAATTTTGATCCGCATCCGCACCATCAGAATCTCCATCATTTGCTGAATCAACATCAACACTTTCATTAATATTTGAATTATTTTCATTATCTGCATCCTCATCCTCATCATCGACATCATCATTTCGATTTCGATCAATATTTGAATCATAATTGGCATACATTGAATCATCGATAATTTTTGGACGTTTTAATAATTTCATTGTATAGGATGCTGCTGATGAGGAGGCAAGCGATGATGAATTACTAATCGCATCACTTTCATCATCATCATCATCATCAACGTCATCTTCATCATCTTCATCCATAAGTATTATTTCATTATTTTCATTTTTTAATTCTTTATCGTATTCAGCAGCAGCCAAAGCTAACGATGATAATGGCAATGATGATCCAGGATAATTTCGATTAATTTCCATTAATTTAATTTCTTTATCAATTGACCAATGAGATGTTAATAGATTTTTAATCGGTGTAGGGTTAATGGTGGACGATGGTGAAATTGAACGTAAACTTTTACGTGGTTTTGGTCCTCCAACACATTTTTTCGACAATGTATTTTTATTATCATCAATTTTATTACTATTATTTCTTATTTCTGATATTGATTTGATTGTTTTTTGGTTATCATTTTGATGATCAAAGGAAATTTGTTCGGTTATTGATTGGTTATTGAACGATGCATTTGGTGAATAAAATATAGATTCAGTATCGCTTAATGTTGTATCATGGATTTTCGGTATGGATAAACGCGGTTCCGTTGTACGTTTTACTATCGTTGAACGATGTAATGATGGACGTATTGATGGACCCAAATATGATTGGTCAACGGATGGTCTAATTGTTGTATTGTTTTTATTAACCTCATTAAATCGATTTGAATCATTTGATTTTTTACGTATTAATTCATTTGTTTCATTGAATGTCTCCTCAACCGTATGACTTTGTTGTTTATTATATTTATTAATATTATAATAATCATCATCTTCATCTTCATCATCTTCTTGATCAACATCAATATTATTATTACGATTATCATCATCATCATCATTCAAAGTAATACTTTCATTATCATCTGATGATGATTGTTGTTCTTCAAAATTTGTTGTTAAAATTGGTTCTTTAAAACGTAATGATTTATCATCCTCATCGACATCATCAACATCATCAACATCATCAGCATCATGGTCATCATGGTCATGATCATGATTAAATGATGGCATTGTATTAATGAAACCACTTGAATTGACTTTTGGTATTGTAATATGATTACGATTGCTTTGATATGATGATGAACATACAGATGAAATTGATTGATCAAGTTGTTGTGATGGTGGTTGTTGAGATGATGAAATGTTTGCCAAATGTTGTTTAATTTTTAATATACTTTGTGGTGTATTGGTATTGCATAAACGATCCGTTGATTCAATATTATTATTATTTAAAATAAATGATTGTTTACTTTCAATGATTGGTGTTGATAATGTTGTTGAATAATCCATTGATATATCAACGGTATCATAATTGGTAATATTTGATTTTGTATTATTAATATTATTATTAGTAGTTGTTATGTCTCCAATTGTTCCAATCATTGTTGTTGTTGTTGAAGGACGATCACGAAATTTCGTTAATAGTGATGTATTAATACCAATAGATTTTCGTGAATTTTCAATATTAATTTTTCTTTTTTTTAACAATTGCTGATTGCTGATTGATGATGATGGTGGTTGATCTATCTGTTCATCATCATCATTATTATAATTTTTTACAATATTGTCCACCAATTGAACATCATCATTACTATTACTTAAACGTCGTTTATTTAATTGTAATTTAACATACGGTTTTGCATAGCAAATATTTGTTTTATAATTATGACGTGTTAAATCATATAATGGATTACGTATAAATGGTATTTGTTTAAATTTATTTAATGATGATTTATTTAATTGTTTTTTTTTATATTTTTCCATAAATTCAATTGGATTATTTGATTGTTCAGAAATGGATTTACTATTATATTCAATCATATCATTATGTAATAATGGTATTTGATTGGTTGACGTCGTCGTTTCCGTTGAACTTAATATTGATCGATTATAAATGTCAATTGGTGTTTGTAATTTATTTTGTAAAAATTGACTACTTAACGGTGCAATATTAATTGTTTGTTTATCCAAATTATTACTATTGGTATTGGTATTATTTCGTTGACTATTATTCTTATCAATCAATGTATTATGATAAATATTTGATATTTGTTTTGTTACCGGTGTCATTGTTAAATTATATGCTGATAATATTAATGATGGTGTTTCAAATTTACCACGATTGTGTTGTTGTTGTTGTTGTTGTTGTGCACGACGTTTACGTTGAACATCATCAATGAATGCAATTGCTTCGAAATATTTTGAACGTTGTAATAGATAAATGACATGTAAATTTTCACCTAAAGCACCTAAATCATTTGTGGTACGTAAAAAATGGCCTAAATATTCACCTTCATAATCGGTCAGCGCTAAATTTAAAACATATGACCATTTATTCAATTCATGACAACCACGAAAAAATTCACGTAATAATTCATGATTTGATTCAGAATTGTTTGGTGGATTGGTAGAATTTTGATTTGCCCGATGTTGTAATTGATAGGCTTCGGTAATTAAATTATTTGCCAATAGGGTACGTATTTCTAATGTTGCGGTTATCGGTGGTGAACCGGGTGCACGTAATGCACGTAATGCTAAACGTTCACATTTTTGTACCAATAATGATTCAATTAATAATTCACGTTGCCATTTTTTCAAATGAACCACTTGTGATAATGGTGATAGAATATCTTCTAATGCTATCTACAAATTAAAAATTATTGAAAAATTATTTAACAGTAATGTGATAAGTAATAGTATAGTAGCACAGTTTGTTCATGCAGGATGAGTATAGAAAGGTGTTTCCGTGATATGCAAAACGGTAAAGTGAAAACTGGCTGTGGTATGGTCAGAAATGGATGTGATTTGAAGTAAACTACCGTCCAAACTACTTAAACCACTAAAATTTTGAAACCGGATCATATAAATAAAAAAACAGTGAAGCCCGTCTAAAGATCATTAGGATGGAAAGACCGAAAAATTCGGTATAGCTCTCTGGTGAACTCTTCAAAAACGGTGATGAAGGGAAATGTTAATTGTAGATGGTTATATAAACAAGCTATTGGGAGTATGCATTAGTGCGGTGCGGTTTTCTAAGAGTGTATTAATTACTAGTATTAATCCCCGCGTCGTGTTCATCCATGACTATATATTCATTTGAAAGCTACTGTTATTGTTATTGCGCGTCTTTTTCAGTCAATCATATGCCATTTGATTGAAACGAAAACAACATGATTTTTTTCTATTCATTGGATACTTTTATGTCGAACTTTGTGCCAGAAAAAGTGTTTTGGCGCGGGGAGTTCTTCTTCCTTATTACTTTAACATGAAGAAAACTGTTACCGCGAAATTCATCGTATTTTAGTAGATGGTGGTTTATGATTTGTGGACATGCTCTAACTGAAAGAATGTGCCAGAAGTGGTTTTTAAAAGTGGCCAATTTCCACTTAGAAGACGATGACAGAAGACCCGGACAGTCAAAAAGATGATGATGAAGATGAAGAATTGGAGGCATTGCTTGATGAAGATGCGTGTGCCGCGAAAATGCAATAAGATCTTGCAAAATCTTGATGGCAGTTGATCAACAAACAACCATTTCTATAGACGTTTAAAAGCACATCGGGATTCATCCATAAAAGCTTGGAAATTGGGTGCCGTATGAATTAAAGCCCAGAGATATCGAACGCCGTATGTTCTGCATGTCGGAAATGTTGCTTCAACGCCACAAAAAACAAGTCATTTTTGCATGGTCATCACTGGTGAAGCACGGCGGCCAACCGCATCAACATCCATACCGCAAAGCCGAATATCCATGGTGCCAGTCAAGGTAATGCTCTGTATTGTGGTGGGATCAAAAGGTTGTGCGTTGTATTATGTGAGCTGTTGAAATCGGATCAGACGATCAAAGGGGGGACCGAACCTCTCTACCGACCGAACGCAATTAATTCGTTTGAAGAGAGCGATTGCGACCAGAATATGCAACCAGACACGAATCTATAATTTTCCATCATGACAACGCTCGGCCGCCACATGTTGACCGGCTCAAAAAACTATTTGGAAAACAGTGGGTGGGTGGGAGCTCTACCTCACCCACCCAGATAGCCCCCCAGACATAGCCCCTTCTGATTACTATACTTGTTCAGATCAATGCAGAATGCCCTCACCGGTACGATACGCTTCACTTCAGAACAGGGTATCAAAAATTGGATCGATTCGTTCTTTACCACCAAGCCACCGGAGAAGTTCTTTTGTGGTATGGAATTCACAAACTGCCAGAAAGATGGGCAAATGTTGTAGCTTCCAATGGATCATTGATACTTTGATCATCAGATTGTATAACTATTTTTTCACAATCAAGCCTTAATTTTCGAAAAAACCGCACCGCATGAATTATAGCATACTCCCAATAATTATGCATATTTGGAACTATGAAGCTATATCCCAGATGAATATAAACTTGCTGTAATTATCCTAATAAACAAGAAGGAAGACATGATTGATTGTGTCAATTCAACATATAATATAATGTGTACTTGCTAAATGTGTTCGGATTCCTCACAATAATCACTCAACAACGTTCATCAACTGTTTATCAAACAACAGATAATGAAAAGGTCAAAAAAAGGCTAGATGACAAACAACAGGCTGATCAAACAGTGTTGAAAGACCACAACAGAATATTTGAAAAGATTAAGTGTAAGAGGACGTTGGGCTGGCTCTTGGAATTTTCTTAACTGACTGACGTTGGTGGTTACTAAGTTCTTCCGATTGGATTACGGCTATTATTGGACGACGTCAAAAACCAATTGTATATTGTATAGACCCGCAAAAGTAAAGCAAAATTCCACTTACCTCAAATTGTCCATGATCTAAATTCCAAAATGCTTGTGTTATTTTTATTAAAGCTGGATTTAATTCAAAAACAGCCGGAAATTTTATTAAATTCTGTACAACACCAGTATATCTAAAAAAAAAAAAAACGAATAAACGATTCCAAAATTAACAAAAAAAACCCAAATTTTGATGAATTAAATTTAAACCACCTTTACCTTTCATCATCCTGTAATGCCATATTTAAATCTAAAAATAAATATACAAATAAAATGTATTTATTTTCAATTGGTAGATCGGGTACGAGTAATGTTCGTAACATTGTCTGTAATGATGGCGGTGGATATAAACCATCACCAACACCTTTTTTCCATTCTGCACGTAACACAGCCGAATTACATTCACGTTCAATGAACGAATCAATGTACAATAATTTACAACTATTTGATTTTAAACGACGATATTCCATATTTTTGTGGAAAAATTTCTGTCTTTGTTCATGATAATAATTGTGTAATATACGATATGGATATGGAACGCATGTAAATGTTTCGGATCGTGTTCGATTATCGATATTCGATGACTGTTGTTGTTGTTGATGTAATAACCATGAACCTTCTGGCAATAGACCCATATTGAATAACCATTGTAATACCTCTTGATATTCGGCAACCATACGAATTGAATTTGATTGTGATTTTAATGTATCAAAAACTGGCAACATACAAAAAAAAAATGTAAATTGAAATTATTATTTTATTAAGCTTGTGTAAATGAGAAATGTTCAAGCTGTTCGATTCAAAAACTTGGATAAAAGCCTAAAGACAATAAGAAACATTTGCAGTTTTCAATCAAAATTGACAAAACAACGGATTGATAACTGAAACTAACGCCTCATCAATAATGTTGCTAGATCTCCGAGAGGCCTTTAGCAGCAAAGGAGGTCGCACATTAGACAAACGATATTAGAGAATGTCGATAGAACTGGAAATTACCTGGTGAGGACAACGACAAATGCCAAATACAGAATAAAGGATCCTGAGAGAATTGTTCAATGGTTTACCTTGTGTTCTGGTGAACTGAACTGGACTTAACCTTCGTCAGTTTTACCTATTAATTGCATATGGACTTTTAAGAAGCGAGGCTTGACACAACAACAATAACAACCCGGGTAATGTGTCAAGTGTTGTAAAAGACCAGCGACCCGGAAAAGATCTAAATAAAACCCCGTACATTACTCAATAATCAATAGATAAGCTCCATTACAAAAAACCAATTAATGGATGGATGGATTTTTTTTCAAGACATAGACAAGAAAATACAGAAAAAAAACCCCAACTTACCTTCATTTGGAATATACTGTCGATATTCTGAAACAATTAATCCCATCAAATGGGCTAACAATTTCATTTGTCGCGAACAATGTGATAATTCTTTTTGGGCATGTAAATCAATGCTAGTGCCCGAATGATCAAACAATGGGATACATAAATTATTACAATAATTTTTAATAAATGTTGCACGATTCCATATCCAATCGGTTAATGTTGATAAAGATAAACCACCACCGGCACCGCCACCACCACCACCTCCAGCATGTCTATTATTATTATCCAAATGTTTATCAATCATTCCCATATGACTACCATCAGACCACATTTTTGCACATTCTTTTAGCAACCCACCATAATTATATTCTAATGCCATTGACAACAAATATTCTTGTTTCATTTGTTGGCCCACCTCTAACGTAAATACAAAATCACTAAATTGTGGCATTAATGCAGCATCATACAATTCTTTAAAACATTTATCCGGTTGTAAAATTGATTTGGCACCCATCGTCACAAAACGTTCTAATGCACGATTTTGTAATCCACTCCAATGTAATTGCTTACAATTTGTACCATTTAAAATTGTACAATCTGTAAAAAAAAAAAAAACGAAAAATTATATTAGAAAACAACTCTTAAAGGAAAAAATCTTGTGATAAAAAATAGATCTTACCAAAACTTAATGCCGTTGGCCAAAAATGTTCTTCAGGTCGTTGTATCGAATTGAATAATTCCACTGATTGTGCATTCATCCAAATGTCTAAACATATTTCTCGGTTCTTATTGTTATGATTATGATTTTCAATTGGAAATATTGCCAAATAACTTGGCATTTCCGTCCAATCACAAACATTTGGCATTTGTTCTTTATACCATTGATTCAAATCGAAAACACAAATGTATGAAATTCTATTAACGGACCACGTTAACAAACATAAATTTAATATATTATCATCGGTGATATGCTTTAAAATTGATTGACAACTGATGATTGTCGTATGATCACCATAAATGGGCATCGTTAAACGAGGACTACATGTTTGAAAATTTTTATAAATATATAAATCTGTTGTATTATTATTCAATGTTCGTTGGTTGTCACCATGGTCAGGACGACGACCATCCAACGTTTTCAATAAAATTTTATTTTCAAACATAATCGAATGTAAAACGGCAATTACAGCATTTGCATTCATATGAAATGCCCATATATAAATGCATGCCCGTGGATCATCCGACGGTTCAATGACGGTGAATTTTATCAATGGTGAATCATTTTCCGGTGGAAATGCCAAATGATATGGCCGTAAATCACATAAATTATATAATATCATACGGCCATCGTCTAAACCAACGCCCAACGATAATAATTGTGGTAATGCAATGATTGACATAATTATTTCGGCATTTTCTAAAACTGAAATGAATACAAAATTGAAATTTTTAATTTAACATCTACTTTTTTTGCTCAACAACAATTGAAATGTAAATGCTATGTGGACAGTGGGGAGGAGGAGGAGGAGGAGGGAAGAAGCATTCAATTTATCACCATCTTCAGAAAGTCTTTAAGATTCCAATTCAATTCGATAGAAAAATATCTTCTGAATGTGAAAAATCTTCAGAAAGTCACCTTAAAATATTACAATTCAATTATTAAAAGAAAAGTTTCGTCTGAATGAAAATTATTCAGCAAATTCGCAAGATTCTGATGCAATCCGTTAGAAAACTATTTTCTGAATGTACAAGTCTTCAGAAATGGCCTCGTAATTGAATTTTAATTATTAGAAAAAAATGTGTGTGAATGAAAAAGTGTCAAAACGTTATCAGTATTCATATTTCAAAGTCCACTGAATGAGAAAAATCCTCAGAAAGTCTTAAAGATTCAATTCAAACCTTACAAAATCTCCTTCAGTGATACAACAGAAACAGAAAAGTTCGTAAAAACCCTGAAAATTTGCAAGGGACAGCTGCAAGGGCGGCGATGAAAGAGGCGATCGTCTGACATATCCTCATCTAACCTAACCAGTTCTATCATAGAAAAAAAACTGTCTATTTGTAAACTGTATGCCTAAATCTTTTACAACTACCTGCTTAATTTAAAATAAATTAACAAAACTCACCCTCCAATTCTATTCCAAAATTAACATTTTTATCCGATTGCGTTTCACGATGATAATATAAAATTTCATCGGGATGATTATTTCGTTTACCATAACAAATAATATGACATTTTGTTTGTTCCATTTCATTACGATACGATTTTCGTTGTGCACCACCAATTTCCGTAAATAAAATATCTGTACATATTTTTAAATTTAAATCAATCAATAAGATTTTTCCAACGGTTGTACCAACGGCCAAACATCCATCTTCGAATGATTTTAATGCCGGTGATTGATTACATGCCATCATATTAATAAAATGACATGTTGTAATTTTATCCATAATTTCTATTGTACGTAGAATACGTGAACCATTCACCGAAAATATACAAATTAAACTACCAAATCCAACCCCCAGTCCCAGTCCCATCGATTGCCGGTGGCCGGACGACGTCGAACAACATTGAATACAAATTGCTAAAATGCTACAACATGCATTACGTTGATGATTCAATGTTGACGGTAATTCAATTTCGGTAACGCATGTTATTAAATTATTTGATATTCTGTAAGCAAAAATTAGAATTAAATTGAATTAACAATTGATTTCATAATTGAATAACGGAATACAAAAAAAACAATACGACTTACGATGTATTATCAAATGAATAACTGGATATTTTATTACCGCTTTTCAATGAAATGATTTCAATAGTTGCACCCGATGCTAACCAACCAAGTTGTCCATTTTTTATGATGCCACCGATTGTATCCGAATCGATTGTGTCTAGCACAAAAAAAAAATAAAAAAGAAATACAATTGAAAATTACAAATCAGTGAAATATTTATTTTTGTAAAGGGTGACTTTTTATAGCTATTATCTTTTTGGCAATACTGGTTTAAACGCAGCTGACGCACGTTTCGTGTTTTTTTTTTCTTCACTGTCAAACATCTTCAGTTTGGTCTATAATTTAACCATGAATCAATCGTCGTTTACAAACGAACGAACAACGCTTGCAAAGATTATTGAATTTTATTATCAAAATGTGTGCTCTGTTGTTAAGAAAGTAGTGCATCGCGACGAAATTGTGTTCAGCGACGATTGGCTCATTTTTGGCTCAAAATGGGTATGTAAATAAGCAGAATTGTCGATTCTCGATGGAGTGAATATCAGCCAGAAGCATTGCAACACAGCTACCAATGCATCCACAGAATAAGTCACAGTTTGGTGCGGTTTATGGGCTGGTGGCATCATGGGCTGACCGTACTTTTTCGGTAGATGATGCGAATCGTAACTGTAACTGTGAATGGTGAGCGCTACCGTGAGATGATATCCAACTACATTTTTTTGCCCAAAATGCAAGAGCTTGACTTGCATGACATGTGGTTTCAACAAGACGGTCGGTGCCACATGCCACACAGCACGCGCAACAATGGACGTATATTGAGAGGCGAGTTCGGTGAACATTTTATTTCACGTTCGGGACCGGGGGTCAATTGGCCGCCTAGATCGTGCCTAGATTTAACGCCTTTTATTGTGGGTCTATGTTAAAGCTCATGTGTATACAGACAATAAGCCCGCTTCCATATTGACGCATTGGAAGACAACGCATTGAAGCATTTATTCGTGAGATACCGACCGAAATGTTGAAAAAAGTATGCCACACTATTGGACTAAGCGGATGGACCATTTAAGGCGCAGTCAACAAGGCAGTCAACATTTGCATGAAATAATCTTCAAACATTAAATTATATGGACTGTGTACTATCGATTCAAATAAAGATTTCATGATTTCAGTTTTTTTTTTTTGAAAAACTTTCCTATAGCTGTTAAAAAATCACCCTTTACTAAGTAATTTGATTTTAATAGAATAAATGTTTGTTTTTTTTTTTTTTTTTAATTCTACCCACACACCAAAGCCTTATTATTTAATAAGAAAAAAAAAACAGACAATTTTTATATTAACTGAAACAAACAAAAAAAAAAAATTATTAAAAATTGTTTGCATAATAATTTCTTTTGGTATTGCATCGACTGCCGTCGTAACCAAAATTATTCTATCTTCATCATCATAATTCAAAAATTTTTAATTTAAAAAAAATTTCATACAGACAGTTTATTATTGCATTTCAAAGTGATCAGACCCCGGCAAAAACGAAGAAAAAAAAATTATTATTATTATAATTTACTTAAAATTGATTTAATTCTATAAAAGTATTCTGCCTATTTCTTAATCATTTCGTGTGTGTGTTTGCGTGTGCTTGTGATTGTGATTGTGTTTCTTTTCTTTTACTTTCTTTTAAACGAAAAATATATTATTAATTGCGAATCAAAGAAAAAAGCTATTAGTTAATTAAATTTAAATTTTGGTTGCTATTTACTTATTTATGTAAATATCGGCGCAAAAGAATACAAAAAAAAATGTCAACAACAGCAGATATAACAAATGATATTGTTAATAACGGTAATCAAAATGACAACACAATCATCAAAAATAATAATGACAACACCTTAATTGTTGTTAACTTAACCGGTGATGATGACTCAGACACAAAAAATTTAAATACATCACAAAACTGTAATGAAATAAATGATATTAAAAATGATATTAATAATGATATTAATATCAACGCTAATGATGATAATACGGTATTAATAAATAATACAATAAATGATGAATTAAATTTAATTGACAGCGGTAATCGTTCGGTTAATTCAAATGTATTATATGTATCATTGGTTAGCGATTTGGATGATAAAAATGATAATAATGCAACTGATGCTGCTGCTGGTCAAACTATTGCTGGCCAATCATTAAATACCAATCGTCATATTATGGAAAAAATTAATATACTAATGGATGAAATAAAAAAATTACATACAAATAATTTAAATTTATCACAACAATTGAATATGTATCAAACACAATTTCAATTGTTATCGAATAAATTTGAAAATGTTCATAATTTACTGTTGAATGTTAGCGGATCAATTGAATTGAATACATTAAATATAAATGCAACAATTGAAAATAAACTTGATGCTTTTGGTAAATTAATTAATTCACAAAAAAAAGAAAATAATAATGATGTTGGACGACAACGAATTACACCTACGACTACGACGACACGACAAATGATTTCACAACAAAGAATTTCATCATTACAACCAAATAATAAAATGGTATTGAAACAATCAAATAAACAAACGAATGGATTAAAAAAATCTGCATCAACAGCAGCAGCATTCGGCAGTGGTGGTGGTGGAAGCTACAAATAAATTAAAAATATTAAATGAATATTTTTTTTTAGAGCTATGAGTTTTTTTTAACAATTAATGAATTATTAATATATTATTTTTATTAATAAAACTTTAACTTCAAACTTTAGAGACGGTTAATAGAATTTTTTTTTTTTTTTGACAGGAAAATATTTAATTTACGTTATTTGATAAAGATTTTGTTAAGAAATTCTTGGGTTTTTCTTTTCTATCGTGTCCCCGGTGAGTGATCTATTTAAAGGAAAATTTGTTACCAATCCAAAACAATAATTAGTTTGCTGACGTCGTCGTCGTCGTCGTCAAATCGTTATTGATTTCATTATTCAATTTTGAATGAATTAACTTGAATATCGTAATCATATCATTAAGAACAACCTCATTACGAATCTAAAAACGAATCTCTTTCTTTTTCTACAATCCTTAGTAATGAAATTTCATGATCACGGATCAATAAACAATGAACTGTGGATGCCCGGAGGCTTACTGGTTCGATTTTTTACCCAATTTTACAGGCAAATTCTTTACGTTACTTGCCAAACAATTCTTAGAACATTACTTTGAAGTTTTCCTTGCGAATGTCTTGCGAAAATATTTCAAATTACAGTAAAAATCTCTTCTTACACTTCAGGTCAAGTGCAATCTCCTAAGGAGACTTATAAGACCAAAATTAATCTTTCCTCGTTGGATAAAACAAATTATGAAAATATTAACCATGTATATTTTTGCCTATAAGACTTTATATATTGATATTTAATGTAATTATCATTAATGGTGTTAATGAATATCATATGATTTACATTACGCAGCTCTGTTTTTACTGTTTCTGTTTTTTTTTTCCTTCTATTTTTGGTTTCTTTTCCATTCAATTGTGTATTTATTTATCTACAAAAAAGGAATGGAACAATGTTAATGTTAATGTAACGAATGACGAATATACAAATTGCAAATAAAGAATAAAAAAAAAAAAAAATACACAAACACACACACAGAATTTTATATCTATCTTGAGATTGTTGACGATAAATTATTCCATTACCATGTAAATATACACGTAAAACGTTTGTGTGTTCGGCGGTGGTCTGTTCTTTACCGTTTTCTTTACCAATTTAGAAACGCAATACGAAAAAAAAAACATCATAATAATTATGATATCTATTCTATTTTTTTTTTTTAAAGGAATGCTAATTAATAAATAGCAGCAAAAAAAAACAATTCATTTTTACGGATCGTCGTCATCATCATAATATATTCATAATGCATATTCATAAAATTCATACATGGTACACATTCAAAATCAAATGGGTAGTGCGGTGTGTATTTGTATGTATATAGTAATACTTATTTGGATATTTCTATAAAATATAGATATATGAACAATAAGAAATACTAATGCATATATGATGATGATGGCATTTTGTGTAAGGTGAGGTTTTGTTTTTTTTTTTTATTGGAATTTGATTTAATGGTATTAATATTATTATTTTTTTCTTTGTCCATGTATTTATTCTTCATTTTTGGTTCTATTCACAGCCTGACGTAATCTTTTCTATATATCTATTTGTTTTTCCATTTTCCATTATAGAACTTATATACAAATTTATATATATTTCGCATTGTTTGTTTGTTTGTTTTTAATATATTAGTACACTGCGTTTCATCATTAGCAAAATTTTTTTTTTATAGAAATTGTATTGGAAAAACCACAAAAACAGCAACAACACAAAAATACAAAATTGTCTTGAATATATATATATATATATGGTTGATGATGCTTAAAAATATCAAGCAATACACCGTAATAAAATTAAATTTTGTTTTTTTTTTATTAATTTGATTTCAATAGTGGTATGGAAATGTAAATATACCATCATCGAAACAAATCAAAAAAATATATGATGGACTGTTTTTTTTTTTTTTGTAATTTTCTTTATCCAAACCCCCTAAATATAGCCGTAAATAGTAGCTCTGGCCGTAAACATTTTATTGATTCTTCTTCTCTATTAATAACACAAAGCGTAATATAATATGATAAAAAAAAAAAAAAAAACAATATTATTATTATTTTTACCATCAATTAATGATGTTCTTTGATATCGTCCTACTGCTACACCTTCTCCATTTCCAATTCCATTATTACCATGCATATGATCCGAAAATATCTTTGGATTGGTTGTTGTTGTTGTTGTTGTTGTTTTGCCGACTGCATTTGTAGTTGATGATAACCTGCCGGTGGTTAGGCCATCACGACGGCCGCCACCACCACCACCAGCAGTAGCACCGACCAATGTTGATTGTGAAAATTTTATTGTATGTTTTACAGTTAAATCTAAATTACCTTCAAACATGTTGTTATACTAAAAAAAAAAAAAAAATTTCACTTTATATTATATAGATTTGGTTTTATTTAATTCACTTAAAATTTTTTTTTTTCTTTTTTATATATTAATTAAAATTTATGTTTCAAAACACAACCAATTTTAATTTTTCCTTATTTATTAATTTTAATAATTGTTTTATTTACAAAAAAAAACCCACTAAGAAAACATGGGCCCGGTTTTATTTTTTTTTTTTATTAAATAAAATTTTATTAAAAAAAAAAACTTCCTGAAACGCAAATAGAAAAATAAAATAAAAAAAATTATAATGAAGCGCGTCCTTCAAAAAGACGCCATTTTTCTTTTTTTGGTTATGTATAGTAAAAAAAATAAATAATTTTTGTGACAAAATAATTACCATAAAAAAAAAATTGTTTCGTTAATTTTATTATGGATAATGTATATATTCATTGCATACATTTAGGTCCAGTTAATTTTTTAATTAATTAATTAAACTGAATTTAATTTTGTTAATTAATTTATTTTAATATAGTTATCAGCAGCAGCTAAGCATTTTTTTTTTTTATAATTTTTGCACATGCACTTCATCATTGAAGGTAATTCACCGAATGAATATTGAATAAAATAAAATATTCAATACCGAAACCGAATAAATATTCAACCAAGCCGAAATCTTACGAAATTTTTAAAAAAAAAACCTATAAATGTTATTTCCAAATTTGGATATTTTATAAAATTTTCGCTCTATTTTCAACCATCGCCAAATAAATCAAACAAAATGTCAAATGTCAAATATTTTGTTTAAGCGACCACGTGAAAAAAAGAGTTTTTTTTTTTTTTTTTTAATACAATTTCAATTTTCGTACATGCAAAATTGCATAAAAAAAAAAAAAAAAAAAACCACCTCGAACGAAATTAAATAATTAAGTTTATTGTTTAAATTGTACCTAAATAAATTTAAGTAATTAATTTTAATTTAGAGAATTATAATAATTTGATTATATCAGAAGGCAGAAAAATAATATATATAAGGTATGTTTTTATAATATCACAAAAAAAAAAAAAAATTAAAGTGAAAATTCATTATTCTGTGCAAAAAATAAAAAAAATGTGTGTTTTATAACAGAAAAAAAATTGAACAAATGTGAAAAAATTAATAAATTAATTAAAAAAAAAACAAAACTAAAAGAAATTATAATTAATTTTCATAGTTTTCCTTTTTAAATTGTGCAATTTATTTTTTGTATTCGTGTTCAATAATTTTTTGTATGTGGAAAATTAAAAAAAATGTGTTGCAAGGTTTTTTTTTCTTGTAACCTAAAAATAGTTTTTTTTTTTTTCTTTTGCTTAAATAATTTATTAATTTATATTAAATATATTAAATTCGTTTTAAAAGTTAGTTTAGTTGGGGTTTTTTTTTTCTGTATCATTTGAAAAATGTAAATTAAATGTATTTAAAATCATATCATTGTTGGACGCGCTTCATTAAATTACTGTGTGGAAAAACCCCATAAAAGTCTTTTGTTGTAGTGAATTTTTTTTTTACACTAGTGAAATCATTTTTGTGACTCATTTAAAAAAAATATTTTTTTTATTTTTTTTACACTTGTGTTCTAGATATTTTTTTTATTTCGTTTTTTGTGTAGTTGTTATTTAAAATTCATTATTTTATTGATTACCCATGCAAAAATATATATAAATATATGCAATTTTTTATGTTATTAGTTTTTTGGTTTTTTTTTGGTTTTTGGTTGTGTTGAAAGATTTTTGAAACTTTTTATTTAAGAAATAAATAAAAGAATTAAATTCAAATTTATAATTATATAATTTTAACAGCAAACAGAAAACAACCCAAACAAAACAAAACTAATTTTAAATGATTTATTTTTTCTATTTATGTTTTAGGAATAAAAAAAAAAAAAAACAAATTATTATTATTTTTAATTGGTGTGTATTATTAAATTAAATTTCGAAGCCATGCCATCCGATGCAAAAAAACGTGAACAAGCAAAGAAAAAAGAGGCAGCAAAAAAACGTAGTCAAAAAATTGCAACCGTAAAAGGAGATGGAACCGAATCACATAATGGTGTAACGACAAATGGTGGTGTAACGAATGGTAATGGTCCAGCAATGCCAATTGAATTAACAGAAGAAGGTTAGTTATTTATTTTTTGAATTTTTCCCATAAATATCATAAAACAAATAATAATGAGGATTTTTGTTTTTTTTTTTTTCGAATTTGTCCAGAAATTCTTTGTGCAAAATTGGAAGAAGAGGCTCGTATTAGTGCTGAAGCAAGAGCGTGTACGGGTGCATTGGCCGTTCATCCACGATCGCGTGACATTAAAATGGCTAATTTTTCGATAACATTTTTTGGCAGTGAATTATTACAAGACACAATGTTAGAATTAAATTGTGGTCGTCGTTACGGTTTAATCGGTTTAAATGGTTGTGGTAAATCATCGTTATTGGCTGTGTTGGGTAATCGTGAAGTGCCGATACCCGATCACATTGATATATTTCATTTGACACGGGAAATACCGGCAAGTACCAAATCGGCATTGCAATGCGTTATGGAAGTGGACGAAGAACGAATGAAATTGGAAAAATTGGCCGAAGAATTGGCAACGCGTGAAGATGATGAATCACAAGATCAATTGATGGACGTATACGAACGGCTTGATGATATGTCAGCCGATCAGGCTGAAGCAAAAGCGGCTCGTATTTTACATGGTTTAGGATTTACAAAAGAAATGCAAGTGAAACAGGCAAAAGATTTTTCCGGTGGTTGGCGAATGCGTATTGCATTGGCACGAGCCCTATACGTAAAACCGCATCTGTTGTTACTGGACGAACCGACAAATCATTTGGATTTGGATGCTTGCGTATGGCTGGAAGAGGAATTACGTGAATATAAACGTATACTTGTATTAATATCACATTCACAGGATTTCCTGAATGGTGTCTGTACAAACATTATCCATATGAATAATAAACGATTAAAATATTATACGGGTAATTATGAGGCATTTATCCGGACGCGTATGGAATTACTGGAAAACCAGGCAAAACAATACAATTGGGAACAAGATCAAATTGCACATATGAAAAATTATATTGCACGATTTGGTCATGGTTCGGCGAAATTGGCGCGTCAGGCACAATCGAAGGAGAAAACATTGGCAAAAATGGTGGCACAAGGTTTAACCGATCGCGTTGTCGATGATAAAACATTAAATTTTTCATTTCCATCATGTGGTAAAATACCACCGCCCGTTATTATGGTTCAGGTAAAGCGATTTGATTTGATTTATCTTTAACATATCTCCAATAATGGAATAATTATTTATAAATGCCTTCCATTGTTTTCTTTGTTACAGAATGTTACATTTCGATATAATGACAAAACACCGTTTATTTATAAGAATTTAGAATTTGGTATTGATTTGGATACACGATTGGCATTGGTCGGTCCAAATGGAGCGGGTAAAAGTACATTATTGAAATTGTTATACGGTGATTTGGTGCCAACGACCGGTATGATACGTAAAAATTCACATTTACGTATAGCTCGATATCATCAACATTTACATGAACTATTGGATTTAGATGTAAGCCCACTGGATTATATGTTACGAGCATTTCCTGATGTTAAGGAACGTGAAGAAATGCGTAAGATTATCGGACGTTATGGTTTAACGGGACGTCAACAGGTTTGTCCGATACGACAATTATCGGATGGTCAACGATGTCGTGTTGTATTCGCATGGTTAGCTTGGCAATCACCACATTTATTACTATTGGACGAACCTACAAATCATTTGGATATGGAAACAATTGATGCGCTAGCCGATGCTATAAATGATTTTGATGGTGGTATGGTTTTGGTAAGCCATGACTTTCGTTTAATTAGTCAAGTGGCCGAAGAAATATGGATATGTGAAAATGAAACGGTTACCAAATGGAATGGTGGCATTTTAGATTATAAAGATCATCTGAAAAAACGTATTGCTAAAGAGATTAAAGAAGAGGAAAAAAAGAAAAAGTAAAAAAAGTAATTTATTTTAGCAGTAGCAAAGAAAAGAAAAGAATAGATTTTTTTTTTTTTTACAAAATTTGTCATTC
The DNA here is from genome assembly GCA_958336335.1 of Dilophus febrilis. Classification (NCBI taxonomy): domain Eukaryota; kingdom Metazoa; phylum Arthropoda; class Insecta; order Diptera; family Bibionidae; genus Dilophus; species Dilophus febrilis. The sequence continues at coordinate 41,356,297 of OY284470.1, read as the reverse complement.
ATTCATTCATTTGATTTTTTTGTGATTTTTGGTTGATAAACATTTCATCAACGGTAAGAATTTTTACATATATTTATCAATTAATAAGTTTTTTTGTTTTAGCTACTCTTCTTACAAAAATTCTTCATTCATTCGGACTCCGTTCGAATCGTTTTATTTAAAATATTAAGGTGTTTTTGTATTCATAAATCTCATCACCTTTCTTTTTGAATATCTATTAAATAAATAAATTTTATGTGATTAAAGTCACAAGTTGATGAAAATTTAATAAAAAAAAAAAAATCAATCACAATCGCCTTCAAATCCTCAACTTCGATCAATCCCAATTGATAATTACAGGATAGTTAATTTAATTTCATTTTTTTTTTTTGACTACAGGGTCATAATATTTTTTCTTTTTGTCACGTAATAGCTTAATAATTAATAATTAATTTTTTTATTTATTATATTGTGTATATTATTTTAATTGTTTTGTGTGCTTGTATCTCAATTATTAATATAATATTTATTTTTATTATATAATTAATTAGTAAAATTAATAAATACAATAAATAAAATAAAATAAAACATTTACAAAACACCCACACACACACACACATAAATAAATAAATAAATATTATTTTAAGATCATATAAAAAAAAAAACAAAATATATTTTTTATTAATTTAAATATTATTTTAATTTTTAATATATTTAAGGTGGTTTTTTTTTTGTTTGTTTGTGCCCGAGGTTCCCAACACAACAAATTTATTTTAAGCCTTTTTTTTTTTATTTCTTATTAACACAGACACAATTTTATTTATTAATATTTATTTTTTTGTTTAGTTATTTTTCAAAAATAAAATAAATAAATAGTATTAAAACAAAAAAACAAAACGGAATTTTCTCGATACCAACCGATCGATTGATCGACCGGTCGATCACGTTCACAACATCAAAACTACACGCCGCTCGCTCGCTCGTAATAGTAAAAATTATTAATTAGATATTATAATTAAATTTATTATAAATTATTTGTATTTATTATATTGTATTTTTTATTTTATTTTAATAATTTTTCTGTTTAAATCACAAAAAAATAATCCAATTTAATATTTATTAAAATTATTTATAATTATAATTAATAAATGAAAGAAGAAGAAGAAAAAAAAACAAATTATTGTTATAAAAATTCATCATTTTTTCATCATATTCATCACATCACCATATTTAAAAAAAAAAAAATAAAAATAATTCAATGATTCTATAATTAAAAATTGTTAATAAAATAATTGATTTGTTTTTTTTTGTATGCGTTTGTGTTTTCCAATGAATTTTTTTTTACAAATTATTCTGGATTTTAAATATAGTGCGGCGGCAGCTTATCATTGATATTGATAAGAATTTAATAATAATAATTATATTAATCTATAATATATTGTTTTATAATAATCTTTTCCATTCGGGGTTCTCTCTGCCAAACATTGCTCCACAACTGTTTCCACTTTATTTCTGTTGTTTGATTCTTTTGATTGAAGTCATTTCGGATATTCATCTTTGAGGTTCGGTAGGACTTTCCCATAGGACTTTGTTTTGTTGCCATTTGTATGATTTGTTTTATCGATCGTCGATCATTCATCCATCAGTCTTCTTCGTTGGTGTTTTTGTACCCTGCCCAGTTTAAATTTTTAAGCATTGAGGGGATTCGTCTCGTGACATATATGACTTGTTTGGAGTTTATTGAAGAAAATTCATTAGTTTTTGAAGAATCCAATAGTTTATTTAAGAACCCATTCGTTTATTTAAGAAAATCCATTATTTTAGGAAAGAATTCATTGGTTTATTGAATAAAATCCATTAGTTTTTGAAAAATCCAATAGATTATTTACGAATCCGTTCGTTTATTCCATTCCATTAATCCATTCGTGAATGGAAATCCATTAGTCTATTGAAGAAGATCCATTATTTTAGGGAAGAATTCATTGGTTTATTGAAGAGAATTTATTGATTTATTGAAGAATCCAATCGTTTATTTAAGAACCAATTCGTTTATTGAAGAATTTATTGGTTTATTTAAGAACCAATTCGTTTATTGAAGAAAATCTATTGGTTTATTGAAGAAAATCCATTCGTGAAGAAAATCCATTCGTTTTTTAAATAAAATCTATTGGTTTATTGAAGAAAATCTATTGGTTTATTGAAGAAAATCCATTCGTGAAGGAAATCCATTGGTTTATTGAACAGAATTCATTGGTTTATTGATGAATCCAATCGTTTATTTAAGAACCAATTCGTTAATTGAAGAATTTATTTATTTATTGAAGAATCCAATAGTTTATTTAACAACCAATTCGTTTTTTGAAGAAAATCCATTAGTTTATTGAAGAAAATCCATTCGTGAAGAAAATCCATTGGTCTATTGAAGAAAATCCATTAGTATTAATCCATTATTTTAGGGAAGAATTCATTGGTTTATTGAAGAAAATCCATTGGTTTATTGAAGAAAATCCATTAGTTTTTTGAAATCCATTAGTTTATTGAAGAAAACCACTTCGTTTATTGAAGAAAATCCATTCGTGAAGAAAATCCATTGATTTATTGAAGAAAATCCATTATTTTAGGTAAGAATTCATTATTTTATTTAAGAAAACCCATTGGTTTATTGAAGAAAATCCATTCGTGAAGGAAATCTATTGGTTTATTGAAGAAAATCCATTGGTTTATTGAAGAGAATTCATTGGTTTATTGATGAATCCAATGGTTTATTTAATAACCAATTCGTTTATTGAAGAAAATCTATTGGTTTATTGAAGAAAATCCATTGCTTTATTGAAGAAAATCCATTAGTTTGGGGAAGAAAATCCATTTGTTTTTGAAGAATCCAATAGTTTATTGAAGAGAATCCATTGGTTTATTGATGAATCCAATGGCTTATTTAAGAACCAATTCGCTCATTGAAGAATTTATTTATTTATTGAAGAATCCATTCGTTTATTTAACAACCAATTCGTTTTTTGAAGAAAATCCATTAGTTTATTGAAGAAAATCCATTAGTTTATTGAAGAAAATCGATTAGTTTATTGAAGAAAATCCATTCGTGAAGAAAATCCATTGGTATATTGAAGAATAAAATCCATTAGTTTATTGAAGAAAATCCATTATTTTAGGGAAGAATTCATTGATTTATTGAAGAAAACCCATTGGTTTATTGAAGAAAATCCATTAGTTTTTTGAAATCCATTAGATCCATTATTGAAGAAAACCACTTCGTTTATTGAAGAAAATCCATTCGTTTATTGAAGAAAATCCATTCGTGAAGAAAATCCATTGGTTTATTGAAGAAAATCAATTATTTTAGGTAAGAATTCATTAGTTTATATTTAAGAAAATCCATTAGTTTTTGAAAAATCCAATAGATTATTTACGAATCCGTTCGTTTATTCCATTCCAGTAATCCATTCGTGAATCCCTTGGCCTATTGCAGAAAATCCATTAGTTTATTGAAGAATTTATTGGTTTATTGAAGAATCCAATCGTTTATTTAAGAACCAATTCGTTTATTGAAGAAAATCCATTAGTTTATTGAAGAAAATCCATTCTTTTATTGAAGAAAATCCATTCTTTTATTGAAGAAAATCTATTAGTTTTTTGAAAAATCCAATAGTTTATTGAAGAAAATCCATTCGTGAACAAAAACCATATCAATTTATTGAAGAATCCATTTATAGTTTGTTTCTTTTATTGAGCGTAAAACTCCAATTACGCCCCAACCAAGTCCGTTTTACCATATCTTTTCCGTTTTACTTCAACCAATTTTATTTTCTAGTTGCCATTCTATAGTTACCATATGATATCATCGGCTTCAAAACGAAATTCTGCTCATCAGATGCCTTCTATATTTTAGTTTTATGCAATTCCTACCTCTTGAATCTATACTCGGCGATTATATATTTGTCCAATAATGATTCAATAATATTGATCCAACAGAAATCAAATGCTTTTTCATATAGTCCCTGCAAAAAGAAATGTGAAAATCATAATTTTATTAAAAAAAAATACAAGAAATCTTAAATTTTATTTTTGCATGCAAATTAATTTTTTTTAGTGCTTTTCTTATAATTAATTTCTTTTCTTTTTGTATAGAAAATTCTATTGAAGTTCTTTATATAGATTTAATAAGTATTCAAAATAAAAGGGAAAAATCTTACTATTTTGTAGACAGATATTGAAGAATGAATAGTTTTTCTTTCAAGAAGGATTAGTTTCTGTCAACGATAAAGGACAACTTACACAAAGTATCTTCATCGCATAGACCAGTGAAAAATTATTCCATTAGATTCGATTTGTATTAAGTCTGAATTATGAATGAATAATTTTTTTTTTTTTGAAAAAATCATCTAAAATAGGTAAGGTAAAATAATAAATGTTAGTTTACCGATATTTTGTTTGAAAAAAAAATTTAAGTTTTCCAAAATATTTTCATAAAAAATTACGTGCGTTTAATTAAAAAAGAAAAATATAAGTTCAATGCCCATCGAAAAGATAAACGACATTTTTAATTTATTAATATTTTTATTTTATTTTTTTCTTTCAATTATAACCTTTTAACACTTTGACTTTGTATATATTTATAATATTATATAATTACATAAATATTTTAATAATAATAATATTTATAATTAAATATTTTAAATATTTATATAATTAAAATATTTCATAAGAAATTTATTATATTATAATATAATAAACTTGTACGACAAGACACCTTGCAAATAAAAATATATATGTATATAGAATTCTGTTTGCGGCCGGGTTCTTGAGTTTTTTTTTTTTTTATTTACTATTTTCTAATATATTTTTTAAACAACCCAAAAAAATTATATAAATAAATAAACATAATTAAAATTAAAAACAGTGAAAAATTATAGTATAAAATACAATTCATTATTAATTTAACAATTAATTTCATTTTTAAAACGTTAAGTGAATTTAAATAACACAATAATTTTATTTTATTCTTTATGATTGCGAATATAATTAAAAAAAAAAATTAAATAATGAATTTAAAATTATACATTTGTTTGCTATTTATTGTGATTTTTAATTTATGCGAAAGCATTCCAACAAATAAAAGATCCGCAGATCATAAAAAATCCATAAGCAGGTAATGTTGAAATTTTTTTTATTTTTAATAATTCCTTTATAAACATTTGAAATTTTTATATTAATTATTATTTTTAATCAATACAATATACAGTGAAGAATCAATTGATTATTATTCAGATGAAATTTCAACAAATGATCATGCAGATAATGATTATAATAACGATAATAGTAATAATGATCAATTGATGAACATTCAAAAATTACCAAAATATAATCATCAATCGTATCGTTCAAAACGTAAACCAACATTAGCATTACTATTAGCTATAAATGGTAAAGATTTATCAAAAAAATTCAATTCAAAATCATCACATAAAATTCATACTGTTCAAATACAAGATGATGATGATGATGATTCTGAAGAATATTATGATCAATCAATTGAATCTTATGAAGATGATGATGAATCTAACAAAAGCATCGCTGCTGAGGAGAAGGCGGAGGATGAAAAACCTAAATATAATAAATCAAAATTGGCTAAAGATTTATTAAAAAAATTATTACAACGTGGTGAATTGAAAAAAATTGAAAAATATCAATCACCAAATAATAAAAAACAATCACGACGACCAATAATTGTTCCTAATAAACAATCCCATCAATCGAATTATGAAGAATTAATTGGACAATTACATGATGTTTTAGAAAATATACGTAATCAGAATAATAACAAAGGTAGTAGAATAACACTAGAAAAATCTATAACAAAACATACAAAATGTTATAACAACAATAATATGTCATCATCAATGGAATCTGCCGATGATGATGATGATGATGATGAATCATATGAAAATGATTATGATGATGATTATGCTGAGGATGATGAAAATGAATATGATAAAAAATGTGATAAATCCAATGAGAAATATCAACCAGAAGAAGATGAACCAGAAGAAGATTTAACTGAACATCAACCAGACGAATCAGAAAAATATGAAGAAACGCCATCACCAAAAGAAGACGATCAATCAGAAAAATATGAAGATCCATCAAGACCAGAAGATAAAGACAATAAAGATGTTGATAATAATGAATCGAATCAGAAAAAGGTAGTTAAACATCAACATTACAAATTACCAATGAAAAAGTTTAATTATAATATTCCGAAAATATTAAAACAATCAAAATCCATTGATAATTCATGGAAATTAAAATTAGATTTTATTGAAAAACGTTTACATGCTCTATTGGGCATCTCCTGTAAATGTACAAAACCATCACATTTACTACATTTATTAAATGATAATAAAAATAAAAATAAAAACGATGAATATGGAAATGATAAAATTTCACAACGATTTGGTTTTGACAACTTTGAAGACTTTGCCGAAGAAGAAGAAGAATCAATTTATCCAGAAAAAAAATATAATGAATATTTACCAGAAATTATTACAAGTTCTACTACTGCCATCAAAAATAATAATGAGGAGAAAAATCCAATAATTATTGATGAATCAAAAAAACACGACGACGACGACGACGACGACGCGGCAAATGAAAATTCCAAAAAATATAATCAAAAAGAGTTGATTCCTGGTGCTTTTACACCCCAATTCATTCCGCTTGAAGATATCAAAAGTGATAAATTGAATAAATACAGCAATAAAGATGATCTGTTAAAAAAAGAAATTGATAAAATTGATCTTGTAAATGTACGTAGTAATGAAGCAAAAGTAAATGTTAAATTATTAACAAATAATAATAAAAAAAATAAACCAAAAACGGCCGCAAAAGTAGAAAAATTAGAAAAATTAAAAAAAAATGAAAACCCATCAATAACTAAGAAAATTGAATCATCAAATTATAAAATGGAAAAAATCATTAAACCAAAATTGAAAGAAGAAGAAAAAGAAGAAACAGTAAAAGCAGTAGTGGCTGCAGAACAAATTCCAAATACCAAATTTGAAAGTATTCCAGCAAAAGAAAATGAAGAAAAATTTAAACCCATCATTGAAAATATACCAAAAACAATTGATTCAATAATTGCAATAATACAAGATAATAATAAATCATTAATAAACAGTAGTAATGAGGATAAGAAAAAAATTATGGAGGAAAAAAAGGTTGATGAAAAAAAGGTTAATGAAAAGATCGCAAAATTTGATGATAAAAAACTAGAGATAGAAACCCCGGCATCAAATTATAATACAGAAAAATTTACCAATTATAATAAATATCGTAAATATAAACTGCCAATAAATGGAAAACCATTAAAACGTTCCGAAAATTTTCAATCACATAAAAATAAACAAATTGAAGAAATTTATCCATTGAAAAAATCATCATCAGCATCATCATCATCATCTTTATCACCATTTAATGAATATTTGAAATCAACAACCCCATCAAAACAACGTAAACCACCTCAATATGGTTATAAAAAGAACAAAAACAATGAAAGCAATAATGTCACTTATTTAACAAAAGAAAATAATTATATGATTGATAATGAATCATCAATTAATAAGGATGATAACTATAGTTCAGAAAATAATAATTATAATAATCATGAACCTCATAATCATCATCATAATGATGATCATGATGATTATGATAAAAATTCATCATCATCATCATCATATGATCAAAATGATTCAACAGAAGAAACAATTTCGAAATTTTATGATTACATACGAAAAGCAATAATTAAAAAAAATCAAAATCACGCAGAGGATGATGATGATCAAACTAAATACTATTATAATTTTAATAAATCGGAGAAAAAACGTTATGAACGTGATACAGCACCCATTTCAGAATCGATCGTCAACAATAATCAATATTTTCCATCCTCCACCATTAATATGGATGATGATGGTTCTTTGATTGATTCATCATCATCATCACGTGCCATTCGTAATACATTACAAAATCTGCAAGATGACGGTGATGATTCAGAAAAAATATCAGTACATTTAAGGGATCGTCCACCGCCGCCACCACGTCCTCCGATGAAAATCAATGAAAATGAAGATGAAATTGCGGTTAATTCAAAAGAAGCCAAACGTTTTATGGAATTATATCAAAGATATCAAAAAAATCTATATGATATATTTGATCATATGCCAATGGAACGGATTACATCAGAGACGAATCTTAATGATGAACGAAATTTAATATATAAAAATAACAAATCAACACATAATAATAATCGTGTTAATGATGAATTAATAATAAATAATCCTGCTAAAGATATTGTTGAAGATTCATCATCATCTGATGATGATAATCGTAAACATTTTGAAGATGAAGATTCAAAAACTGGACATCATATATTAAATTATAATAATCGTTATGGTTTAAATATTGATGATTTATTGGAAAATATTAAAGCGGCCTATGATGATGAAAACAGTACTAATAAAAATAGTAATAATAATGGTAATAATAATAATGGTAATGAGGATGATGGTAAAGAGGAGGATGATGAAAATAGTCCCAAGATAAAGAGTAAATTTAATAATATTTTTCAATTAAATGATGCAAAATCAATGGAAAATCATGAATTTATTAAAGAAAAACATTTGATAATTTCAAAACATGGTATTCAAATTCCATTACGTTTAAAAATGGATTCGCACGGACGAATCCATTTGGTTTTAGATAAAAAATATGTTTGTAAACAATGTAAAAATGATGATGGTGATAATAATAATAAAGATGAAGAGTTATTGGAGTGATCTGCTGCATTTAAACTCATCATATTGATAAGATTAAAAGTATTATTATTATAGGACGATGTAGTTTCTATAAATCTATTTATTTTGTAAATATATTTTAATAATTAAAACATTAAATTAAATTTAATTATAATTTCATTGTATTATTATTATATTATTCATTAAACATTTAAATTCCATTGACCGAACGTAAATATGCATGTACTAACCCCCCATCACGGAGACGAAAAAGTATCAAAATAATAATGTCTTAAAGGTTAAGATATACGAAAATGATGCGATCCTCTATTGTAAAAATATTATGCGAACTCTATGAAAGTGGATGATTTCTTATATATTTGGGCAGCTCTCCTCATCGGATGCATTCATTGAATTGAATTGATATATGATCAATCAATTTCTGACAGTAAAATTAATTCTTTAAAATTTTTTTTTTAATCATTTATCGTATTTTTACAAAATTTTGTTAGGTATTTATACAAATTTATGTGGCAGTATGGTTCGAATGCATAAAATCCTACGGAATGCATAAAATATGTTTTGTATTTTCGGTTATTTTGTCGAATCTGAATTTTAACACAGCGAGTTGTATTTTCCGTTTGCGGTTGGTCGTCGGTCGGCTAATTATACCGACACCGTAAAAGGCACAAATTAAGAAACTAACAACATAAGGCTGTTGTTGAACGCTAAAACCACCAGATTGTTGGTTGTTTTGTTTGGCGAAAAATGTATTTATTTTTTATGCGGCAGTGGATCTCTGAATTTTGAAACATATAGGCGAGGTTTTCTGGAGTCTTGGTTGACTTCTATGTATAACATTATTATGAACGGCGTCACGTTAATCCAATGATACAATTACTTATAATTATTATCATTAAATCAAACTTTTCCGGATGGAAAGCTTCAATCAAAAACGGTTTTTATATCCCACTTTATTATATAACTATATTATTTATCATCATATATATATAATATTTTGTTTTGTTGAATGGGGAAGGAAGTCTATAAGAAATTTCACGGATTGTTGCATTTAAAAATGTACATATGCGATCAAAAACAACAACAAATTATATGATTTATAGTAAGTATATATTACGAGGTATATTATTATAAATTAGGGTATATAAAATTTACTTGATATTCCTTTTCTTATTCAACATAAAAAAGATGTGTGTGAGTATTTTAATAAACAACCACTTGAAATATATATATGGTATGGTATGGTATATAAACAAATAAGAACAACGATAGAGAGTACGTGAAAGTTTCTGCTTTTTTTTAATTTTGTATTATATTCGTCGATATTATTTGGAACAATTTCAAATCTATGCACCCACGTGAACGGCATATAAGAAAGAGTCAGAAAATGTAACTATCGTCCGGTTGAATTATCTTTAGAATTAAGAAAGTTATTGAACTTCAAAAATTGAAAAAAAAAAAAAAACGTGTTTTTTAAGGTGTAATCAAATTTTTATCCTGGACTATAGCTAATAATCTGAAACTTATCAAACACTTTGACGCATACTACAGCTATAACATTCTAGAATTTGAAGTCACTATGGCATCGCACGCAATGCTTCAGAAATCCCAATTTCCTTCATCCGCATTTGAAAAAAATACTAAAAATTCATCAAACTGGCAAAGAAATGGCATAAAAAATGCAAAAAATCGATTTTGATTTTATTGTTTTAGGGAAATTCTCAAGGATTCAAAAGGATCAAGACCAGGTCTAACTTAAATTTACTTAAATCGGTATATAGAATTTGATTATTAATCGATTTACCATTTATTGAAAGTTATAAACTTATTATTTAAAGTGTGTTTATCTATAAGTAAAAAACCTCCACCAAAGACATATTTTTGACATATTCAAAAATGGATTATTTGCGGCCGTAATATCTTGAAATATGGTTATAGGGATATAGAGAGTTATCAAATATGTGCGGCAAATTAAAGGTGTATAAGAAATAATCACTATATGGCCCGGTTAAATTAAATCTTTAGATTTAACAAAGTTTTATATTGAAGCGTGAAAAATTGGAAAAATGGACATTTTCAAGGTTCCACCAAATTTGTACTGGTCCACTTACAAATCTAAAACTTTACAGATATGTCTAAACCTATCCTTGATCCATAACATTCAGAAATTTTGGAAGAACAGAAGAGCAGAAACAGAAACAGAAACAGAAACAGAAAGCTTCCGAAATCCCAATTTTCCTTTATCAAGATTTGTCAAGAAATGGCAAAAAGTTAATAAAACAAAAAATTTTGCATTTTATTACCATATTTTCATACAAAAAATCGATTTGTTTTTTTTTTATTGGATTATTTTAAGGAAATTCTCAGAGGATTCTAAAGGATTCAGACAGACCATGCCCGAAGATGTTTAGATATACTTAAAAATCAATGTTTTCTTATCAATGGATTTATCATAGTTTGAATGTTCTAAATTTATTATTTAAAGTCATTTTGTATAGAAAACCTCCTAGAAGACATTTTTTTAGGATTTTAAAAAATGGTTTACTTGAAAATGTCTTGAAAATGTCTTGAAAATGTCTTGAAAATATCTTGAAAATACTTAGAGATAGAGTTACCCAAAATTTCTGGCAATTTAAAGGTATAAGAAATGAGAACGAACAGAAAACGTCACTATGCATATGGTCCGGTTAAATTATCTTTAGAATTCATGAAGTTATTGAAATTTTGCATTTTATTTATTTTTTCATAAAAAAAAATGGATTTTTATTGGATTATTTTAAGGAAATTCTCAGAGGATTCTAAAAGATTTTTAGACCATGCCCGAAGATGTTTAGATACATAAATCGATGTAGATAATTTGATTATCGCATTAATTGGAATTTATAAACTTATGATTTAAAGTGATATTATATATGCTATGGAAAAACTCCTGAAAGCTTCAATAAAAATAAAATTTTCATTTTAATTAATATTTTTCATACAAAAAATCGATTTTGATATTAGATTTTTTTAAGCTAAATCTCAGTATTCCTGACGATCCATAGACGATGGCCGAAGATATTTAGATACTTAAATCAATGTAAAATTTTATTATCAATCGATTTATCATAATTTGAAAGTTCTTAAGTTATTATTTAAAGTCATTTTGTATAGAAATCCTTCTGGAAGACATTTTTTTACGGATTTCAAAAAGGAGTTAATTTGTAAATATCTTAAAAACACTTATGGATAGAATTACCAAATCGGTGGCAATTTAAAGGTATAAGAAATGGAAAACAGAAAACGTCATTATATGGTCCGGTTAAATTATCTTTAGAATTCATGAAGGTATTGAAATTTTGCATTTTATTACCATTTTTTCATACAAAAAATCGATTTTTTTTTATTGGATTATTTTAAGGACATTTTCAGAGGATTCTAAAGGATTTAGACTATGTTCGAGGGTGTTTAGATACATAAATCGGTGTAGAATTTGATTACCATTAATTGGAAGTTATAAACTTTTGATTTAAAGTGATATTATTTGCTATGGAAAAACTCCAGAAAGCTTCAATAAAAACAAAATTTTCATTTTATTTATGTTTTTCATGAAAAAAAAATCGATTTTGATTGGATTATTTTAAGGAAATTCTCAGAGGATTCTAAAGGATTTTTAGACCATTCCCGAAAGATGTTTAGATACTTAAATTGGTGTAGAATTTTATTATCAATGGATTTATCATAATTTGAAAGTTCTATACTTATTATATTTAAAGTGATTTATCTATGAAAAATTTCCTGGCAGACATATTTTTAGGATTTCAAAAATTGTTTACACTTGAAAATATCTTGAAAACGGTTAAGGATATAGAATTACCAAATCTATACACGCCACAGGTATGATATTTTATACAAATTATGATAGTTTAACAAAAACATAACAAAAAATTTTATATAAACTTTCCGAAAAAACCTATAAATATAATTATTATTATAAATATTTTTTATTAATATAAATTTTTTTTTTTTTAATTCTTATTATACCAAAATAAAAAAAAAAATTCAACAATTGAATGTGAGCGATCGACTATAACAACAACATCATGAACATAACGATAAATTACATTTATATATATATATATATATTTCGATTGTTACAAAAAAATCTACAAATATTATGATGACGACGACGATCGGTTGTATTGTGTATGTGGTTTTACAAAACAACAATAAAATATAACTGAACTTGTTTTCCGATATATATAAATAAATTAAATATATTAAAAAATATATATATATATATTGTATTTATAACAACCAAATTTTATTTTGAATGGAATTTTTCAATATATTAATATTACATTTAGTTGTTTGATATTTTTCAATCGGTTAAGACGCGAACGAAACGAAAGAAAAGCATCGATCGCATCAATATAACGATAGATATATATATATATAGCATCACAATATACAAAATTTATAATTGTGTAATAATATATATAAAAAATATCTTGTTTTTGTGGATGCTGTTGAATAAAAAAAAAAAAAAAAATTGCATATATAAAAAAAGTAAAAAAAAACTCGAAATACACACAATTATTATAAATAATAATAACGCGAATTTTTTTTTTTTTTTTAATATAAAAATATTACGAATTTTAATCTCATAAAACGATATATTAAAAAAATAATGATTAATATAATTAATATATTTAAAATTGTTTATAACCGCATACTGTGTGTGTCGAGTGTTTAATTAATTTGTGCTTTTAAAATTTTTTCTGTGTGCGTGATTCATTCATAATTTTAATAAAAATAATTATTTGGGGGGTGTTAAAAACAAATTTTAATTAATTATATTGTTATAGGGAAATTGTTGTTTATTTATTATCTTAAATTTGTTTTTATATAGTGAAATGTGTGTGTTAATTAATTTAAATAAAAAAAAAAAAAAATTATGTAGTAATTCGACACGATGATTGCGATGATTTGATTTAAAATATTGTTTATTAGTTATTGTTTAATTGTTCGTTCGTTCGTGTGTGATTATGCGATAGTAAACAACGCAGCAATAATAATTTTTTTAAAAGTTAGTTGGTGTAAAAACCCAAAACCAAAAACCCAAAAATGATGAAAAACTTAACTTTCAAATGGAATTTTCTTCTGATATAAAAAAAAAAAAGGTATATTATTTTTATTTTTGTATGTAAATTGATAGAATTTTTAAAAGATTTTTGAATAAATAAAAAAATAACTGATTATTTCTTTTTAACTCGTTTTTTAATGTTGTTTATTTGGGTAGTATATATATAAATAAATTTTTCACGTTTCCGTTGATTGTATTTTATATATATATATATATTTCTTTTCTTATTCAATATTCTTCTCAATAACGTATATATATTCGCATTACATTATTATTGATCGCATCAGCAAAATAAAATAAAATATAATAAAAAAAAAAGCAGATTCAGATTCAATCCAGTTTTTATTATTATATATATATATTTTTCAACACATACCTTTTTTTTTACAATTATGTTTAATTTTTTTTTTTTTTTTGTATTATACAAAAATAATTATATACATTTTTTTTTGTATGTTTGTTTGTTTGTTTCCGAAGAGAATATATAAATAAATAGTTGTTTTAAGTATAATAATATTTATATATCGTTCAGAAGAAAAAGGTTATACTCTATCTATATCTATAGTAATATAATAATTTATATATATATATTATATAAAAAAGGTGATTTTTTTTTAAGATGAATGAAAATAAATTCTCATTTAAATATAATGTATAAATATACTCGCCTCACAAAAATATTCATCCATTGCATATATATATATATAAATGTACATATAATTTTTTTTAAGCGGGTAAAAATATAACAAATATATATTCAATGGGTTTATTGAATAAAAAAAAAAAAAAACAAAAAATTTGATTTAAAAAAGTGGTTTAAAAAAGTATATATATATATATATATATATAAGAAAACGCGTTCAAGAGACGTACATATTTTTTTTTTGTTTTTCGGTTATAAAAACGATTTTATTGTTTATCGTGTTTTAAAAAAGGTTCGTCGCGTAAAGGTTATATAAAGTCTGTCCCGCCTAAGGAAACACCCCGCATTCAATATTTTGTAAAAAAAACCATCTGTTTTGTTCATTATAAAGACTGGGTAAACTTATCAAAATGATTTTTGTTAACTAATTTTCAAGAAATCGCACTCAAAACTGATTTGGTCAATTTTCCCTTGTATAAAATATGATAAAAATAGTGAAAATCCCGGAAAATTCTCAATTCTGGGCCAGTCCGTCCAAGGAAATCTCATCCAATATTTTGTAGAGATCATTTAGAATAAATTATAAATACCGTATAAAGTTTTCAAAACGATTGATTAACAAATATTATCAGGATATCGCATCTACAAATTGATATGGTAAAATTTTCCATATAAAATACATTAAAAATCATGATTTTCTCGGAAAATTCTCAATTCAGACCCAGTTGGTCCAAAGAAACCGTAGTCCAATCTTTCGTATAGATCTTTTTTTATGCATTATAAATACTGAGTAAAATTTTCATAACGATTGGTTAATGAATTTTCAAGAAATCGCATTCAGAAATTGATTTGGAAAAATCTTCCATATAAAAAATACAATAAAAATCGTGAAAATCTAGGAAAATTCTCAATTTTGATCAAATCCGTCCAACGAAATCCCATCCAATATTTTGTGTAGATCATATATTTAATGTATTATAAATACCGTATAAAATTTTCAAACCGATTGGTTAACGAGTTTTCAAGAAATCGCACTCAGAACGTGATAAAGAAAAATTGTTCATATATAAAATACGTTAAAAATCGGGAAAATCTGGGAAAATTCTCAATTTTGATCAAATCCGTCCAAGGAAACCCCATCCAATAATTTATAAACATCATTTATATAATGTATAATAAATACTGGGTAAAATTTTCATAACGATTGGTTAACGAATTTTTAAGAAATCGCACAGTCAGAAATTGATAAATACAATTTTTTCATATAAAATCTATTAAAATATATATGAACATCTTTGAAGCTTCTCAAATCTGATCAAGTGCGTCCAAGGAAATACCTTATTCAATATTTTATAAAGATCATTTAGCATTCATTTTAAATATTGTGTAAAATTTTCGAAATGATTGGTTAACAAATTTCCAAGAAATCGCAATCAGAAATTGAGATAGGGTAAAATTTTCCATATGTAAAATATACATTAAAAATCAGGATTTTCTTGGAAAATTATCAATTCAGACCCAGTTGGTCCATAGAAACCCTATCCAATCTTTCGTATAGATCATATTTTTTATGCATTTTAAATATTGGATAAAGTTTTCATTACGATGCGGGAAAAAATTTTCACGAAATCGCATTCAAAAATTGTTTGGGTAAAATTTTTCATATAAAATACATTAAAAATCTGGATAATCTGGGAAAATTCTCAATTCTGAACCATCCAAAGTACAAAGCAACCTCACCCAATATTTTAGAGATAGATCGTATTTAATGCATTATAAATTTCTGGGTAATATTTTCAAAACGATTGTCAATTGAGTTTTCAAGAAATCGCACTCATAGAAATTGCTTTGGTAAAATTTGCCATGTATAAATATATTAAAAATGTAAATCTCTTGGAAAATTCTCGTTTTGTCCAAGTCCGTCCAAGGAAACTCCATCCAATATTTTACAGAGATCATTTTGAATGGTTTAAGAAAATCGTGTTAAATTTTTCAAAACGATTGGTCAAGAATTTGTAAGAAATCGAACTCAGAAATTGATATGATTAAATTTTCCATAATAATTCAAAATGTATTAAAAACGCATGAAAATCTTGAAGAATTCTCAATTCTAATCAAGATCGTCCAAGGAAACCTCATCCAATATTTTACAGAGATCATTTAGAATGTATAATAAAGACTGGCGGTAAAACGTTTCAAAACGTTTGCTTTTTAAGATATCGCACCTACAAATAATTGATATATGATAAAATTTTCCATATATCAAAATGTGTTAAAAACCCTCATGAAAATCTTGGAAAATTTTCAATTCTAATCAAGAGTCCGTTCAACGAAATCTTATTAAATCTTTTCTCACAGATCATAATTAATGTAAATATATATATATATAAGTGATTAAAATCGATTATAGTTGACAAATTTTTTAAGAATAAATCACATTCAGAAATTGATATATGATGATAAAATTTTCCATATATATTTAAAATATATTACAAAAAAATCATATTTTCATTTGTTTCTATCAAGGTTTCTATATATATACGCATTCTTCGGCTTCTATATTTTTCCATTCCACCCACCAAAAAAAAATAAGTCTTATTATATATTTTTTTTTAATTATACACTATTTTTATTATAGTATTAAAAGGTTAATTATATATAAAAAATAAATATAATTTTTAAAGATGCGATTTGTTTTTTTTTTGCCATTTCTTGTATGATGAAAAAGGTGTTAATTAAATTAATAATTAAAAATTTTGTATATTTATATGGAAATGTATTTTTTTATTTGTATTTTGTATTCAAATTTAGGTTATAAACCGCAAATATGTGGGTTATAAACTAAATTAGTATATATTTGGTTAATACAATTTTATTGTAAAAAAAACTAATATTATATTATATATTTATATGGTTTATATTGATAATCACAACAAAATATCCGCCCCTCTTGCATAGATCGCATTCACTCATTGTCAGTATATAACCATAATTTATCGGAAATTTCGCTTTATTTTATGCATAACAAAAACAATATACGTTTGGTCAGTATATACGGTCTAGGTCAGACCAAAATGTATCATACATTTATTTCCAAATCCATGCCATATAATATTCCCGCAAGGACAAATATCCAGATATTACATTACAAACTTATTAAATTCCCTAGAATATCAATAAAATTGACTAAAAAGATTTCAGCTCTCGGCTTCATCGATCGATTTTCATTTCATTTACTTTTTGATAAGAAAAATTTTGGTAAATTTGGTTTACTCTTACAAAAAATGTCCCACAAAAGGCGCGCTTTGATAGGTAAATCTGGCAAGTCTTCTATAGCAAGCAGTACTACTATAATTTTTTAACATATATATATATATCTTTTTTAGAACCCCCACATAACAGATATAAAGATATTTTTCATGCAATCAAACAATTTCCGCCTATTTAAAGAGAGGAAAATCTCTATGCGAAAATTTGGTTTTCCAAGTTACGAAACTAAAAACTAATGATTCACAAATGCACATTTAAAGGGTTTCAATTAATATAACATATAGTATTTTTCATTATCAATATACGAATCTATACTCCATATAGTTTGTTGTACAATTTTTTTATAGAACTTTTCGACAACAAAAATTTCGAATGGATAAATGGAAGGAATATATTCCGCCCCCAATCATCGCAATCAATTTTATTGTTATCTTTCTTATTGCGATATTCTAAACTGTATAAAAAAAAAACATATAACATAAATTCAAATTCTTTCAATAAACATAAACAGTAAATTAAAATCATAAAAATAATAATAATAATTTGTGTAGGTGGTAAAATAAATTTTATTTAATGAAAAGAAAATCTATAAAAGATATTAAAAAAAAAGAATATTCTAATGTCGACGTCGTCGTCTATCTGTTTTACAATCATATATACAATTAAATAAACCGAACCCAACATAAATATATTTCGGTATTATTATTATTATTATATATTTCCTATATTATCTATATAAGAATTAACGAAAATATCAATATATAATAATTTTAACATATAATATTTAATACATATATTTTAAATTATTATTATTATTATTATTATATCCTGTGGTCTGTGAAAAAATATATATATGTATCTTCAGGAGCGGTCCTTTTTTTTTTTTTTTGATTTTTTACGCCCGCCTATACGCATTTCTAACATATTTCCACCTTCTTATAAATATGGCAGCATTTCCACATCATCCATAACATAAGAGATATAAATCATAATGCGTTTTTTTTTTGTTGAAATATCCCTTTTTTAAGGCTTGCTAGTCCTCGGAGGATTAAATGTTTAATATATTATAAAACAAATTGCGGACAGTTTTCTGGTTTTATTTTCTAATCTCTATTACAATGTTTTAAAAGAAGAATTATTTTGGAATTGGAATTGGAATTATTCTAAAGAATTTTTCAAGTCGGTGAATTATATAAAAGCAAAATATACGTCCTTTTATAGTTAAAAAAAAAAAAGCGTTCTGAAAGCAACGTTTGCATTTCAATGAAATACGACCGATCCTGTATTTAACTCTTTTTTTTTTTTTAGATATACCTTTCGGTTTATTATAATATTTAGTATGTAATATATTTTAAAGTTTAGAATTTGGTTCTTTTCTAATACACCTTTTTAGTATATATAATAGAAGAATAAAAACATGTTTTTAAATTTTTTTTAGTTAAAATTTCTGTTGTTGTTTCTGTTTTTTTTTTTTTCGTTTTTGTTTAATCTCTTTATATATACAATTTCTTGTTTTCTGGTATTTTGTTGTGTGTTTTTTTTTAATTTCATCTTTGGTATAAAATTCCTTTTGAAAGCATAATAATAATAATAATAAATGTGTGTACATTTTTGATCACATGTATCAAGCAAACATATATTATAATAGTATTGTATTATGGATGGATTTTTTTTTAACATTATAAAAGGTTGTGGTTAGTTTCTATTTAAGATCATATTTAAAAACAACAACATTAATAATTGGAATCATCAATTTTTATATAAGAATATATATATTTATTTTGTTTGGATGCTGACTGCTGTTTTGTTTGTGTATTGCTGATTTGATTGCTCGCAGATCATGGTCGTGATGATGTGAGGACTGAGGATGTGTGTTGATGAAAAAATTGATGATGTTTGGTATTTTTTTATTTTTTTTTAATTAAATTCTTTCCATAATATAGAGTTTTATTTTATGTTTGATGATTTCATCTTCATCGTATATAGTTTTATGTTTTTTTTATCATTATATATATAATGAATGATTATAAAAGATGATCGAATAATAGTATATTAAATGATCGTACACAAATTTTTAAAGTATAAAAACCAGAATATATTATATGTTGAGTGCTTACGAAGGAGAATTGTAATTTTTTTAAAATCATATTGTATTGAATTTCTATTCAGAGTAAGCATTTTAATATATAAATACTATGCTCATCTGTTTAACAAAAAAAGAAACATAAGATTCAGTGTAAAAAATAATAATAATAATATAATCCTTTAAAAAATATTATAATAATTATAAATACCGACATAAAATTAATAATATTATTATAATTATTATAATAATAATACTATTGATGATATATTATATTACAAGGAATTCCTCGCGACGTGTTTTTTGATTTATGTTTTGTTATATATTTTAAAAATTTTTATTCATGAATAAAATATTATTATATTGTTTATTGATATATCAAAATTCATATCAAGTGTGTGTGTGTATGAGTCAAGTGAATTAATTTTTATTTTATTTATTTATTTATTATCTTCTTAATTACATTATTATCATATATAATATGGTTCTATTATAAAAATAAAATAAAAAAAAGGTTTTCTTACAAATATAAATAAAAATAATAATAATTATTATTATTATTATCATTATTATTATATATACAAAAATATGTTATTTTTTAAAAATACATTTACAATTTATAGATTTTCAATTCTGATTTTTAATAAAATGCCTTTGTTTTGTTTCATTTTTTCTTTTTGCTTTGTTTTAATTTAGTAATTTAATAGTAATGTAATGACATTTTTTGTTTATTTATTATTATAATAATAATAATGAAAAAAATTTGCAATTCCATCAGAAATTCGCAGTCATTGTCAAGTTTATGGTAAAAAAAGTAAATACAATAAAAATTAAATACAAATACAAAAAAAAAAACGATAGTGCATTTTTATAAATAAAAAATAAAATATATAATAATGTTATGGTTATAGATATCGCACATTTTTAAAAAGTCATTAACAACTGGGAAAATTTACAATTCTGATCAAGTTCGGTCAAGGAAAAACCCCCATTGAATTTTTTTTTTTATAAATCATCTTTAATATACGTTATATAAATCCGTGTGCTTACATTTTCCAAACAATTGGTTGAGGAATAATTTTCATTAAAACTGGAACTCCATAGAAAAATGATTTTGTAAAATTTTCCATATCAAAAATCCGATGATTTTCTCGGGAAATTTTCAATTCTGATTAGGTTCGACCAAGGAAACTTCTTTCATTATTCGATAAGATCATTAAAATATAATGCATAAGGCGTGTGCATAAATTTAACAATCTATAATCTAATCGATTTAAGAATCAAACAAAAAAATCGAACTCAGAAATTTATAAATAACAAATTTTTCATATAAAATTTATTAAAATACCTGAAAACCCTTTGAAGATTCTCAATTCAGGTCCTGTCCGTCAGAAGGAAACGAAGCATCTTATATTTTACAGAGATCGCCTTTAGAATGCATTATAAATAGTGGGTAATATTTTCAAAACGATTAGTTAACAAATTTTCATGAAATCGCACTCAGAAATTAATTTGGTAAAATTTTCCACATAAAATACATTCAAAAATCGAATGATTTTCTCGGAAATTCTCAATTTTCATAAAATTTGTCCAAAGAAACCCAGTCCAATATTTAACAGAGCTCATTTTGAATGCATTATAAATATTATGTTTAACATTTTCAAAACGATTGGTTGAATTTTCATGGAATCACACTCCAAAGTGTATACAATAAAATTTTCAATATAAAATATAATAAAAATCATGAAAATCTCGGAAAATTCTCAATTTTAATCAAGTCCGTCCAAGGAAACCCCATTCAATATTTCACAGAGCTGATTTAGAAAGTGTTAAAAATATTTTGTAAGATTTTCAAAACGATTGGTTAACAAATTTTTAAGGAATTGCACTCAGAAATTGATATAGTGTAAAATTTTCCATATAAAATATATGAAAATGGGGTGATTTTCTCGGAAAATTCTCAATTTTTGTCCAAAGAAACCTCCTTTAATATTTTACAGAGCTCATTCGTAACGCATTATAAATAATGGTTAACATTTTCAAAATGATTGGTTGACGAATTTTCAAAATATATAGTAATCAGAAATGAATTTGGTAAAATTTTCCATATAAAATGGACAAAAAATTATGAAAATCTCGGAAAATTCTCAATTTTAATCAAGTCCGTCAAAGGAATCACCTTTCAATATTCTATATTTCGATCATTTAGAATGCATTATAATTATGCTGTGTTAAAATTTCAAAACGATTGGTTAATGAACTTTCATGAAATTACACTCAAAAGTGTATAGGATAAAATTTTCAATATAAAATAGATTAAAAATCATGAAATAATCTCGGAAAATTCTCAATTTTAATCAAGTCCGTCAGAAGGATCCAATATTTTACAGAGCTGATTTAGAAAGTATTAAAAATATTTTGAAAAATTTTCAAATCGATTGGTTAACGATTAGTTTTAAGGAATTGCACTCAGAAATTGATAAAGTATAAAATTTTCCATATAAAATATATAAAAATGGGGTCATTTTCTCGGAAAATCCGTAATTTTCACAAAATTTGTCCAAAGAAACCCCCTTTAATATTTTACAGAGCTCATTTATAATGCATTATAAATACTGGGTTAAAATTTTCAAAACGATTGGTGGACGAGTTTTTAAAATATAGTAGTCAGAAATGAATTTGGAAAAATTTTCCATATAAAATGGACTAAAAATCATTAAAATCCCGGAAAATTCTTAATTTGAATCAAGTCCGTCAGAAGGAAACCCTATATCCAATATTTTACAGAGCTGATTTTGATTTTATTTCAAATATTTTGTAAGATTTTCAAATCGATTGGTTAACGATTAGTTTTAAGGAATTGTACTCAGAAATTGATATAGTATAAAATTTTCCATATAAAATATATGAAAATGGGGTGATTTTCTTGGAAAATTCTCTATTCCACCAAAAAAGTTTTTCCAATAAAATTCGTTCAATATTTAATTTGATAGAGATCGCGTATATATTGAAAATTCGTTTTATAACTAATTTGTATATAATATATATTCAAAACCATTAACAAATTTTCCAAGTAAATTCGATCTGATAAATTGATTGAATAAAATTAATTTTCATATAAAATACATTAAAAATCGCATGATTTTCTCGGAAAATTTATCAATTCTGATCAAATCCGTCCAAAGAAACAACACCTCTCCATTCAATATATTCTACATATAGATATCATATCTATAATTCATTCATATCTATAATGCATTGTAAATATTCTAAATACATTCTATCTAAATACTTTATTTGTTACATTTTCAAAGCCAATTTAAATTTTACAATTTCTTCTATAATTTATAATAATAATAACATCAAATTTAATTAATATAATAATAATTGCCCGCAATACAAAATTAATTCGCCTTTCAATACACCGCATAATTACCAAATAAAATATTTCAACAATTATTTTTTCTTTTGTATATATCTATAATAATTCAACGTTTAAAAAGCATTAATAATTATATATATATATATAGATATATATATTGAGACATATTGAGCCACGCGCTAAAACGTTTCCATTTCAATTCGATTGCGATTTGCATGATTTCACGCATTTTATTCAATATCACATAATCATATATTATTAATCGATAATAAAATTTCTTTTTCTAATATTGTTAACGCAATTACTTTTCAATTCTTTCTATAAATAGCCGAGTGTGTATATATACAAATTAAAATAACAACTATATAAATCCAATATAAATAATTAATATATCGATCACAATAAATAAATTTAAACCATAACCAATTTTTCCTTTTAAATACAAATATAATAATTTAAATTCACGCGTCTGATTTTGTTTTTTTTTTTTGTAAATTTGATAGTATATAATTTATAAAAAAAAAAAAAAAAATCACACGCTTTTGAATATATTTAAAAAGCACAAAAAAATTACAACTAAAAATTAAAATCAAAGAAAATACAAATAAAATAGGTATTTATATATTATTCAATATCAATATAAATTATAAGATATATTGAAGAAAAAAAAACAAAATTTATGTTTTCGAGATCATTGCCCACATTCATTATATAGAAATGAAATGATTTATTTTATGAGGTTTTATTGGATTTCTGTTTTTTGCTTCTTTATTATACATAATATGAAAAGGTTATGCTTTTTCTTTTAAAAAATTTGTCATTATATAAAAAAAAAATTATAATCATTAAGCGCACAATAGAAATATAAATTTAACAAAATATGCAAATTAATATAAAAAACAGGAATTCTTTCTATATATGAAAATTCGCACGTTTTATTTTAAAATATAATTAAATATACAGGATTGGCTCTTGAGATTTCGTTACGGGTTCACGGTAATAGAATTCCGAGGTTTTACCGGCGCTAAACCGATTCTGGTGTAGTAACGAACCTTTTAATAATCATGGTTTTAATCCAATATATAAAGGACATAATAAATCTATTATATTTTATGACATAACAAATCTATTATATTAAAACTTGTTATATTTCTATATATTATTAATTAATCGAACGCTGTATGTATATAGAAATACTAAATAAAATATTAATATAATATAGAAAAATATACAACAAAAAAGACAAAGTTTAAAGAACCTGTGAATCTATTAAATGTATTAATATATAAAAAAAAAAAAAAAAGATTAAGGTAAAATTTATGAGTTTTCCTATTCAAATTTATAGAATTCTACAAAATTTCTATATGTTATTTTACATAAAAAAGATATATAGTGGATATAAATCCATTAATAGAAAACATAAATATACTATAGATAGGTATATTGAATTAATCCTCATTTTGCTGGTATCGTCGTGTCTTTTAGTTTTTTGTATATATATTATTTGATTTAAGTCAATGACATATTAAATACTTTTTATTTTATTATTGTGTGACCTTTTTCTTTTCTTTTCAATAATACTATTTGTATGAAAAGAAAAGAATAAATGATCTTTTTTGTTTATTGGATGTTTTTTGGATGTTGTTAAATGTTAAATGTTTTATTAGATTTTCGCATAGTTTTACTGCTTAATAATAATAATTCATTTTCATTTTCCCGGCATTTCACTTTGAATTTTTATCACATATTTATTTTTTTCCGCCCAATTGATGATTCCATAATGAAATACGATACTGCGATGGATATATATTCGATCATCATATCATCTTCATCATTGTCGTAATATTTATGATAATCATCATTTTATAATATCATTTAATAATGATGTATCTCGATGCGATAGTATATATAGTAAAAATTATTTTTATATTTTTTGTAAACAGATTTTTATTTAAAAATATTTAGAACCGGTTATAATCAGTTGAGCATGTATAATCATTTGTTTTTTATATATACATATAGAGGATATACCTCGCATCATATATATAGTCACGTATTTCCAATCAAATATATAAATATTGTTTAACAAATATATATTGCTGGGTATAGCAGATTCTACACGGTGTTTTCCCACTAAAATATTATTTGAACCAGGTTTCCATTTGGGAAAAATTTTAGAGAAAATTTTACCATTTATCAATTTCTGAATGGGCGATTTCTTTTGAAACAAATCTAAAATAAATTGTTTGGAAAAACTTTACACTGTATTTATAATGCATTTTAAATGATCTCTGTTAAATTTTGGATGGGGTTTCCTTGGACAAACTTTGTTAGAATTGAGAATTTTCCAAGATTTTCATGTATTTAAATATATTTTATATGGAAAATTTTACAAAATCAATTGTATTGAGTGCGATATCTTGGAAATTTCTAAACCTATCGTTTTGAAAATTATACACTACGTTTAAAATGCATTTAAAATGATCTCTGTACAATATCGAATATTGTTTGCTTGGACGGACTTGGTTAGAATTGAGAATTTTCCGAGATTTTCATGATTTTTCATATATTTTATATGAAAAAATTGGTATTATTAAATTTCTGAATTGGCAATTTCTTGAAAATTCGTTAACCAATCGTGTTGAAAATTGAAAACGCGGTGTTTATAATGTATTATAAATTAGCTCTACAAAATATTAGATGAGGTTTCCTTGGACGGACTTGATTAAAATGGGAAATCTTCCGAGAAAATCATGATTTTTTAATGTATTTTGTATGGAAAATTGGTATTATTAAATTTCTGAGTGCGATATCTTGAAAATTCATCGAACAATCGTTTCGAAAATTTAATACGGTTGTTTATAATCAATTATAAATCAGCTCTACAAAATATTAGATGATGTTTCCTTGGACGGACTTGATGAGAAATGAAAATTTCCCGAGAAAATCATGATTTTTTAATGTATTTTATATGAAAAATTTTGTTCTATCAATTTCTGAATGCTATATCATGAAAATTCGTTAACCAATTGTTTTGAAAATTTCACAGAACATTTATACTCTATATTCTAAATGATCTCTGTACAATATTGAGTAATATTTCCTTGGACAAACGTGGTTAGAATTGAGAATTTTCCGAGATTTTCATGATTTTTAGTATATTTTATATGGAAAATGTATATTATTAAATTTCTGGGGGCGATATCTTGAAAATTTGTTGGACAATCGTTTTGAAACGTTTTACCCAGGCTTTATTATACATTCTAAATGATCTCTACAAAATATTAGTTGAGGTTTCCTTGGACGGACTTGATTAAAATTGTGAATTTTCCGAGATTTTCATGATTTTTAATCTGGAAAATTTGTAATACTGAATTTCTGATAGCGATATCATGAAAATTCATCAAACAATCGTTTTGGAAATGTTAACAATTAATTATAATGGATTAAAAAATGATCTCTGTAAAATATTGGATTAGGTTTCCTTGGACGGACTTGGTCAGAAATTGAAAATTTTCCGAGAAAATCGTGATTTTTAATGTAATATTTTATACGGAAAATTTTGATAAATCAGAGGTGGAATTATCGCATTCGATTACGATAGACGATTGTCGTCAAACATACGATTTTTTCATTTTTGCAATTATGGCAGACGATATCGTCGGTTTAAGACGATAATTTTTGACGATAGGGTAGTAGCTATCGTTACGATTGTCGTTTGTATTGCTTTCTATTGTTTTTGTTCTTTTATTCAATTTTTATATTCATAAAATGTACAAAAGCAATTCTCATAAAAATAATACTTTCAATCTCATTCTCATAGAAATAATAAACTTTTTGTTTTTCTATATGAAAATCATTTGCCACAACAATATCCACGGAGACGATATACAAATAATATCGATACCCACAAAATCGACTACCATAATATCAAAATAATTAAGTATCGTAAATTTAGACGATAGGCGATAGACGATGGTATCGACTCCCATAATGCCACCCCAGTTTCTGCGAAATGGATTTCTTGAAAATTCGTTAATCAAGAAATAATGGTTATGAAAATTTTACACAAGTATTTATAATATGTATTATAATATAGATATGATCTCTATAAAATATTCCTTGAGGTTTCCTTGAACAGATCAGAAATGAGAATTTTCCAACAAATTTCATTATTTTCCATATATTTTATACGGCAAATTTAAACATTTCAATTTCTGAGTTCGATTTCTTGAAGATTTGTTGAACAATCGTTTTGAAAATGTAATCAGGTATTTATATAATGTAATATAAATAATCTCTGTAGAATATTCAAACGTATAGGTGGGTTTCCTTGGACGGCGATTTGATCATAAATGAAAAGGTTCTAAAAAAAAAATATCACGATTTTCCATGTATTTTATATGGAAAATTTTGTTCAAATCAATTTCTACGAGTGAGATATCTTAAAAATTCGTTAACCAATCACGGTTTTGAAAACATTTTGAAGCCAGCTGCTTTGAAGACATATTGCACATTTTAAATGTGATCTCTTTAAAATACATTGAATAGGATTTCCTTGCTTGGCGTAATCAGAACGGAAAACGGAAAACTATTAGAATGGAAAATATTATAGCGATTTTTAACCATCCTTATATAATTAAAAACTTATTGATTTTAACATCCTGGCGCGCAGTGTGTGTCTATAAAAATGAAAGAAATTGTTTTTTTTCCATACAGATATAGAATATATATATTAAGAATCAATTCTATATATAAATTATAATTTATACTATAATTTTGTGTGATTGTTTGTAATTAGAAAAAAAAAAAATTCATTCTGATTTATACAAATCAAAAAAAAAAATAAAAAAATCCGCCCATATGGAGATATAATAAAACATATAAGAATCATATAATAATATTTGTGTTGTGAGAGATGCATTGAAATAGTGTATTTCAAATTGATATCATGAAAATATACTAAATATATAAACCATAAATATATAGACGAGCACTTAAACAGTTTTTGACCCGACACTTTTAATTCTATATTCCATTAAAAAAATCAAAGAATATATAGAATTTCTCACATTAATATTTTACACGATATATATTAAATCTGTTTTATATTTATAAATTTATTTGTTCTTTTTAATTTGAAGTATATAGTAAAAGCAGAAAGGGCATCAAGCAGAAAGAACATATATTCATATTAATATATATTGTTATATAAATACACGCGCATTTGTTTATTGTTCTAATAACAAAAATACAATATATATATATATATATATATGAGAACGTCGACATATAGAACACGATAGAAAACGATATTTTCACACAACAATGTATAAATGTTTTATTATACACAAAAATGATGTTTTGATTATAATTTTCGACAGGAAAATATATAATTTTTAAGTAAAATAAAATTGATATATATATAGAACAATAATAAAATGCGTTTTTTTCCCCCGCGCATCCCTTCATCACACATCATATCACACTATCTATAGCTATATATATAATTTATATATTCATTAATTGATATTATAAAAATATTTATATAAGATACAGAATAAAGAATAAATCTTTAAATTCCATCTCTGTTATAATTATATATTAGATTTAATTTAATTAAAAAAAATTCATTTGATCTCTATAGATCTATAATAAATATATCAAAGCTTATATCGTCTGTTATTTATACATATATTTACGTACATTTTTATAAAGGGAAGTTTTAACAAAGATAAAATTTTATTATTATAGAGAATTTTTCTTCCTAAGGATTTTATTGTACGCATTTTCTAACCGCACCGCGTCTGATATAGAAAATTTTTTCGGCAGGATTGATTTTCTGGAGAAATTTAACATAAAATATAGGCAATAATTCAGAACAACGATTATGATGAGCAAGTGAATGTTTTGACAGGATATTACAATCGTAAAACTTTCGCAAAGATACCATTTTCCATGTAAGAAATATCGTTTGAATTATAGAATATCCTCAATAAGGATATAGAATTTCATATTTAAAATATCTTTTCTAAAGATTCCATTTTTCTATTATATAAAGTTTACAAAGAAATTTTCTATATAAAATTTTTAAATTTTTTAAAATAAAGAATTTTCTTAATAATGGAATATCACAAAACGTTTAAGTACAAGAATATCTAAAGGATATTTCTCCCGGAAACCTTCATGAAATTTTCCATTTTCCATACACACAGAATGAATTAAAAATTTTCGTATGGAAAATTTGGTTTGCTAAATTACAAACTTCGTCTTCGATAGACACATAGATAAGGATATTTATATCCTTAACCCTTATCCTGTCTATATTAAAACTATATTATTTGCTAATATACCGATTAAACTCTATATAGATAATTTAAATTCAGCATAGTTTTGCTAAATTAGTTGAATAAAAAAAAACTGAATGTTGAGTTAAATTTGATCCAAAACAGAGGATGAGGCGGGTTAAGGACATATATGCTTTAAAATGTGGGTTATTGGAACAATGAAATCAAATCAAATTTTTACAATACCACGTCAATTAAAATTGTTTTTTAATTTGTTTTGAGTTCTTGGTAAAAAATCTTACAATAATTCTAAATATCCCATATCATAATAATAATTAATAACACTCCAATACATTAAGGAAAATCTGATTTGTACTATTCTAACAATAATAAGAATATAATTGAACATATACAGCCGTTTTGTTTTGTTATCGAACGATATCAAAACAATTTTCTTACATATTTATGGTTTATATATATATATGTTACGAATATGTTTTGTTATCGTTTTTTTTTTCTCCTTTTATAATTGCATGCATATATAAGAATAATTCAACGCTGCAACATAAATCTATATATACTATATAAGAATTTAATTATTATTAATTGTACGTGTAGCGATATCTATATATGTACATAAAAAAATGTATGCGGAAACAAATCAAATATATAGAAAATTATTTATAATAAAAAAAAAAAGTACATAAAAACCAAACATATAAAAAATGAATTGCGAGCGTTTTGAACGCGGTTGTTTAAGATTTGTTATTATTATTATTATTATTATTATTATTATTGTTTTAATTATACATACAGTCGTGATCAGTTAAATAACACAGTGATTTATTACGCCAAATATTTTAGTTAGTTTTACAAGTACAAATTATATATACAAAAAACCGATAAGTTTCAGGAAAAATGTATTATGTACCGATGAATCGAAGTATAACCGATGTGAATCTAATGGAAAAGTGTATGTAAGACGTCTACGTCATCCAAGCATCAATCCATTATACACATTAAAAACAGTAAAACATGCTGGCGGTAGTATTATTCATGATTTGGGGAGCGCTATCTTGGCATGGTATTCGTCCGCTACTACACAGAATAGAAGGAAAAATGGATCAGTATATGTGTATATAAAAATATACTTGAATATGCAATGGAACCATATATATGCTGATGATAATATGCCACTTAAGAGGAAATTTATGCACGCGATAACGATCCAAACTCACTTATGCTCGTTGCATAAAACAGATGGCTGCGTTAGAACAACAAATTAATGTATTAGATTGGCACGGCACAAAGTCCGGCCTTGAACCCCATTGAATTGAATGATTGTGGGCGGAGATGTCGAAAAAGGTATTAGTGAAAATCGATCAACAAATTTCGACAAGTTGCGGGCAGTCGTGCAAGAGGTTTGGCTCGCGCAATCTCATCAGATCGATGTGAATGTTTGGGGGAAAGTATATCTCGTCGATGTGCCGAAGTAATTAAAATGAAACGTTTCCCAAAAAAATATTAAACCAACTTTTTAATCAATTTTTTATTAAGTTTTTATTTTGTCAGGCAAATAAAGCCAAAGTTCGTGGACTGTGCTATATTTACTTACATGACCACTTAACTTTAAGAATTTTTGTAAGTTTTATGTTAATCAGAATGTTTTTTGTTAAAGAAAATATAGATATTTATTTACACATATTAATTATGAAATTATGTATTACTGTTTCATTTCCATATAAACTCTCTTACTCTATTTTTAAGAATTCATTCTAAGAAATGGGTGTGTTATTTAACAGACCACCGCTGTACATAAAAATATAATATAGAAAAATATATTCAAAATTAATTTACTATAATTATAAATACACAGCAAAATTTTACATTACATATTAATTTTTACATTTCACTTATTCATGTTTTATGTTAAATCTACAGCGGTACAGGTGAATAATGAAAATATAAATTAATATATAATTATATATATATATATATTTTATACAAAATTCTTAACACACAATTAAAAATGGAATAAAGGTATCAAATAAATAAATTACATTAAGAAAGATATATTATGCATAAAATTATGTTTTTTTTTTATAATAAGCTATGGTGTGTGTGTATTAAAATCACTAAAAAAAAACAATTGAATTTAATTAATTATAATTCATCTTTTATCTTTTAGTTGTTGTTAGATAATATGTTATTAAAAAAAAAAAAGAAGGTGAGATTGGGAATTTACATATATGTATGTCATTGAACCGCGCGGGTGCTCGGTGGCATATTTAAGAATTAAAGATAGTTTTTATCTGGATAAATGCAAGGAAACAAATAAATAAATTATTATATATATATATATATATATAGTGGGTGATTCGCGCAGAGAAAACTCGAAATACACTTAAATTTTTGATTAAATATTGATGAATTGATGACTTTTATTATTTTGTTAATATTAAGCATACGCCTCTCTATAGATTAAAAAAAGTTTTTCTTTGTCCTTTAATTAATTTTCCTAAACAGTCCTTATGATTAATAATATCTATACGAAACGTGTATAACCAATAAACCAATGGAATGCAATTTTTAAGGGTGCGCTCAATAAAACGCCATCAAATAACAGGCAGAAATAATACAAATTCCATATATATCTTTGTGTTTGTATATGAATAAATCATAGGCATAAAAAAATAGTCTTATGATCGTCGTTATGCACTTATAATAAAAAATATGTGGGAATAAATATATAAATTCATGACAATTATTTGCACTGCAGTAATAGGTTATTATAATATAGGTTTGGTTTCCTTTTTTAAATATAGAAAAGAAAAATAATCCCAAAATAAGCACGTTCTTATATTTTAGAGCTGATAGAAAATATTTAACATATATTTTAAAATTCTGTATAAAAAAATTTTAATTCTATTGTAATGGACACGTACAAATAAATAAATATGTATAAGTATATGCGTTTTGAACTCTAAAAGAATGTTATGAATTTCTAATATTATATGCTGTATTGCTTTTAATAATAATACCAATCTATGTGTTTATATAAGGACAAATAAATTCAATGATCCTTAAAAAAAAAATATTAAAAAAAATCATTTCCAGTTCAATTCCAGTTTTTATACCTAACTGCGCTCATATAATCTATAATATAGTTTATTTATTACTCATCATATTATATTTATATAAGGGATGTAAATAGCAATAAATAAGTAAATCAAATTCCCATTACACAACCAAAAATATGTTCTACATATATATATATACAAATATGGATATTTATTACAATAAGGATATTTTTTTTATGTATAAGTAATATTTTTGTAATATATATTTCTAATACAAATTCGTAAAATCTATTACCTCATTATTTAAAAACGTAAAGCAGTCGACA
The DNA here is from genome assembly GCA_958336335.1 of Dilophus febrilis. Classification (NCBI taxonomy): domain Eukaryota; kingdom Metazoa; phylum Arthropoda; class Insecta; order Diptera; family Bibionidae; genus Dilophus; species Dilophus febrilis. The sequence goes on along the minus strand of OY284470.1, from coordinate 41,323,294 downwards.
TTTAAATTTGGCCGACAGATGTATTAAAAAAAAATGGACCAACACATTCTCGTTATAAGGATAAAAGGGTAATATTTTTTATACTTATATATACATCATATTTAATTTCAATTGGAATATATCGCGTTGATCTGTAAAATATTTCAATTGCGTTTTTCAGTTTCTGGGAAGACGCAAATCGAAATAGAATTTTTACAATTGAATATGTACATGTAATTTGAATTTGAGATAAAAATTTAAAGCTTTTGATTAAAGAAGATATGACCTATATACAAAATATTGAATCGATAGTTTCCTCTTGGACGGACTTTGTCGTCGTCGTCGTCGTCAGAATTGAGAATTTTCCCTAAAAATTGATGTTTTTTATTACATTTTTCATTTATGGGAAATTTATTTTACCATATAAATGAGTTCTGAGATTTATTGAAAATTTATAAACCAATCGTTTTGGAAATTATAAGCGGGGGCAGTAATAAAGCATTCAAAATGATATCTGGTAATGTTTTGCGTGGGGTTTCTTTGGACGAACTTCACAAGAATTGAAAATTTTCTAGGAATTTTCCGTATTTTTAATGTATTTTATATGGAAAATTTTATCAAATCATTTTCTGAGTTCGATTTGTTGAATATTTTTTGATCGAACGTTTTCAAAAGCCTACATAAAATTTACGTTCTATTATTCATGATCTCTGTAATGTTTTGGGTGGGGTTTCCTATTACGAATTTGATCAGAATTGAGAATTTTCCAAAAAAAAAATTCACTTTTAATGTATTTTATATGGAAAAATTTGAATAAAAGCAATTTCGTCTGAGCTCGATTTGTTGAATATTCTTTGATCAATCGTTTTGGAAATTATTAATACGGTATATTAATAAAGCATTCAAAATGATATCTGGTAATGTTTTGAGTTGGGGTTTCCTTGAACGTACTTGATCAGAATTGAGAATTTTCCCTATTTTTAATGTATTTTATATGAAAAATTTGAATAAAATCAATTTCTGAGCTAGATTTGTTGAAAATCTTTTGATCAATCGTTTTGGTAATTATAAACGCTATATTATAATAAAGCATTCAAAATTATATCTGTAATGTTATGAGTTTGGTTTCCTTGAACGGACTTCACCAGAATTGCGAGAATTTTCCAAGAATTTTCCGTATTTTTAATGTATTTTATATGGAAAATTTTACCAATTCATTTTCTGAGCTCGATTTATTGAATATTCTTTTGATCAAACGGTTTGAAAAGCCTATACACAACAATTATAACGTTCCATTATTGATGATCTCCATGTATAATGTTTTGAGTTCAGGTTTTCTTGGCCGAATTTCATCAGAATTGAGAATTTCACAAAGAATTTTCCTATTTTTGAAGTAATTTACATGGAAAATTTTAATGAAATCAATTTTTGAATTCGATTTGTTGAAAATCTTTGGACAATCATTTTAGAAATTATAAACGGTATATTAACAAAGCATTCAAAATGATATCTGTTAATGTTTTGAGTTGGGGTTTTCCTTGAACCGACTTCATCAGAATTTAGAATTTCACCAAGAATTTTCCCTATTTTTAATTTATTTATAATAAGAAAAATATTACCAAAACAAATATCTCTGAGGGTTTATTTCTTGTGAAAATTCGTTAACTGCGCACAATTGCATTGTAAAAATCAACCCCTTTTTGAATTTGAAATAAATTTTTTCATAAAATCTTTATTAAATATTTTTTTGAATAAGTTTTCCTTGCATTTTCCGTACTATGGTTCAAAACTAATAAAACTTTCCCAAGAAAATCATGATTTTTCATATATTTTGAATTGAAAAATTTTACCAAATGAATTTTTAGCTGTTATATAGGGAATTTATATAAAAAAAAACAATATTATAGATTTACTATATATAAAATAAACCTCTCTTGTATTGTATAAACACAGGAATAGAAAATATTTCGTTATGGCTTAATTTATAATAAGCAGATATACCTTTTTGTGACAAAAATATTACATATACTAAAAAAAAAAACATATCCATTTAATTCCCGCGATTCTGTTACAATAAAACTTGTTTAATGTTTTATTTTAATAATTATAAATGCAAAGAATTTTTTGTTCGTTATTTAAAGAACACACGCAATAATTAAAAGGTAGACCAAAAAAAACCAGTACAAAAAAAAAACCAGTACAAAAAACTGCGATTATTTGATGCATGACAGGTGTGTATGAAAAAAAAACCATTCGGGGAAATTATATCCTTATACATAAACATATATATGACATATATGTATTGTTCCTTTTTTTAATACAAATAATTACAAATATAAATTTTGTAACAATGCAGGTGATATAATAAAATATATAATAGGTTTTGTATACAAATTATTTTGTAGATATAGGGTGAATGAAATTGTTTTTTGTCATTTTTGTTTTTTGAAACAAACAAAACAAATAGAGGATATTTAAATGAATGAATAATGTAACGAAAAAAAATTATGTAATTGAATATATTATTTTTACTTATTATTCTTTTTCTTTTTCTTTTCTTCATAACAGAATCGACGATGAGAGACGTGAAAACGAACAGAGGACAAACGAACGCATATTATAATAAAACAATTCAAAATCTACTCCCATATTTAAAAAATTGATTTGAAAAGTGAAAAGTGCACCAATAAATAATAAATGATGATGATTTTATCGAAATTAAAAAGAACTAAAACTAAATATACAATTATTTATTATTATAATTAACCGCAATGCCATAAAATACACGTGTGTGTATTTTTTATTTGTTAATATAATCTTTATTTTATATTTAAATAATATTATATAAGATAAAGAATAAAAAAAAATGTGTAAAAAATTAAAACAACGATTAAAACAATCATATCATTTAATAACAAAACTTAAAAATTCTAATCTAAAAAACAAAAAAATATATAATAAAATACAAATAAATAATAAACTAAAAAAAAATAATATTAATAATATAATAATATAAATGTTAAAACATATACAGATAGCCCCCGCGTCTGGTCAAAATCGTCCTACGCGGGGAGCGCCCATTAATCGATCATTAACACAACCATTAAATATTTCAACAATATCACAATCACAATCGCAACAATCACAACAACAATCGCAACCATCACAACAATCCCAAGCCCAAGCCCAACAACAACCTCAACCCCAACAACAATCTCAACAACAATATCAACAACAACAACAACACTCACAACAAGTTCAACCACCCCCACAGTATCAACAAACTCAACAACAACCCCCGCCTCCGCCACAGTATCAACAACAACAACAACAACAACAACCACAACCCCAACAACAGAAAACACCACAAACACAACCTGCAATAACAACAACAACAACATCAGGAAAATTAATAGCTAATGGTGGACCACCATCAAGATTAATAACATCAATATTAAATTCAACGGCAACATCAACATCAGCAATTACACCACCTTTTAATAATAATAATAATAATACGATTACTAATAACCATAATCAAAGTAATAATATTAATGCAGCAATAACTCATCATCAAACAACAACAACAACAACATTGAATAAAAGTCGTAATAATAATAATAATAATAATTCAATTAATACTAATAATAATAATACCATTGGTGATATTACTAATAATAATAATAATAATAATAATGGAAAAGATCGAATTGGAGCACGAGAAGCGCTAACAAGTTTAGGTCTTTTATGTTTAGGTAAGTTCTCATATTTGTATAATAAAACCGTTAAAATATGATAAAAAAATTTTCCATTTGAATCCTTAAATTTTGTTGTATAAATTCGAAAGATCATGGATATGTAAAGGGAATTTATAATTTTCATATATAGGATTATTAGTAATGCTGGATGATTGTGTGTTCGAATCCTATGAGTCTGTTTGATTATTTTTTATTTTTTATTTTGCTAGTTTTGATGCCTAGTTTTATAAGGTTCATGATTATGGATAAAACAGAAAATCATAGAGACGCGTTAAAATATGATGAAAAAATATCATCCTTATAGTTCAAAGGATTTTCATTTTAACACATAAAATTTTTAACCCGTTAACCGGTTGTTATCTTTAAATTTAACACGATACATTTTAAAATGAATTTTATGTTGTTTCAATTAAAAAATTGAAATGGTTTTCTCTTGGACGGATTTGATCAGAATGTAGAATTTTCCAAGTTTTTCACGTTTTTTAGTGTATTTTATATGGAAAATTTTACCAAATTAATTTATGAGTGCGATATCTTGAAAATTTGTTAACCAATCGTTTTGTTTAAATTTAAACACAGTATATTTATAATGCATTTAAGATGATCTCTGTAAAATATTAGATCAAGTTTCCTGGGACCAACCGGGTCTGAATTGAGAATTTTCCGAGAAAAATCATGATTTTTGGTGTGTATTTTATATGGAAAATTTTATCTTATTAATTTCTGAGTGCGATTTCTTGGAAATTCGTTAACCAATCGTTTTGAAAATATTACCCAGTATTTATAATGCATTAAATACGATCTATACAAAATATTGGGTAAGGTTGCTTTGGACCGAATGCCTCAGAATTAAGAACTTTCCTCGAGAAAAATCATGATTTTTAATGTGTATATTTAATGAAAAATTTTACCAGATCAATTTCTGAATGCGATTTCGTGAAAATTTGCTCCCGCATCGTTATGAAAATATTATCCAATATTTAAAATGCATAAAAAATGATCTATATGAAAGATGGGATAGGGTTTCTTTGGACCACCTGGGTCTGAATTGTGAATTTTCCGAGAAAATCCTGATTTTTAATGTATATTTTATATGGAAAATTTTACCCAATCAATTTCTGATTGCGATTTCGTGAAAATTTGCTATCGCATCGTTTTGAAAACTTTTTCAAATATTTATAATGCATAAAAAATGATCTAAACGAAATATTGGATAGGGTTTCTTTGGACCACCTGGGTCTGAATTGTGAATTTTCCGAGAAAATCCTGATTTTTGGTGTATATTTTATATGGAAAATTTTACCCAATCAATTTCTGAATGCGATATCGTGAAAACTCAATGACCAATCGTTTTGAAAATATTACCCAATATTTGAAATGCATAAAAAATGATCTGTACAAAACATTGGACGATGTTTTCTTGGACAAACTTGATCAGTATTGAGAATTTTCCAAGAAAATATACATATATTTGGAAAATGTTCATCAAATCAATTATAAACCTAATATTTTTATATATATATATATAATAGTAAAAGAATTTCCATTTCCTCTTTTTCCCCTCTTTTAACCCTCTTTTAATCTTTTATTGTATATTTTGCGAAAGATCCTGGAAAATCCGTTGAAAATTATTTATAATTTTCATCATGGAAATTAAATTGTTATGCAGGTTTTGATTGGCGATTGTGTGTGTTCAAATCCTTTTGGTCTGTATTTTTTTTCCTATACAATCCTTTTTTATAATATTTTTGTCCGTTTGAGTATAGAAGAAAATAATAAAGAAAATTTCTAAAATAGAAATATTCATCCTTATAGTCAAAATCATTTTCATTTCAACCATTAAAAATCTTATATATCGTTTGAATTCGAAATATCATTACAAAAAAATTCCGTGAAAATTGTTTTTAATTTTCATATAAATTACTATATTTGTTATGCTGGGATTCAAATTTTTGTTTCAATTTCTTTTGTGATTTTTGGCAGCTGTATTTGAATCCTTTTTATAAAATTTATATGCCGATTAAGGTTAAAGAAATTCATTAATAACTTATTAGTTGAAAGAATTACCATTTCAACCCTTCAATTTTATATCCTATATATATATTTTGAAATATCATGGAAAATTCCGTGAAAATTATTTATATATATCTTTAATTTGAATGGTTATAAGAATATGCGGATGGATGATTTTCTTTGACGCCCATATAAACATACATAAATCTAATAAAATAAATTGAAAACTCTGTGAAAACCGCATTTATACAAAAAATATTCAATACCAACGATAAGAATTTATTGAACGTGTGTATACGTTCATCAAAAGGAAACATGAGATTTTTTGCGAAGAACTTTCCATAATATGAATTTTCCGAAAAAAAAATCAATTTTAAATAGGAAATTTTACAATTTAAATGAAATGAATATTAAAGAATATATTGTCTTTTCTCTTATATAATGATTTTGTATAAAAATTACATCCCTATAAAATTTTTCCATATCATATATATAGTTTTCACACACAATTACCAAATGATATATATAAAAAAATAAAATAAAAATATCCCTTTTAACCGCGACCCGCGAGATTACTCGCCATTTACTCGAATCATTTCTTATATATTATTGACCGGGCCATACGCGTGAATGAATCTTCTTCTTCATTGGCGCTATTCCTTATTTTATAATATATAGAAATTCCAATATTCTATATAATATTCAATGAAAAAATCTCTTTTTAATATTGCCAGTGTGCGTCAATCCAACAACGTTTTATTATCTAAAATGTTAACGTAATATTTATATTAAAAATATTAACAGAAGAAGTAAAATTCCAATAAGAAAAAAAAAAACACTTACACTTTTTACCTCAGGTCAATTAACCTTACCTGCCTGCTTACATATATAATTTATGGTAATGTTATACATTTAAATTCATATATATATAGGGATGAATATCATATGTTTTTTTAATATATATATTAATTACAAAAATTTTCCCCATCAATCAACAAAATCATTCACCGCACTAGCCATATAACATAGATATAGATATATTTTAAGATCATATATGTAATTATATTATAAATTCGTTTTTTTTTTTTTTATTTTTCCTTTCACACGCAGTTTCACTTTTATTAGCTTTATTGTCGTTAATTTTTTTATTGAAAATATCACCGGGTGGTCGGGAACCGATGCCACCACCACCACCTGGTCCAATATCAACAGAAGACTATATTGTTGTGTATGATGTTACATTAGGATTATGTGCCCTATCACTATCATTGAATTTATGTTGTTTGTTGGTGTGTGCCATTCAATTTCTATTTGCTGTTAAATTGGTACGGGCACCTGTAACATCTGGAAGGTATGTATAATTTGTATATTTATTTATTTTGTTTTTTTTTTATAAAACTATCACACACATTTTATACGATGATGATGTAATTTAAACCCTTTCCTTCCTTATTGTTCTTCTTGTTCTTGTTCTTGTTCTTTTGCATCTTTAAGATACGTATAAATAGAATTTATATATGTTTTGGATTACAGAGAAATTGACGATGTTTAATTTATCTCATAGTATTTTATTTTCAATTTTATCAAATCAATTTTAATTTTGTAAATGTTAAAATTTAATTAATTATTACACGTTTACAATTTGTTAAAATTTTAATAAAAATGATATTTAATTTATTTATTGTTTTTAAAATTAATTATGTACATTTATACATTCATTCTATTGCGATTGATTTGGTTTAACGGATGATATTTTTTTACTTCTTTAAATGCGTTATTTATTATAATAGTAAAGTAAAATCTCGTTATAAAGTATATCGTGGAGAAAATAAATATAGATAATATTAATTTTATAAATTATTTAGACAATCCGAATTATTGATTATAAAAAATTTGTAATGAAAATTTGTCTATGCGGTAATAAATCAGGGAATTACAGAATTTTAAGGAATTTTATAAGGCGTTATATATATAGAAAGGATCCATATAGAAATCGCTGCTCCTATAAAAATTTTCATTTCCTGGTTTGAATTGAATAGTTTTTTTTTTTTCCGTATAGTTATTTGCAAAATATCCCATAATTATAATTACAAAATGGTACAAAAGAAAAAAAAAACAAAGAAAAATTAATTAATCTTTATAAGTATTCGCTAAACACACACTTTACTGTATAAAATTATATTTCAAAACATTTTACAATTTAATTATTTGCAATTAAAAATTCGCTAAAACATTTTATTTACCTAAATTATTATAAATAATCAATAAATAATTAATAATATTTAACGGATGGTCTGATACTTCATTGGTATAACCCCTTTTATTTGTAATTATAAAATTAAAAAAAAAAAACCAAAAAATACAAAACAAATAAATATATACGCAAAAGAGCCCGCGCAATATAATATATATATATTTATCAAGTATATATTTATATCGCGTAACTTTAAAAATTAAAAAAAACAACTTCTATTATATTGATTATGATGTATTTAAAAAAAAAAAAAATGAAAAAAAGTTAAACAAAAAAAAATTATTAATTCAGTAATTCGCAATGTTATTAAGAATCAATGAACACACTTTAAAATTAATAATATAAAAACCAACAATTACCACCACCACCAACCGCCACCACATCCTACCCATGCATACACAAAAATAAAAAAAAAACACATTTGACGAAGGTGCGTTGTAATTTAATTATAAAAAAAGTATTTATATATATGTATGTATAAAATTTCAAATTATAATTATTAGAATTTAGAATTTCGAAAAAAAAACATAAATATATAAATAAATAAATTGTGCATAGATATTAAGAAAAAAAAAAATGAAAAAATCTTTCTCTCTGTATATATAACCGTGCGGTGAATACAAAAAAACCTTATTATATTCTCTAGAAATTCTATTAGAAAAAATTTCAATGAAAGAAAATTAATTAATTAATTAATTAATTAGTATAGAATACATATACACAATATATTATTATTATTATTATTATTATATATATATATTTAGAAATCAATTTTGAAATTATATATACATATATATATATATATGTAAATAGAAAGAAAGTAAGTATAAAAGGCGATCGCGATATAATTTTAGAAATATATGAATTGGCCAATCATATATATATATATATATAAATAAATAATTATCTAAAATTATATTAACAATATAATTTCATGTTAAAAAAAAAAAACACCTAACGAAAAAATTATAATATAATTAACATGAAATTATAAAGGTTTAGAGTGATATATAGAAAATTACAACTTTGCATCCATATATATAAAATGGTATATATACATTTGAATCTTTAACATACACGTGTACTGAATATAATAATTTTCCATGAAGTGACATTGCGGTGACCATTCTATTTTTTTTTATATTGGTATTTAAAATATTATATAAGATTTTTATTAGTTTTCCTGATTGGACGCAGACTGCGTGGTGTCAGAAACAGAAGAGCATTTTCCAAAGAATTTTTTATTGATTTTTTACAATTTTTTATACAAAATTTTATTAAATTAGTGTCTGAAAGCGATTGATTTCTTGAAAATTCATTAACCAATCGTTTTGAAAATTTTACACAGTTTTACAAATCCATTTATAGAGATTATCCCTATATTTTCAAAATATTACGTAAGATTTGCTCTTATGGACGACGGATTTGATCAGAATATAGAGAATATTTTCTTAGATTTTTCCTTTTTTATTATATTTTATATGAAAAATTTTACCAAATCAATTTCTGTGTGCGATTTCTTGAAAACTCGTTAACCAATCGTTTTGGAAATTTTATACGTTATTTATAAGGCATTAAAAGTGATCTCTGTAAAATATTGGGTGGGGTTTCCTTGAACGGACTTGATCAGAATTGAGAATTTTCCCAGATTTTCATGATTTTTCATATATTTTATATGAAAAATTTTACCAAATCAATTTCTGTGTGCGATTTCTTGAAAATTTGTTAACCAATCGTTTTGACAATTTAAGACGGTATTCATAATATGCATTAAATATGTTCGACACAAAATATTGGATGGGGTTTCCTTGGACGGATTTGTTTAGAATTGAGAATTTTCCCAGATTTTCACGATTTTTCATATATTTTATATGAAAAATTTTACCTTATCAATTTCTGAGTGCGATTTCTTGAAAATTCCTTAACCAATCGTTTTGGAAATTTTATATAGTATATATAATGCATTAAATATGATCTACACAAAATATTGGAAGGGGTTTCCTTGGACGGACTTGATCAGAATTGAGAATTTTCCGAGGAAATCATGATTTTTAATGTTTTTTATATGGAAATGTTTACCCCATCAATTTCTGATTGCGATTTCATGAAAATTTGCTACAACATCGTTATGAAAACTTTATCCAGTATTTATAATGTATAAAAAATAATCTATACAAAATATTCGATGGAGTTTCCTTGAACGGACTGGCTCATAATTGAGAATTTTCCGAGATTTTCACGATTTTTCATATATTTTATATGAAAAATTTTACCAAGTCAAGTTCTGGGTGCGATTTCTTGAAAATTCCTTTACCAATCATTCTGGTAATTTAACACGGTATTCATAATGCATTAAAAAGAATCTTCACAAAATATTGGATGGGGTTTTCTTAGACGGACGTGGTCAGAATAGAGAATTTTCCAGGATTTTAGAAATTTAAAACAGTATTCATAATGCATTAAATATATGATCTAGACAAAATATTGGATGGGGTTTCCATATGGACGGACCGGCTCAGAATTGTTGTGAATTTTTCCGAGAAAAAAATCGTGATTTTTCAAATATTTTATATGGCAAATTTTACCAAATGATTTTCTAAGTACGATATCTTGAAAATTCCTTTACAAATCATTTTTTTAAATTTTACACAGCATTTATAAAGTGTTAAAATTGATCTTTATCTAAAATAGATGGAGGTTTCCCTGGAAATCCTTAATCATAATTGAAAAATATCCCAATCAATAATTCTCTTATATATTTTTAACATTTATAACTATATTATGAAAAATATTTCACCAATAAATCAATATAATAAGTTTAATTTTTTCTATTTCACCTTCTGTTTCTATAGAAGTAATAAATTTTTACAAAAATCAAGTCTTAGTCGGATTTGTGCCGTTGGTGGATTTTTCATATCAATACCGATATTTCTAACAGGTATATAATATAATATAATATATTATAGAATTTGAATTATAATACAATTTAAAACTTATCCTTTTATATTACAGGTATAATTTTATATACATTTACACAATTCCATTCAACACCGGCCATAATCACAAGTATTTTAATTGGAATTAGTATTGTATTTTGTGGTTGTGCAATGGTTCATAATGTATTCGTTTGGCAAAAGGAAAAAACAATATGTGTACGAAAGAATCCACCAATAATGGCGGCCACATCAAACAATCATTTAAATTTATCAACAATATCTGCAGTAGCACCAACATTTATTGGTCAAACAACGGCGTCATCCACATTACCACAACCACAACCACCACCATTAGTACAACAATATTTAAATCATAATAATAGTATAGCGACGACAATCGGTTCAAATCATCATAATAATAATAATCATAATAATAATGTATCAACTGCCACAACAACTACGAATAATTTTAATCCATTACATTCACATCCACATCATTCATATCTAAATCATTCATCAAATCATATTCATCATAATAGCAGTAATCAAATTCTAAATAGTAGTTTTATTAATAATAATAATAACAATAGTCATCCGCATCAACAGCAACAACAACAACAGCAACAATTTTCTCAACATCATAATCAACATAATAATAACAGTAATTATAATCCTAATAATTATAATCAACAACATAATAATTCACATCATAATAATAATAATAATAATTATAATAATCATCATCATCATAATAATAATATGAATAATAGTTACAATAATAATCCCTATCCACATCATACAAATTATAATCTTAATAATAGTATTAATAATAGCAGTAATCCACACAATCATCATCATCTTCATAATCAACATCAACATCAACATCATCATCAACATCCCCATCCCCATCCCCATCCACATCATTTACAATCATTACAAATTAATAATATAAATAAAGGTAATAATCATAATTATGTAAATCATAATCGTAATAATAATCATACCCCATTATTAACAACAACGCATCCATCACATCATCATCATCAATTATTGAGTCATCATACAACACCACCGGTTCTTACCCCATTAACACCAAATTCACATTCACATTCACAAATTAGTTATAATAATTTACCGTATGTATCACCAATTTATGTGGTACGACCGGCAACAATAACACCGGGAACATTAACGCCCGCCACCACCATAACACCGCCAACACCAAAATTAATGTCCACTGCTCTATTAAATGGAACACCGATAATAAATGGCAACAATAACAGTATTGTGAATAATAATAACAGTAACAGTAATAGTAGTGGTGTTGGTGGTGGTGGTGGTGGTGGACGTGATGTTAGCGGTTCAGTTAGTCCTGGAAATGGACCATTATTAGAATTAAGTCGAGCATCATCAACGGAGGATTCACCCCATGAATTAACAACATTAGTATAGCAATTAATAGAGCTATAAAATATAGTGTGATTAGATTAGACGCGACTTTTGTTGTGGTTTATCTCACTCTATATATATATATATAGCTCTCACACATGAACATTTCCTATCAATTTATTATAGTATTCAAACGATTAATATATAATAAATTAATAGGAATAATTTAATTGAATGAAATACAAAATGCCGATCGAGATATTTATTTTTTTTTTGTTTCTGTATAATATAATATAAATAAACGTGCATTTATAATATATATTTTTTAAATAATTCGACTGTTCAATGTACAATAAGCGAACAGCGAGAGTTATAATTTCTTATAATTTAAGATCTTATAGTTTTTTATATTTTTTTTTATAATATCTATATCATTATATTTTATTTATTTCGCATTTATATTTTGTAAATAAAATAAAATATATTAATTTTAGTTTTATTTTTTTTTTTTTGTTGTGTAATGCAACAAAATATAAATATAAAAATTAATATATATAGTTTTTAAATTGATTGATGACAAATTGATCGCAATATTTTGTATAATTTTTAATTGTATAAGTTTAAAAAAAGCAAACGCAGAGAAAAAAATATAATATAACTTATTTATATAAATATATAATTAAAAAATAAAATAAATATAGAAAAAAAAATACCCTAAAAACCTACAAAAAACAAATCCAAAATGCATAATAAATTTTAAAATTAAAATTGAAAATAATTCAAATTAAAAAAATAAAAATATTTTTTCATTTCGATTACAGATTCCGTCTTATTATTATTATTATTATTATTGTATGATTGATGAAATGATAGGGATCTAAAGATACACATAACTATCGAAGCTTTATTGTGTTTGGTCCCTAGATTACCGCCGAAAAAAAAAAATTGAAGGACGCCCATAAGGAAGTTGGATTGCCGATTTAGGACAAATTTTCAATATATATATATAGTAAATGATTGATTATGTCTTCGCTGCGTGTGTTATTCATATGTCAGTGCGATGTCAGAATCCGATTTTTTCATCAATAAAAAAGTAAAGAATTCCTCGTCTTTAACGACACCATTAAAGTTTCTAATAGCTTTTTTTCATTACATTACATTTCATCATCATAGCATTTAATCATCATTCCATATCTATATCCGCGGCTGGTCGTGAATACATATTTATGTTATCATCATCGTTATATATAATTAATTATTAAATAAGGAAACGTTCAAAACTAAAAAAAACCATATTTCAAAAGAAATCGTACTCAGAAATTGATAAAATAAGATTTTCCATTCAAAATTTATATTAAAAATCACGATTTTCTTGCGAAATTCTCAATTCTGGTCAGGTCCGTCCAAGGAAACCCTCTCCAATACTTTGTATAGATAATTTTTAATAAATTATAAATACTGGGTAAAATTTTCATAACGATTGGTTAATGAATTTTAAAGAAATCGCCCTCAGAAGTTGATAAATTCAAAGTTTTCATATAAAATGTCAATTAAAATACATGAAAACCTTTAAACATTCTAAAATCTGACCAAGTCCGTCCAAGGAAACCTCATTTAATAATTTACGAAGATCATTTATAATGCATTATAAATATTGGGTAAAATTTTCATAACGATTGGTTAATGAATTTTCAAGAAATCGAACTCAGAAGTTGATAAATTCAAAGTTTTCATATAAAATCGATTAAAATACATGAAAATCTTTGAACATTCTCAAATCTGACCAAGTCCGTCCAAGGAAACCTCATAGAATAATTTACGAAGATCATTTATAATGCATTATAAATACTGGGTAAAATTTTCATAACGATTGGTTAATGAATTTTAAAGAAATCGCCCTCAGAAATTGATAAATTCAAAGTTTTCATATAAAATCGATTCAAATACATGAAAATCTTTGAACGTTCTCAAATCTGACCAAGTCCGTCCAAGGAAACCTCATCTAATAATTTACGAAGATCATTTAAAATCCATTATAAATACTGGGTAAAATTTTCATAACGATTGGTTAACGAATTTTCAAGAAATCGAACTCAGAAGTTGATAAATTCAAATTTTTCTATAAAATCTATTGAAATACATGAATATCTTTAAACAATCTCAAATCTGACCAAGTCCGTCCAAGGAAACCTCATCTAATAATTTACGAACATCATTTATAATGCATTATAAATATTGGGTAAAATTTTCATAACGATTGGTTAATGAATTTTCAAGAAATCGAACTCAGAAGTTGATAAATTCAAAGTTTTCATATAAAATCGATTAAAATACATGAAAATCTTTGAACATTCTCAAATCTGACCAAGTCCGTCCAAGGAAACCTCATAGAATAATTTACGAAGATCATTTATAATGCATTATAAATACTGGGTAAAATTTTCATAACGATTGGGTAATGAATTTTCAAGAAATCGAACTCAGAAGTTGATAAATTCAAAGTTTTCATATAAAATCGATTAAAATACATGAAAATCTTTGAACATTCTCAAATCTGACCAAGTCCGTCCAAGGAAACCTCATCTAATAATTTACGAAGATCATTTATAATGCATTATAAATACCGGGTAAAATTTTCATAAGGATTGGTTAATGAATTTTCAAGAAATCGAACTCAGAAGTTGATAAATTCAAAGTTTTCATATAAAATCTATTAAAATACATGAAAACCTTTAAACAATCTCAAATCTGACCAAGTCCGTCCAAGGAAACCTCATCTAATAATTTACGAAGATCTTTTATAATGCATAATAAGTACTGGGTAAGATTTTCAAAACGATTGGTTAACAAGTTTTAAAGAAATCGCCCTCAGAAATTGATAGGATAAGATTTTCCATGCAAAATTTATATTAAAAATCACGATTTTCTTGCGAAATTCTCAATTCTGGCCAGGTCCGTCCAAGGAAACCCTCTCCAATACTTTGTATAGATAATTTTTAATAAATTATAAATACTGGGTAAAATTTTCATAACGATTGGTTAATGAATTTTAAAGAAATCGCCCTCAGAAGTTGATAAATTCAAAGTTTTCATATAAAATGTCAATTAAAATACATGAAAACCTTTAAACATTCTAAAATCTGACCAAGTCCGTCCAAGGAAACCTCATTTAATAATTTACGAAGATCATTTATAATGCATTATAAATATTGGGTAAAATTTTCATAACGATTGGTTAATGAATTTTCAAGAAATCGAACTCAGAAGTTGATAAATTCAAAGTTTTCATATAAAATCGATTAAAATACATGAAAATCTTTGAACATTCTCAAATCTGACCAAGTCCGTCCAAGGAAACCTCATAGAATAATTTACGAAGATCATTTATAATGCATTATAAATACTGGGTAAAATTTTCATAACGATTGGTTAACGAATTTTCAAGAAATCGAACTCAGAAGTTGATAAATTCAAATTTTTCTATAAAATCTATTGAAATACATGAATATCTTTAAACAATCTCAAATCTGACCAAGTCCGTCCAAGGAAACCTCATCTAATAATTTACGAACATCATTTATAATGCATTATAAATATTGGGTAAAATTTTCATAACGATTGGTTAATGAATTTTCAAGAAATCGAACTCAGAAGTTGATAAATTCAAATTTTTCATGTAAAATCTATTAAAATACATGAAACTCTTTGAACATTCTCAAATCTGACCAAGTCCGTCCAAGGAAACCTCATCTAATAATTTACGAAGATCATTTAAAATGCATTGTAAATACTGGGTAAAATTTTCATAACGATTGGTTAACGAATTTTCAAGAAATCGAACTCAGAAGTTGATAAATTCAAAGTTTTCAAAATCGATTAAAATAAATGAAAATCTTTGAACATTCTCAAATCTGACCAAGTCCGTCCTAAGAAACCTCATCTAATAATTTACGAAGATGGTTTATAATGCATTATACACACTGGGTAAAATTTTCATAACGATTGGTTAATGAATTTTGTAAGAAATCTAACTCAGAAGTTGATAAATTCAAATTTTTCATATAAATCTATTAAAATACATGAAAATCTTTAAACATTCTCAAATCTGACCAAGTCCGTCCAAGGAAACCCATCTAATAATTTACGAAGATCATTTATAATGCATTATAAATATTGGGTAAAATTTTCATAACGATTGGTTAATGAATTTTCAAGAAATCGAACTCAGTAGTTGATAAATTCAAATTTTTCATATAAAATCTATTGAAATACATGAATATCTTTAAACAATCTCAAATCTGACCAAGTCCGTCCAAGGGAACCTCATTTAATAATTTACGAAGATCATTTATAATGCATTATAAATACTGGATAAAATTTTCATAACGATTGGTTAACGAATTTTCAAGAAATCGCCCTCAGAAATTGATAGGATAAGATTTTCCATACAAAATTTATATTAAAAATCACAATTTTCTCGAAAAATTCTCAATTGTGACCCGGTCCGTTCAAGGAAACCCACTCCAATACTTTGTATAGATAATCTTTAATGCATTTTATAATTTATATGATTGACGGGAATCACAGTTTCTAATAGCTTCTTCCCTAAATCTCATTATCATTACATTAATATTCGACTTATGGTCGTGTGCATAAGTCTAATATTGATGTAATGATTGCATGAAGAGTTACGAACTAATCCAACAACAACAACAACAATTGATTTTTGAAAAGTATTTAATTTTACATATATTTATTTGATTTTTTTTTTTATATTAAATTGCATCTAATCAGTAAAAAAAATACACCCGAAATTAAAATTACAAAATTTTTTATACGATGCGAGATATAATTTTAATCGATAAACTAAAAAATATACCTCCTCTTATAAAATTCAATTTGTATTAAATTAAATGATGATGAAGATGATGAAGATGATGATGATGATGATGTAAATGATATAAGATATAAGTATTATTATCAAAATTGTAATCGTTTTTTTGGTATTTCACCAGTACCACCAGCGCTGTCCCCCTTACGTTTTAATATATTCGGTTTTAGTAATTCAATGTCACTGCTGTTCAATGCTGAAAATGTTATGGGCATCGGCAGTTTTGTGCCAATTGTTGGTGCCGGTTTATTTGAAAAATATTCCATTTGTAAGGCTTCGGTGCACGTACATCGATTCAATGGATACAGTGCCAGTAAACGTTCAGCAAATTGTAATAAATCATCGGATGCTGCTGAAAATATATGACGTAGTGGTGTTCCCGGTAACGGTTTAAAATGTATATAATCTGGTAATAATTTAATATCGGGCCATGTTTCTTCGGTGGGCGTACCAAGTGCTTGGAATATTTTTTGTAATTGATCTAAATCGGTATCACCGGGTAAAAATGGTATTCGCAGTAGTAATTCAGCTAATATACAACCAACAGCCCACATATCAATGGCCGTTCCATAAATACGAGCACCAAATAACAATTCGGGACAACGATACCATCGGGTGACCACATGATGCGTATACACACGATTTGGTGATCCAAAAAATTTTGCCAATCCAAAATCACCAATTTTCAATATCCCATTTGAATTCACCAATAAATTATTTGGTTTTAAATCACGATGTAATATCCAATTTAAATGTAAATATTCTAAACCTATATATATATATATAGAGGAGGGAGAACAGAACAGTGAAATCATTTTATTATCGGTGTTTTTTTAAACAATGTTTTTTTCAATTTATATTTACCTTGTAATGTCATGATCATGTACGCTTTTATATTCGCCGGTGACAGTACAATTTTCGGATCTTTTATGATAATTTCCAAATCGGTATCCATAAAATCGAATACCAATGAAACATTTGATTTATGACCGAATACGTCCAGCAGTCCAATTACATTTTCATGTTGTAATTCATGTAATAATTTTATTTCACGTAATGCCGTACGATTGATACCGTCTTCAATGTCTTCACGTGAACCGATTTTAATTTTTTTAACCGCTACAATACGATCGATAACATTATCACGAGCCTTATAAACGGTAGCAAACTGAAAAAAAAAAAAAAAACAAAAAATTAAGGATAATATAATGATACATTTATGGAGATAGAGATCGATCGGATGAA
The DNA here is from genome assembly GCA_958336335.1 of Dilophus febrilis. Lineage (NCBI taxonomy): Eukaryota > Metazoa > Arthropoda > Insecta > Diptera > Bibionidae > Dilophus > Dilophus febrilis. The sequence goes on along the minus strand of OY284470.1, from coordinate 41,304,829 downwards.
CTTAAAACAATTGAAAGAACCTTTCGCATATACATCTGTTATGTTTCGGTCATTGTCAGGTTTAATTAATTAATATCATTTATATTAAAGATGTTTGGCTGACCCTTCATTGTTGTACAAAACAAAGGTCTATATCCAATCAAGAGCATTCATATAGGAATGTAGAACATTGAATAATATACACAGCAGAGTAGGATTAAAATGGTCACTAAATGATCATTACGGTTAAGAAATGGAATATGATCAAAATATTTATAATAGCCATTCTCCATTCTTCGCCACTATATACAACTTGCTGAATCACAGTTAAAAGGATTATTAATAAAATTTGAAGGAATCCAAATAATATGATAAGCCCCAACAATAGGGAAAAAAAAATTAGGCATCCAACACCATATATCGTTAATAAAATTTTAACCACGTGAATAGTTTCAGTTCCGTGAAAAACAATATATTGGAAATGTTTTGATTTGTTTTGATCAAAAGTATGTTTTTCTATTATTATTATTATTATTATTATTATTATTATAATACCAATTAATTATCACCGTTAAAGAGTTAATTAAAAATAAAAGAAGGTATTTAATGATTTTTAATGATTTTTCCCCTGATTAAAATTATAATTATATTATTTACCTGTCCTTCACCAAGAAAATCAATTTTCTCATATCGGTTCAGTCTTGGATCAATCATTCTGTATCTATTGTTATTATTTTATCTTATTTTATCTTTTAATTTAATTATCAATTTATTCATTAACACACGCAAAACAATTTATTAACACACATTAACTATATATTAAATATAAATATAAATTTTTAATTAATTTATTTTTATTTTTAATTCATTTCAATTAATGTTTTTTTTTATTTTAATTATAAATTTTATTGTATAGAAAAAAAAACAACTCTATAAACAATTTGATGTATTTATTATTTATTTTTTTTTTTTTGAAATATGGTGAAATTTTTTCATTTTAAAATTCAAATGCGGCGGTGAAAAAAAAAAAAAATTTAAATGTCATCCGCGGCAAATTCATCCCCCATTGTACAAAAATCGAAAATTCATTCATATTTTGTCGGCCATATTTTATTTTTTTTCGGAATTCGGAGTGCGTGCCGCTGTGCGGGTGCGTGACCACGATGACATTTTCATTTGTTGAGTATTTTTCCATCCATTTTGGATCCATTATTTTGCCATCAAAAAAAAAAAAAAAAATTTATTATTTTATCATTACATTTCAATTGGTTTGGTTGGTGGTGAACTAAAAAAAAAAAAAAAAAGTGAAAAAAAATAATAACGAAGAGGCAAAGAAAAGTGTTTAGAAAAAAAAAAAAAACTTTTATTATTTAAATTAAATTAAAATAAAAATTAATTAATAAATAAATTTTATAATATGGCGGAAGGTCAATCAGAATCGAAAAAAATTTCAATACATATTAAAACAAATACGGATAAACAAAAATTGGAAGTAAATGCAGATGCTACATTTAAAGAAGTGAGTAAGCACACAACAATATTTTTTTAAGATCTTGGAGTTTTTGGGTTTTTTTTTTATTGTCCGCCGTCGCCTCTATCATTTTTTGTGTTTTTTTTTTGCTCTACTATAGATCGCATTTACCATATTGTTTTTTTTGTTGTTGTTTTTTATTAATGCAGCACTTTTTTTTTTTTATCCGATTATCTGTACAATGTTTTTTTTTTTGTTCCCTATATAAAAATCAATGTAATAATAATAAAATATTACGGACAATAATAATGCAATAGAAAAATTATTATTATGCAAAAAATGTTTTTTTTTTTTAATAATAATAATGGTGAAATATATATTAAATAATTAATGTAAATGAATATTCTAGAATTACACACACAAACGACTCTGTCTGTCTGTCGGGTCGGTTCGGTTCGGTTGGTGGTATGTGTGTTGGTTGCGTTTCGTCAATTCAATATAAAAAAAACGTCATATATAAATAAATGATTGTGTTTTTTATTTTTTTCCTATCCCTTTTTTATATATGAATAATAAAAAAAAAATTATCATCATCATCATCATCATTATGATATTGTATATTATCACATTTATTTTTCCATTCATTCATCTATTCATGATTTTAGGTTAAAGTATTGGTAGCGGAAAAATTCCAATCGGAAGTTGAACAATTAGTTTTAATATTTTCCGGTAAAATTATGAATGATAATGATACATTAAAAACGCATAATGTTTTGGATGGATTTACGGTGCATTTGGTGATAAAAACACCGCCACGTCCTGAACCGGAACCAAGACAACAACGGCGTCCGGCTGACATTTCACAAACACCATTTGGAATGAATGAATTCGGTGGATTGTCGGGAATGGAAGCGTTAGGTGCCGGTTCTGGTACATTTATGGATTTACAGGCACGTATGCAAAGTCAAATACTATCAAATCCGGATATGATGCGTAATTTATTGGATAATCCATTGGTTCAACAAATGATGAACAATCCGGATACAATGCGTTCGCTCATCGATTCAAATCCACAAATGCGTGATTTAATGCAACGTAATCCGGAAATATCACATATGTTAAATAATCCGGATGTGTTACGGCAAACAATGGAATTGGCCCGGAATCCGGCAATGTTACAGGAATTAATGCGTTCGCATGATCGTGCAATGTCCAATTTGGAAAGTGTACCGGGTGGTATGAATGCATTGCATCGTATTTATCGTGACATTCAGGAGCCATTGTTTAATGCTGCCTCCGAAGAATTTCAACGTAATCCATTTTCGGGGCTATTGGAAAATAGTTCAGGTAAGGGGGTTTTTTTTTTTTTTTTGTTTGTTAAATATCTACTCTGTTAGGCAAACACCCTGTGGCTATGTGGTCAGTAAATTTCAGTTATATTAGATAAATAAAAATTGGGTTGAGTAAGAAATCACCGAAGCACTTCAAGACCCCGCTTGGAGTCATTCGAGCTACACCCTGAATCTATTCAGTATTCATTCATTTATTGGCCCTCCTCGTGGACCTGGCCACCAATCGATGTCATCCCAATTCTCCTGGGATTTTGTTGGTTACCCGTTGGCACACCCTTCAGTATCCCTCCAGACAGACAGACAGACAGTCGAGTATTAGACAGTTTACTCTATTCGACTCGGTAGTTGATGCTGATAAACGGCCCCACTTTGCTGTCTGATATCTTGATGATATGTTGATTTTTATATCCTTTATCCCCAAGTCATCTGATCGAAAAGTTCTATAGCATGGATTTACTAACACTGCTGTTCTACCTCTTTCTTTATCCGCCTGGGTGATGAGAAGACAAGCTATTTGTTTAACAAACGAAACACACAAATTTATTAAATAATGTGGATAAAGAAAAATTATAAAAAAATTTAAATAAATAAATGTTTTTATTTTTCTAAAAAATCAGGTGGAAATCCACAACAAGGTTCAGAAAATCGTGATCCTTTACCGAATCCATGGTCAACGCCAGCTGCTGGTGGTGGTGCCGGTGGTGGTGCAGGTACGGGTACCGGTGCTGCAAATGCCAGTGGAAATCGACAAGCAGCCAACGGTGCAGCAAATATATTAAATACACCGGCTATGCAAAGTATGTTACAACAAATGAGTGAAAATCCAACATTAATGACCAATTTAATGAATGCACCATATATGCGTAGTATGATGGATGCATTATCAGCTGATCCAGCAATGGCTGCAAATGTAAATAAAAAAAAAATTCCATTTAATAATAAATGGAATATATTTTAATGGTGTATTTAAAATTCTATCTTTCAATTTTTTCTTACACAGTTGATGAGTCAAAGTCCATTGATGGCAAATAATCCACAATTACAAGATCGTATGCGTACGTTAATGCCACAATTATTACAACAAATGCAAAATCCTGAACATCAACAGTTAATGTCAAATCCACAGGCATTGAATGCAATTATGCAAATTCAACAAGGTTTAGAACAATTAAATACGGCCGCACCCGGTTTAATGGGTAATTTAGGTGTACCACCACCGTTAGCATTTGGTGCAGCGGGCACAGCAACAACAGCGACAACAACGGCATCGACAACCACCAGCACATCAGCAACTACTGATACGACAACACCGTCATCAACGACAACACCAGCACCAACTGCTGATGGTCAACTACCACAAAATCAATTATTTACCGATTTTATGACACGTATGTTAAATGGTATGTCAAATACGGCAAATCCAAATTTACCAGCCGCTGAACGTTATTCAGCTCAAATTGCTCAATTAGAAAGTATGGGATTTATTAATCGTGAAGCAAATTTACAAGGTAATAATAATAATAATAATAATAATTTTTATTTTTGTTTGTATTGTACCTGAACTGTTGTTGTTGTTGTTGTTCGCTTGAGAGTCAGCGTTTACATTTTTCTATTTATTCATTTAAATTAGTATCAAGAGAGTTACTAGTAGTAGTAGTAGTAGTAGTAGTAGTTGTTGTTGTTGTTGACCGATCATACCCACTTGATTCGATAATCATTACCCCCCATGTTCGTGTTGCACGCACTCTGAAGATATTTTATTTTTTTACGAACGTTTGGTTTTTCTTTTCATAATGATATTGCATTATATTTTCATCATCATTGAATCACAAACCATTTCGGATTCATTTCTACCCAGAGGTTTCCACTTTACAGTCTCTTCCGCTTGGAATTCATCAACTTGTTGAAGCGTCCCCCTTGTCCGTTTCATATTTTGTCATTTTTTCTTGGATACAGAGATCCGGGTGATTAAGAATCCTATTGTTAGGATCATTACAGATTTTTTTTTTTTTTTTTTGGTTTTACATCCAGTATGTAGGACTGTCGCGCCACGATGATGACGGCTGTTGTGTCACGTTGTCTATTTGTGTTCCGTGTGTCTCCGTATCTAGGTGAATTGAAATGTTCCTTTTTGTCTTTTGGATTTCAAGTTTTGGATTGGGCAACGCAGCACGTTTATTTTAAATACGTTTCCGATTATTCAATAAAGTAAATGTAAATCTTTTATCTATTTATGATTGTAATTTTGTCATTTTCATAGACAAATCACTTTCGCTCAATCAATCTCAATCTCAATCAGTAAACATTTGATTTATTTCTATCCGATGTACTAGAAATTATATTTATTGAATGAATTTATTCCAGATCAAAAATTATTCCTGGATGGCCGCTGTTATATGTTTATGTTTCCTTTTTGGTTCAATAATCGGTTTTCAAACTATCCGCTTTCTTTCGTTTCATGGGCAATGGGTCATTTTTAAATCAATCCACATTGCCTGAGAGTCATTTTTTTCGTGCTTTTTTTTGTTGTCCTGCCTAAGACGTTGTCTTTGGTTTCATAATTTTGTTATCTTTGGTTTTGAACGACGACGACGACAATTAGCCGTGTTGTACGATTAATCGCACGGGATTTTAGACTTATAACTATTTTTCCTTTGAATGATTCTGAATGAATGTCTTTCTAAATGACCTGTTTGCTAAATTCCTGAATGTTTAAAATTTATTTTCAATGGTTTTTTTTTTTTTTTTTAAATAAATAAATTAATTAATTATAATTTCTTCTTTTTTTTTAATTCTCTTTTATTCAGCACTTGTCGCATCGTTTGGTGACGTTAATACAGCAATAGAACGATTACTTGAATTACGCAATTTAACATTAAGTTAATTTTAATAATAAAAATTGAGAAAATTTAAATCAAATCAAATCGAAAAACCAATAATATAATGAATAATTAAAATAAAAAAAATAGCCACAACCACCACCACCACCACAAAGAATAATTTTTAATTTAGTTTTCCGAAATGCAATAACAAGAAAATTATAAGAAAAAACAAAAAAAAAAAATTCTATTCCATAAACAAAACAAAACAAACCCCCCAAAATCACTTATTTAAAGAAAAAAAATTAATTGTATTTCATTCAATCCCGTGTGTTTGTTTTATTTTTTTAATTAATTAATTAATTAATTAATAAATAGTCAAGTCAATATACAAATAAAAATTAATATATCAAAAGTGTTAAATAAAATAATGATTTTTTTTTTATATCAAAAAATATTAGCACACAGATTCACCATCATTTTTATTACAATTTACTATTATTATTATTATTATTATTATTATTATTATTATTAAATAAATTAAATAAATTAAAATTTTTAGAAATTTGTGAAACAAAAAAAAAAAAAAAAATGTGTCAAAAATTTTTGATAATTTAATTTATTAAAAAGAAAAAAATATTAGTAAAAAACAAACAAAAAAATTGTCGCACCCCAAAGTTAAAAATAAAAAACACATTCAAAACTCGCTCTCGTAATTATTTTTTGTTTCGCCGGTCCCTTTTTTTTTTTAATTGTATTTTTATTAATTTTATTTGATTATCAAAAAAAAAAAAAAAAAAAAAAAAAAAAAAACAAGAAAAATGCTAATTAAAATAAAGAGAAAAAAAAAATCCAATTTTATATATGAAAAAATATAAATAAATTACTTTATTGGCAAATTATTAAAAATTAAATTCATAAATTAAATTAAAATAATTTCACAAGAAAAATAAAAAAATCAAATCAATATTTAATCTAATTATTTCGTTGTCGTCTTTTTTTATGATGTAAATAAATTGAAAAATTAAAAAAAAAAAAAATCATTCCAATTTAAAAAAAAAAAAAAAAGTAATTGCAAAATAAAAATTTTCATTAAAATAATAATAATAATTTTATAATTAAACTTTTGTTATGCTTTGTTTTTTTTTTTTTTAATTAATTAATTGATTTGATTTTGTGTTAATGAAAATTTAAAAATTATATATTATTATTATTATTATTAAATTAACAAGAATTATAATTATTCTATTTGTGTATTTTGTCATTTTAAGAAAAATAAAAAAATGTTTTTTTTTTTTTTTTTTTATTATTTTAATTTAATTTAATTTAATTTTGTCAATATTTTTTTAGCTTTAATTCTCAGTAATTAGAAGCAAGGACGCAGAAAATTAAAAAAAAAAAAAAAATAGAAAAACTAATTGAATTAAAATATTTACATTTCTATGTATAATATTGAATGGGATGGGGTTCCTATGGACTTGGACTGCTTCAGAATTGAAAGAATTTTTCAAGATTTTTTTAATGATATAAAAAAAAAGTACAAAAATCCATCGAGAAACGACGATATTCAGAAATTATTTGGTATTAGGATTGCAGAAATGATTTTAAAATTTTATTTTTATTTTATTTCTTAACATTTAAATGTATTTTTATTAAACATTTGTATATTAAAGGTTTTTTTTTTTCAAAAACCTTACACACCTAACAAATGTTTTTTTTTTTATTTCTTTAAACATTTGTATATTATTAGACATTTTCACAAAGGTTTTTTTCAAAATGGTTTTAACAAAAAATATTACCAAAAAAAAAAATATTTTTAATATTCATTGATTCGGAATTATGCGATCCTAATCCAAAAATCCCGAGAACAACTGAAAAAAGGCTGAAAATCGGCTGCTGTTGAAAAAATATTTAAAAATTTAATAAAAATACCTTAAAAACAGACGGGTTTTTAAAAATTTCTATTAGGATTGCAGAAATGGTTTTAGTGTAAAATTTATTTTAAAATTGTTTTTGTTTATTTTAACATTTGTATATTACCTTTAAAACCTTTCGGGTTTATAAATGTTTTTTTAATTTCTTTTAACATTTGTATATTAAATGTTTTTTTTTTTTCAAAAACCTTACACACCTAACAAATGTTTTTTTATTTGTTTTAACATTTGTATATTGGTATTATTTTTTTCATAACGAAAAAGGTTTTAAAAAGAGATTGAACAAATAAAATATTTTAAATATTCAATGATTCGGAATTATGCGATCCTAATCCAAAAATCCCGAGAACAACTGAAAAAGGCTGAAAATCGGCTGCTGTTGAAAAAATATTTAAAAATTTAATAAAAATACCTTAAAAACAGACGGTTTTTTAAAAATTTCTATTAGGATTGCAGAAATGATTTTAGTGTAAAATTTATTTTAAAATTGTTTTTTCTGTATTTTATTTCTGGATTCCATTTAAAAACCTAGCATTTAACAAATGTTTTTTTTTATTTTTTTTTTAAATAAATTACATATTTTTAACATTTAATAAATAAATAAGGTTTTAAAAAAGCAATTTCTACCAAAAAATATATTTTTCATACAGATTATGAATTCTGCAATCAAACTCGCAGATTAAAAATTAATAAAGTTGATGACAAATGAAAGAATGAATGAAAAATTTTGAAATAAATTGAGAAGAACACAATACACAACTTTTAAATTCATGATCATGCATTTTTTGATTTCATTAAGGAATTCTGTAATATATATTTATTTAAACACATTAAAAACAGGATATATACATCTATATATTATTTTTATATTAATTATAAAATATTGTTATTAGTGTTATAATTATTTAACCATGGTTTTAAATTATTCCAAAATATAGCACGTTCTGCCATTAAACCATCGTACATCATTTGTAATTGAACACCATCACGACCAAAATTACCAATTTTTAAATAGTTTATTGTGGATGGATTTGAATGGATTACTGGCTCCCACATTATAAGATCACTATTATTTCCGATAGCATCAGGTGGTGTTGGATTTCTATAAATATATAATTCAAAAATTCAAATTTCTTTTGTTGTTATTTGTCATCTTCTTCTTCTCGAAAACATTACCCTGTTTGTGCGAACCGAGTCCACATTACTACCATTGCTTTAGCCATTGTTCGATCTAAATCAGTTAATATTGCACTACGAAATGTTTGTCTTGTTGGAAATAAACTTCTTAATTCATCGGCATGACAAATACCTACCAAAAAAAAAAAATGTTAATTTAAATGAAAATGATAAAATGTGTGTGTTATTAGGGGTCGGGGTGATTAAAATAAAAATCATTATTATTAATATTATGTTTTTACCGAAAAAAATTTCTTTTGAATCCTCCGGTACAATTAATTCAGTAAAACTTGCCGCTCCCGCATGTTGATATAAATAGACATATGTTGAGGCGTCGCCTGTAATATTGGGACCAAAACGATATTTAACTATCTCATGTAATCCACTCAAATATCCAGCGTCTGTATATAACTATGTGCAGTGTAATAAAGAAGAATTCAGAATAGATTTCATATATATAAAGGATTTTGTAACAATATTGAATAAATTTTTGTATTGATGGAACTTACGTTTGTTAAATTATCAGCATTAAATGCGGGTTCCAATGAATTACCAAAATAAAAATTCGTAATTTTATCTGTTATTTCTGATTGGACATCGGCCGGATGATGATCATAATAAAATATAATGGGAAATAAACGTTTGTAATTCATTTTGATGTCATCATAAAGTCCATCGGTCGTAAATATTGCTGAGTGAGTGAGTGAGAAAGTGCGAAATTATAATATATAATTAATCAATATAGATTTGATTATTTTTAAATACATACGTGCCGTTTTCAATAGGCCTTCATTTAAATTCATACCAATGATGTATGGTATATTACGATCCTTTTTCTGTGTCATAATGTTCCTTGGATGTTCTGTAATAAATGCACCTGGTAAATTTGGTTCAATAACCGGCGTAAATGGAATTTGTGGATCAAATTCCCAAAGCTTTATTGAAATATATAAAAAAACATAAAATAAAATAAAACACTCTATTATTTAAAATAGATTATTTTTAATATACATTTTATAGTTGTTACTTACAAATAAATCATATATTACACTGGTTAAATTCTGAGCAGGTACATTCCGTAGACAATTGATCATTGCACTCCAATTTTCATTTTCCAATGGACAATTTAATTGATTACCCACTTTTTTGGCCCGTTCTTGTGCAACACCATTGTATGCCGGCTGTGACCAATAATTGATATTAACTCCCGATTCCGATATAGCTTGATGAAATAATCCTGTATTCGAATATAACAATAAATGAGGACGACGTCGATAAATATATAATATAATGATTTTTCTAACTGAACTGAAATTTAATTTAATATATATTATATCTACCTGTAGCTAAAGGGGATTGCATTAAATAAGAAACACTTGCAGCGCCAGCACCCTGACCGAATATTGTGACTCGTGAACGATCACCACCGAATACATGAATATTCTGTTGAATCCATTCCAATGCTAATACATTATCCTTTAAACCGAAATTACCCGGACAATCCTCGGTTTGTGTACTTAAAAAACCTAACGTTCCTATTGTGAATAAAAAATAAAATTACAAATTTTATTAGGTAAATATTTTTCAATAATATTATAATGATTAGAAGTAAACATACCAAGACGATAATTGGGTACAACCAAAATAACTTCATTATCTAATAGAAAAGTATTACCATAATCGTCTTTGCTACCTTCCATCCAACTGCCACCATGAAAAAATACCATTACCGGTACTATGGGATTTGTTGCATTTGCAAACTATAATAAAAACAATTCGAGGCAAAAAAAAACCACCAATAAAATATAAAACCTTCTATTCCAAAAATTAAAATTTAATAATATACACAAAATTTTCTTGATTGATTGATTGTGCCGACTTACTTCCGGCGAAAATACATTCAAATATAAACAATCTTCGACACCACTAATTACGGTTTCTTTTAAATTTGAAATTCGTTGCATACACGTTGGTGATACTTCTTGATGTACAATTTTTTCACCAACCCATGGTTCAGCTGGCACTGGATTCTACAAATTAATTAAATAATATTATAAAAAAATTAAAAAAATAAGAATTTCCAATAAAATATTATAGATACATTTTCCTATGGTGGCAGAAATTCTAATAAGGATCTCGCATTGAATAAAAATATTTTAAAATAAATTAAATAAAAAAGTAAATAAAAATCTGAAAGATTTTCTATTTATATAAACTTACGGCAAATCGTAAATCACCAATTGGTGGTTGTGCAAATGGTATTCCAAAAAATGAACGTAACGGTTTACCCATAAATGACCGTAAATTACGTCCAATCATTTTACTACCATTCGGTAATGTTATTCGTAATTTATCCGATGTAAAGCCATCAATCAATCCAATTGATAAACATATTATAATTATATTAATAATTAGCAAATAGATGTGAAATTTCATTCTGTTTTCTCTGTTTTTTGTTAACAGCCAAATTATCTAAATTTAAATTAAATAAAATTAAAAAAAAACCGAAACACCGCAACAAAACACAAATCACAACCTTTTATTTATTTATAAAGAAGAAAACTAATGAACTAAAATATAATTTATTAATAAAACAAAAAGTATAAATATAAGTATAAAAGAATAAAAAAAGTGTTGATAAAAGCAAAAGTCTTGATAATTAAATTAAAAGAGGTTTAATTAATTTGAATAAAACTCATAGACTATAAATAATGAAATTTAAATTCTCTATTTATATATAAATTTATATTATTTTGAAAATATATTCAAAAAACATCAGATTCTATATTTTATTATAATTATATATAATTATATAAAATGTCGCGCGTTATCATTAAACTTAATCAAATAATAATTATACAATTACTGTTTATTTAAAAACTATCTGAAGCAGAGTGAACGTTATATTATTTATTAAAGTAAACCCGCCGAAGTTTTTTTATTATGATATTTTGAATTTGAAATACATAGAAATTTGAATGGAAAACGAAGAGATCCTTCAAATATTCTAAAAGTACTCAATGCAACGCATGAAAAGGGAATCAGAATTGAATAGCGACCATTTTAGAATTTTACAGATATATTTAAATAATTCTAACAACAAAATCCTTTTATTATTAAATAGCGTTAGAGGTCTGCCAATCTGTCGAATGTATAGTTTCTGTGAAAAAAAGTCAAAAGACAACGGGGAGAACGAAAAAATATACGGAAGACAATTTTCGTATAGAGAAAGGTAGAAAAAACCATTTTTAAATTTGATTCATGATCAGAAAATGGAGAGTTATCTTTAATGTGTCTTCAATTACCACACGATGGGACACTTATTAAATAATTCTAAGTAACACGAATATAATTAAGTGTTTATAATTTACTGCGATTAGATCTTAAAATATAATTATCAAATCACGCACCTTGTAAAAATTACCAATTGCAATTTTTTTTTTTAAGTAATTATCATAAATTAAATGTTCGATAGAGTGAGAAAACAAAGCATTTATTAATTATATGGTTTCAATATGAATAATAATGATAATTATAATAATTAATCGTGGGAGAAATTGTATTGATTTATGTGAATTTTGTTTGTGTTCTGTTTGTTCTTTTGTTCGATTTTGTTTTATATTGACCCAATATATACTATATATTGAATGAAAGAATTGACAGAATTTGAAATGAATCGATTGATTGGTTGATATTCGATGGTGATAGGTGATTAAGCAATAATACAAATAAAAAAAAGAAAAAGAAATTGCAATTTAAGAAGGAGTTTTCGAGTCAATAATCGCCGGCAATATAATATAAACATATTTCTAAATAGATTGAATGTTAAACAATTGCCCTTATTATATTTTATTTGGTTAAATCTCATTCAGAAATTAATAAGTATAAATCTTTTTTATATAAGTAAAAAATGTTCATAAATATGCAATAAATACGATTGTAAGATTTCAAGATGATTGTATTGAAAAATGATTGTATTGAAAAAAGGACACGAGCTGGAGGAAAGTGTCGTATGGCAAAAAAACTACTAATTCTAAGGGCTTTCGATCGCCGCTTGTAAAAAAAATTGTCCATCAACAAACAACGAAAATGAATTTTAAAAAAAAAATCGGAAAATTCGTGTTTTTAAAGGTAGAATTCTGGCTTCCGAATATGTTATAGAGATATAGTAAATCTATGAAACTTTTGTTCTAGCACTTTTCTGCTATAACCGTAGCGAATTACGATCAGGAGTGATAATTGAATTCTTTTAGTGTTTCCATGAAGCGTTAAATTTAGACCAACGCTGTGCAAAGGGGGTATATGAGCTATCGTTATTTTGGCTCACTGCCAAAAGTTGTCTTATATATATCCTCTAGATTTAACTCATCCAAATCTGGAAATCATTATCTCATGTAATCACTTTGGAACTAACCTTTTAATTTGATCGAAAATTGACGATTTTCTATGTTAAAGAAAAATCCAAAATTTTCATCTGAATATTTCCGAACTATTTTTATATGAAAGAAAGAAAATTTTTGTCCTTTCCAATGATGTAATGAAATCGTAAATGAAGCAACTTCGTCTTCACGGGGGAAATCAATTATGGTAATGTAGTCTGAATAGGATATCCCAAATTTCATTCATTCAAACCAATTGGAATATATATAAATGAAATCCATATCAAACGATAGGTAATCAAATTCTCTATCACATTATGCATATATATAATATTCATAGAACATTATGAAATCATAGAACAAAATAAAAAGGTTTGAACGGTTTGAATATGCAAAAAAAAAAAATGTTTTCAAAGCCAGATCTTGATGTTCCTAGATGACTGAAAAATCTCATACTTATGGAAACATCAGTATATTGAATCATGCACTAAAACATAGTAAATTTTGGGATTCATAAGATACGGTGACAAAACACCTTATCCGAGTGAACTCTTGTGATTTTCATGCCCAAATTTTAATTTGAAAGTATAAAGGGGGGTAGTATAACAATTTAATTAAATTTAATTAATATATTTATTTAAAAACTCTATTACCATCTAAAACACCCATATCCGTATATATTATTTTTAGATTAATTATAAAATATTGTTATTAGTGTCATCATTATCTAACCGTATGGTTTTAAAGTATACCAACATTCGGCACGTTCCTCCATGGTTTTAAAAAATACCAAAATGCAGCACGATCTTCGAATAAACCATCGTCGTTCCTCATTTCAAATTGATCACCATCAAGGCCTAAATTACCAATTGATAAATAGTTTATTACCCATGTTTCTCTAAATGAAGGGGGCACTGGATCCCACATTATAAGATCACTATTATTTCCGATAGCATCAGGTGGTGTTGGATTTCTATAAATATATAATTCATAAATTTAAATTTCTTTTGTTGGTATTCTTCTTCGGCTTTTTCTTTTATTTCTCCAAAAAATTACCCTGTTTTTGCGAAATTGGTCCACATTTTTACCATAGATTGAGCCATTGTGCGATCTAAATCGGTATATATTGAAGTGCGAAATATTTTTTGTGTTGGAAATAAACTTCTTAATTCATCGGCATGACAAACACCTACAAAAAAATGATAATTTAAATGAAAACAAATGGTGATATTTGTTCGGTTGGGGGTGATTAAGATATAAGAATCATTATTATTATATATAGTTATCATTATTAATATTATGTTTTTACCGAAAAAATTTTCTTTTGAGTCCTCCGGTACAATTAATTCAGTAAAACTTGCCGCTCCCGCATGTTGATATAAATAGATATATGTTGGGGCGACGGTTGCATAATCTTCAATATCTAGGCCATTAAAGGCCTTTAAACGATATATAACCATTTCATGTAATGCAGCCAAATATCCAGCGTCTGTATATAACTGTGCAATGTAATAAAATAGAATTCATAGAAGAATAGATTTGGTTTCATAAAGAATTTTATATCAATTTGAAGATTTTCTAATGAAAGAAACATGTTTTTAGACTTAAAGAAATATTATTCTATCATAAAGAAAAAAATCACATGGCACAATATTTTTAAGTGAATTTCTACCAAGCCATAAGAAATAGCACGGTCGATTTTCATTGATTGATTAAATTTTTGTATTGATGGAACTTACGTCCGTTAAATTATCGGCATTAAATGCGGGTTCCAATGAATTACCAAAATAAAAATTCATAATTTTATCTGTTATTTTTGATTGGATATCGGCCGGATGATGATCATAATAAAATATAATGGGAAATAAACGTTTGTAATTCATTTTGATGTCATCATAAAGTCCATCAATCGTAAATATTGCTGAGTGAGTGAGTGAGAAAGTGCGAAATTATAATATATAAATAATCAATATAGATTTGTTTATTTTTAAGTACATACGTGCCGTTTTCAATACGCCTTCATTTAAATTGATACCAATGATGTATGGTATATTACGATCCTTGCTCTGTAACATAATGTCCCTTGGATTTTCTGTAATAAATGCACCTGGTAAATTTGGTTCAATAACCGGCGTAAATGGAATTTGTGGATCAAATTCCCAAAGCTTTATTCAAATATATAAAAAAACATAAAATAAACTAAACACTCTATTATTTAAAATAGATTATTTTTAATATACATTTTATAGTTGTGACTTACAAATAAATCATATATTACACTGGTTAAATCCTGAGCAGGTACATTCCGTAGACAATTGATCATTGCACTCCAATTTTCATTTTCCAATGGACAATTTAATTCATTACCCACTTTTTTGGCCCGTTCTTGTGCAACACCATTGTATGCCGGCCGTGACCAATAATTGATGCTAACTCCCGATTCGGATATAGCTTGATGAAATAATCCTGTATTCGAATATATAACAATAAATGAAGACGACGACGATAAATATATAATATAATGATATTTCTAACTGACCTGTAGCTAAAGGGGATTGCATTAAATAAGAAACACTTGCAGCGCCAGCACCCTGACCGAATATTGTGACTCGTGAACGATCACCACCGAATACATGAATATTCTGTTGAATCCATTCCAGTGCTAATACATTATCCTTTAAACCGAAATTACCCGGACAATCCTCTGTTTGTGTACTTAAAAAACCTAACGTTCCTATATTGTGAATAAAAAATAAAATTACAAATTTTATTAGGTAAATATTTTTCAATAATATTATAATGATTATATAAGTAGATATACCTAGACGATAATTGGGTACAACCAAAATAACTTCATTATCTAATAGAAATTCGGGACCGTAATCGTCTTTGCTACCTTCCATCCAACTGCCACCATGAAAAAATACCATTACCGGTACTATGGGATTTGTTGCATTTGCAAACTATAATAAAAACAATTCGAGGCAAAAAAAAAAAAAAAAACCACCAATAAAATATAAAACCTTCTATTCCAAAAATGAAATTTAATAATATACACAAAATTTTCTTGATTGATTGATTGTGCCGACTTACTTCCGGCGAAAATACATTCAAATACAAACAATCTTCGACACCACTAATTATGGTTTCTTTTAAATTTGGAATTCGTTGAATACACGTTGTTGAACTACCCAACATTTCTTTTTCCCCAACCCATGGTTCAGCTGGCACTGGATTCTATAAATTAATTAATTAAATAATAATGTATATATATTATAAAAAAAATAAAACAAAATAAGAATTTCCAATAAAATATTAGATGGATAGGAAAAATAAACACAATTAAAATTCTAATTGAACTGTTTACGCTGGGGAACTTACGGCAAATCGTAAATCACCAATTGGTGGTTGAGCAAATGGTATTCCTTCAAATGCACGTATTGTTTTACCCAAAAATGCCTGTAAACTACGTCCAATCATTTTACTACCATTCGGTAATGTCATTCGTAATTTATCCGATGTAAAGCCATTAATCAATCCAATTGATAAACATATTATAATTATATTAATAATTAGCAAATAGATGTGAAATTTCATTCTGTTTTCTCTGTTTTTTGTTAACAGCCAAATTAACTAAATTTAAATTAAATAAAATTAAAAAAAAACCGAAACACCGCAACAAAACACAAATCACAACCTTTTATTTATAAAGAAGAAAACTAATGAACTAAAATATAATTTATTAATAAAACAAAAAGTATAAATATAAGTATAAAAGAATAAAAAAAGTGTTGATAAAAGCAAAAGTCTTGATAATTAAATTAAAAGCGGTTTAATTAATTTGAATAAAACTCGTAGAATATAAATAATGAAATTTAAATTCTCTATTTATATATAAATTTATATTATTTTGAAAATATATACAAAAAACATCAGATTCTATATTTTATTATAATTATATATAATTATATAAAATGTCGCGCGTTATCATTAAACTTAATCAAATAATAATTACACAATTACTGTTTATTTAAACAGTGAACGTTATATTATTTATTAAAGTAAACCCGCCGTAGTTTTTTTCTTATGATATTTTGAATTTGAAATACATAGAAATTTGAATGGAAAACGAAGAGATCATTCAAATATTCTAAAAGTACTCAATGCAACGCATGAAAAGTGAATCAGAATTGAATAGAGAACATTTTAGAATTTTACATATATATTTAAATAATTCTAACAACAAAATCCTTTTATTAAATAGCGTTAGAGGTCTGCCAATCTGTCGAATGTATAGTTTCTGTGAAAAAAAGTCAAAAGACAACGGGGAGAACGAAAAAATATACGGAAGACAATTTTCGTATAGAGAAAGGTAGAAAAAACCATTTTTACTTTGATTCATGATCAGAAAATGGAGAGTTATCTTTAATGTGTCTTCAATTACCACACGATGGGACACTTATTAAATAATTCTAAGTAACACGAATATAATTAAGTGTTTATAATTTACTGCGATTAGATCTTAAAATATAATTATCAAATCACGCACCTTGTAAAAATTACCAATTGCAATTTTTTTTTTTAAGTAATTATCATAAATTAAATGTTCGATAGAGTGAGAAAACAAAGCATTTATTAATTATATGGTTTCAATATGAATAATAATGATAATTATAATAATTAATCGTGGGAGAAATTGTATTGATTTATGTGAATTTTGTTTGTGTTCCGTTTGTTCTTTTGTTCGATTTTGTTTTATATTGACCCAATATATACTATATATTGAATGAAAGAATTGACAGAATTTGAAATGAATCGATTGATTGGTTGATATTCGATGGTGATAGGTGATTAAGCAATAATACAAATAAAAAAAAGAAAAAGGAATTGCAATTTAAGAAGGAGTTTTCGAGTCAATAACCGCACCGGCATAATATAAACATATTTCTAAATAGATTGACCTTTTTATTTTATTTGGGTAAATCTCATTCAGAAATTAATAAGTATAAATCTTTTTTATATAAGTAAAAAATGTTCATAAATATGCAATAAATACGATTGTAAGATTTCAAGATGATTGTATTGAAAAATGATTGTATTGAAAAAAGGACACGAGCTGGAGGAAAGTGTCGTATGGCAAAAACACAACTAACTATAAGGGCTTTCGAACGCTATGAGCTATCGTAATTTTGGCTCATTGCCAAAAGTTGTCTTATATATCCTCTAGATTTAACTCATCCAAATCTGGAAATCATTATCTCATGGAATCACTTTGGAACTAACCTCGTCGATCGACAAAATTGACGATCGACAAAAGTCGATCGACAAAATTGACGTGATTTTCAATGTTTTTTTCTTGTCAATTTATTTTTTACACTTTTTACATTATTTTTTAGTCATTTGATTAGTCAATCAGATTTTTTTTTCTGCATATTCAAACCGTTATATCTTTTTTTTATTTTGTTCTAGGATTTTTAATAATTTATATGCCTAATGTGATAGAGAATTTGATTACCTATGATCGTTTGATATGGATTTCATTTGTATATATTCCAATTGGTTTGATCAGGGGGAAAGGAAGAAATTTGGGATATCCAATTCAGACTATACATTTCCATAATTGATTTCCCCCGTGAAGACGAAGTTGCTTCATATTTACGATTTCATTACATCATTGGAAAGGGCAAAAATTTTGTTTCTTTCTTTCATATAAAAATAGTTCGGAAATATTCAGATTCAGAAAAAATTGCGTGGACAAGAAAAACAACTTCACAACTTTTAAATTCAGGATCATTTTTTTTTTAGATTTTATGAATGAAAAGTATAAAGGGGGGTAGTATAACAATTTAATTAAATTTAATTAATATATTTATTTAAAAACTCTATTACCATCTAAAAACACCCATATGCATATATTATTTTTTAATATTAATTATCAAATATTGTTATTAGTGTCATAATTATTTAACCATGGTTTTAAATTATTCCAAAATATAGCACGTTCTGCCATTAAACCATCGTACATCATTTGTAATTGAACACCATCACGGCCAAAATTACCAATTTGTAAATAGTTTATTGCGGATGGATTTGAATGGATTACTGGCTCCCACATTATAAGATCACTATTATTTCCGATAGCATCAGGTGGTGTTGGATTTCTATAAATATATAATTAAAATTTTCAAATTTATTTTGTTGGTATTCTTCTTCTTCTTCTTCTTCTTCTTCTTCTTCTTCTTCTTCTTGAAAACATTACCCTGTGTTTGCGAAATTGGTCCACATTAATACCATTGCTTGAGCCATTGTTCGATCTAAATCGGTTAATATAGCAGTAGGAAATATATTTTGTGTTGGAAATAAACTTCTTAATTCATCGGCATGACAAATACCTACAAAAAAAAATGTTAATTTAAATGAAATTGGTGAAATGTTTGGGTTGCGGATGGGGATGATTAAGATAAGAATCATTATTATTAATATTATGTTTTTACCGAAAAAAATTTCTTTTGAATCCTCCGGTACAAATAATTCAGTAAAACTTGCCGCTCCTGCATGTTGATATAAATAGACATATGTTGGGGCGGTTGTTGCACCATTTTCATCATCTAAGTTGGGCATTAAACGATAGTTAACCGTTTCATGTAATGCAGCCAAATATCCAGCGTCTGTATATAACTGTGCAATGTAATAAAATAGAATTCATAGAAGAATAGATTTGGTTTCATAAAGGATTTTTTATCAATCAAAAAGAAGATTTTCTATTAAAAGTAAAATGTTTTTAGTAGTAGTTATTTCTTCTATTAAAAAGAAAAAAAATCCCAATTCCCACCAAGCCATAAGGTATATAGAAACCCCAATTCCCACCAAGCCATAAGAAATATAATTATTAGAGAATATTTTTTTGGCAGCAGCGCAGCATAGCTGATTTTCATTGATTGATTAAATTTTTGTATTGATTTTTGTACTTACGTTTGTTAAATTATCAGCATTAAATGCGGGTTCCAATGAATTACCAAAATAAAAATTCGTAATTTTATCTGTTATTTCTGATTGGACATCGGCCGGATGATGATCATAATAAAATATAATGGGAAATAAACGTTTGTAATTCATTTTGATGTCATCATAAAGTCCATCGATCGTAAATATTGCTGAGTGAGTGAGTGAGAAAGTGCGAAATTAGAATATATATAAATAATCAATATAGAGATTTGATTATTTTTAAATATACATACGTGCCGTTTTCAATAAGCCTTCATTTAAATTCATACCAATGATGTACGGTATATTACGATCATTTTTCTGTTTTAACATGTCCCTTGGATCTTCTGTAATAAATGCACCTGGTAAATTTGGTTCAATAACCGGCGTAAATGGAATTTCTGGATCAAAATCCCAAAGCTTTTTTATACAAATATATAAAAAAAAAAACATAAAATAAAATAAAACACTCTATTATCTACAATAGATTATTTTTAATATACATTTTATAGTTGTGACTTACAAAGAAATCATATATTACACTGGTTAAATCCTGAGCAGGTACATTCCGTAAACAATCGATCATTTCACTCCAATTTTCATTTTCCAATGGACAATTTAATTGATTACCCACTTTTTTGGCCCGTTCTTGTGCAACACCATCGTATGCCGGCTGTGACCAATAATTCAGACTATTTCCCGATTCCGATATAGCTTGATGAAATAATCCTGTATTCGAATATAACAATATAAATGAAAACGACGACGATAAATATATAAATTTTAATGATTTTTCTAACTGAACTGAAATTTGAAATTTAATATATATTTTATCTACCTGTAGCTAAAGGGGATTGCATTAAATAGGAAACAATTGAAGCGCCAGCACTCATACCGAATATTGTGACTCGTGAACGATCACCACCGAATGCATGAATATTTTGTTGAATCCATTCCAATGCTAATACATTATCCTTTAAACCGAAATTACCCGGACAATCCTCGGTTTGTGTACTTAAAAAACCTAACGTTCCTATATATTGTGATAAAAAATCAAAATAAACCTTTTTTTTTATTATGTAAATAATTTTCAATAATTATTTAATAAATAAAAGACATACCTAAACGGTATTGGGGTAAAACCAAAATAGCAGATTCATTTTCTAATAGAAAAGTGGAACCAAAATCGTCTTTTCTACCTTCCATCCAACCGCCACCATGAAAAAATACCATTACCGGTACTATAGGATTTGTTGCATTTGCAAACTATATAATAAAAACAATTCGAGGCAAAAAGAAAACCATGAATAAAATATTAAAAATTTATATTCCAAAAATGAAATTTAATTATATCCACAAAATTTAATTAATTCGATTGTGCACTTACTTCCGGCGAAAATACATTCAAATATAAACAATCTTCGACACCACTAATTACGGTTTCTCTTAAATAGGGACTTCGTTGAATACACGGTGATGAAAAATCCAACATCTTTTTTTCACCAATCCATGGTTCAGCTGGCACTGGATTCTATCATTTAATTAATTAATATAATAATATATATAAAGATTACCGAAAAAACTATCTTTTAAACTTAAAAAAAAAAAAAAACAAATCCAAATTAAAATTTATAAAAGCGAAGAAAACTTACGGCAAATCGTAAATCACCAATTGGTGGTTGAGCAAATGGTATTCCTTGAAATGCACGTATTGTTTTACCAGAAAATGAAAATGCAGCACGTCCAATCATTTTACTACCATTCGGTAATGTTATTCGTAATTTATCCGATGTAAAGCCATCAATCAATCCAATTGATAAACATATTATTATAATTATATTAATAATTAGCAAATAGATGTGAAATTTCATTCTCTTTTCTGTGTGCGTTTTTTTTTAACAGCCAAATTATCTAAATTTAAATTAACACCGCGCAACAAAACACAAATCACAACCTTTTATTTATTTATAAAGAAGAAAACTAATGAACTAAAATATAATTTATTAATAAAATGAAAAGTATAAATATAAGTATAAAAGAATAAAACAAAAAAAAAGCAAAAGTGTTGATAATTTAAAATTAAAAGAAGTTTAATTAATTCAAATAAAACTCGCGTAGAATATAAATAATGAAATTTTTAAATTCTCTATTTATATATAAATTTATATTATTTTGAAAATATATACAACAAGCATCAGATTATATATTTTATTAATTATATACATAATATATATTATGTAAATGTCGCACGTTATCATTAAACTTAATCAGGTTTTATGAATGGAAAAATAAAAATACATATACAAAATAATATATATAATATAATTATACAATTATACTGTTTATTTTAAATCTATTCGCGATTGATGATAGTCTACGCGAAGCAACATATTATTTATTGAAGTAAACCCGCCGTCGTTTTTTTTTTTCTTATGATATTTTTGAATTTTGAATTCATAGAAATTTGAATGGAAAACGAACAGATCATTCAAATATTCTATATAATTACTCAATGCTGCAATGCAGTGCATCAAAAGGGAATCAGAATTGAATAGTTATAGCGACAGCGACATAGAATAATATATTATACATTTAAATATAATGAACAATTCTTACAATAAAATCCTTTTTTTTTTTTTTTGATTTTTTTAATAATAATAAAATGAAATAAATCATATTTAAAAAAAAAAAATAAAAAAATTTATATTAATAAGAAGTTGAAGAAGAAGAAAAAGAAGAAGAAGATTCTTTATTATTATTATTATTATTATTATTTCTAATAAATTCGATCAACTTGTTTATATTATATATAAAGGGTGATTTTTTAACAGCTATAGGAAAGTTTTACACGGTCCATATAATTTAATGTTTGAAGATTATTTCATGCAAATGTTGACTGCCTTGTTGACTGCGCCTCAAATGGTCCATCCGCTTAGTCCAATTTTGACATACTCTTTCCAACATTTCGGCCGGTATCTCACGAATAAATGCTTCAATGCATGCGTTGTCTTCCAATGCGTCAATTGAAGCGGGCTTTAATTGTATAGACATGAACTTTAACGTAGCCCCACAAAAATAGTCTAAAGGCGTTAAATCGCACGATCTAGGCGGCCAATTGACCGGGCCCGAACGTGAAATAAAATGTTCACCGAACTCGCCTCTCAATATAAGTCCATTGTTACGCGTGCTGTGTGGCATGTGGCACCGTCTTGTCATGCAAACCACATGTTATGCAAGTCAAGCTCTTGGGATATCATCTAACGGTAGCGCTCACCATTCGCTCACAGTTACGTTACGATTCGCATCATCTCAGGAGGAAGAAGTACGCGGTCAGCCCATGATGCCACCAGCCCATAAACCGCACCAAACTGTGACTTTTTCTGGATGCATTGGTAGCTGTATGTGTTGCAATGCTTCTACGGCTGATATTCACTCCAACGACATCGACAATTCTGCTTATTTACGTACCCATTATTTTGAGCCAAAAATGAGCCAATCGTCGCTGAACACAATTTCGTTGCGATGAACTTTCTTAACAACACAGAGTACACATTTTGATAATAAAATTCAATAATCTTTGCAATAAGCGTTGTTCGTTTGCGTAAGACGATTCATATATGGTTAAATTATATAGACTAAACTGAAGATATGTTTGACAGTGAAAAAAAAAAACGAACAACGAAACGTGCGTCAACTGTTTAAACCAGTTGTTGCCTAAAAACAAATAATAGCTAAAAAATCACCCTTTATATATGGCAATTCAAGTGTGATATAAAAAACTAGTATTGAAGGTGACTTTATAAAAAAAAAACATCACCGGTTTATAAACAGAATATAATAGTCTACAAAATATATCTAGAAATATATAATATTACAATTTTTGCACATAAACTATAATATATATAGATATACTGACTAAAATAAATCACTGTCAAACACCCTGTATGTAAATAAACAGGAAACGCAAGTCACTTGTGTGGATTTGAGAAGTGATAGAGGAAATTATATTTTTAAAATTTATCACACCAATCAATTATATAGTTATCGAAATATTTTAATATTTCAAACAAACAAAACTCATAATAATAATAATAATAGAGATTCAAATTCAAATTCCCCCCAAAAAAACACTACTATTCCATTCATTACCATACACGCGGTGGGACACCTGCACACGATGGAACACCACACGATGGGACACTTATTGTGTTATTAAAAGTCTATATATTGAATTAAGTATTTATAATTGACTGCGTGCGATTAACGATCTTAAAATAATAAAATAATAAAATTACGCGCACCTTGTAAAAATTACAATTTTACAATTATTTTTTTTCAATTAATTCTGATAAATTAAATGTTAGATATAAAGAGAAAAACAGCAACAGATACGTTATTGTTTATTTATTAATTATATGATTTCAATGAATATTATAATTATACAAAATTAATCGTGATAGAATTGTATTATTGATTTATGTGAATTTTTTGATTTGTGTTCTGTTTGTTAGATTTTTTGTTTTATAATAGCAAAAAAAAAACACCAAATATTGAAAGAATTTGAAATCAATTGATTGATTGATTTTGATATTCGATGATGGACAGATTTTTCGCTGTGAATCAATAATTGTGACGAACAAAGTTTGTTAAAATATACTCATTCATTACCACCACAATATTTAATTGTAATTTTTGTCGA
The DNA here is from genome assembly GCA_958336335.1 of Dilophus febrilis. Taxonomy (NCBI): domain Eukaryota; kingdom Metazoa; phylum Arthropoda; class Insecta; order Diptera; family Bibionidae; genus Dilophus; species Dilophus febrilis. Next base: position 41,280,036 of record OY284470.1, on the reverse strand, counting down.
TACAAATCAAAAAGGAATTGAAATTTAAGAAGAAATAAGGAGCTATTTTTCAAGATTTTTTTTTCTATAGCACACAGAATTACTTCTTATCATCATCGACCATCGACCTATATATTGGCCTATATATATATATATGGTGTGTGAAGAAAACCAAGAAGATTTTACACGTGACTTTCTTACCACCATAAGTGATTTTCTCATCATACGCACACAATAATCCCACATCCTCAGCAGTATACGCGTACCCTACAGTACCGAAAAAAAAAGGTTATTGTTAAGAATAATGTTAAGAGTTTATTCAATAATAATTATATATTTATAAATATTTCTAAAAATACGTAAATCTTACAAAAAAAAAAAAACACAAAATTCTTAATCTAAATTTGTTGGAACTGTCTCTGAATAATTTATTAATATTTATAATAATATATCATAATAATAATAAATTAATTAATTAATTAATTAACTATTCTATTTTTTTAACTAAAAGAAATTAGGAAATTAATCTGTTTTTTTTTTAAACCATTTACAATCAATCAATCCAATTAATTGTGTCACTCGCTCTCTTCTACACACTCGCTGTATAAATTTTACTAAAAATTAATTTTTTTAAATATCTTTTGCTTTTTTTAAAATCACATATTTATTTATATTCGTCCGTCTTATCTTTATGTTTTAATTTCTAAATAAAAAAAAAAAATTAAAACAACGCGATGAAACGTTGAAAATCAAAAAAAAAAAAAATCATTTTATCAAATTAATATATTATATATATTCAGTTCTGTAAAATTATATTTTTTATATGAACGCGTATTCTGAAATCGCACTCACTCACTCACTGAACACTGAACAGCTGAAACAACAACAACAACAATTAGAATTAGAATATAAAAAAATAAAGACTAAAAGATGAGTAAAATTATAAATCAATAATAGAGCAAGATTTCTTTCTTTCTTTTTTTTTTTTTTAAATAAAATTGAATAATAATATCGCTTTGATTTAATAAAAATTATCAATCAAAATTATATTGCTTCTTAATAACTAAAAATAATAAAATGTACAATGTACACATTATTGAGATAGAAGATTGAGACGTGAGTTAGTATTTATTATTAAATATTTCCTAATGTTAATGCAGCAGCAGCAGCAGCAGCACCACCACCACTAATAGCAACAACTGTAGCAGTTTGACCAGGATGAATGACTTGGTCTTGAATGATCGGCGGTTCACCGGATAACCAATACAATAATGAATGTTCAATAAAATTTGTACATTTACTTTGATCATTCAGTACATTTTTTGTAAATGCAATATAATTATTATAAGCATCATTTTCCGATTGTGTATCCTTTGATAAACGATGCAAGTCTATATGTGGATGGATAAAAATTTAAAAATTAGTATATATTTTGATATTAATAAACATAGTATACAAAGTACCTTTTAAAATTGCACTACCCCATAATTGGACATAAACATCTGGTATTTTTGATGCCAATTGCATAGCCGGCGTTACCATATTCATACTCTCTTTTGAATTACCAATACTTAAAAATACATGACTTAATAGTACCAGTGAACATGATGTTAAACGATTTAAATCTTCAGCATTTGCCATTTTTAATGTTTCACGTAAAAATCGTCTAGTTTTTAGTAAATGGAAATGGAAAACTATTAAAAAAATACATGAAAATCTTTGAACATTCTCAAATCTAATCAAGTCCGTCCAAGGAAACCTCATGTAATAATTTACGAAGATCATTTATAATGCATTATAAATACTGCGGGTAAAATTTTCATAACGATTGGTTAATGAATTTTCAAGAAATCGAACTCAGAAGCTGATAAATTCAAAGTTTTCATATAAAATCTATTAAAATATATGAAAATCTTTGAACATTCTCAAATCTGACAAAGTCCGTCCAAGGAAACCCCATCTAATAATTTACGAAGATCATTTATAATGCATTATAAATACTGCGGATAAAATTTTCATAACGATTGGTTAATGAATTTTCAAGAAATCGCAATCAGAAGTTGATAAATTCAAAGTTTTCATTTAAAATCTATTAAAATACATGAGAAAATCTTTGAACATTCTCAAATCTGATCAAGTCCGTCCAAGGAAACCCCATCTAATAATTTACGAAGATCATTTATAATGCATTATAAACACTGGGTAAAATTTTCATAACGATTGGTTAATGAATTTTCAAGAAATCGCAATCAGAAGTTGATAAATTCAAAGTTTTCATTTAAAATCTATTAAAATACATGAGAAAATCTTTGAACATTCTCAAATCTAATCAAGTCCGTCCAAGGAAACCTCATCTAATAATTTACGAAGATCATTTATAATGCATTATAAACACTGGGTAAAATTTTCATAACGATTGGTTAATGAATTTTCAAGAAATCGCAATCAGAAGTTGATAAATTCAAAGTTTTCATTTAAAATCTATTAAAATACATGAGAAAATCTTTGAACATTCTCAAATCTGAACAAGTCCGTCCAAGGAAACCTCATCTAATAATTTACGAAGATCATTTATAATGCATTATAAACACTGGGTAAAATTTTCATAACGATTGGTTAATGAATTTTCAAGAAATCGCAATCAGAAGTTGATAAATTCAAAGTTTTCATTTAAAATCTATTAAAATACATGAGAAAATCTTTGAACATTCTCAAATCTGAACAAGTCCGTCCAAGGAAACCTCATCTAATAATTTACGAAGATCATTTATAATGCATTATAAACACTGGGTAAAATTTTCATAACGATTGGTTAATGAATTTTCAAGAAATCGCAATCAGAAGTTGATAAATTCAAAGTTTTCATTTAAAATCTATTAAAATACATGAACATCTTTGAACATTCTCAAATCTGAACAAGTCCGTCCAAGGAAACCTCATCTAATAATTTACGAAGATCATTTATAATGCATTATAAACACTGGGTAAAATTTTCATAACGATTGGTTAATGAATTTTCAAGAAATCGCAATCAGAAGTTGATAAATTCAAAGTTTTCATTTAAAATCTATTAAAATACATGAGAAAATCTTTGAACATTCTCAAATCTGAACAAGTCCGTCCAAGGAAACCTTATCTAATAATTTACGAAGATCATTTATAATGCATTATAAACACTGGGTAAAATTTTCATAACGATTGGTTAATGAATTTTCAAGAAATCGCAATCAGAAGTTGATAAATTCAAAGTTTTCATATAAAATCTATTAAAATACATGAGAAAATCTTTGAACATTCTCAAATCTAATCAAGTCCGTCCAAGGAAACCTCATGTAATAATTTACGAAGATCATTTATAATGCATTATAAACACTGGGTAAAATTTTCATAACGATTGGTTAATGAATTTTCAAGAAATCGCAATCAGAAGTTGATAAATTCAAAGTTTTCATATAAAATCTATTAAAATACATGAAAATCTTTGAACATTCTCAAATCTGATCGAGTCCGTCCAAGGAAACCTCATCTAATAATTTACGAAGATCATTTATAATGCATTATAAATACTGCGGGTAAAGTTTTCATAACGATTGGTTAATGAATTTTCAAGAAATCGAACTCAGAAGTTGATAAATTCAAAGTTTTCATATAAAATCTATTAAAATACATGAAAATCTTTGAACATTCTCAAATCTGAACAAGTCCGTCCAAGGAAACCCCATCTAATAATTTACGAAGATCATTTATAATGCATTATAAACACTGGGTAAAATTTTCATAACGATTGGTTAATGAATTTTCAAGAAATCGCAATCAGAAGTTGATAAATTCAAAGTTTTCATATAAAATCTATTAAAATACATGAAAATCTTTGAACATTCTCAAATCTGATCAAGTCCGTCCAAGAAAACCTCATGTAATAATTTACGAAGATCATTTATAATGCATTATAAACACTGGGTAAAATTTTCATAACGATTGGTTAATGAATTTTCAAGAAATCGCAATCAGAAGTTGATAAATTCAAAGTTTTCATATAAAATCTATTAAAATAAATGAAAATCTTTGAACATTCTCAAATCTGATCAAGTCCGTCCAAGGAAACCTTATCTAATAATTTACGAAGATCATTTATAATGCATTATAAACACTGGGTAAAATTTTCATAACGATTGGTTAATGAATTTTCAAGAAATCGCAATCAGAAGTTGATAAATTCAAAGTTTTCATATAAAATCTATTAAAATACATGAAAATCTTTGAACATTCTCAAATCTAATCAAGTCCGTCCAAGGAAACCTTATCTAATAATTTACGAAGATCATTTATAATGCATTATAAACACTGGGTAAAATTTTCATAACGATTGGTTAATGAATTTTCAAGAAATCGAACTCAAAAGTTGATAAATTCAAAGTTTTCATATAAAATCTATTAAAATACATGAAAATCTTTGAACATTCTCAAATCTGAACAAGTCCGTCCAAGGAAACCTCATCTAATAATTTACGAAGATCATTTATAATGCATTATAAACACTGGGTAAAATTTTCATAACGATTGGTTAATGAATTTTCAAGAAATCGCCATCAGAAGTTGATAAATTCAAAGTTTTCATATAAAATCTATTAAAATAAATACATGAAAATCTTTGAACATTCTCAAATCTGATCAAGTCCGTCCAAGGAAACCTCATCTAATAATTTACGAAGATCATTTATAATGCATTATAAATGTTGGGTAAAATTTTCATAACGATTGGTTAATGAATTTTCAAGAAATCGAACTTAAAAGTTGATAAATTCAAAGTTTTCATATAAAATCTATTAAAATAAATGAAAATCTTTGAACATTCTCAAATCTGATCAAGTCCGTCCAAGGAAACCTCATCTAATAATTTACGAAGATCATTTATAATGCATTATAAATGTTGGGTAAAATTTTCACAAGAAATCTCATTCAGAAAATGATAAATTTAAATGTAAAACCCAATGAAAGAATATTACTTTCATTATCAATATTAACAATAACTCACTTGGCTTCATGAAATCCACTTTTATGAAATGAATTTAATCCCTGTACATAATAGAATCCACCCAATAGCGCTTGACTATTTGTACATTGACCATTTTCAGCTGATACAACGTCTAAGGTGGCTCTCAATTCATTTTCTCTTTTATCACGTATATAAATAATGGCCAAATTTAAATTAGCAAATAATTTCAAATCACGTTCATTTGTTTCCTGAATGCACGCCTGAAATTGTCGTTCGGCCCAATCAAATAAACTATTTGACATTGCATATAATCCCAATAGACAATGTAATTGTGCCGAATGCCGTTGTATTAATGTTTTATCCGGTGATGACATACAAACATCACGTGCAATAGAAATTTCCTATTTGGGAATTTATTAAATACAATTTCAGTATATTTTAATTATAATAAACGGGAAAAGTAGATCAGATAACAATTAATTACCTTTATGGCCACCGATTTATTTCCCATAATTAAACGACACATTACAATATGCTCCAATAATGTTATTTGAAATAATGATAATATTGGTTTATTTTCAACAATTTTTAAATTATCAATTTGTAATAATGCCTTTTCCGTATATTTTTGTGCTTTATCCATGTAACCGGCCATTGTTGAATGGGCAACCGTTACCAAATACACAAGTACATACAATTCTTCTCTGGGCAACCAAATAAATGATTCTGATGGATTTTGTGCAAACATTGCTATTTCGAAATACATTTTACAAAAATATTGAATATTATTAAAAATTTACAAAAACACAAAATCACAAAACCGCATACCTTCATCCGGTGGCCAACTTGATATTGTTTGAATACTTTGTTGTAATAATTTTAAACTTGGTTTTACCGTTTTTACTTGACCCAATGCTAAAAAATAGCATACCTATATATATATATAGGAAAGACAATTCTAAAAATCCACAAAAGAAAAGGAAAAAAAAAAGTATACTACACTCACTTGTATTACTAAATGGAATACTTTAATATATTCTTTTAAACTTGTACTTTGTATGAAATTTTCAATAAGTATATTTGCTTGCTGTAAAATTGGATTAACATCACTTAATTTTCGTTCAATAACTAAAATCATCGCTCGACTCAATAGAAATAAAACTTTTAAATATGTTGCACTTGTTTCATCTGTTGATTCAACACCAACAGCTAATAATTCCGAAGCCACACTATATTCTTTATCGGTTGCATGAATTTGCTAAAAAAAAAAAATATACGACGATTTTTAAACAATTTTTCAGATAATAACAACAAAACAAAAAAAAAACCCCCCAACTTACCGATAATTGAAATAATAATTTACAATGCCAATGGACATTATTTTGTGATAGTTCAATGGCTTTACGTAAAATTGGTTTAGCTAATGCGGTTTGTTCCTGTTGTTGATATAATTGAGCCAATAGAGATGCCGTTTCAAATTTTACATCAAGAAATGCATTTATATTTTCGCATATTAACCACTGTGTGTGCACATACAAAAAAAAAACATAAATTAAACAATATATTATAGTAATCACAACAATATAATAATTACCGCTTGTTCCAAATGACTTCTCGCTAAATCGGAATTTTTTGTATAGGTCATTAATACTTGACCCATTTGTAAATGTGTTCGTGCTTCCATTTTAAGCGGTGGTTTAAATGTAAATAATGCCTGTAAACTTTGTATACATTTTTTAATATTTGGTGGACTGGCAGTACGAAAATGTTCGGCCAAACCCAATAATGATATATAACAAGCATCTTGACTGGATGCCATTTGTCGTGACGAGATTTTTTTTTTTTGGATGGTTTTTTGGATTTGTTTTTGTTCTATTTTTTTTTTTCAATCTATTTCAATGGCGTGGTTTTTTTTTTGTTGTTTTGTTCTTCTTCTATACTTGATGGATCAATTAATTTAAAACAAATTAATTTTGTATTTCATTATACAACGTAAAATTGTACACAAATTAATATAAATAACAAAAACAATTCACAAAAATAAAAAAAAAAAACACACAAATAAATAAATAAATAATTAAAAAACAAAAAAAAATGAAATAATTAAATTCCAAATGTACCGCAATCGAGCGAAAATTTGTTTTTTTCCACCGACGACTGACGGCGACGGTCGGCTCGGCGACTGTCAAAAGGTTTTTTTTTTTATTTATTATTGTTTTTGAACGAAAAGATAATGAATTTGATAGTGAACTTTTTTTTTCTTTTTTTTAATGTTGGTAACTCTGATAATTTTATTTAATATATAAGGTTTTGTAAAATTAAAAAACCTCACAATTTTTATTTATAAAATATTCAAATCGCCATTAGTTTTTAAAAAAAAAAAAACCTCACAATTTTTATTTATAAAATATTCAAATATTCAAAATATTCAAAATAATTTTTGTAAATAAAACAATTCACAAATCACAAAAAATATAAAATTAAATTTTTTGCAATTTATCCAAATAATTAAAAAAAAAAATATAATCATAAAATTTGTATTTCTTTCTGTTTTGTATTATTAAATAAATATATAATTAATTTTTATCATAATAAAATAATAAAAATTGTCATACCTTTTTTTTTTCATTTTTTCATTTTCATTTCACTCATTTTGAATCCGGTTGTTGTTGTTGTTGTTGTTGTTATTGTTTTTTATCATCTTAAACGTTTTGTAGTTCTTAAACGTGATGTAAACATAAATATTACTAAAAAAAAATTAATACTAAATAATATAGGCGGCGACGGCGAACAAGACACGAACCGAATTTAATTAAGGATAATCTTTATCCATATATATATACGGTCATTTTAATCACCTTGGCGGCTCGATGTTTACACAACAACAACAACAACAATAATAATAATAAACACATTTTTTTTTTACATATAAATTCTACGTAAATCACCCGGTGCCGTAATCATTTTACATTGTGGACATAATTTAACGACGCCCAATGTACGTAACCAACATTCTTCACAATGGACATGCCAACAGCAAATGGATACAACTGGAACACGAAAATCATCCATACAAATTAAACATTTTGATTTATTTATATTTTGTATTTCATATTCATGTATTTTTGATTTTAATGCATCGATAATTTGCTGTTGATTTGTTTGTGATTTGTTATTTTTTAATTCATTGGAACTGGCGGATTCATTTGATTTTAATTTTGATAAATCAATTGTTGTTTTTGTTGCTGTTGCTGTTGCCGTTGCCGTTGCTGCTGTTGTTGTTTTTGTTGTTGATGTTGACATAATTTTATATAATTTTAATAATGGTAATGAAACATTTATTGATGTTGTTGGAACAATTGTAGATGTTGTAGTAGTTTCCATTTTTGGTGATGATGTGGATGTGTGATGTATTTCATTTCTTTGAATTGATAAACGATTTGATGATGATGATGATGATGATGATGATGATGATGGTATTGGTGATAAGGCACGTTTTAATGGATTTTTTATTGGTGGTGATGATGATGATGATGATGATGATGAAGGTATCGTTGGTGGTGGTAGAGGAGGCGGTGGTGGTGGTGGTAATAATGAAGAAGATCCTTGATTTGGTGATGCGGTTCGATCATTTAATGAATTTATTGATTCCTGATTATTATTATTATTATTATTATTATAATGATGATGATGATGATGATGTTCATCTTTATTATTAACATCATCATTTTCATTATTTATTAAATCATTATTATTATTATTATTATTTGTAATTCCACTGTTGATGCCACCACAAAATGATGTTGTTGCTGAAATGGAAGCAGCTGCAGCAACTGTAGCAGCTGCTGCTGCTGCTGCTGCTGATGATCCATTAACATTTCCAATTGAATCACCAATTACCAATTGTCTTAAATATAAATTTTCATTTTCAATTTCTTCATTAATTTCAAGTGGTAAAATTATATCATGTTCAGAATATTGTGTTGAACCATAAATTTGAGAATCATCACCATCAACATTTAACACTTCATCTTCATCATCCTTCGTACCTTGGGATACATTCGATATGGACGTTCCAATACCTAAATACATGAAAAAAAACAAAAAAAATTAACGGATCATTCAAAACAGTTCATGATTCATGATTTTTTTTTTTTTTTTTTTTAAATAACTATAATAAAACCTACCTGTTGCTGAATAACCACCGTCAAGTAAACTTGAAGCACGTACTCGTGTTTGACCAGCCCATTCATATTCATCAAATGATTCACCAATAATATCAACACTATCATTACTATCACTATCTAAATCACTACCACCTTGATGATGATCTTGATGATTACTTCCATTACCACCACCACCACCACTATTATTATTATTATTCAATCCTGTCGAACCTGTCGAACGATTATTTCCATTATTCCGTAATTCCGATTGAATTAAACACAATTCAACGTGTTCATTTAAATCATCTGTAATACGTTTCATACAAACAGGACAAATTGGATCATCGGCTTTACGTTTTCGTGATTTTGTCTAAAATAACAAAAAAAAAAATATTTAAAAAAAAAAGTTTAATAATAATTTTTTTTTTTTGTCAATTATCAATCAATTACCTTTAATCGTGCCTGTCGATTATTTTTAATTTTTTGAAATGTTGTCCAACATTCTTTAGCAGTATTCCGCAATGCATGATGATTTGTTGTGGTCGATTGTGAAGTTGATGGTGATGTTGACGATGATGATGATGATGATGATGTTATTGTATCATTACTATTACTATTATTATTATTATTATTATTATTATTATATCCATGAACATTTCCATTTGTTATTCCGGTTACCGTTAAACTATTTATTATTATGTCAGACGATGATGATAATATACCATGCGCATGCATTGTTGATTTTTTACATTTACTATTTGTACTAATTTTATTTAAACGATCCAATTCCAAATTAAAATGTTGTTCAATTTCGGATGATCGTAAGGTTATTCCACAAACGGGACATTTTGTTGGATCTGTATGTTTTTTACGTTGTCGGACGCCACGACATTCTTGTTGTTGTTGTTGTTGTTGTTGTTGTAATTCTTGTGATAATTTATTATTGGTAATTTGATTATTATTATTATTATTCATTATATATTTTACTTCCTGCTATTTTATTTTCAAAAGTGAATTTATCTTTTTCACCGCATTCACAATTTTTTTGCTAAATTCTATTTTATTTCCGTTATTCCGTTATTTTTTCCTTTCTTTTGTTTTCCCGGGTATTGTTTGTTGGAAACCACACAGGAAACTCCAGCGAAAAAAAAAAAATTTGAAATTCAAACACCACCAAACACCCCAAAAAACAATCAATCCATACACAAATCAAAAACTATAATTACAACAACAGAAAACCGAAAAAAACATCAACAAAACGAAACACACATCAATTAAATTAAAAAAAAACAAAAAAAAAAAGAAAATTTATTCATTTTTTTAATCACATAACATCTTTATAATTTCTTTATAAAATTCAATGATTTTCCCGCAATTTAATTGATAATTCTATAATTTAACATAATTTTATAAAATTTTATTCAAAAATTAATAAAAAATTCAATTATTAATTGTTTCAAAATTAATTAAAAAAAATTTGTAGAATTTATTTATTATAAAAAAAAAACCGAATTTTATTATAGATTTGTTTTGTTTTGTTTTTTGCTTCGTTTCGTTGTTTTCTTCTCGTCGATATATGATTTTGTCATTTTTCGTATTTGTTTCGTGTTTGTTCGGTGTCCATGGAATAAGATGGGGTACGCCGCGGTATTGGCTTATTTTGATTTCATTTGATTTGTTTACAATAAACGAACAATAGGGGGTAGTTTAGTATAAGTGCTTTCACACGATTCATTTTTTATTTTTTTTTTTGTATAAAAAATTATTCCTATTAGTTTTTTTTTTTTTTTTTTATTAAATTCAACAAAATTTTCGTTTTAAATTAATTAATTAATGTTTTTACATCTCCAGCCCCGCCCCACCGTATTCAAAGGTTTGCAAAATAGAAAATACATTTTTCTAAAAATTTAAATAAAAATGTAATTATTTACAGTGTAACCAAAAAAAAAAAAAACCTAATAAATTAGCCGAAAAAAAACGAAACGTATCAATAATATTTGAAATACGAAAAAAAAAATTTTTAAATTTAAATGTCAAATCAAAAATACAACGACAAAATAGAAAAAAAAAATAAAAAATCAAAATAAACGCTTTTTTTTTTTAATTTTTATTGTTTTTTTGTTTTGCTTTGTTTTGTATTTTAATTTTTTTTTTCGTTTTTGTATATTTAAAATTAATTAAATAAAACAAAAAAATCGTTTAAATTTAATTATAATTTTAAATAGAAAAAAAAAAAACACTTTCACAAATGATAATAAATAAAAATAATGGCAGAAAAAAATAATAAAAGAAAACCAACAGAAACAAAAAAAAGAGTTTCGGTAAACAACAATTCAAAATTCTTTAATTAAAATATATATATATATATATAAATTAATTTTTAGATAATGAAACAACAACAACAAATAATAACAGATGATAGTTTAACAACAGATCGTATTGAGAAATTAATAACCAGACGTATTAGTTTTTCGGAAAAGAAAAGTGTCAAGTGAGTCTTGTGTTTTTGTTTTGTTATGTACTTAACTTAAATAGTTTTCATATTTTCATATTTTATGATTAAATTTATAGAGAATTTATTTGTGATCCAAATGTTGGTGGTGTAACACTTTGGGGTTCATCATATGAAGAATCAGCTCATCATAATTCTATTGAAAATAATAATGATCAACAATGCAACGCGACGGGTAATAATAATGCAAAACAACAATCGTCAATGTTGATTAATAATGAAAATAAACAACAACAACAACAACAAACATCATTAAATATGGTAAATATGGTAATTATTTTTTTTATCTATTTGTATAATAAAAAAATTCAAATTTCCATCGTAACAGACATTACGTTCATCAGCCACAACAGCCGTTGTTAAAGAACAAACAACAACGAAAAAAGAAATTCCATCAACTATCGGTAATAAACAATCCAATAAAAAATTGACAACAAAATCAAAATTATTAAATGAATCCAATGAAAATAATCATCATCATCCGTATCATCAGCCAAAAAAAACTACTACTACAACATACAATTTACGTAATAATAATAATAATAATAAATCAATAATTATCGATGATAATATTAATTGTATTGATATGGATTTATCATCATCATCAACAAATGAATCTCCTACGACGATTAATTCATACAAACCTAAGCAAACCCGTGATCAGAAGCAGAACATCAGTATCAGTATTATTAATCCAATTGATCCAATTACAAACAGTGAATTGGATCAAAAATCACATTTAAAAGATATCAGTAATAGTTTAAGTTTAGAAATGTGTGCATGTGATACAAAAACAAATCTATTACAATCACAATTTCAAATAACGTTTAACGATTTAATTGATCAAATGGAATTTTCTTCTTCTTCTTCTTCAAATAGTATTATTATTGATCAACAACAACAACAACAACAACAACAACAACATCAATCATCAACGCTAAGAAATCCAATTGATATTCAACAACAACAACAACAACAATCCCAAGTAATAAATGATGAAAAAGAAAATAATACACCAACGAGTATTAATAATAATTCAAAATTGAAAATATTTCAAAAATTAAATACAATCGATACAAATAAAAGCAGATGTCAATCCATCGACGATATGGAAAAAAGTATAATACAAAAAGATAAATGTAATAAAACAATTAAAATGGATGTTGAAGAAGAAGAAACGGAAGCGGAAGAAGAAAGGGAAAAATGTAATAAAAAAACTAATCAATCAATTAATATGTCAATGGATGAATCAAAAACTGTGACCACCGAATTCAATTTAATAAATTTCCAACCAATTACAATGAATTATAAAATTTTAGATTCATTACGATTAAATAAAAATCAAATGTCAAATAAAACATCGTCCGTTAACGATGACGACGTTGACGTTGACGATGACAATTCAACAATGGCAATTATAAATAATAATATTCCGAATGATGATCATGAATCCATTAATAATCCATTAAAAATTTATTTACCAATAAATCATCAAATGGATTTTTCAATGTCAATGATTGAAATTGAACAATTAAATCGTCATAAAATCGCCATAAAACGTAAAACAATTAATGAATGTTTACCAATTGATGAAACTCTAATGAATGAAACTCTTACAAAACAAAACAATGATACAATTAAAATGGATTTTGAATCATCTACAGGGGAATTTAAAAAACCCTCATCAAATCTAATAAAACAAAATGAAACAATTAAAATGAATGAAACAATTACCAATGATTTAGATTTAGATTTAGATCACGATCAATTGATGACACAAAAATCATCAATTATTATTATTAATGATAAATCAATGATAAAAACACAAACAAATCGAAATAAAACAATAATTGATTCATATGATATTGATGAAACATTACCGAATAATAATCGTTTTGAATCGAAATTGAAAGAAAATTTTTCAATGAATGAATCTGAAATTGAAATTGATCCGATCAAATCAAATCATGCAAATACGGAAGTACGGAAACTAAATAAAAAATATCGTCAAACAATTAATTATCCATGTGATATTGATGAAACAATTGCATTAAAATCAAAATCAAAATTAGAATGGTCATCATCGCATATCATCTGTGATGATGATGATGATGATCCGGATCCGCATTCAAATATATCAAAATTTAAAAATAAAAAAATTATTTCCAATGAACAATCAAATGATTCTGCAATAATAAGCAGCAGCAATAATAATAATAATAATATTACAATAAATGATTTAGAAAATATGGAAATGAATATTACAGATATTTGTACAAATACAGAAGAATTACTATTAGAAAGTAATAATATTTTAAATAATAATCGTTCAACATTAATTGAACAATACCATAGATATTCATTAAAATTTAATAATACCATTACACAGACAAATACAAATCATAGTCATAGAACAACAATAAAAAATGAATATTTTGATATTGATGAAACAACATTAAAATGTAATTTAAGAAAAAGTAAAAATGATGACGATGGCGGCAACATTGAATTGAAATCATTTTCAGATGTTCAAGAAGCAATTCAAATTGATGAATCAATCAAAAAAATGAAACAACAATCAATGCAAATGATTTCTAATGATAATGATGTTGATGATGATAATGTTATTGATGTAGATGATGATGTTATTGATGTGAATGAAATCACAAATGATGCGATAAAACAATCCAATTTATCAGTTAACGATAAAATTTCTATTGAATCAATAATGAATATTTCAACAAATCAATTACACCAGACAAATGTTAAAGGAAAGGTTATTCAAAATAATAATAATTATGATGAAAATAAATCTGATGAAAAATTGAATATTATAACAAATGATGGTAAGAAAACGTTTTTTATTTTTATTAAATTAAATTAAATTAAATGCATTTTTGCATGAAATGTTCGGCAAATCTCCTTGAATCCTTTTCTTAACATATTCTTTTCTGGAGACATTTTCCTAATGATTGGAAATCCTTTTTGAGTGTTTTATTAACATTTTCTCTTCCACTAGACAGTTTTCTAATGATTGGAAATCCTTCTTAAAAAGATTTCTTAACATTTTCTCTTAAGCAGAACATTTCATAATGAATTTTCTGTATTCTTAACGATTCTTAATGATTCTTAATCCTTTTTGAATCTTTCTTAGCATTTTCTCTTCTACTAGACACTTTCCTAATAATCAGAAATCCTTTTTGAATGTTTTAATTAACATTTTCTCTAACACTAGACACTTTCTGAATGATAGAAAATCCTTCTTAAAAGATCTCTTAACATTTTCTCTTTGATTCTTTGATTCTTAATCCTTTTTAAATGCTTTCTTAACATTTTCTCTTTAGCAGAAAATTTCCTAACGATTGGAAATCCTTTTTGAGTGTTTTCTTAACATTTTCTATTCAACTAGACACTTGCCGAATGATTGGAAATCCTTTTTGAATGTTTTCTTAACATTTCCTCTTCCACTAGACACTTTTCTAATGATTGCAAATCCTTTTTGAGTATTTTCTTAACATTTTCTCTTTCACTAGACACTTTTCTAATAATTGGAAATCCTTTTTAGGTGTTTTCTTAACATTTTCTCTTTCACTAGACACTTGCCGAATGATTGGAGATCCTTTTTGAGTATTTTCTTAACATTTCCTCTTCCACTAGACACTTTCCGAATGATTGGAAATCCTTTTTGAATGTTTTCTTAACATTTCCTCTTCCACTAGACACTTTTCTAATGATTGCAAATCCTTTTTGGGTGTTTTCTTGACATTTTCTCTTTCACTAGACACTTTTCTAATGAATGCAAATCCTTTTTGAGTATTTTCTTAACATTTCCTCTTCCTTTAGACACTTTCCGAATGATTGGAAATCCTTTTTGAATGTTTTCTTAACATTTTCTCTTTCACTAGACACTTTCTGAATGATAGAAAATCCTTCTTAAAAGATCTCTTAACATTTTCTCTTTGATTCTTTGATTCTTAATCCTTTTTAAATGCTTTCTTAACATTTTCTCTTAAGCAGAAAATTTCTAAATGATTCGAAATCCTTCCTGAATGATTTCTTAACATTTTCTCTTCCACTAGACACTTTCCGAATGATTGGAAATCCTTCTTAAAAGACCTCTTAACATTTTCTCTTAAGCAGAAAATTTCTAAATGATTGGCAATCATTGCTGAAAGTGTTCTTAACATTTTCTCTTTCACTAGACACTTTCCGAATGATTGGAAATCCTTTTTGAATGTTTTCTTAACATTTCCTCTTCCACTAGACACTTTTCTAATGATTGCAAATCCTTTTTGGGTGTTTTCTTGACATTTTCTCTTTCACTAGACACTTTTCTAATGATTGCAAATCCTTTTTGAGTGTTTTCTTAACATTTTCTCTTTCACTAGACACTTTCCGAATGATTGGAAATCCTTTTTGAATGTTTTCTTAACATTTCCTCTTCCACTAGACACCTTTCTAATGATTGGAAATCCTTCTTAAAAGATCTCTTAACATTTTCTCTTTGATTCTTTGATTCTTAATCCTTTTTAAATGATTTCTTAATATTTTCTCTTAAGCAGACAATTTCTAAATAATTCGAAATCATTGCTGAAAGTGTTCTTAACATTTCCTCTTCCACTAGACACTTTCCGAATGATTGGAAATCCTTTTTGAATGTTTTCTTAACATTTCCTCTTCCACTAGACACTTTCCGAATGATTGGAAATCCTTTTTGAATGTTTTCTTAACATTTTCTCTTCCACTAGACACTTTTCTAATGATTGGAAATCCTTTTTGAATGTTTTCTTAACATTTTCTCTTTCACTAGACACTTTCTGAATGATAGAAAATCCTTCTTAAAAGACCTCTTAACATTTTCTCTTAAGCAGAAAATTTCTAAATGATTGGCAATCATTGCTGAAAGTGTTCTTAACATTTCCTCTTCAACTAGACACTTGCCGAATGATTGGAAATCCTTTTTGAGTATTTTCTTAACATTTCCTCTTCCATTAGACACTTTCCGAATGATTGGAAATCCTTTTTGAATGTTTTCTTAACATTTCCTCTTCCACTAGACACTTTTCTAATGATTGGAAATCCTTCTTAAAAGATCTCTTAACATTTTCTCTTTGATTCTTTGATTCTCGATCGTTTTTAAATGCTTTCTTAACATTTTCTCTTTAGCAGAAAATTTCCTAACGATTGGTAATCCTTACTGAAACTATTTTTAACATTTTCTCTTAAGCAAAAAATTTCTAAATGATTCGAAATCCTTCCTGAATGTTTTCTTGACATTTTCTCTTTCACTAGACACTTTCCGAATGATTGGAAATCCTTTTTGAATGTTTTCTTAACATTTCCTCTTCCACTAGACACTTGAACATTTTCCTATCCATAGAAATTGTCCTACTGCGAATTGTCCCCCCCAAAAAAAAAAAAAACTCGCCTTCTGCAATTTTTTTTTGCCGTGACGAATTTCACAAACGTGTGTCAAATTAATTAAAATTTCTATCAATATTCAAAATTGTTACTATTTACAGAACCAACAATAAATGTAAATAAATCGAAACATATGCAGCAACATAACGAATCCAATCAATTTCATTCATCAACGATTCCATCATCATCAATAGAAAATAAATCATCACTGCCGGCTGTATCAGAATCACCATCACCATCACCCCCACATCAAACCAATCGAATTTCAATATTATTAAATAATTTAAATACAAAACGACGTAGTTTAAATAATAATACTAATAATAATAATAATGATGTAAATATTGAACAAATTGATATGGAATTAAGTGATAATACAAACAATAATAATAATAATAATAATAATAATACCACCAATGAAATAATCGAAGACAAAGTAAATAAAACGACATTGAAAAAAACTATAATGGAAAATCGATCAACAAACAAACAAACAACAACCATAAATATTAATGATAGTAATGATCAAAATATTCCCAGCATTAGCAACAATGTCAATGAAACAATTGGAAATAATAATTTAACAAAATCATTAAATTCGGATATGGAAATATCACAAAAACGTTTTCAACGATCTATTGCTGGTGACCAAATTCAAATGATGAATTCATTATTATATTTAGAAAATAATAACATTCAAAATTATAATCGTAAATTACCATTTGATGATGATGATGATTTGTTGTCAATGGAAAAACCTCGAATATCACAACGGAATATTCAAGCAGAAGAACCAGAACTGCATGATGATGATGATGATAATGAAAATTCTATAACATTTATAAATAATATGAAAACAAAAAATGTTTATATATCAAATGCAATCTTAAATGAAACATATTCATCACCGATACAAACGAATAAATCTCTGATGGGTTTTAAAAATATTATCGATCCTTTTCGTACACGATCAAAAATTAATCGAACATTAAATATAGGTGATAATAATAATAATAATCCAGATGATGTTGTTGAACAATCACCATCACACGAAGAAGAAGATGAAGAAGAAGGTGAAATTCCAACAAGTCAACCAACACAACATGATAATTTAACAGATGTTTCATTACCACAAAATTTAATGCCTGAATTGGAAATTGTTCAACAACAATTAACGGTAAATTATGAATTTAATCATCCGTCGACAATCCATACAACATTTGAATCGGGATTTTCTGGTAATGGTCGTGGTGATGGCCTTGTCTATAATAACGTCCAAGGCAATTCAACTGAAATTCTATCACAAATTAACGACGACAATCCAAAATTAACCGATGTAACAAATTTAAATTATAATCGTTTTAAAACAAAAGTTATGGATTTATCAAAAAGAATTTTGATGAATGATGATGATGAGGAGGTGGCGGCGGCTGCTGCTGCTGCCTCAGATGACATTCGAAGTACATCATCATTAATTGAAAATACTGTATTTGATTTAATTCAAACATCAGATATTGATGATAATTGTAATGATCATCATCAAACAAAACCAAATGACAAAAACCATCAACAAATGGATATAACATCAATATTATATTTAACAAAAGATATTCACGATGATGATGATTGTGATGATGATGTTGATATGATAAAAAACAATAATAATAATAATAATAATAATAAACTTAACAATATTAAAATAAATTATGAATTATTGGATAAATATTTAAAGGCACCAACAATTTTCGATGTTTACAATCAACAAAAACGTCATTCAATTAATATACGTAATTATTCAATGGATTTATTACATTTACCATTATCATTTACGGATAATTCAATGCGGATCAATGAAAATATTGAGACTTGTACGATGACGACGACGACGACGACAGCCGCCATTGATTTATTATATGAAAATTTTGAAAAACAGTAAGTTCTACAGGAGGGATAAATCTAATATAGAAAAATAAATAAACAGTAAATAAATACATGTATCTTTTAATTATTATTATTTCTAATATTATTACTTTACAGACTATCGGATGATTGTAAAATAAAACAACAATCAAATTCAAATGAAGATGAATTAAATAATGTTGGTGGCGTTGGTGGTGGTGATGCAAATTTAATAAATTCTATATTTCCATTGGCACCATCAATGGAATATTTAATTGAAAATAAATGGAAAAGGTGAGAAATTTCCCAAATTGTCGTCTATTTATTATAAATGAAAATCAATAAAATAAATAATTCTTTTATTTAATTTAATTAATATAGTGAACCATCTCATTGGTCATATAATAGTCTTTATTTTCCAATTGGTTTAATTCAATTTACACATCGTGCAATATCATCGCTTATTGTCAATATGAAATTTAAAAATGCCAATGAATGGGATACCAACGAACAACGAACGAAAAATAATGATAAAATAATATTTGAAAAAATTACAATTATCGAATCAAAGCATTTAAGTAAGTATTTAGTTTTTATAATACCTTTTTGTTCGTCAGTCCTTGCATTGTCCATAAAATCTCCCCGATGATTCATCTGTTTTAATTGTAATTATTGAATTGTTTTTTTTGGTTAAAACAGCTCATGAAAAACTATCGCCCATTGATTGGTTAGCCCATCAGCAATTACTATTATTGGTACCAATTGAATTAACAATGTTATGTCCAACGAGTAATGAATTATTTCCATTTTTAAATGGTCCATTGTCCGATGAATACTATTCTAGGGCATATCAAAAAGTAATACAATTAGATAAAATTTGTATAGAAAATCATGCAACATTAAAAAAATTGGATAGGTTTGTGTATTAAATAATAAAACGAAAAAAAAAATAAAAAATATATTTAACGGTTTTATTTTAATTATGATTATTTTTATATATATATATATATACAGGCAATGTTACATTCAAAAACGTATTATCAATTTGGAACCGGCAATTTATTTAGAAATCAATATAAAATTGGATAATATTGATTGTATTAATGGAAAAAATGTATATTTAAAACCTTGTCAAGAATTTTCACATAAAATTCGATTATTACCAAATGGATTAGAATTTTTACAGTTATTTTTATCAAATCCAATGGATTATATAAATTATTATATGGAATCTACAAAATGATGATCATATGATAATAGTATTAATATAAATGATATATTTGGAATCATTTTTTGGGATTAATTAATACCACTGCTTACTTATTATTATTTAAACGTAATGCTGCCAAATATCCGCGCAATATATATATTTTCTTTTTTTCGCTTCTTGTCTTCGTTAGTTTACGGATTTTTTGTTTTTTTTTATGTTAATTATATAGTTAATAATATTAAGAATGTAAAAAAAAAAAATCACTAAAATATAAAATCTACACTAGAATAGCAATTTTGTATAGAATTGTAATAATATATTTAAATTTAATAAAAATAATACTAAAATTAATAATATAATTATAACTTTTTTTTTAAATTTAATTTAATGTTTTTTTTTTTCACTTCATCCGGCATTCACATCTCTTTTATACTAAAAAAAAATCTAAATCGATCGATATATTAAAAAATGACGCAATAATAAAAAATGGCGTCGGTGTGTCTGTGCTATTTGCTATAGCTACACCTACACTGGACAAAAAAATGTATATTATATGATAAAAATACACACTGGCAGGTGGCAGTATAAAAGAATAGATTTTTTTTTTGTAAAGAAGTAATAGATTATTTTTTAGAACAAAAAAAAACCTTATGAATGAAATTTTATATGACAGTGAAAAAAAAAACTTTATTTGTATATGAAGCCGCCTTATTATGATGATTCAATTCAAATTATTTTTAATAATCTATTCGATAAATTAACGTATTTTTTTTATTGTTGTTGATGTTGTGTTTTTTATTTATTATTATTGCTTAATTATTAATTATTAATTTAATTTCTTTTATTCTTTATTATTTATGTCAATGTGAATTAAATAATAATTTAAAAAAATTATAATAATAATTACTATAAATAATATAATTTAATTGAAAAAAAGAAATTTTTATTAAAAAAAACAATTGAAAAAAACTGGTTCACTCGCCACCCAAAAAAATAAATGGCATCAACACAAAAAAAAATTAAATCAATACCGACAATTCGGGATATTCCCGAATTAATGCAAAATGTACCAATAAAATATAAAGATCCAATTGAAAAAGCATCCCGTAAAATGATTGAACATCCAGCATATGGAAAACGGTATGTGATTTGTTTTGTTTTGTTTTGTTTTGTTTTTTTTTTGTATTGTTATAATCTAATCATTTTCTGACCGTAAAAACTAATATTAATTATATTATATATATCATCTGAAGGCATCAATGGACAACAAATGATTTTGAATTGGGTGCCCCATTGGGTAAAGGAAGATTCGGACGTGTGTATTTGGCACGTGAAAAACATACAAAATTTATGGTTGCATTAAAAATTATGTTTAAATCTGAATTGGAATCACGGTGTGAACGTCAAGTGTTACGTGAAATTGAAATTCAATCACATTTAAAGTAAGTATGCTTTTGTTTTGTTATTTACGGATATAAATTTTACGGATATAAATAACAAAAAATACCTTAAATTACTCACCTCTAAAACTCCATAATTGGTTCTATGTTTATTGTTATTGTAAATAAAATTAATTATTACCTTTTTTTCATTCTTGTCCTGATGATTTTTGTCCACATCAACCTATTAAAAAAGGGTATTTTTTTTGTAAAGTTTCTAGTTGTGGCACATTACTTTGTATTTCATCTGTCGATGTTAATGTTTATGGGATTCATTACCGCGTCCATCGACCATTATTTTATCTTAAAATGAATTATTATAGGAGGAATTCTGTTAAAATAACCAGTTAATAACCCGTTTGTTTTTCATTTCATTTCAGACATCCAAATATTTTACGTTTATACAATTGGTTTCATGATGAGAAAAAAATCTATTTAATGTTAGAGGTGGCATCCCAAGGTGAATTATATAATCATTTAAAACGATCGCCAAACGGTCGATTTACAGAATATCGTGCTGCAAGGTATACGTATCAGGTTGCCGATGCCCTTAACTATTGTCACAATTCAAATGTTATCCATCGTGATTTAAAACCGGAAAATATTCTGTTGACATCCGATGACAATATAAAATTGGCCGATTTCGGTTGGTCAGCCCATACAATATCGAATACACGTAAAACAATGTGCGGTACATTAGATTATTTACCACCGGAAATGATAAAAGGTGAAAGTTATAATGATTCGGTGGATCAATGGTGTTTAGGTGTATTATTTTATGAATTTTTAGTGGGTTCACCGCCATTCGAATCCGAAGATCATGAAAATACCTATCGTAAAATACGTAAATTAGATATTGTCTATCCAAATTTTATATCATTCGGTGCCAAAGATTTAATATCACGGGTAAGTTTTGTGGGTACATTACAATTTATACTATAATATATATTTTGTACTACTTATGTTCTTCTAATTTATATTATACAGTTACTTCGAATCAATTCTGCACAACGTATTTCATTACCGGAAGTTATGCAACATTTTTGGATACAATTAAAATTAAATCAAACTACGGATCTTTAAAAACATTAACCGTTTTTTTTTTCTATAGTTATTCTAATATTATATTAAATTTTTTTGTTTAAATAGAAAAAGTTTTGTTTTTTCCTACGATCGGAATAATTAATGTAATTTATAAACCTTATAATTGTTGTAGTATCGTTACCTATTTGGAAATTTCATTCTTTTTTTTGCCATCCGAATGCCAGATGATATAATTAATCTAAATAATTACTATTACAAAAAATAAGATGATAGAGAATTCGTATTTTACCCCCTGCCTGCGGGTTTTTTTATAGGCCATAATAATCCTTTTTTCCTTTTAAAAAAAAACAATTTTGTATTGTATTAAAATTAAGTATTTAATTTTTTTATTGTTTTATTTTCACACGTTCCATCGAGATTCTTTTCTTAAATTTTTTGAAGATGATAACAAACAAAGAAATTAATACTAGAAAATAAGTAAAATAAATAATAATAACAAAAAACAAAAAAAATAATAATAAACCGAATGCAGTCTTTTAAAAATTTTCAATCATAACCGTGTGTTTGTGAATTTGGTTGCATCATTTGGCATTCTTAAAAATAAAAATAAAAAACAAAATTTAAAAATTCATTGAGCAAAAATACATTTGGTTTTTTTTTTTTTTGGTTTCTCTGGTTACCAAATACCTAACCACCCACCCACCAATTACGAACCACTAACTAAAAAATATTATAAAATTAAGTAAAAAAATAGTTTAGTTTAAATTCCAAGCAATAAATAAATAAATATATATATATTCCATCAAGAGTGCTTCTGCTGCTGCTGATCTGAATCTGATAGGAATTTTTTATATTTATACAGTACAATAACAAAATTTTCTTAAATCTGGATTTGTATCTAAAATACATTTGGCTTGTTCACCATACTGATTGACACGTGATATATCAGAGATTTTAACCAGAAATCTATTTGTTATCAGATCATGTACAACAGTACCTTCAAATATTGATCTTCCCGGATTAACAACAATTTTTATTTGATATAAATCAATGGTTGTTGAACGTGAACTTCCATTATCACTATTACCACTAGATGCACCACTAGATCCACCAAGTTTTGTTGATGTTAAATCAGCTAAAAATCCATCAATATCTTTATTTTGTTTAAAATTTAATAGATTTGTATGTGGTATTAATTTACCAGCCCATTTTATATCGTGTAATGTTAATTTTGAACAAATATCACGATATTCATTTGTATAATCATTTATTGTATTTAATATTGTTATGGCTGATTTTTTAACTTCCATTGAACTTCCAACAGAACCACCACCACCACCATTACTTAAATTTAATTGTTTCCAATTTAAACAGGCACACCAATGTGGTTCAATGTATGCATCTGCACAACTACGATTCAATGGTATCCTATTGAATAATGATATTGCACGTGATGATGATGATGATGATGATGAACTGGTATTATTGGTATTTGTATTTTGATTTTGATTTTGATTCATGGATGTATTTAATGGTAATTTATTTTCGGCTGCTGGTGATTTTCGGAGTTGACGGATGGATTCTTCTTTTAATTTCTTCTCCCTTTCCGGTTCATTATTTTTTTGTAAATCTATGTAAAAGAAAAATGCAGCGGGAATTATTCGGTTAATTTTATTGTGGTTTTTGTGGTTTTTTTTGGGGTAATTTGGGGTGGGGAAATCTCAACGAATTTGTTGGAGGAAATCTTCGCGGTTCTGTCTGTTTTTCTGTTAGCAATCTCTGCGATTTTCTTTAGGAAATTTCTACGAATTTGCTAAAGGACATCTTTACGGATTTGCTGTTTGAAATCTCTACGAATTGTTTGTTGGAGGAAATCTTCGGTTTACTGTCTGTTTTTCTGTTGGAAATCTCTACGATTTTCTTCAGGCAATCTCAACAGATTTGCTGTAGGAAATCTCTACGATTTTGATGTAGAAAATCTTTACGAATTTGCTGTAGGAAATCTTTACGATTCTCTGTAGGAAATCTCAACGAATTTGCTGTAGGAAATCTCAACGAATTGAATGTCGGAAATCTCTACGAATTTGATGTAGGAAATCTCAACGAATTGAATGTAGGAAATCTCAACGAATTGAATGTAAGCAATCTCTACGAATTTGATGTAGGAAATCTCTACGAATTTGATGTAGGAAATCTACGATTTTCTGTAGGAAATTCTGTCTAATTTTATGTAGGAAATCTCTACGATTTTCTGTAGGAAATCTCAACGATTTTCTGTAGGAAATCTCAACGATTTTCTGTAGGAAATCTCAACGATTTTCTGTAGGAAATCTCAACGATTTTCTGTAGGAAATCTCAACGATTTTCTGTAGGAAATCTCAACGATTTTCTGTAGGAAATCTCAACGAATTTCTGTAGGAAATTTCAACGAATTTGGAGTAGGAAATCTCAACGATTTTCTGTAGGAAATCTCAACGATTTTCTGTAGGAAATCTCAACGATTTTCTGTATTAAATCTCAACGATTTTCTGTAAGACGTCTCTACGAATTTGTTGTAGGAAATCTCAACCATTTTCTGTAGGAAATCTCAACGATTTTCTGTAGGAAATCTCAACGAATTTTCTGTAGGAAATCTCAACGAATTTTCTGTAGGAAATCTCAACGATTTTCTTTAGGAAATCTCAACGATTTGCTGTAGGAAATCTCTACGAATTTGCTATAGGAAATCTCAACGATTTTCGGTAGGAAATCTCAACGATTTTCTGTAGGAAATCTCAACGAATTTTCTGTAGGAAATCTCAACGAATTTTCTGTAGGAAATCTCAACGAATTTTCTGTAGGAAATCTCAACGAATTTTCTGTAGGAAATCTCAACTAATTTACTGTAGGAAATCTAAATAAAGTTGGTGTAGGAAATCTAACTGATCTGTATATAATTCTCACACAAAATATATAAAAATAATCACATAAAATATCTTGTAATGTTGCGTGTACATCAAATGGTGTTGTTAGTAAATTTAAATTCATCTTAAAATTATCATATTTTTGGTGGTATTTCTTTTTGAACCATTCGGGGAATACAAATGCAAAAAATGGTAAACGTTCTTCTAATTTACCCTGTAATGTATCACGTACTTTTGCAAATCTATATAACAGAAGAAACATATGAGAAAATAAAAAAGAAATGTTTTAGTAATAATTAAATGTAAACATTTTTAGATTTTAGATTTTTAGATATACTAACCTATTGCCGTGATCGGACATCATTATTAATATTGTATTATTTAAAATGCCATTGATTCGTAAATCTTTTAACCAATTTTCTAAATCCATATCAGCTACACCAATTAAATTTATTGAATCATGTGATAGTTCACCGTGAAAACTAAATATAAAATTTGGTACATATCGATATTTTAACATGAACTGCAAAAACAAAGAGAAAATGAATGTAACATAAGGAATATTTTTACCCAAAAATAACCATTTTTTTTTACCTGTTTTGTATAATCCAACATTGAAATATGCCGTGGATGTTGTCCAATGCATAATTTTTTAAATGAATCTTTTTCCATATCGATAACTTGATAAAATGGACGCATATAATGATGGGTAGGTTGATGTTGAAAACCATTTAAACGATATGTAAACGTGCCGATATTTGGTACATCTTCATTGAATGCCGTCACATAACCCATTTGTTCGTATTCATTCCAAATCATTGGATAAACATCATCGACAAATTTTGAATCTTTTATACGTTTACGGACTTCGGGTAATTCCAATTCGGTGTAGCCGGTCAACAGGGGAATTAATGCTTGTGGTGTTCCATCACCAACAATATTATAACCATTTAGAATGTCCGCATTTAATGTGTGTATTAAATATTTATATGATTTTGTTAATTTACGTATGAATGCATTTTTACTCAATGAATCAAAACCATACATGACAATGTTTAAACGTTCATAAGCGGCTGTTTTGTCTGTATTTTTCTTCGGTTCATTAAATTGTTCATGTTGTGGTTTTGGTTGAGGTTTTGATTGTTGATTGATGAGACGACGATGATGATTATTTTTTTGAACATTTTCACGAATTCCATATAAAATACCTGACCAATAACTAAACAGACAGTTGGATAAAAGAATAAAAGAATATACTATTATCAAAACTATATAATAATTAAAATAACAATGTCTTATTCAATTTACCTATCCCATTTATTTGTCCAACATTTAACTTTAACAAAATCGGATTGTTTTAACATGTAAATATTTTGGGTACGTTGCGCTACACCAAATTCAATTGTAAAATCATCTTTACGTATTATATCCATAAAATCACATGTTATTTCACCGAATACATCAATGACTTCCTGTTTAATAAAACACATTGATTTTTCACATACAGCCCAATCCTTATTATGATTATTATTATATTGAATATTATTATTTTGATTGTTGCTATTCGCACCACAATCAATTAATGGCACTTCTTTAATGAATTGTAACATTTCGGCAGAATAAATTGGCACATTTGGTATTAGACATTCTTTATGATTGTCATCTGAATGAATGCCCTCTTCGATGACTCCACTGAAAATGGAGAAAAAACATGGGATCCGTCAGAATATTCTTTAATTAATCTGTTCTATTTTGCAAATATTTATTTTGATTCGTATAGCAATTTAAATAAAGATATTTTCTTTGGCTATTTTGGATTTATTATGCGGTTTTGGTGTGTTAAAAAACAGGAAATTTTTTTGCTAATCCCGGCCGTTCAACTTTCGCATCATATATACAAATCCTTGGGATCCTTAAATTAAATCCTTTGGTTCTCCACGAGTTTGTCGTAGGAAATTTCAACGATTTTGCTGTAGGAAATCTCCACGAATTTGCTGTAGGAAATCTCAACGATTTTCTGTAGGAAATCTCAACGATTTTCTGTAGGAAATCTCAACGATTTTCTGTAGGAAATCTCAACGATTTTCTGTAGGAAATTTCAACGATTTTCTGTAGGCAGTCTCTACGAATTTGATGTAGGAAATCTGAACGATTTTCTGTAGGAAATCTCTACGAATTTGCTATAGGAAATCTCAACGATTTTCTGTAGGAAATCTCAACGATTTTCTGTAGGAAATCTCAACGATTTTCTGTAGGAAATCTCAACGATTTTCTGTAGGAAATCTCAACGATTTTCTGTAGGAAATCTCAACGATTTTCTGTAGGAAATCTCAACGATTTTCTGTAGGAAATCTCAACGATTTTCTGTAGGAAATCTCAACGATTTTCTGTAGGAAATCTCAACGATTTTCTGTAGGAAATCTCAACTAATTTGCTGTAGGAAATCTCTACGAATTTGCTGTAGGAAATCTCTACGAATTTGCTGTAGGAAATCTCTACGAATTTGCTGTAGGAAATTGTCTTATTTTATGTAGGAAATGTCAATGAATTTGCTGTAGGAAATCTCAACGATTTTCTGTAGGAAATCTCAACGATTTTCTGTAGGAAATCTCAACGATTTTCTGTAGGAAATCTCAACGATTTTCTGTAGGAAATCTCAACGATTTTCTGTAGGAAATCTCAACGATTTTCTGTAGGAAATCTCAACGATTTTCTGTAGGAAATCTCAACGATTTTCTGTAGGAAATCTCAACGATTTTCTGTAGGAAATCTCAACGATTTTCTGTAGGAAATCTCAACGATTTTCTGTAGGAAATCTCAACGATTTTCTGTAAGAAATCTCAACGATTTTCTGTAGGAAATCTCAACGATTTTCTGTAGGAAATCTCAACGATTTTCTGTAGGAAGTCTCTACGAATTTGATGTAGGAAATCTCAACGATTTTCTGTAGGAAATCTCAACTAATTTGCTGTAGGAAATCTCTACGAATTTGCTGTAGGAAATTGTCTTATTTTATGTAGGAAATGTCAATGAATTTGCTGTAGGAAATCTTAACGAATTGTCTTTCCGAAATCTCTACGATTTTCTTTAGGAAATCTCAACTAATTTGCTATAGGAAATCTTTACGGATTTGCTGTTTGAAGTCTCTACGAATTTGATGTAGGATATCTTTACGATTCTCTGTAGGAAATCTCAAATAATTTGCTGTAGGAAATTCTGTCATATTTTATGTAGGAAATGTCAATGAATTTGCTGTAGGAAATCTTAACGAATTTGATGTAGGAAATCTACTGTTTTCGGACGTAGGATATAGAGAATAACATAGAAATATTAGGACAAAGGAGGACAAAATAAAGAAGGACAACGGAAAGTGCCCAAGAAGGAGTGGGTAAAGAGTCTTTTAAATAGATTAGGCAGCACACAAAAGAAGCATTTTTATTACCGCAGTTTTCTAAAACCAAAATTAATGGAAAAATTAGATATTTTTTCACTTTGACCACGAATAACTCCGAACGACGGGTAGATAGCAAAAAATGTATCCCGAGCAAAATTAAAGGTAATTCAATTACCTTTAAATATAGAGTATCTAATTTTTGTTCTAACCCGAACGGTTTGGAAATTATAAGTTAATAAGTGAACCAATGTTTTTGGCAAGTAACACACCATTTTTTCTATGAAAACACCCTGTAACTCTCGGAAGGGGTTGATGTTAGACTGCCCCACGATTCTTTGCTAGAAAAATAGTCTTAGGATTACGTGATATGCAGTTTGTAGAGGGCGGTCAAGCGGGAAATCCTGTATATGTTTTGGTATTTGATTTTGAATGATTATGGAAATTAATTGTTCGAATATAAAAGAAGCGAATTATTTCGCATTTACTTGGACTGCGACCAAATAGCTCAAATAGCGTCTTATCTATATCTTAATTCTATATATTATATAGTAAAAAAAAATTATTTATTATATATACTTACAGTTTATATTTACTGTCTGTGTATTCCTTTGGTTCCGTTAATAGATTAACAATTAAAAAATATACAATGCATATTACAATGATGATGATTAGATAACGTTTATATAATTTTCTTATTTTATGCATTTTATTATTATCATTATATTTATATTATATTAATTAATTAATTAATTATACCAAAAAAAAAAAATGAATCACAAAATTTTTCATTAATTCATCATCATCATCATCATCTATTCGTTATTATTAAAATTATTATTTGTCGCGATTGTTTTGTCCATTAATAAGTTTATACCTGCGTAGGGCAAAATAAGAATTTTTAATTTTATTGATATATATATAGGAAAAATATAGAAAATTATACAACAAATACAATAATAATTAATTAATATTTTTTTTTTATTCTTTTCAATGCTATGCTATTTATAAAACGAATGGCCATTTCGTCTCAAAAAGCAAACGATTGCTTGTGATATTATGGAAAGAAAAGAAAAAGAAAAAAAAATATAATTAAATACAAAAGTAAAGTGTATTTGTTCAGTTTTTTTTTTTTTTTTATAGATATTTTGCTCAAAAATCAAGGTGGTGGTGGTGACGACTTCCTAATGAATTTATGGTGGTTAAGTTGGTAAAATATATAATATTGCGTTAACTTATCAGGAAAGAATAGAAAATTGTTGATTGTTCTACTTCGAATTACACCATACCGATACCGTATAGCAATTCCGAGTTGGAAAATCTACTCATTTCTGATAAATTATTCGGCTATGCCGACGATGATACGTCGGCTATCATCTGTAGAAATATGGGTGCGCCGTTAAAGAAGTGTATAGGATCGTGAATTTTCGGAAATGTGAATAAAGGTCGCGAGACGCAACGATAAAAACGAAGTGTATAATCACACGAATAAATTTAGTATAGGTTTATGGTACATCAAAGCGTTATAAAAAATTGATCAGAATAAATACAAAATGGCGGATGGGTTTTTTTTTTTTAAATGTACAGCAGCTAAAAAAAAACTATGAAAATGATATTGCTGTGGATTCTATAAAAGAAAATACTGCGCTTTGGATCTTTTCGGACCAGCGACAAATGGAAATATGGTGGGATATGGTGAAGAAGTATGTAGAGGACGGCAAACCAGACGGTTCAGGATCAAAGATTCAGGTTTGAAGACCACGGTTGAGGTGGAAAGCGGATAAAGTAGAAGCGGATCTTTGGGGGTGGTTTTTGGGAATTTTTCGCGGCTGCGGCGGATGAATGGGTCAAGTTGCAGAAGAATTGATGCTATGGTGTGATGGACTGACGTTCAATTGAAGGTTTGTATGAATTTAAAAAACCCTTGCCCGAAGATTATAGACCTGAATTGAATATCTCATTCAAATCAGCGGGAGTTTGTATACTGTGATTTGTAGATTTTAAATTATTAAATTGTTGTTTTTAGGGTAATTTCTGTTTCGTTCCTCACTTTTGATTGTTTTATAAACAATAAATTATAAATAGCAAGATAAATCTGTTTTTGTTTTTGTTTAGTCTGCAATCATTTCTGTTTTTTTTTTTTAAATATTTAATCTTAAACGTATATTTGTTTTTTGTTATTGTTTTCTTTATATATACATTGTAAAAAATTATAAAAAAAATTCATTCGTATATATTATGATATTTTAATTATGGCCATAAATATAATTTACGCTGATCTGTTTATATATACCTATATAATACTTTTGATTTTGATCAAATATATAAGATCAGATGATGCTCATCTCTGTTAAACTTGTGATAAATTAATATATAAGTGCCTATTTACATGCAAAATTTCAAGAAAAGACAGAAAAAATAGAACGAGAAATGTCTAATCATCCCTTGGATTCGTATATCAGAGCTCCTGGATCAAAGATGCTATACAAGGAAAAATTCACCGATATAAAAGTTTTTAATCATTTTTAACCAATAATCCTCCAGATTCAAACTTTTCTTGATAGTTAATTATGGTTATAGAAAACGAAACGAAATATCTCTTATAAT
This sequence comes from Dilophus febrilis, assembly GCA_958336335.1. Classification (NCBI taxonomy): domain Eukaryota; kingdom Metazoa; phylum Arthropoda; class Insecta; order Diptera; family Bibionidae; genus Dilophus; species Dilophus febrilis. Next base: position 41,248,469 of record OY284470.1, on the reverse strand, counting down.
CTCGCATGAATTTTTGTATATGCGAGCTGTTTTAAATACTTGAACTTGAAGTATACTTGAAGATTTCCGAAACTTTAACGGAGTAGCGGAGGAGGTATGCAAACCGCAGCGATCAGCGATCATTCCTTTTTTTTTTTTTGTTTACCCACTCCTTAACAAATTAGGGAGATGAAGCAGCGGCCGTAAAAGTGTAAGTTCCCGTGAAATAGAAATCCAATTCGATTTGTTAAGAGATATTTTAACTTTATTCGCAATATTGCATTAAAAGGTTTAAATAAATTGGAAAAGGGCGGCATTTATTTTTTTTTTAACCAATATCTCACTGCTCCCAAACATAGAGATCCAAAAGGATTGAAGCGCAATAAATTTTAAGGAATATGGATTGGAATTATGGATAACCTCCTCCGCCCTATTTCCCTATATAGCTCCACACACATAACTATATACAAACATATATTTATCCTGTTTTAAAGTTTGTTGACCACCGGGATTTGTTTTTTTTTTTGTATTGGGAGTATCCATTAATTCGTGCGGTTTTCTAAGAGTGTATTAGTTACTAGTATATTATTTCGCGTCGTGTTCATCCATGACTATATATTCATTTAAAAGCTACTGTTATTGTGCGTTTTTTTCAGTCAATCATATGCCATTTGATTTGATTGCGTAAACAACATTTTTTTTCTATTATCATTGGATTCGACATGTGTAGAACTTTGTGCCAGAAAACAGTGTTTTTTGCGGGGAGTTCTTCTTCCTTATTACTTTAACATGAAGTAAAGTGCTACCGTGAAAGTCATCGTATTTTAGTAGATTGTGGTTTATGGTTTGTGGACATGCTCTAACTGAAAGAACGTGCCAGAAGTAGTTTTCACAGTGGTTTTTGAAAGTGGGTGATTTCAACTTAGACAACTACGATGAACGAACCGGACAGTGATGAAGATGAAGAATTGGGGGCATTGCTTGATGAAGGTGCGTGTGCCAAACGCAATAAGATCTTACAAAATCATAGGGAGTTGATCAACAAACAACCATTTCCATAGACGTTTAAAAGCACATCCGGATTTTCATCCATAAAAGCTTGAAAATTGGGTGCCGTATGAATTAAAGCGAAGAGATATCGAACGCCGCATGTACTGCATGTCGGAAATGTTGCTTTAACGCCATAAAAAAACAAGTTATTTTTGCATCGTCATCGGATTGTCACTGGTGATGAAAAATGGATGGATTCATTACGATACAACCCGATGCGCCGCAAGAAATCGTATATGTGAAGCACGGCGGCTAACCGCATCAACATCCATACCGCAAAGCCGAATATCCATGGTGCCAGCCAAGGTAATTAAGTCTGTATTGTGGTGGGATCAAAAGGGTGTGCGTTGTATTATGTGAGCTGTTGAAATCGGGTCAGACGATCAAAGGGGGGACCGAACCTCTCTATACCGACCGAACACAATTAATTCGTTTGAATAGAGCGAAACGAATATTGGCGAAAAAAACGACCAGAATATGCAACCAGACAACCATAATCCATAATTTTCCATCATGACAACTTTTTCGGCCGCTACATGTCACATCAAGACCGGCTCAAAAAACTATATTTGGAAAACAGTGGGTGGGTGGGAGTTCTACCTCACCCGCTCAGATAGCCCCCCAGACATAGCCCCTTCTGATTATACTACTTGTTCAGATCAATAAAGAATGCCCTCACCGGTACGATACGCCACACTTCAGAACAGGGTATCAAAAAAAATTGGCTTGATTCGTTCTTCACCAACTAGCCACCGGAGAAGTTCTTTTGTGATGGAATCCACAAACACTTTTACTTGCTCCCGCATAACGCCCCCCAGAAAGATGGGCAAATGTTGTAGCTTCCAATGGACAATACTTTGATCATTTGAATGTATAACTATTATTTTTCACAATCAAGCCTTAAAAAAAACCACATGAATTAATGCATACTCCCAATATTAAACCGTAGCCGGCGCGTTTTCATTAGAACAAATATATATTTTTAAGCATGGGAAACAATAAATTACAATTTAAAAATTAATATTTAATTGCAATATGTATATTATGTTATGGTTATTTAGTTTTTTTTTTTTTTTTTTGTGTAACAAATACACAATTTTTTTTTGGTCTTCATTATTCATATATATTCGCTATCGCAGCTGAGGTATACTAACTATAACTATACCTATAACTAACTATAACTATACATAATAATAAAACATATATATATAGTTTTTTTTCTTTACTTTCGGCCTCATAAATATCATATAAATAATATAATTATGTATATGTACATATACGATTTAAAAAAAAAAAAAAACAATGTATGAAAATTAAAAATTGATAACGCGAACGCAATACCACACGATTGCATGTTTTCTGTTTTACATTTCTTTTATGTATAATTATATTTTAAAACCCATAAACGAACTTTTCAAATACAAAAAAAAACAGTCCAAGCACTAACAAAACTAACAATTCAAAGCAAAAGACACATCACATATATTAAAAAAAATCATACACAACACTTTCGATTATTTTACTATTGTATATGAATATATGATGTGCGAGATTCGAATAGACCAAAAAAATATGGATCTGTCGGTCCATACCATACCATACTATAAATATATTTTAATAACAACAAGATTATCTTTTTTTTATTTATATACAGAGGCAGACAGACAGACTTCAAATATCAGATGCGTTATATATGAAAATTCTCTATATATAAATTTTCTTAACACACACACGACGAGATTCACAATTTTCCTCGCACATTTTCTTTGCTTAAAAATCCCATAAAATCAATATTTAAATAAAATTTAAATTAAAATTTAACCTTATCAATGCGGTTGGTTGGTTATGGTTATGCAAAAAAATATATTACAATAAAATATAATTTATTTATTATAATTTCAACCCTTTTGCATTGACTTTATGCAAATAAAATAACTTTCCCCAAAAAAAGAAAAACTGTATTTTTTTTAAATGAATAAAAACACACACAGATAGAGAACAACAAACAACCACCGCTTTCTTTTCTTACTTACTGACTGTCTGACTGACTGACTGATTGAAAAACAAAAAATTGAAAATTCTGAATATGTTGAGATGCTATAATATACATACATAAACGTAATAGTACAGTGATGATGATGATGATGATGATGATGATGATGATGATATTGTGTGTATGTAAATGACGGACGGGGTTTGATAACTCTGTTTGCGTCTGATATTTGCATCTGATTGTTGGCCGGGGTTGATCGTTGTACGGAAAAGTAAAAAATAAAACAATAATATGATAACATATATACAGGGTATCCCAGTACAACACCACAAAGCCGAATTCCACGTGTTCCTGGGACTATTTCTAGCAAAAAATCGTTCTGGGAGGGGGTCTAACTTCAACCCCTACCAAGTTACAGGGTGTTTTCATAGAAAAAATTGTGTTCATTGAAAAATGAATGGGTTCACACATATTAACTCATAATTTGAAAACCGTTCAAGTTAGAATAAACATTAGATACTCTATGTATAGGTAAATGAATTACCTTTAATTTTGCTCGGGATACATTTTTTCCTATCTAGCTCCCGTTCAGAGTTATTCATGGTCAAAGTGAAAAAATATCTAATTTTTCCATCAACTTTTTTTTTAGAAAAATTCTCAAAATTTTCCCAGGGGGTTAAAAATTGTTTTTTTTTTCCTAGGTAACTTTTGTGCGCAATAAAATTCCCCTTAAGTTCACCATACAAAGTTAATCGCTGTGACTTATAACAATGCGGGATACGGATACGGCTCGCCGTTACTAATCACGTAATAACTCTAAATTAAATAAGACGCAACGCTTAACTTTGTATATATGGTGGTGGACTTTAAGGGAATTTCATTGCTTAGGAAAACAAAAAATTTTTTGCCCTACCTTCGGAAAATTTTGAGAAAAATCAAATTTTCTGAAAATAGTTGATGGAAAAATTAGATATTTTTTCTTCACTTTGACTATCAATAACTCTGAACGACGGGTAGCTAGCAAAAATTGTATCCCGAGCAAAATTAAAGGTAATTCAATTACCTTTACTGGTAGTATCTAATTTTTATTCTAACTCAAATGGTTTGGAAATTATGAGTTAATAAGTGAACCAATGTTTTTTGCAAGTAACACACGGTGTTTTTTGATGAAAACACCCTGTAACACGGGTAGGGGTTGAAGTTAGACTCCCATATCGTTAGAGATTTTGATAATGATATGTGAGATCGCAGCCGCCCCCCCCCCTTAATTTTCCATTTGTATTTTGTCTGCGGATTTTTCTCGCTATACAGGGTGTTCAGGCAATAACTGCCATATGACAAGTAGAATAAAATATTCCTGGAAATTTTATTGTATTAGATGGGAGGGAGGTCTAACTTTAATTTAGATACAGATTATAGTTACAGGGGGCGTTGAAAAGATTAACATTCAATCATTAACACCTCGCTTTCCCTTTAAAGTCACCTTGACGTACTGCAATAAGAGCTTAGCTTAGGTTGAACCGCAAATGAACCAAAGGGCTATGCTAAATATGGGGATATGTCAGAAAGGCTAGTTCCGGGCTAGCAATCTATGACTGATCAACCGATTCATCCCCAGTTACTGGTCTAACAGTACTCGAACAAAACTCGAAATGCCAAAGGATGCGTCAAATCTTAAACGCATCAAATAAAACATCATCGGGACAATTACAATTCCATGGACATGGACGGCATTTGATATTTCAGATACTGAAATGCTTGGCTTGGCTTTGATTCATTCAGATTCAGGGTCTCAGACATCGATTGATGATCCCGTTTGTTCATCAGAAATGAGGTCGTAAAATGTAAAAAAAAAACCCTAGATATTCCGACGATCTCATCTCATTCGTTCGAGACCAGGGAGTTCGAGGAATTTAATCAATCCTCAATATGGGTCGTATGTATGTAGTACACATAGTGCGTAGTATACTTTAAAGATCACGGGATGAGGTTTTAAAAGATCGGTAGGTACATTCGGTAAAAAGTTTCCTCTTAAAATCTATCTATAATGTATTGTGAAGTTTATATAAAGACCCTCTTCCGATAATTCCAATATTTTTTTATTTTTTTTTGGTTTAAAAAATAGTTCTAGGATTATTTTTTTACAATATTTGAAGGGTCGAGACTATCGAGACACCCTGTAAAATCTTCATACAGGCAAAATAAAAAAAAAAAAACATATTCACTATCGCAATATATGTTTGTTTACACATGCGCAACAGTTTTTCCTATATAAATATTATTATTATTATTATTATTATTGTTATTCTTTTGCATATACATATACTTTCAATTTATTATTATTTATCTAAAAAAAAAAAAAAAAGAAGAAGCCGCTGTCCGGGTGGAAAAAAACACACCTAAAACAGAAAACATTTATTTTTAATATAATATAAGGGATAAAACGGGCAATTTACAACAGGGATTGGTAGCACGGACAATTTTACTTAACCATAAAATGCAATAGATCACAAAATAACAATAATATTTGAACATATATGTACCATATATATTGGATTTCTATATAAAAAGGGAATCGGGATGGATGAATACCTTTAATGTTTAATCATAATCTCTTTAGACCATTAAAAAAAACTAAACTAATAAGTCACCTTTATTATTGACGACTTGTGCGAACTCTTAATTATTGATGATGTATAAAAATATATAACTTACATGTATACACAAAAACAAATTTAATATATTTATTTTAAATATTCTCATCATGTGCTAATTTATATAATATATATATATATATATATATATAGTGTTGATGCGGATATTCGGTTTCATTTAAATGAAAATAAACGCACATGATCCGCGATGAATCTCTCTAACCAGCATATATAATTATTACTGCGGTCTATATATACATAGATAGCTTATTGGAAACTGTTATACAAGGATATTGTAAAAAAAAAAAAAAAACAATAAAAACAACAACAACAACAAGCACAATAAATTTCTGTTGTATTTTAATTGTGATTATTTTTTTTTTTTTATATACACTGAATGAAAACAAAAACAAAACACTCTTATTCATTAATATTTATTATTATTAGCAAATGCGATCAACGCACACAGTTCAACCATATATAAATAGCTAGGTCAACAAAATACAACAAATATATATAATAATTAAAAATAGATTATTATATACAAAAACAATTTTTAATTTAAAAATATTTATTATTTGTTTTTGCAACCGCAGCAAAATATATAAACACACGCACATTCTATTTTTTTTTTATATAAATATATATAGAATTTTTTGGTAAAATTTAAAATTACCGAAGCGAACAAATAATAATCAAAATAAAAATCACACAAAAAAAAAACCATAACCAAAAAAAGGGACACAAATACAAAAAAAAAGCGCGATTTTGTTGTTGTTCTTGCAATTTTCCTTTTCGTTCACTTGTTCACTGTGTTGTTGTTGTTTTTGTTGTTTTTTTTTTTTAAATACCAACAACCCTATAAACGCATCATCACAAGGACACCGGAAAAATATCCTATATATGTACTTTTTATTATCCCTATTTCACTTTTATTATTTTATAGATACCACAAAATAAATAAAAATAATATTTAATTTATATTTAATTTGTATTAATTAACTATTTTAATTATTTTAATTCAGAAACAATTATCACAATTATGATTTTGTTTTTTTTTTATACAGAAATTTCTGTATTAATACATATAAACAAATTATGCAATTTTTTTTTTGTTGTTGCAAAAATACCGCAAAGTTTTTACTGTATAGTCACACTAACGCATTTCTTTTAACACCACAAAACAAACACACAAACTATATATAATATATGTATAATTAATTTTTTTTTTTTTAATTGTATTAATTAAAATATTTTAATTATTTTTTAATTATACACATTTAATTATTTAAAATAAATTATTTGTAACACAACCAACACTACAGCACACGACCGACAACACCACACAACGCATAGAGTAATAAAAAAACGCACGCACACCAATACGTGTATTGAAAATTTGAAACAGACAACAAAAACGGAAATAATAATAATAATAATTAAAAAAAATATCTATAGATAAATATAGATATTTGAATTACATCGACATTCGAAAAAAAAAACCCAATTTTTTGTGGGTATTGTTCAGGGGGAGGGGGTTTTTATTTTTTTTGACAATTATTCACCACTCTTTTTTTTTTTTTCATATTTTACAACGTTGCCAACATATTATGAAAAAAAAAAATAAGAAAAATAGAAATTTCAAGAATTTTGTAATGTTTTTTTTTTTGTTTTTAATTTTTTTATAGGAAAAGCTTTTTTCCGCATAATAAAATTAAATATTCGTCATTTTGGCGCGTAATTTCTTGCGAATTTTTTCGTGAGCATTTAAATTATACAATATTATTATTATGATTATTGCATGCATTTATCACTCTATAGAAACTTTCATTTGTAATTAATAAATTATTATTTAAAATTCATAACTGTATATTTATCACGTTTTATTTTTTTTTATTGTTCCTTTATAATAATTACAAATAAATTACAGAATATATGTTTATTTATTTATTTATTGTTAAAATAGAAGTGGTACAGTATAGGTAGAATCGAATCGTTGGAACAAAAACAAACAACGACCAAGGATAGAAATATTTTATTATTTTTTCTATTATTCCGAATCCGAATATCAATATATATATAAAGAAAATTAAAGAAAAAATTTAACAAATTAAGAATACTTTGGCAATTCGGAGACCTTTTGATGTTCTCTATATTCTTAAATTATTTGGTCACAGCATCTATAGTAAACACAAGTGAATTTTGCTTAATTTAATATTCTATGTTGGGTTGATATTTTTTACACAGAGTCATACCGGGGATTATTATCATTCTACCTATTACTTCTATTAATGTTAATTACTTCTATTATATTGTTAATGGGGGACCGGGTGAAAAACATTGCGCTATGCGGTGTGTTAAAATCAAAACAATTAATTATGTGATGTGATTTCCATCCATATAAAATTATTGTTTTCCTATGGTTTTCCATTTTAATAAAAATCGCAATCCTTATAGGAAATTTAAATTTTCCTCCTATGGTTTATATTTTAATAGAAATCGCAAGCCGTATATTAGAAAATTTTTAATATGACTTGCGCAAAAAATTATATTTTATTTATATAACCTCGCTTTGTTTATTTTTTTGTGTGCCAAAATATTAATGGAAAAAGATATCAAAAAATATTTAAAAATTCAATGTGATCTCAATTCAAAATAAAAAGGAAAAACCGCAATATCAATAGATATTAAATCATCGGGACGGGATTACCTGCCATGAAAAAAATTTCATTATTCATCTCTATACTATACTATGTATAACGGATTTTACATACATCCAAAATATTGATATTTCACCCCAAATTTCAGTCAGTCAGTGTTCAATTAACAAATCCAACGGAAATGAACCACAATAATTTTTATATACCATAATAAATCAAAAAAAACGAAAAGAACCAACATTTTTTTTTTTTTTAAATCTCATCATAAAAATTTATTATATTGTTAATACTTTTTTCTTTTAATTAATTCTGTTTAAAAATGGTATTTTATTTATGAAAAATGAAAAAAAAGAAAAAAAAATAATGAAAAAGTAACTTATTATTTTGATTTTATTTTTAATTTTTAAAAAAAAAGAAACAGTATTACAATGGCTTAAAGAAAATAATAAAAAAAAAAAAGTTGAAATTTTATCTGAATTATAAACCATTCCATTGTTGTTGTGTAAGTGCATATTGTTGTAAAATAAAATAATAATAATATAAAGTAATATAAAAGAAAAGAAAAGAAAAAAAAAAAAAAACTACAATTTTTTTTTTTTGTCCTTTTTATTTTTAAATAATTCCAATCAAATACATATGAAACTTTTGTGTTTTGAATGGTGGTTGGTTGGTTAAATCATCTCTGATGATTGATTAAGCTTCACCATCACTTTTATCCAAATCATCATCTGAAATATAAAGAGTTTTGATTAAAAATAAATTGTTAAAATAAATTTTTTCATAATTAAAAAGTACAAACCATCATCAAAATTTTCCTCTTCTCCAAGTTCATCACCATCGCTGTGTTGAACCAAAAAAAAAATTCATAATCATAATCACAATCTAAATCATAATATATATACAATCATTTTTTTTATTATTATTATTATTATACCTGTGTTCCTGATCTTCTTCATCTTGTTCATCATCAGCTTCCACTTCTACATCTGGCACTAAGTAATACTGTAAGGGATTTGGCCAAATGTCATCTTTCATTAACTATTAAAATAAAATTTGAGAGAAAAAAAAAATATATCATTAATATAATGTTAAATGATTGGTTGGTTGCGCGTAAATGACAAATTATTTTACCTCAGCGATCTCATCATTAACTGGATCTGAATTATCAGAAAACCATTCGAAAAAGGTTTTATATTCCAGATGCCGTTTACGTTTATTTGCGGCCGTTTTTACTGTCAATATTTTTTGCAAATCTTTACCGTCTTTCCATTCAATGGGTGTACTGGTAGATGTTGGTCCATCTGTTTATTTTTTTTTATTTATATAAAAAAATAATTAATAAAAAAAAAAAACCAAAAAACCAAAAACATTAATTCCGTACTTGAAGCGGCTAAAAAGAATTCCTTTGTTAATATCGAATTTGATAAAAAGGAATTTTCTTTGAAATGAAAATTTATACGATAGCCGGACTTAATGTCTTCAAATTCTTCAACATCCAATTGTATCAAAGCATGTAAACATTCTTCTTCTTCCTCTTCCATAATACCAGAGATTTGCGGATGATTAATAAACTGTTCATATTTTTATATTAATTACAAAAAAACAATTAAGGAAAATCAAAAAAAAAATAAATTTAACGTCTTTTAAAACACCTCAATTCAATTTTAATATATGAATATAATAAAAAAAAAAAAAAAACACGTTTTTTTTTTTTTTTTTTTATTATTTTCCATTTCATCCATTTTACTGTTGCCAAACAAACGCATCATATTCATATTCATACACACACACACACATTCAATATATAAATCGCGCGTGTGACGACAACGGCGGCATTTTTCGTCGGCATATGAAAAAAAAAAAAAAACAATGATTAATGGGGCAACAAAAAAAAAAAAAAAATCACTTTTCCTTCTTCACTTTTTCTGTAACAGGGGGAAAAAAAACACAAAAAAAAAAAATTTTTTTTTTGTTATATTAAAAAAAAAAAAGGATACAGCAGTAACCCAAAAATTGGGAATCCGTTTAATGATTTCATTTCGTTTTTCATAAAACGGTTTGCGCATTTTATTATATTTCTGTTCAACCTTAAGTATTTCCTCGGATGCTTTTTCATTTAGCGCATCAATTTCATTTTGGCAAGCATCAATTTGCTCTAATGCTTCTGATTCGTCTTCATTTCCTGCCGCATCTTTACCGCCATCCTTAGAATCATCCATCCCCTTCATTCTTTTTGCAGGCGTCATTTGTGTAATATAGATTTTTTTTTTTTTTTTTTAGTTTTTTTTTTTTATATAGATTTCCTTCTTTTCTTTTTGTCAAGAAATTAATCAAATTGATTACTGAGAATTTATATTAATTAGAAAAAGAAAAAGAAACAAAAACACAATATAAATATAATTAAATTACAATTTAAAAAAAAAAAAAAATGGAAATTAAAACAAATTTTTCACGTACTTTGAAAAAAAAAAAAATACACTCTACTGTACACCACACAACGATTTTTTTCTTAATTTTTTTAGAATAAAATTTTTTTTTTCTTTTTTAATTTTTTCGTTGACGACACACCGACCGGCAAACACAAGAAAAAGAAAAAATGCCAAAATGGACTTGGTATGGAAGTGTGGTGTGGTGTGGTGAAGACGTATGAGACGTAAAATAAAATGTCAATTTGCGTTTCGATTTGCCAAATTCGCGCTTTATTTTTTGTCTACAAAAAATTATGATTTTTTTTCAACAAAAAATTATGATTTTTTTTCATCATTTTTTTTTTGTTAAACAAAAAAACCATATTAATTCAATATAAAACCGTTAAATAATCAATAAAAAAAATTTGAAAAAATAATAAAAAAACAATACATTTTAAAAAAATAATTATAATTAAATAAGTTTTTTGGTTGTATATTTAATTTTAAAATGCATTTGAAAAAAAAAAAAAAAAACAAAAAACAAAACATTTATTTGAATTGAATCTATATTATCGATAAATAAGATGGCATCAAAACAAAAATCTATACATTTTTCGCTATGTTGAAAAAAAAATTTGTTTTTGTCGGTGTCTGTTTTTGGAATATATGCAGTGTGGAAAAAAACACGACGCCATCACAAAATAAAGGCGGTTTCGGTAAAAAAGTGCAACGAAGAAAGTTTTCGACAAATTTTCATTATTAATCGATTTTTACACAAGCAAAAAGATATTTTTAATAAATTCTTGATTTATTTATGTATAAAAAAAAAATTATATTATATTAAAAATTTAAAATTAACGTTTGAAAGAAGTTCGACTATGGTAAAAAGTTTCCGAAAAATGCAGGTCAAATAGGAATAGAAAACCCCGCAAGGAACGAAATTTTAAAAATATGAAAAATAAAATCTTATGTGGATGATTCACACAATAACAAGCCAAAAAATGAACCATAATGCGATTAAGTGTAAATTTTAAATAATTATCCACTACAAACGATTCAGAAGAGCAAGGGAAAATGTTTAGAAGAGCGTTTTTTTTTTTTTTACAGTTATATTATTTGTGATTATTTTTTTTTTTGGATAACCAGGAATAGGTAATATTGTATAGAAAAAAGTGGATAATTGTAAATTATTCTACTTTGGACTACCGCGTAATATAGCAAAGTGTAGTTCGGAGTAGAAAAAAACTACTCTTTTCTACTCGCTTAACTGTTTTGTACTGGAAATCGAAATAAGGAATCCCAGCTTTTTTGGTCTTTTGTCGGGTTTTAGATATTATATTGTACCCGTTTTTAACTTCAAATTGAAATAATTCAATTAAATGAATTATTTTAATGTGTTGAAGTGACGTGAGATGTAAAAAAAAGAGATGAAAAAATTGATTTAACTGTCATTTATTGTTGAGAAAGGTTAAAAAAAAAAACGTTCAGTCAAATATTTTATTGTATATTTCACCAATAAACTATACCAATTAATGTTGAAAAATTTAAACAAAATGTTTATTTTTATCTTATTCTGTTACATTTTTTACAAGACGTTCCCTTTTTGGCGGCAAAATATTATTATATATACTAAACGAATTGATTTTGCATGTAAAAAAAAAAACTCGTTGTCGTCGTCATCATATCACTTGTGTGACCAACCGCAACCACCACTTCTTGTGTATACTACCGCCTTAAAAAAATATCTGCGCTACGTCGCAAAAAAAAAAAAAAAAAATTTGTATACGAAATACATGGGAGGGGAGTATGAAAAAAAATTAATTTTTTTTTTCTATTCATGAATTTAATGCAAACGAAACGCAGCAGCACAGGGCTAAAAAAAAAAAAGAGAAATAGAAAATTTTCTACGCTTTTTTTTTTAATTGTTTTTTTTGTTTTTTGTTTTTCATAAAAAATTAATTGAAATAAAAAAATATCTAAAAAAAAAAAAATATTTATTTATTAATAAATAAATCCTTTAATTATGTCAGCACCGACTAATATTGAAATAAATCAACAACAGCCACTACTACAACAACAACAACAACAACAACCACAACAGCCAACTGGGAATCCAAATTTACACAAACAGGATTTAGCAAATTTGGTAAGAATTATTGGATGTTCCGAGATCATTTTTTTTTACATTGTATTTTTTTGCGGTAGACATTTTTTTTTTTTTGAGCCTATCTTTGCATTTGCACGTGGCAAACTACAAAAACAATAAAAAAAAACAATTTCTTATTTTCCACACACGTAAAAATAAGGATATTTTCTTAATTTTTTTTTGTATATATTAAATATTGTATAAATGTTTTAAAATTAAATTAAGAAAAAAAAAAAAACACTTAAAATTCCGATAGTTAAAAAAATCTGATGCAATATTCTGAACATAACCTAAAAAAAAAGCGGTGTAATTTTTTTTTATTTTTTTTTTGTTAAGTGGCCTTGTTTCATGAAAATAAACGATTAATTAAGGAGTTTTAATGTATTATCATTGGAATTTTATCACATTTATATTTTGTGATTATAGTGATTTGGATGATCTTTATTTGTTATTGAACACGTAAATGTGAATGGAAACATTAAAAAAAAAACCAAATAAAACCCGATCAAAGACTAAAAATGTTTGCCAACCAACCAACCACCCACCCCCCCCCCCTCCCCCTGCCAATTGATATTGCTCATCACTCTTCTATTGATTATATTGATTAAAATTTAATTTAATTTAATTTTGTTTTTTTTTTTTTTTGCTCGTCCGTTTTCTTCTCAGGATATTTCCACTTTAACACCACTATCACCGGAAGTTATTTCACGACAAGCAACAATAAATATTGGTACAATTGGACATGTAGCTCATGGAAAATCAACGGTTGTTAAAGCAATATCCGGTGTACATACTGTACGTTTTAAAAATGAATTAGAACGTAATATTACTATAAAATTGGGTAAGTGGGTTTATATTAAAAAAAAAAAAAAGTTTAACTTAAGAAAAAGGTAAAAAGGAATAATTCTGAGAGATCTTTGGTTTATCCACATTACAAACCGTACAATTACGGTTTAATTACACTAAAAAAAAACGATTAAATGTTATAATTTTTGATGGAGAATTTAAAAAAAAAACCATTAGACCATTTCTGAAGTAGTTTTAGGAGTTTGTCACTGACTAGAAACCATTTAATCCTTAAACATCTAGACTCTAGAGAAACTTTAAAACGTTATTATTAAAGAAAAATATGGGTTTTTTTTATATTTTTTTAGCATATTATTTTTAGTTTATAACTAAAAAGATAAAAACTATTAAATTTAAAATAAAAATTTGTTCAATAAATAAAATAAACAAATGTAGATTCTGGATGGATTCTTTTTTTGAATAAAATTAAAAATTCTACTTTGATAATAAATTGAAATAAAAGAGCATATTCCTAATATGAAAAATGTCAATTTAATTTTAATTTCATTGTTTTTGTTGTTATATATTAAAATTAAAAATAATATGCGCTGCTGTTGTTTGTATAAATTTTTAATTAATTAAACAATAAAAATTAAAAAAAAAAAAAAAAAAATGAAATTTCAATTATAAACTATCCAGAATCTTATTTTGTTTGTTTTGCAGCAAATGCAGCAGACACCCAATCAAATGATAAAGATAATGACAAAAATAAAGATAAAGATAAAGTTATTGACAAAGATAAAGATAAAGATATTGAAAAAGATAAAGATAAAGAATTGATTGATGATGATATTGAAAATACAAACAAATGTATTAAAACAATCAAATTATCATCACAATCACAATCATCGTTTCCATCAATAACATCACCATCCGCATCACCACTGTTCGCATCAAAATCAATCGAATCCAATGATGAAGAAACATCTAAATTGAATAAAAAACATTATAATTCAAATGATAAATCCACATCATCTTCATCATCATCCGCATCATCCGCATCATCACCACCAACAATTCGAATAACAAGAAATAATAAACGTAAATTTGAATGTTTATTAACATCAGAAGATGATAATGATAATGATGATGATGATGATGATTGTAAAATCAATTTATCAATTAAAAATCGTCCATTAAAATGTAAAAAACTTAATCATCAACAACAACACCAACACCAACACCAACAACAAACTCACATTGAAGATTATTTTAAAAAACAAATAAATAATAAAATTATTATGTTACCAAAAATTGATAAAATTTCAACTACCACGATAGATGATTCAAATCATCATCAACAGTATCAGTATGTTAAAGATGTTTTAGAAATAAATCGATTACAAAAATTAATAAATAATATGCCACCGATTACATATCGTGCAAAACAAATACAATTAAATGCGATTGTCAATGATTCAGATTCTGTTAAATCAAAAAAACAATCAAATAAAAACCAAAAACAACAATCCAGTATCATTGAATATATTGTTGAATACATTTGTGATATTGATATTATCGATAATGAACCATATTTTTTAATAAAATGGAAAAATTATCCACATTCAACGAATACCTGGGAACCATTAAAAAATATTTATGATTGTGCAAGTTTTAATCAATTTATTGATGATAAATTAATTGCATTTTCTAATAATATTAATTTGATTGTTTATCGAATTTTGGGTGATGATTCCGCGGATGATGATCAAAAAAATCAATTAACAACAAGATCTTTAACAAATAAAATTGGATCCAAAGGGATTACGATGGAAGAAAATAAATCAAAACCATTACCATTGCCTTTTGATGATGATGTAAAAACATTAAAATTATTATTAAAAACATTTAATTTAAATCAATTAAATAGTGATTTAATTTTATTGGCAAAATTAGAAAAAAATGAATATATTAATTATGAATTAATTGTTGAACGAAACAGTCTGGATATTAATGACACAAATAATAATAATAATAATAGTGAAAGCGATAGCGATGATGATGATCAAGATGAAGATGTTAAAGACAATGATGATGTTGTTAAAGACAATGATGATGATGTTGTTAAAGATCCAATTATAGAAACTGTAGATTCAGACAATCAGAAAAAATTTCAAAACAATAAAGAAAATTTACAAATAATCATTGAACGCGTACGTAAACATTTAAAATTATTTCGTGCCTATAAAAATCGCATTGAACAATTATATAAAATTGGTGAATGGTCACAAATTATAAATAAAATTGATAAATCAAGTAATTTATATATTGAAAATTTAATTGATTTTGAATGTCCACCAATTTTAACATTTCAATATACAAATGATGTAATACCAATGGATGGCATACAAATACCCGATGATCCACCATTTGGTTGTGATTGTTGTGAAACGATTTCTTCAGGTACTGGTACTGTTACTGGTGGACGAGCTGATAAACGAGATAGTATAAATCAAATTCAAAATACAAATACAAATAATTATTGTAATATAAAATCACAAAATTGTTGTGGACCAACAGCCGGTTCAATTTATGCATATTCAACAAAACGTTGCCTACGTATAAATCCGGGTACGGCAATTTTTGAATGTAATAAACGTTGTAAATGTGGTCCGGATTGTTCAAATCGTGTCGTACAACAGGGACGTAAACATACATTAACAATATTTAAAACGGCAAATCAGAGGGGTTGGGGTGTTCGAACAGAACGACCAATATCCACTGGTCAATACATTTGTGAATATGTTGGTGAAATAATAACATATGAAGAGGCAGAAAAACGTGGTAAATTATATGATGCTGCCGGTCGTACATATTTATTTGATTTAGATTTTAATTCAAAAGATAATCCACCGTATTCAATTGATGCTGCCCATTACGGTAATGTTTCACATTTTATAAATCATTCGTGTGAACCAAATTGTGGTGTTTGGGCCGTTTGGATAAATTGTTTAGATTTAGATTTACCAAAAATATGTTTATTTGCATTGCAACGTATTGAAGCCGGTGCCGAATTAACATTTGATTATATGAATCATGATGGTGGTGGTGGACAAGGTGTTGGACAAAGTCAAGGAATTCAATCAAAGAATAATAATAATAATTCTGTAAATATTAGTGATGATGATGATGATGACGACAATGACATTAAAAAGGATTCGGAAAGGGAAACGACGGTCGATGATGGTGATGATACGACGGCGACGGCTGATGGTCATGATGATAAAATAATGATTAAAAATTCAAAAAATCGTGGTGAAATGATTTGTAAATGTGGATCAAAAAAATGTCGTAAATTTATATTTTAAAACCCATTTTATATCTCCATTGAAAATTGAAAATATAAAACTTTTTTTTTATTATTATTAATATTATTATTATTATTATTATTATTATTATTATATAAATTTATAATTAAGATATAGAAATATATTATTGAATTTTTGTTGTTCAACACCAAAAAAAAAACACGTTTTAGAGGATCACAATAAATCAAAGTGTGATTTGTTGTAGCTAAACTCTCAGTCAGTTAAATAATGAACATTCTTTTTTAGTAGCAGAATTCCTTTAGCAGAGTTTAAAAGATAGAGAGAATTTTTTTTTTATTTTTTTTTGGTAAATTTTGCATGTATAAAAACAGAAGCAAAACACTCAGTTTTTTTTTTTATTTAACGTAAATATCCTTTAGATTTAGGATAAAGTTAGTTAGTTTTTTTTTTATATATAAAATTATTTTATATTTTAATATTAATAAAATTAAAAATAAATACCATTAGAAAACAAAAACCAAGAAGGAATATATAGAATTTTATGATGATGTGAATGTAAAACTTAAAAAAATATTATTTCATTTATTTATTTCTTCATAAATTCAGGTTATGCAAATGCAAAAATTTATCAATGTGATAATGTAAATTGTCCGCGACCCGTTTGTTATACATCGGGTGGTTCATCAAAAGATGATAGTTTTCCGTGTTATCGGGCAGCATGTACGGGACGTTTTCATTTGGTGCGTCACGTAAGTTTTGTCGATTGTCCCGGTCACGACATCCTGATGGCAACAATGTTAAATGGTGCCGCTGTTATGGACGCTGCCTTTCTATTGATTGCCGGCAATGAATCATGCCCGCAACCACAAACATCCGAACATTTAGCGGCCATTGAAATTATGAAATTAAAACATATTTTAATATTACAAAATAAAATCGATTTGGTGAAGGAAATCCAGGCAAAAGAACAATACGATCAGATAACAAAATATGTACAGGGTACGGTTGCCGAAGGTGCACCAATTGTACCCATTTCAGCACAATTAAAATATAATATTGAGGTAAGTCCGCGCAATTTTTAACATTTATAACATATAGTTCATTAGGTTCGTGGACTATAGTTTTATTTTTGTAACGAAGTAGGGGAAATCTTGCATAGACACGTCCTCCGGCTCCGGCTGCGCTATATATTTGAATCAGACCATTCTTGGGGCCCCTTTTCGTATCTCGGGCTCGTATTTACACCTACTCAGGTCTCCGTCATTGATTGCTCATCGAATATAGTGTAGTGTCCATCGTTATCTCAAGCTCAATCTCCTTCGTGTAAGGGTATCCTTCCCAGATCGCTCTCTGCGAGGAACCGGTGCCCTGTCACCCCCCATCCTTATGCTCTTCAAAGCCGGACGGATTTGCTCACAATGTGCGCAGCCGTTTCCTCATCCTCATCCTAATCCTCTAGGCAGAGTCTATCTCGTGTATGTATCATCTGTAAGAAATTTTCATCCCCACAGAAATGATGATGCCTGAAGCCGCCATGCCAGCGTTGATGTGAGTGCGTGCCACCAGTGAGCCTGAGAGTTCCCCGCCCTCCCGAGCCAAGAACCTCCCGATTGGTGTTTCTTACTCAAGTAGCCCAAGTGTCATCCTGGATTGTCTGTGCCCTTTTTACTTCCTTCCATTTGATGTTCTGATGTTCGGAAATGGCTCAATCGTCTCGACTATGTCCAACGAACCGGATTGGTTATTCAGGCTTTCCGGCAAAGCGTTCGCCCCCCCCCCCCCCTTTCGTCCCCGTCCGTCGATTCCATTATGCCCCCTGACCACCACCAGAAACCAGTGTGACCACATTCTGTTCTGGGTCGTACACTCACTTTAAGCCTGTGAGCACATTCACAAGTGCCAAGGATGAATCAAATGTCCCATAACTAACTTTTATTTCATATAACATCTTTACCAGTTCCTTGCAATCAGTGGCAAAAAAAAAAGTCCAGCGCATGCATGGATTAGGGAGCCGATGGCCGCCTGGTATACGGAGGCACAACTCCCCATATTTATCTGTTATCAGTTCAAACCAAAAGTTCCATCGAGTAGTACCGGGCCCCGAAAATGCCATTTTCCGTCCATAGACCCGTCCGTGAAGATTTTTATCGTCCGCATACTCTTCTACAATGATGTTAAGTGCCCTTTTTTATTCCTCTGGATCTTCGCCCTCCATATGATGCCCCCAGACCAACCAGTCTCCTATCTAAATGGACACCCAGATATTTGATCACCGTGGACAATGGGTTAAGATCCGTTGCAAAAAGGCATAAAGGCCTCAATTCCAGACCGACCCGCTTGTCTTTTCCTTGAGAACACAATTAAGTCTGGCTGCCTTGCGTTAATAGACAGGTCAGTCATGTCCTGTTGTACACCATCTCTCCGTCACCCGAAGAGCTTCTTCACCCATGACTTTCCCTATGGTTGTCCATATGAATTTTCCCCGCACCATTATCGCTAAGTCGTCTGCATACATATGCCTACAGTGTGCACATTTATTTCCTCCGGACATTCGAGGATAATGAGTCGACAGTGATCCATATCCATACAGTTAATGCAATTCCTCTCAGTATTCAGTTCGTGTTCCGCCGCGCGCACCAATTGATGCAGCTATAGTTAGTAAAGGTTTGTGTCTCCTTCGATTGCGCGATGTTCTCGATCGAATCTAGCCGGCATTTTGGGAAACCTTTTTCACATGTCTTTTTTTAATATTGGCATTTGACCACTGGCCATATTGGCAATTATTGTTTTGCTGCTAATCAATCAGAGGAATTGGGGCCGTCTTGTCCTTAATCTAAAAATGTCCTTATGCTTTCTATAAATCTGGACTTAACTTGAACTTTTAATGTCGTTCATCTACAAGAAGTTTCTTCATCCTCAAACTCGTTTCTTCATCATTAATTCTTCATCATCAAAACACAACCTGGAAAGGTATCATCCTTAAGAATATTCATCTCTACAAGATGATGATGCATTCGAAAACCTTTAACTCCAGTCCAGTCCAATGAAGAAGATCCGCCAAAATTCTAATTTTAATCTCTTTATGTTTCTGTTTATGTTTCTGTTCTTTTATTCTGTCAATTTCCAACTCTTAAATATTGTTTGCCCCCCGCCGAATTTGAAACAGTGAAAGAGTCACGTTCCCGAAAGTGACGAATTAAATAAATTATAAATCATTTTCAATTTTCACAACAGGTTTTATGCGAATATATAATGAAAAAAATTCCAATACCAGCACGTAATTTTACAGCACCGCCACGTTTAATTGTAATACGTTCGTTTGACGTTAATAAACCGGGTTGTGAGGTTAATGATTTAAAGGGTGGCGTTGCCGGTGGTTCAATATTACGTGGTGTATTGCGAGTTGGCCAAGAAATTGAAGTACGACCGGGTTTGGTCAGCAAAGACGATGAGGGTCGTTTAACATGTCGTCCGATATTTTCAAAAATTGTTTCATTGTATGCGGAACAAAATGATTTACAATATGCTGTACCGGGTGGTTTAATTGGTGTTGGTACAAAAATTGAACCGACATTATGTCGTGCGGATCGTTTAGTTGGTCAAGTATTAGGTGCTGTTGGTGCGCTGCCCGATATTTTCATTGAATTGGAGGTGTCGTATTATTTGTTAAAACGTTTGTTGGGCGTCCGAACGGAAGGCGATAAAAAAGGTGATAAAGTACAGAAATTGTCAAAGGGTGAAGTGTTACTGGTGAATATCGGTTCGTTGAGTACCGGCGGACGTGTTATTGCGGCTAAAGTTGATTTAGCCAAAATTGCATTAACAAATCCGGTGTGTACGGAAATTGGTGAAAAAATTGCATTGAGTCGACGTGTCGAAAAACATTGGAGGTAATACAAAAACTATAAATTAGGGTTTATATTTAATAGAATTTTAATTAATTGTTTTTCTTTATAGATTAATTGGATGGGGACAAATTCGTGGTGGTACAACAATTCAACCGATTTTACCGACTGATATGAAAACAAATTAATAATTTCTTCAAATCTCTCCCCCCCCCCCCCCAAGAATAATTATAATAATAATAATAAAACGCATTCATTATTACAGAACTCATTGGTCATTTGTTATATTTTTATTTTTTTCTGAATCACAAAACACAAAGTGATTTAATCGTTTATACACAAGCATCATTCAACGAGCAGGAAAAAATTGTCGGAAGGTTGTTGTCACTTCTCATTTCTTATTTGGTTTTGTTTTTAAATAACTACTACTACTACTACTACTACTAAGGAACTGCTAGTAGAGAAACTTTCAACGTGTATAAAAAAAAAAATTGTGTTTTTTTTATTTAATTTAAATATGTTTTTATTATTTATTAATAATCAATTAATAATAAATAAATTTCTTACAACAACAACAAAAAAAAAAATTAATTAATTTCACTTTTAAAAACACCCTTTATCGTATTAATTATTATGGGGGATTTTTTATGGATGTTTTTTCGGTTTTTTTTTTTTTAATTGTGTGTCTAACAAAATCCAATTTATTTTCTAAATAATCCATTTATTTCTTTGCGTACTGGAATTTTTCAATTTTTTTAATTTAAGCGGATGCTGTAATAAGATCCGTATATTTTTTAACTTTTGTGGCAATACTCATATCAACGTATTTATCACCAATTGATACAACCATACCGCCAATGATTGATGAATCAACGCGTGCCGTCAATTGAATTGTTTCTTTGGCTTTAACAAATTTCTATCAAAAACAAAAAATAAACAACCATAAATTCATTTAGATTTTTTGGTTTGATGAATTAATAGACTATAATATTTATTTACCTTTAAAGCATCTTCCAATTGTTTACGTTGTCCAGCGTCTAATGGTTTGGCCGTAACCACTTCACATACAACTTCACCACGATGTGCGGCCATAATTGTTTTAAATGCATTTATGACACCCTCCAATTTCGGTAAACGACCATGTTCGGCCATCAACACCAATAAATTTGTGGTGGCCGGTGATAAACCCATTTGTGCTGATGCATCTTTTAATGTAACAGCCATTACCTTTTTATTGATAATTGGACTGATGATGACCTGTTTTAAATGGGCATTTTTCTTCAGTGCATCTTGAATTTGTACCAATTCCTTTTCGGCACTTTCAATTTGTTTTAATTTGGTGGCAGCCGAATACAGAGCCGTTGCATAACGTCCCTCCAATCCGAATACCTGTACCGGTGGTTTTATCATTTGGCCCATCGCCTGGCTTGTACTTAATGTACGAATCTATTATTCAGATTAAGTAACAAAAAAAAATTTGTTTTATAATGTTTAACTAATGTATTATAATTTGATTATCTTAAATTTATTGATTGATCAATGGACAATTGAAACGTTTTGATTTAATCTGATTCATTGATGGAAAATTTTGTCATTCCAATAATATTATTTTTAAATTATAGTTATAAGACGTTTTAAGAAATCTATGAAGATTATAATCCCTTAAACATTCTTTCCTAATGGTTCCAAACTAAATATATCAGGATACTCTGTGCAGTAGTGAAAAAAAAATTCAGTTTTATCCTTGGGTGTGATTCTTTTTTTTTTTATTTTATCCAATATTTTTCCCATTGGATGGGTTATCTACATTTTAATAGATAGAACAAGGGGTTCGATTAAGAAAATATGGATTTATTTAATTTTTTTTCCTGGCTCATTGAATTATTATAGAAAAATTAATTAAAAAAAATAAAAAATTACATAACAAAATTATGAGGTTAAGAAAAAAAATCAAGTCAATAGAAAAGAATTACTGTCCCGTACTTTTAATAATTAATAAAATTATTATTTATTTATCCAACTTACTAAAACACTTAATTTTGTAGAACAAGCCATTATTTTTTTGTTTAAATTTAAATTAATTAATTTATTTAATAAATAATAAATTTATTTTATTTTTTTCTTTTATTTTGATTTGTTGTACAAAAAAAAAATTGATTTTTCCACACACCACACACAAAAAACAACAACAACAAAAAAAAATATGGAGGATTGTCTGACATTTTGTATATGTATCGTATACGATTCAAGCGCCCAATTCATCGGTGTGTTCGTTTTTAACATTTCGCGGTTTGTGGTGATTTTTGTGATGTGAGAAAACGAATAAATTACAATTATAAGGTTTTTTTTAATTTTAAAAATTTGAATATTATACAATTTGAAAGATATTTAAAAATATTTTTAATTTGATTATTTAATTGAGTTTATTTATAATTAAATAATTAATTAATTAATTATAACATTATTTTTATTCAAAATAATAAAGAATTTCCCTTTTAATCCATAAATGCCAAAATAATTCAATATTAATAATAGATTAATAGTTTTTAAAATAATATTCCAAAAGTAATATAATTATCATTGGAATTCGATCAATCACTCACGCATAGGAGTAATAAATAATTAATAATTAATTTTAAAATTAATTATGAACAATTTATTGGATGACAAACCAAAAAAAAAATTATAATATTAAAATTAAATTAATATGGACAACTACAATTAAATGCTGCTGATAATCCCGATACTAAATGAAATGGATATAGAAAATAAAAGTAATAATTAATTAATTTTCATTTTTCTTCTTAAAAAAAGCTGCATTTTACATTTCAAATATACTCACAATGCGTTTGATTTTTTGAATAAACTTCAGCATTCAATAGACCAGCCAAATAACAATGACAATTTATATATGTACTTTCAATTTCTTCAATTTGTGATGAATAAATACTTAATTCATGTGCCGTTGCCGTTGTTGTTGATGCTAACGAACAGTCTCCAGCAGTACCACCATCTGTTATATCCGCCATACCATCATTTCCATACTGATACTGATGAGTACACAATAAATCCCATTCAATTTGTACAACCATAATTAAATTTAGTAATTGTTCAATGCCAATGCGTATTGCACTTTTACCATTTACACATTGAAAACAATGATTATAAATTGTATTTATATAGGAATTATGTATTGAAATGATTTCTAATAGATTCATTGATCGTCCAATACGTTCATCTAATTGTTGTCCCATGGTTTGTAATATTAATGTCATTAAATGACTGTGTATTGATTGAATTGAATATAATATCCAATTGCGTACGAGTGCCAAACGTTTTAAAATTACATCGTCCAGTGTCAATTCCCGGTACGGTAACCGTCGTTTCCATTTACGTGGAAATCGTAAATTTTCCAATGACCATTGACCCCATTTGATTTTCAATAAAAATCGAAATACTACACAAAAAAAAAGAAACCGAAATATTTAAAATATACATATATTTATAATTAATTTATTTAATCTTATACCTTCATTATATTGTTTTAAATGTGATTCATTGATAATATTCGATAGATTTTCATTGATTAAATAATTTAATTTAATACCATCGATTGCTTCTAAAGCCTATTTTAATTTAATAATTATATTATTCAAATTAGTTAAACTCTTTTTCTTCAACTTTTCCAATATTATATTACTTACATATTTTGAACAACTTCCTGATAATATTTCAATGTTAAATAATGATGACATATCCGGATATTTTGAACATAAAATTCCATTTAATTGGATTGTTAATAGGTAGGGATTTGCCCAATTTCCAGCATCACTTTCAATCTATAAGGGGAAAAATTACAAAAAAAAAAAAAAGCAATAAAATATGATTAAAGATCTTCAATTCTGATTGAATTCGTCCAAAGAAACCTTATCCATCATATTTTCTACAAATCGCATTTTGAATGCTATATAAAGACCTGCTACCAATTTTGCACAACAGTGATTGGTTAAAGAACTTGCAAGATATCGCACGCAGAAGTTCATTTGGTAAAATTTTTCAAAAAAATACATTGAAAATTTCTCAATTCTGTTTAAGTTCGTCCAAAGAAACCTTATCCATCATATTTTGTGGAGATAATTTTGAATTTAGAACTTTATAAAGACCTTCGTAACGATTCGTTAATCAAATTTTCCCAAGATATCGCAACTTAGAAGTTAAATTAGGTAAAATTATGTTCAATTAACAAACCCTCTGTAGCTTTTACCTGTTGAAATAAATTCGAATAGAAATAATACATTAAATCACCGGCTTCCATTAAAAATACTTTACGTAAATTTTGTAAATGTTGTAATATACGATATTCATCCTTAAACATTTTTATAACAAAATTATTTGCAACGGATGTTCGGGATTCCAATAGAATTGATAAAATTTTCATAATCATTTGCTCAAATGGTAATATTTGTATTGATGATTTATTTAATCTAATTGGAAAAATTACAAATAAAATGAACATTGATCAATTAAAATATAGTTAAATAGTTAAATTAATTAAACTTACCGTTCATATAAATTATAAGCATTTAATTGTTCTGTATCCGGTTGATCAACGTGATCATTACCTTTGAATGATGATCGCTTTTCAAATGCCATTGATAAAATATTATCATTAAATTTGATTAAAGATTTATGAAATTCCGTCATTCCATCATCATCATCATCATCAGTAATATTCTGATTTTGTTGTGAAGAACAACAACTATTGTTGGAATGAACCTCAATTGATCCCCCCGTCAATTGTAATAAATCCTTAAAGAATTCACTTATAAATGTTTTATATAAATTTTCTGAAATAAAATTAAAATGTAATTGAAAAAAAAAATATGATTAAACATAATTCAATTCATTTTCCTTTACCTTGATTAATATAAGATAATTTTAATTCATGAATTCGATCGAATGCCAATAAAATATTTAATGCATAACCGGCTTTTATCGAATGTTCTTTTAATAATCTAATAAATTTATTGCCATCAATTAATTGCGATATCACTGGGCTAACATAAAATGATTGTTCTTTACATTTATGTATTAAACGTAATTTATATTTTAATTTTCCATCACCATCATGTTCTTGATCATCATAGTCTCTATAACAAAATATAATTATTTTGATATATTGTTATCGTTTTCTATATTGATAAATTATTTTTTTAATGATAATTTAATTACTTATCAATTAAAAATTCATTGCGCCAATCTTCTAATCGACCGTCTGTCCACCAAATATCAATAATTTGTAAATAAATTTTACATGTATATAAAAATAAGGCACCGGCTAAATTTGAATGTTGAACAGCGGCCGTTGTTTTTGTTTTTATTAATAGGCCAGCCATTAAATGGGCTGTACAAATATGAGCTAAGGGAAAAAAACATATAAAAATTATAGGATTAGTAAAACATCAGCATCCGGATTAGTAGAGTAGTAAAAAAAACTTACAATAATTTTTTGTAAAATCTAATACCGAATATTTATGAATGTCATAGAGTCGATCGAGTATTTGAAAATATCCATTCATTTCATTATACAATCGAATTATTGTCAAATCAATTTCTTTTTCATTTTGATTATTATTTTCATTACAATCAATTAATTCACGTTCTTTATCCATTAAATAATAATGCATTGGATTTAATAATTGTATTAAACCATTTGCATAACATTCATATGAATGTGGTGGTGGTGGTGGTGGTGATGGTTGTGATGGTTGTGAATATCCAGATCCTGTTTGCATTTGATTTACATCCACCGAGGTGATTTTCATTTTATTTTGATTATGAACATTATCATAGAATTTTTTTAATCGATAAACAATTGTCATGTACAATGTAAAATGTTTTAAATATGATTTTATACCATTCTGGTGGGGAAAGAGAAAAAATTTAAATTTGATTTGATTATGATTATGATTAATTTTAAATTTTAACCACTTACCAATGTAACACTTGGTATTGATACATTTTCATTTAATTGAATTTCTTCATTTATTTCATTTGTATGAAAAAATTTACAATTTATCATTTTATTATTATTAAACATCCAAATAATTTCTCGTATCAGACAATATTCCGATATGGTTGATATTTTTGGTATTGATTGTTTGGACGCTGCTACATTTGCAGTTGCAGTTGTTGTTGTTAATGTTAATAATTTATTATTCCTTTAAAATTATACAGAAAAAATTATATAATAGAATATTTCAATTTCGATGAAGATTCCAATGGATATTCATCCATTCATACCATTTATGACAAAAATTTGCACCCATATGATTACTATTAATTTCACAATTAAAATTTTTGCCGGTTTGCTGCCGCCGCCACCAATTTGTTTGTACAGTATCATTTAACCATTTTTGTGATGTTGATTGTTTATTTGAAAATAATTTATATTGTTGTAATTTTACCGGTGGTTTTAATTTATAATTTTTCCGGATAGATTCTTCATCATCATCTTCTTGGTCATTATCTTGATCATCATCATCATCATCATCTGTATTTAGCATATCTTTTATAGATAAAAATTCATTATTATGTTGATTTTTGTCCGCTGTTGGTCCATTTAATTCATCATCATCATCATTTTGATTTTGATCTTGATCTTCATCTGATGATGACCAATTCTAAGGAAAAAAAATAAATATTATTAATTTTATAAATTCCGCGCTAAGTTTCTTATTCAAAACAAAAAAAAAACAATTATTATTATTATTATTATCTTTTACACTTAAATCTGATGATGAATAATTTTCATTTTGTAAATCCATTGATCTATCAACATCTTTTATTAAATTATCTTCTTGTAATAATTTTATTAATTGTTCACGTTCAATTGATTCCAATTGATTTTGTTCAACACAATCATCTGTATTTATTGGTTTATTAATTTGTTTTTTTACTACAATTGTTGTTGTTGTTGTTGATTGACGTTTTATCGAATTTACTGGATTATATGATAATTCTAATAGAAAATTTAATATTGACCAATGAATATCCCGTTCATAATGTTCCATACAAATTGGATTTGTAATTAATTGTTGACACATGTCTTTTAATTGATTGGAATATTTTTGATTGTTGGCAACCGTAAAACGTTCACTTAATCCTTCTAGACGACGTTTTATTTCATGACTATTTACCGTTAAATAACGATGATTACGGATCAATGAAATGGCAAATTTTTCACATAAATCAAAATTTTCATCGGATTCCTATATGGGAATTTTTTTAATTTTTTTTTCGGTTGCAAACCATAAACATTTGTTTGTTTTTTTTTTTATTAAAAACAAAATAAATTAGAATTTATATATAATTAATATAACATTAGATAATATCAGTTAAAAAATTAAAATTTAAAGACTGTGGAGCTAATAAAAAAAACTAATGAAATTTAATTAAATTTAATTATAAAAAAAACAAAACAAATGACCATCTGTTTGACAAAACAAAAACAAAAAACATTTTAATTACCTGAAATGGTGTTATTGATTTTATTAATTTATTTATATTTTCATAAATAATATTTTGACGAATTTCTTGAATAGACATTATATTTTGTTTAAATTAACGTGTTTATTTATAATTAATTTAATTAATTAAATTATTAAACTTAAAATTAACAACAAAAAAAAAAACACTAAAAAACGAAAACAAACCAAAAGTAAAAGTAAAAAAAAAACACCAAAAACAATCAAAAAATGAAAAAAAAAAAAAATAATAGATTTTATTCACCAAAATTCATTTTAAATGTTGATAGGTTTTTTTTTATATTTTTGATTGATTTGGGTTTTGTTTGATTTTGACATTTCATTCATGTTTTTTTTTGTATACGGTTGTTTTTCGCTGCTGCTCCTGCTGCGTTGCTGGTGGTTTAATTGTTTAATTTAGAAGAAATATATATTTTTTGTTAATAATTATTTTTACAATTGTTTAATTATAAATTAAAATACATACAAAATTAAATTAAAATTTTATAATTAAATAAATAAATAAAAAAAAAAAACGAAAATGTCTGCAAATATAATAGATGATAATAAAGAAGAGGTATATTTTAATTTTTTTTTTACCGTTTTTGCATGTTTTTGCATGCAAAAGCATTTTTTTTTTTTTTTTGGTCATCCACAAAAACTTCATTTACTTATTAAAATAACATTTAAATTAATTAAATTTTAACATTTTTTTTTAATTAATTTATTCAATTTATGGGTTGGTTTTATTGTATATTAACTAAATCGGCAAATAAAGGCAAAAATTTGTCGTTGTCTTATTTGTTGTTGTTGCAATTTTGTTTTTTTTTTTTTTTTTACTATCGATATGTGACGCATTGTTGATCTCATCTTCATTGCTTTTTTTTTGTTTATTTTTGCATTTATTACGATCATATCTAATCTAATTTTGGAAAATTTTGGACTTTAATTAATTTATGCAATTTGATTCTATTTTATTAATTATAATTAATTGATTTTATTTGATTTTTTTTTCCTTTTTTTTGGGGGTTAATTTAACACAGAATCAATTTGTTGTTGACGATGTTAGTAAAATAATTAAAGAAGCTATTGAAAATACAATTGGTGGTAATGCCTATCAACAAGATAAAGTAAATATATGGACAAGTGCTGTAGTGGATACATGTTTAAATGTATTAACAAAATTACAAAAACCATATAAATATATTGGTAAGTAAATGAACAAAATTTATTTTTTGGTTTTTTTTTTTCTATTAGTTTTAATTAGTTTTATAATAATATTGTATGTATATATAGAATATATATAGGTTTAGAATTAGTTTTTTTTAGAAATATATTTAAGTAATTTGTAGTGATTGCGTAGGAATTATATGTTGTTTTGAATAACAAACGAATCGCAAAAAAAAAAAAAAACAAAATGGAATGGTTTGTTTTGTTTTGTAAAACAATTTTATGTAACACAATCCGACAATTACACAAATTTTTGAATAC
Organism: Dilophus febrilis; assembly: GCA_958336335.1. Classification (NCBI taxonomy): domain Eukaryota; kingdom Metazoa; phylum Arthropoda; class Insecta; order Diptera; family Bibionidae; genus Dilophus; species Dilophus febrilis. The sequence goes on along the minus strand of OY284470.1, from coordinate 41,218,602 downwards.
ATAATACTTTTAAACACAAAAACAAATGTTATTTACACAAATCACAAATTATTTATAAGAAATATTAGAGAATGTGTGGGATTTTAATTCCAAAAGTTGAAATCCCTTCTACATAAGAGATGAAAAATGATTAATTTAAAATAGTAGTGCAATTGCTTGAAAAGTTTAAAAAGAAAAAATGTTTTTCCTTTGTTATTTTTTTTTCCTTTCAAAATTACAGTTACCTGTATGATAATGCAAAAAAATGGTGCCGGTTTACATACAGCTAGTTCCTGTTTTTGGAATAATGAAACAGATGGATCTTGTACCGTACGCTGGGAGAATAAAACAATGTATTGCATTGTATCCGTATTTGGTTTAGCAATTTAATAATTGAACAATAAAATAATACTAATAATAATATGTTAATTATTTATATAAAACAAAAACAAAAACAGAAAAATGGGGGGGAAAAAACAAATTCTAGTGTATTTTAAAAAAAATTCACAACGCTAATAAAACACATGATAATTTCATAAATATACATTAAACAATAATAAAATTACAAGTTAATTATAATTAATTAATGAATACTTTAAAAGCCATTTGAAATTAAACCAAAAAAATGTAATAATACACAAAAAATAATAATACTTTTTCTCTGTATCACAAGACAAACGAACAAGACAATTTTGATAATTGGCTATAAATTTCTTTAATAATTAAATTGAATTAACTAAAATTTGCTATTTATTTATTTTTCACATCATTTAATAATCATCACAAAAAAAAAAACAATAAATCGACAGCACTAACATTTTATTATTTCATTTAATAAAATATCATTTATTTTTTTTTTTATTTAATTTGTTATATTTTATAATTAAAAATATAATTTAATTTAATTATATATAACGCATATGATGATATATGAAGAATGGATTTAATAAACTTATTATTTCCTTTATTATTAGGCATTAATATCCTACCATCCCCAATCATCCCCTTTCCTGGTCAATTCCCACCAAAACTAACGATTTAATTCCCCAAAAACAAAACAAAAAAAACTCAAGCTATTTAATAACTAAATATAATCCAATATTGCCTTTATTTATTTTATTGATAATCTTAATTAATTAATTAATAATAATAATTAGAATATATAAAAAAAAAATAAATAAAATAAATGATATTTTTTAAAAATGAAATTAATATTAATAAATAAATAAAGAAATTATTAATAATAATAATAATATAATATGTTGTTATGCGAAATATTATAAAGAAAAGAAAATAAAATTAATTTAATACAGGACAGTATTTTTTGTTTATTTAATTATATTACAGCAGTATTAAATTAAAATTTTTAATTCAATTAAATTAAAAACAAAAAAAAAAACAAAACCAAAATAGTGTTATAATTAAACAAATATATAAAAAAAATTTACCTACGCCTATAAAAATTACGATACAATTTACGATATTTTTCAAATCAAATCAATTAAGAACCATCAAACAAGACCATGATGATAAGCTGTCCGATGACTAATACAAATTTTTGGTTTTTGCATTATCATACCGGGGTAGCTGTAATAATAGAAATCAAAAGAAAACATTTTTTGTTTAAAATATAAAACTTGTGAATTGTTTATTGATTTTATATATAGAATATTAAATCTTTGATGAAGAAAGGAAAGTGATTAAAAAAATCAATGATATTTCGGTGGTGTTATTGGCAATTTGAAGTGCAGACAGATCTATTATTATTTAATAATGTCCGATTATACTATTTAAGGGTCGTAAACTTGACTTGAACTTGATCATATTTGGGAATTATTTTGAGTCGTCTTTTCTTTTTTTTTTCTTTTTGTGGGGGAGGGTTCAACAACTCTCCTAATCCTATATATTCAAAAAAAATAATAACTATATTTATACATTTTCTATATATTTGTTATTCAATTATTATATTGGTTTTGAATTTTATTTAATAAAATATCTGATCCATATTCAGCAATAGCGGCTATAAGTGTATTTGGTGTTCCACTTATTGGATTCGGTATACTACTACCATCAATTACACGTAATTTATCGATACCACGTACTCTGAAATTGAAATTGATAGTGAAAAACAAATGTTAACGTTCATTTTTTTATCATCAATACGAATAACACACATGTATATTGGGACTTTGCATTCAAAATGTCGATTTAGATAACGGTTGGCGTAACTAGCGTTGTGTGCATCGGAGCACACCACGTCCATACTCTTTTTTTTTTTTTTTGTCTGTTATTGCTCTATAAATTTCAGCTGATAGTTATCGATTGTTGGTAGAAGTTTACGGTGAACATGCTCCAACTCAAAAAACTTGTAAACGGTGTGGTTTGCACCTTGCTTCAGAAGTGGTGATTTTGGATTGGAAAATAAAGAACGGCCAGGTCAACCAAAAACAATTTGAAGACGAAGAATTGCAGACATTGTTGGATGAAAATTCGTGTCGAACGTAACAAGAGCTTGAATTAGAGTTGAATGTATAGATATGCCTTTACCATTTCTAGACGTTTGCATTCAATATGGGAAATATCCGAAAGCTAGGAAATGGATTGGTCCCACATCAACTGAATGAAAATCAACTCAAATCAACTGAAATCGATGCATGCCATAAACATCTTGCCGAGCACAAAAAACATAGTTTTTTTTGTGTCGAATTGTCACTGGCGATGAAAAGTGGGTGGTGTATTACGATAACCCTTAAACGTAAAGCATCATATGTTGATCCCGGTCAACCATCAACTTCACAATCAAAACGCGATATTCATTGCCAGAAGCAGTGATGCTGTACATTTGGTGGGATCAGAAGGATGTCGTGTATTATGAACTGTTAAAACCGAATGAAACGGTTACATCTGATCGCTACCAACCACCGACGACAACTGCGGGACGAATTGGCAAAGAAATTGAACGAAAAAAAGGCCATCGGTAGCTCGCAAAACACCACAAAGTTTTAATGCACGATGACAATGCAAGTAGACCACATCGTGCAAACAGGAAAAAATTAATAGGCTCGGTTGGGATCATCTTGATCACCCCCCGTACTCTCCAGACCTTGCTCTTTCTGATTACCATTTGTTCAGATCAATGTAGGTCTCAAGCCTGACAGATGTACACTTTCTGCGAAATGCTGAAGAAGTGCGAAAATCGGTCGATAAATGGATGATTGGGACAAAAGATGAGAAGTTCTTCAAACAAGGAATCAACAAACTTCCTAAAAGATGGAGGAAGTTATAGCTAACGATGGGCAGGTCATATATATTGGTTAATGTACTCAATCATTTGATCATTTGTATACAAATAAATGCCAGTTTCAAGCCAAAAAATCGACATTTACCAATGCAGGGTCCCAATATTACAAACCTAAATTCTGGATCCAATACACTATTCGAATGATTACCAATTGAACATGTTCCACCGCTATGATGAGCCGTTAATGTTACCTGATTTATAAAACAATCTAAATACCGATCATTTTGTTCATCCGTGAAATGTCCCAATTCATCGGGTGTTCGATTGGGACCAAAATTACGACATTCATTAAATGTTGGCCAATGAATTTTTGGATTATATTTACGAAATGCATTTGTTTTTTTAATTATCGAAACACTTAAACGTATTGCATTTTTCATACATTCACGATCGGCTGGATGTTGTAAATAATTTGGATTAATTTTTGGTGTATTATCCTCTTCCTCCTCATCCTCTGCAGTCCACTTGTTACTTGTTAATTTAACTGATCCACGACTTTTCGGTTGATTACACGTTGCCAAAATAACTAAACCCTCTTGTGATCCATTCAAATATAATGGAAATATTGATTCAAATGTCTATATATAGAGTTAGATAAAAATTTGAGATATATATTATAAGAATATATAATCCGTATACAGTTTTGTGTTTTCGGTTATTTTGTCGAATCTGAATTTTAACACAGCGAGTTGTATTTTCCGTTTGCGGTTGGTCTTGGTCCTTGGTCGGCTAATTACTGACACCGTAAAAGCCACAAACTAACAAGAAACTAACAACAGATAAAGCTGTTGTTGGACGCTAAAATACCAGATTGTTGGTTGTATAGCGAAAAATTAATTATTTATTAATCCGATTTTCGGTCGTGTATTATTTTTTTAAATCAAAACATTTCCTCATAGTAGTATTAGAGGAAATACGACTTCAGGGAGACTATTCCATAATCTTGCTGTACTTGGAAATAAAAATGAATTTCCAAATCTGTTTGTTCGCAAAAAAACTAATAGATACAGAAAATATGAATGAGCCTTTTGTGAATTTCTCGAATTATTAAGTTAATTGGTTCAGGAATTAGCTTAATAAAATTTCATTAGAGCATTCATGCGATATTAATACCTATAAAATGTGCACAATGAAGCTACTGATCGTCCAATCGATCCAATGATTCAATATGGAATTTGTTTATTGTTTCATTTCTGCGATCAGCGAAATAGCGTGTTTTTGGATCCTGTCAAACTAAACTGTAGTGTTCAGTAATTGGTTCACCAGCCCGCATATGTAGGAATTATACTCTAGGAAGTGGTCTTATAAAAGACCAATGCTAAACTAATGCTAAATTTTCAGAATTGAGAAATTCTTTTAAGAAAAGCCGCCTTTTTACCCTGCAATTATTATATTATTACTCCATGAAAAGTTGTTTGACAAAACCACATTCCCAAATAGGAAATTAATAGGTCATTAGATTGTGGAATAATTGTATATTATGCGCATAAGTATTTCGGTCAACATTTGGTGGATCGTTTGTTTGTTGTGAACAAACATGCCTTTTGTTTTAGATATGGATTAAATTCTACTTGTAAGTTTATCCTTCCCGCAATTAGATATTGAATCAAATTTTGGTAATTGAAGAAATCATCTTCTGGCATTTTATTTGCATTATGATTACGATCATGGTTCATACGAAGAATATATAATGTACTATATATCGTCTGCATAACAGTGCATTGGATCTGTTCTGTTATCGATATATAGGATCATTAATAAAAATTAAAACAGAGAGTGGGCGATAGAGCACCACTGATGCTGGTGGCATCATTGGACCGTACTTCTTCCGTAGATGATGCGAATCGTAACGTAACTGAGTGAATGGTGAGCGCAACCGTGAGATGATATCCAATTTTTTTTTGTCCAAAATGCAAGAGCTTGACTTGCATGGCATGTGGTTTCAGCAATACGGTCGGTGCCACATGCCACACAGCACACGCAACAATAGACTTATTGAGAGGCGAGTTCGGTGACCATTTTATTTCACGTTCGGAACCGGTCAATTGGCCGCCTAGATCGTGCGATTTAACGCCTTTAGACTATTTTTTGTGGGGCTATGTTAAAGCTCATGTCTATACAGACAAGTCCGCCTCAATTGACGCGTTGGAGGACAACGCATTGAAGCATTTATTCGTGAGATACCGGCCGAAATGTTGGAAAGAGTATGTCAACATTAAATTAATTTAATATGGACCGTGTACTATCGATTCGTAATAAAGATATCGTGCATTTTTCTGAATTTTATGTGTTTTTTTTTTTTGAAAAACTTTCCTATAGCTCTTAAAAAATCACCCTTTATATACCTTTTGTTTATAATTTGAAATTTCTTTTAATATTTGATCATCAACGGTACCGATAGCATAAATACTTGTTCCATAATCATTTGTTAAACTTGTTACATGACCGATACCACCTAAATTTGAAAAATCACCATTGCCATTCCATAACCATCGAATAACATTTGAAAATGTTAAAACTTTTTCACGTGTTATCGTTAACGATTCATTTATCGATACATAAAGTGGTATTTGTAAATGATCATATAAATTTTCACCAACATTTGGTGAATCCACATGGATGGGTTTTATGTTAAATTTTCGTAATTCAGCGATTGGTCCAATGCCAGAACGTTTTAAAATTATGGGTGATTGAAAAACACCAGCACTTAAAATTATTTCATTTTTTGCATATATTTTTTGAATAATTTTTTTCCTTTTTTTATCATCCATACCATCGGTATTTGTGGGTATTATTATTTGAACGGAAGTTGCTTTTCTATTTTTTATATTAACCTGATATAGATTTAATGGCAAAAAATAATTATGAGTCGTATAAGGGTTATTTAAAATACAAAATATTACCTTATGAACTCTGGTATTCAATAGAATATGTAAATTATTTCGTTTAAATGCTGGCCGTAAATAATTATGATAAATACTCCAACGTATTCCTTTATGAATATTATATACAGGCATTGATAAATCATATTGTTTTTCATTTGTTTTGTTGAAATTTTGAATTTCTTCAATGGCTTCATCCATTGACTTGGTCAACGGATTATCATTAACATTTGTACGTAATAAATAATCATCATCCCATTGATTCATTAATGTACATTGTACATTATTGTCTTCATTATATCTTATATTGTTATTTAAACAATATACGTTTTCATCTCGGTTATTATTTTTCATTTCAATAATTCCGGTCGTAATACTTTCCGTAATATCATCAATTAGATTGAAATTCGGTTGTTGATTGAATGGTTCCTCCATAGTTAAACAATTCTGTTTCGTTTTCGGTTTACCGCGGGTTTTCGGATTATTACCACGATCAAATATTGATAGATATTTTTTCAATTCTGTATAACTCCAACCAGATCCGCCAATCATTTCCATTTTATCATAATCCTTTGGTAAACCCATTGAATGTAACATATAATTTAATTGACTTGTACCACCTAATCCTTTACCTCTTGGTAAATGTTGTTGCTGTAAATGAAATGGGGTTTTGAATTATGAATTTTTTGTTTTAAATAATATACTATTTTTAAATTTATATATATATATACTCTATTAAACATTCCCGCAAATGTATTTTGTTGTGATGTTGTTATAAAATTCCAATCAACATTTTTATTTTGCATAATTGTAGTTAATATTGGAATTATCGATAGAACGCCAAATTGTTCACCGGCTTCAATTAACAACACCGATACATTTTGATTGGCACTTAAACGATTTGCTAATACAGAACCAGCTGTTCCCGCACCAACTGTAAATTTTTCATAAATAAAACAAATGATTTGATGAATATATATCTTTTCAAAGTTGGGTATATATAAACGAATGCGGAAAGGAAACGCGTATGGTTGGGGAATCCTTGGCAAAAAAATAATACTTTTTCTGGTAGGTATTCAAAATCTCAACGTTTTTTATGCTTTTGATAGTATAGATTTTGTTAATTAACTCTACATTTTTTAAATCATTATTTATTAATTAATTTATTTCATATCTAATATTTTTTTTTGCAGATCTCTGCATTGAAATTTTTTTTTTTTCGTCAGTGAGAGAGAGAGAGCGATTTGATAGGAATATGCTTAACAAAAAATGTTTTTAATTTTTATTGGTGTATCATAAAATATGGTAGAGCAAAAATACCATATATAGGATTCAAAACTATATTCAACAATCAATGAATCAATCAATCAATCAAAAATAGCCAAGTAAGAATTTAATTTATATATATAAAATATTATAAGGGGTTGGTTGGTTGGTTGGTGGTGGGTTTTTGGTATAAGGTCAAAATTCAAAACACTATATATAAATCTGATAAAAACTTACCAATAATATAATCATATTCTTGATCTGCAACATTTTCGATTAATTTTAAATTTGGAATATAATCATAATTTAATTTATTCCATAAAATTGATGCTAGTATAATAATTAATATACCAAAGATAATGATTAAAATGAAAACTAAAACAAAGGGACGTATATACAAAACAAACAAAAATTATTTCTATCACATTGATTTATAAAAAAATGTACTTAGAAATTAATTAACACTTTTTTTAATACTTACATAATTTAAGTGAATTTATATTTTGTTTAATCATTATATTTGTTTTTTAATTATCGATTGTCAATTATTGACACAAACAACACCACTGTGACAAATAATTTATATTAAAATAATCAAACGTTAACGATTGATTGGGTGAGGATCAGCGCTCACAAAAAATCATAATATTTCTAAATAAAATATATATGGTTTTTTGTAAAAATCCAAATTTTTCATGTTTGACATATTCGCTAATCCAATTTAGAATATTTCGTGGTGGTTTATTTTTTAAATATATATATATATTATTGTAAAATCAATCAATATATAATACACACAAACCCAAACACACACAAACACAGGTATAATATAGATAAAGGTATTTTATTTTATTTTTTTATAAATAAATCTATAAATAATATATATAAGGGTGCATTATGACTATGTCGGTCTGTAACAAAGAAAAGTTGTTTATTCGAATTGTTTATTTTAAGTAGCATTAAATTTTGTTCGCGAAATGAAATATCGGTCGTCGCCGAAACGTTCAGAATGATGCAGAAGGCCTTTGGTGAAAAGTCGAAATAGCAGAGGAAGTGTTTTAGATTGGCACAAATTGTTCAAAGAAGGTCGTGAACGCGCGTTGAAGACGAACCACATCAAAGACGACTAAGAACCTCTACTGATGAACTGCACGCCAATAAAATCAAAGAATTGGTGCTGCAAAATCGTCGTCGATTGACTACTAGAGAGAGCTTGCTGATATTGTTGGCATTTCAAATGGGTCAGTCAACACCATTTTAAAAGAGGTTTTGTGCTGCAGAAAAGTAAAATCGCGATTGGTGGCAAAAATGATTGGTGGCAGTTTCATGGAAAAAAAACCGCGTCATGTTGCAAAGTGTGAAACATTGCTTTCGACTATCAAAACAAAATGAGACGCATCATAACTGGAGATGCGACTTGGATCGTGACTTCTGGCTTTTCGTTAAGCTTAAGGGACCGCTACAGGACACCGTTTTGACACGATTGAAGAGTTTGAAGAGCCGAATCGAAGAGGGAATTGATGGCCATTCAGGAAGACGAGTATAACCAATGTTTTGAAAATTGGAAAAAGCGTTGGCATAGTTGCATTGCATCCGACGGGAATAATTTTTGGGGGTAATGATTTAGATTTAGAAGAATAAATAAAAATTTCAAAAGTTATATAAATAACGTCTTACTCATATTTGTACACAGTAGTAATAGTATAGTATATTAAAATCACGTGAATTTTTTAGATTCTAAATAATTGAAAATATCGCTCGAATATGCCACACGATTGATGATTGATGAAAGGGCATTTGTTTTATCCATCCCGTATACAAAATTGATGTATGTAATATAGAGATACAATAATACTATTGTATATACTTATATAGCATGTTGAATTTGCATATTCAACAATGTTATAATAAATGAATGAATGAATGAACGATGATATTACAATTGAAAGTTATTGCATCAGCTGATTTTATATATAAAACTAAATTAATATGTAAATGGGATTATCTCAAAATTCGATTGATGGAGGAGGGTTGACAAAATTTAATGTATATATATATATCTATATATATATATATATATAAGTCAAATACATTAATCTAAATAAGTTAAATAAGTTTCCAAATTAGGTTTAAGCTTTGTTTTTTTCCTTGATTAGATTAGATTAGATTTTTTTCCTTGATATCGTGACCCAATATTGATTCAATTGATTCTTATCCAAAATCTTCCGAAATCCAAGTTAGGGGTTTATTCCTGCAAGTACAAAAATGTCTGCTATATAAAATGAATGAAACCCCATCGCGTATTGTATAATTTGCCATTTCATTCCTTTCCTTTCGCATACCATTCCATTCAATTCAATTCAATTGATTATTTTTCAAATCCACAACCGTATTTTTATGAAAATCTTCTTGTGTATGTAAAATTTATTGTATTTATAATATGAATTGTTTATTCATTTAACTGTCCGATCTCTTGGGGAGATCTGTCGATATTGCATCGTCAGCAAACAAATGAACATTGGTCCATACCAAGACAGACACTATACCATGGAGAATTTCTGCCTAAAACTATCTTTTTCAAATCCAAAATTTCCCTCAAATGAAAAAAAATAAATAGCTTTTCTTCAAGTATATATATATAATATGATGCTAATAATTCATAATAATACGATGCTAATGCTAATATAATGATCCTGGTAAATCCCTATTTAATCTATATACTTTAACCCATCATACCGCACACTTTGTCGAATGCTTGAGCCATTTTATACATCTGATAAACGAAGCCGATCTGTGCACATCATCGCTGTTAATATTTTTTTTTTTGTGATAGTTATAAAAATGATTTGTTTTTAATATCATTCATAAGTATATGAATTTAACATCAGACCTATATTCAACTATTCTTTTAATTTGAATCATATATCTTTATATATAACATCTATCCATATATATATTGAATAGTTTTAATTGTCCCAAATTTATTAAGATCCTTTGTTTGTCGCTTATTATGTGTATACTTGCAAATCGGCTAATGTTCTGAACACTATACATATATTATTATCAATTTGGTTTAGTTTTGTCTGATTTGTGATGCGGTGACCCCAAAAAGAAAACAATTCAGATAACAATCTATCACAATTTCGCGTTCAATCAATTGTTTAACCTCGAAAGACCAACTTGTATTTTAACTATCTCTACCTCGCATCACTTATAATGTCATAATTACTATGAGGTGATTGATTCGATAATATAGATCATCTCTGCCCCAATTATGGATATGGATGTAAAATTCACTGCGGGTTCATGTCTCTCGTAAAATCAATCAAATCAGGTATTTATCGTGAGGTTTTAATGTCCAATATGTTGGCAAACCCGCACAGAACAGAGAAAAATGGCTCATTTCATTTATTCATTTACACCCCGGGGGATCTTTCATGTTTCATAACGGTTCATTTTCACCTTCCTTCTATATAGTGTTTATATTAATCTTGATTTTGGGGCGATAATCATCGATGCTTAACGTTAACGTATACGGAATGGAATAATTTAGAGTCTCTTTTATAGGGGTTTTTTGTTTTGTTCAATTGAACACCGGGAATTTTATTAACACGTTATAATTAATAATATCATTTTCCTACTCTCAATAAAACAAAAAAAAAAACCCCACAGAACAAAATAATAATAATAATATAGATGCAAATAAACACACACGCACAGCATATATAAATAAATTAAAATTGTTTCTTTTTAACAAGACATCAAATCATGCGATATGTAATTATTATTATTAAAATAATAATACCTGTATATGTATAGATATGTTATACCTACTATAATTATTTGAATCTTGAATATGTATTATTATTATTTATGTTATGGATCTACGGTTATATTCATAATATATTGATGGTAAAACATATTTTATTATTAAATTTTAACTATATAAGATACACGTATATAGGTAATTCTATCTTGTTAAAGTCATTATATGCACTTAAAAAATCTACTGTATTTGTATTATATTTATAGATTATTATTATTATTATATTATATTACTTCTTATAGTATATATTCCATAAATTATTAAACATATGTATATAATTTAATGTATTTAAATTTAACCCAAGGTAATATCAAAGTAAAAAACGATGATATACAAAGTATCAATAGAATATAGATATTGTAATAATCGTTATAAACAGCGGTGGTCAGTTAAATAACACACCCATTTCGTGGATTGGATTCTTAAAATCTTCTATCTAATGGAAGTAGCTGTGTTAAACTGACTATACGGGAGTTTATAGAAATGAAACAGTAATACATAATTTCATAATTAATGTGTAAATAAATATCTATATATTTTCTTTAACAAAAAAACACTCAGTTCTTATCATAAAACGTAAAAAATTGTTTAAAGTTAAGTGGTCATATAAGTAAATAGCACAGTCCACGAACTTTGGCTTTATTTGCCTACCAAAAAATAAAAAATTGATTAAAAGTTGGTTTAATATTTTGTTTGGGAACCTTTTCATTTTAGTTACTTCAGCACCGACACCGACGACGATGCAATTTCCACCAAACGTTTGCATCGATCTGATATGGGATTGCATGCCAAGCCACTTGCACTACTACTCACAATTTGTCCAAATTTGTTGGTCGATTTTTACTTATCCCTTTTTCGACTCTTCCACCACAATCATTCTCAATGGGGTTCAAGTCCGGACTTTGTGCGGGCTAATCAAATACACTAATTTGTTTTTCTAACAGCCATAAAAACAACGAGCGGTGAGTTTGGATCGTTTTTGGTACATAAATTTCCTCTTAAGTGGCATATTATCATCAGCGTATATGGTTCCATTGAATTTTCAAGTATGTTTTTATACATATACTAATTCGTTTTCCCCTCTATTCTGTGTATTGGACCAATACCATGCCAAGATAGTGCTCCCCAAATCATGATAGTACAAAACCGCTAGCATGTTTTACTGTTTTTAATGTGTATATATAATGGATTTATGCTTTGATTACGTATAGACGTCGTACATACACTTTTGCCATCCGAACCACATCGATTATATACTTTGATTCATCGGTCCATAACACGCACTTTTCCAGTAACTTATCGGTTTTTGTTTTTATATAATTTGTACTTGTAAAACTAAAATATTTGGCGTAATAAATCACACTGTGGCGATTTAACTGACCACCAGTGTATATGTTTGATAATCTGATATTTTGATATGTTGTCGTGTTGGTTTGTTTAAAAGATTTATACATTTGAATCTTTTCAAATAAATTGAAAGATTTTTAAGATTATCTTAACTGATTTTAATCGCGATCCTGACAACGATTAGATCTTGATCGCGATAGAAAAGTTTTCAATTGTGTATTTATGAATCAAAGTATCATGTATAAAGAGTCCACCACCCACATTCCATTTAGGATCTTAAATGTGCGATATTTCACAAGGCTATAGCTTTGGAGTTTTTTTCTATTTTAAGGGAAGGGAATTTCAAAAAAATTTGTATTCACTCAGACAAAATTCTATATACATAATTTTAAAAGTGAAAAAAAATGATAAAAATGAATTATATAAGATTAACATCGGGAAATTAATAACACATACACTCCAACACACAAATATCAGCATATTTAATCAGCACACACGAATTCAAAAGTTGAATTCAATTTGATAATTATAAGCACGTATATATACGACACTTAGAATATATATATATATAAATATATGTGATTGATTAGTTTAGTGTAATGGATAATTGAAAATGCAAATACTTCTACACGCAAATACTTGAAAAGTTTTCCATAGGAAAATTGATAATATTTTCATAATATTCCCGTCATTTTAATAACATTGAATCTCATTTCAAAAACTTCAATTCCTTCAACGAATTCTCATAGTGTTAAATTTCATTCAGTCAGTTAAATTCCTATAAATTAATAGTTTTTTCATATAATCATCGTATAAAGTAAGATGTTTAAATATATCCAAATTGAGGCAGTTTCTATCTATATAATATGACAAAAGATTTCCCTATGTCAATAGTTTGGAAAAGCAAAAGATCGCATCTTTAAAAATTCATTCGAAATGATATCTGTATTTATAAAATATCTTACGAAAGCCCTTTTGAATAGTTTCTATATATTCGATTTGTGCGATATTGTTTTAAGTTTAACATAAACTTGATCCAAATCGTCTTGCAAATCCTTTTGAAAGATCTTTTAATCTTTTGAAAAATCATAGCCGCGAGGAGTTTTTTCTAATTTAATTTAAAACATATAGATAATACGTAAACAGATTCATTATTCGATTCGGAATCGATTTACTTGAAATTTTCCAACTGAATGGGGGTTGGATGAAAAACGGTTGGGGGAATTTTGTTTTGTAATCGCGCACATCTTCCATTCCAAAGAGTATTTTAGGGAATTTAATTAAATTTTTTTTTATGTATATATTTAGGTTTTATGAGAAATTTAATTATGATAAATTTAACCTTTATGAAACATATACTATGTAAGTGTTTTCTGTTCAATATAGAGCCGAGGTAGAGTTGGATTAATAGTGTTTTGTGTTTTATTACGTTAACGCAATAACAGGAAATATTAAATAATACTTTTATAAATCTACATAATTCACACATTACATTTTTTTCCGAAAATTCATTTACAAAAAAAAACTAAAAACAATCGCATAAATATGTGATTTATTATACAATATATATCGTTAACTATATCCATATATTGATAATATCTATCGATCTAATATAAATAAATATAAAAATAATATTCACATTTATATTCTGATCGTGATATGGATATAGATAAATATATTCAAAAATTTTTAGTGTATATACTCTTCAAAACTATACATAAAACATAAAACAAATATACACAGTGCGACAATTAATATTCCGGACTTGTCCTGGGAAACGACGAATCCGGCCCATCAAATGCTTCAAAAAATTTCAATATAATATGCGCTACTGACTGTTTGACCGCAGTTGGAACGAATCCATCTTTATGGATAATTCCCTTGCTATATCGAAAAATGTTACGAGCATTGTCTTGATTTTCGATGGAACTTTTCTTGTTTTTTTTTAGCCTGTGTTTTAGCCATCCACGAAACGTTTATACCACTCAAAAACTTGTGTTCTAACCATACGCAATTATCGCCATTAACTTGCTGCATCGATGATGAACGTTTCTGTTGCAGATTTACCAAGCTTTGCGTTGAATTTAATGACTTCTTTGATGCTCTTTGTTCCATGTTAAAATTTCTACTTCAACTAAAATATTGTTTCATAAGAAATGTCATAACTTTTTTATTTGTCAACCAAATGCGATGAAATGCAAAATTACAGACGATAGAGCCAGTATTAAGCTTCAAAACCCTTGTTCCACCACATAGATCGTCCCACTGGTTATTGAGATATGGTTTCGGAGTCCGGAATATTAATTGTCGAACTGTGTATTGTTAATTATAAAATAATCGCACATTATTTTGGATATGGATATGATTTCGTATGAAAAAAAATATATGTATATATGAAAAGATTGCGTTATAAATATATTGAAATGATATACATTAAATTAAACATTCTCAATGTGACTCGACACTATACGAAAATTTACTGTTTATTTAATAAAATTAAATTTATTTAATTGGTATAATAATTTTTAAATAAATTTTTTATATGTATGAATTAATTTAATATGATCGTGTTAAAATATATATAAATAAATATATTGTCGTGTATACGATATTTAAAATTCTTAATTCTTAATCACAATTTTTACTGATACTTTAACTAACTGCGTTCTTTGATTATGGTCATTCATAACTTAAAATCCCCAGTTAATGGGAAAGTTTAATTAAAAGTTAAATAACTAATTTTCTATATTCACAATCAAGAAGACTATCTTTGCCAATTTTCAACTGGATTAGGTTTAAAAAACGATTTTTTTTTTGAAAAATTTCAATTTTTACTGGTTAATTTTTTCATAATTCTTTAATGGATCATAGCTTAAAATTCAGATAATGAATTGTATTGAAAGTGAAAGAACTTTCCTATCGAGCGAGTATTTCTACATATTTTCAAACTCGATTTGTTTGAAATGTAATAACTTTTGTAAATTTCAATTTTGTCTATTAAATTTTCTAATAATTCTTCTTTGATGAATCATAACTAAAAATCTCCAGTTAATGCATTCTATATAGGAAAAAAAATAAAATAACTTTATTCTATTTCCAATTGAAATTATCTTTGCTAATTTTCAGGACGGTTTTTAAGAAATTTAGTCTTAGTTTTTACGATTTCGTTTTTCATCATTCATCATTCTTTGGCTTAAAATTCAATTATATATAGATTAAAATCCCACGCACGCAGATAATAAAATATTTAGTTCAATCATATGATCATGAAAATGTTAAATTTATAATATTCATTAAAATGTATCCGTGAATTCTGAATTCTTTGCATGAATGTCAAATTATATATAAAATTAACCGGAAAATACAATTTAAAAAAAAATTTATATATCAAACCAAACCATTTATTTAAATAAATTTGTTCAGAAAAATTAAATGTTAATAATTATTTTATTATTTAAAAAAAAAAAAAAAAGAAAACATACATTTTTATATTTTAGCTATTTAAAAAACAGAGAGTTAATAATTTAATTTATATTATATATTCATAAATTTGTTTTTTTTTTGTTTTATAACATAATGCATAAATGTATAATTAATTAACTTATAAAACAGAAACATATATTTTTTATTTTTATTTAATGTAATTTATACAAACAAGATTCTTCCCAAAACATACATATACTTAATTTATAGATAAAAAAAACAAACTATAACTTATCATCTGCCTTAATTAAATTATATTTTAAATTTAATATAATATAGAAATAATTTATTAGAATTTATTATTCATATTGCATTTAAAAATGCATAATTTCCGTTTTGTTATATACCATACATATATATATATAAAAAAGTTTATATTAAAAATCTTAATTCTTAAAAACGGTTATTTTAAAGGTATATGATGGAATAATATTAATAATAATAAAATCATGTGTTCAATTTAATAGAATAATATTCTTCTTTTCTTTTAGTATTTTAACAAAAGAACGAATTATAATTTGTATTTTTTTTTATACTATAAAAATGCTTTTATTTTTTTATAAACCCATACCATACAAAGAATACCTTATTTTGATATAATTTCTTAATTTATATCGGATCAATAAAAGAAAGAAAAAAAAACAAAAAAAAAAAGGTAATAATTTTTTAAATGATCACACGGTGTAATAAATAACCATTAATGTTAAAAGTCCATTATTCAAAAAATATTATTTTTATTGTATTATTCAAAATTCTATATATATATATATCTGTATTTAATTTGGATGCATTCATAAAAAAATCGTTCTTTGATGTTTATTTTTTGTCCATTCGATTCTATAAATTATAGAAAAAATGAATTGGGGGGGTTTTTTTTTGTTTATATAAACCATATCATATCGGAAAATTAAGATTATTATACAGAATCATTTATATAAAAATATTGAATATGTAGAAGATTTTGATAAAAATAGATTTGGATAGAAGAAGAATGGAAATGACAAAGGGCACAATTTTTGTAAAGAAAACCATTCTGTATTATTTCGTGAATGGAATTCTGTAGAATTTCATAAAGGAAATTCTGTATAATTTACTAAAGGAAATTCCGTATAATTTGGTGAAGGAAATTCTGTATAATTTCGTGAAGGGAATTCTGTATAATTTGCTTAAAGAAATTCTGTATAATTTGCTTAAGGAAATTCTATATGATTTTCTTAAGGAAATTCTGTATAATTTCGTGAAGGAAATTCTGTATAATTTCGTGAAGGGAATTCTGTAGAATTTCGTGAAGGGGATTCTGTAGAATTTCGTGAGGAAAATTTTGTATAATTTGCTTAAGGAAATTCTGTATAATTTGCTTAAGGAAATGTTGTATAAGTTCGTGTAGGAAATTCTGTCTAATTTGCTTAAGGAAATTCTGTATAATTTCCTGAATACAATTCTGTATAATTTGCTTAATGAAATTCTGCATAATTTGTTTAAGGAAATTCTGTATAATTTGTTTAAGGGAATTCTGTGTAATTTGCTTAAGCACATTTTGTATAATTTGTTTAAGGAAATTCTGTATAATTTCGTAAAGGAAATTTTGTATAATTTCGTAAAGGAAATTTTGTATAATTTTATAAAGGAAATTCTGTATAATTTGCTTAAGGAAATTCGGTATAATTTCGTGAAGGAAATTTTGTATAATTTCGTGAAGGAAATTTTGTATAATTTCGTGAAGGAAATTTTGTATAATTTGCTTAATCAAATTCTGTATGATTTGCTTAAGGAAATTCTGCATAATTTGCTTAAGGAATTTCTGTATAATTTGCTTAAGGAAATTCTGTATAAGTTCGTGAAGGTAATTCTGCATAACTTCGTGAATAAAATTCTGTCTAATTTTGTAAGGGAAATTTTGTATGATTTGCTTAAGGAAATTCTGCATAATTTGCTTAAGGAAATTCCGTATAATTTCGTGAAGGAAATTCTGTATAATTTGCCTAAGAAAATTCTATATCATTTGCTTAAGGAAATTCTATACAATTTGCGTAAGGAAATTCTCTATAATTTGCTTAAGGAAATTCTCTATATTTTGCTTAAGGAAATTCTCTATAATTTGCTTAAGGAAATTCTATTTAATTTGCTTAAGGAAATTCTATTTAATTTGCTTAAGGAAATTCTATGTAATTTGCTTAAGGAAATTCTGTTTAATTTTGTTGAGGAAATTTTGTTTAATTTGCTTAAGGAAATTCTGTTTAATTTCGTGAAGGAAATTCTCTTTAATTTTGTTAAAGAAATTCTGAATTATTTTCTTAAAGAAATTCTGTATAATTAAGTGAAGGAAATTGTGCATAATTTGCTTATGAAAATTCTGTATATTTTCCTAAAGAAAATTCTGTATAATTTGCTTAAGGAAATTCTGTATAATTTGCTTAAGGAAATTCTGTATAATTTGCTTAAGGAAATTCTGTATAATTTGCTTAAGGAAATTCTGTATAATTTGCTTAAGGAAATTCTGTATAATTTGCTTAAGGAAATTCTGTATAATTTGCTTAAGGAAATTCTGTATAATTTGCTTAAGGAAATTCTGTATAATTTGCTTAAGGAAATTCTGTATAATTTCGTGAAGGAAATTTTGTATAATTTCGTGAAGGAAACTTTCTATCATTTTATAAAGGAAATTCTGCATAATTTACTTAAGGAATTTTTGTATAATTTCCTTAAGAAAATTCTGCATAATTTGCTTAAGGAAATGTTGTATAATTTGCTGAAGAAAATGTTGTATAAGTTCATGAAGGAAATTCTGTATAATTTACTTAAGAAAATCTGTACAATTTGCTTAAGAAAATCTGTACAATTTGCTTAAGGAAATTTTGTATAATTTCCTGAATAAAATTCTGTATAATTTGCTTAAGAAAGTTGTGTATAATTTCGTGAAGGAAATTCTTTATAATTTGTTTAAGGAAATTCTGCATAATTTGCTTTACAAAATTCTGTCTAATTCTGTCGTTAAGCAAATTCTGTATAATTTCGTGAAGGCAATTCTTTATAATTTTGTGATTGAACTTCTAATTGAATAATTTACTTAAGGAAATTCTGTACAATTTGCTTAAGCAAAATTCTGTATAATTTTTTGACGAAAATATTGAAGAAAAAAAATCCCCCCTTTATATATTTTTAAAACAAATATAATTAACAATTTTATTGTATATAATTTTTTATTTATAATAAATAATAAAAACATATCTGTCATCAAAAAATATCATCATCATCATCATCATCTCTACTATACATGCATGAAATCCAACGTTAATCTTCCCATCATCTGTTCAATTTTGTCTGTACTTTAACTCGCACTTAATTAAAAATTTTAAAGCAATAAATAACAAAAAAAAAATTGCATATATCAATTTTTTTGTTTTATGTTTATTTTAATGTATATATACATAAATAAAAAAATATATATTGTATTATGATGCATTCATTTAATTATATATATATTCTTTATAAATTTTAATATGCGTATGCATATAAACATAAATAATTAAATGTTTAATTAATTGGAATGTTTCTGTATATAGATATAACATATATATAAAATATTCATTTATTTATAAAACTTTATTCATCGCATATCATATCCACTTTATATATAGTTTAAATAAATTTCTTAAATAATATTTTATTCACTCGAATTAGTCGAATAATTAGTCAAATTCTCTTGTATATAGAGTTATATGTAAATTGCATCATCATCGTCATCGAAGATTTGGTTTTTTTTCTTCTTTAATTTTGCATAGAAAATATCTTCTTTCCTGTAAAACCTTGCGTCCTGAGAGGACGGATTTAAAGGTTGCGAGGATTTATACTTGTAAATTTATTTATAGTAATCTTTAGATTTTTACTATTTCTACCTATAGAAATAGGCATAATGACTTTTTTTTTAACTATCTTTCATTTTAAATAACATATAAATTCTAATAAATAAATAAATATGGCGTTTACATAAAAAAGCTTTCAAAAACAAAAAAAAACATTTTCCTATACATAAATCTTCAAGATATCAATAATCAATATATATAAATAAATGATACCTTATTTTCATTTGGTTCTATATATAATTCTATAATATATTATACAATGAAAGAAAGTTTATTATATATATTATATATATATATATTCGCATTCTCTATATAGAAAAAAAAACAACAAACAATATTTTATTATTGATTATTTTATCATTATACAGTATATGTATATAATAAATAATAAATTATTATACCTTTCTGCAAAACTTTTTAATAAATAAATTATTCAAACATGGAATTGTAACAAAACAGAACAGAAAAAAAAACAAGAATAAGAATAAGAAATTTATTATACATAGAAATATACAGAAGCTCCCCGCAATAATATTATAAAAACACAATATTTTGTTTTGTTTAACTTTTCCCTAAAATTTTCACTTATTAAATAACACAAAAAATAGAATCTTTGATCATTTTCTATATATACATACATACTCTAAACTAATCTTAAGTTTCTGAAACTTCAGATCGGAAATTAAAAATTCCATTAAATGAAAAATTTTGTATTGTAGTTTAACCTTTAACGGACATTATATTGATATGGTGCGATTGATACTGTACACGATTTACCTATATACATATATATATCTTTATAAATAAATAGATTTATTATTTATTTATATATGATGGATGCTGCTGACTGACTTTTTTTTTTAATCGGGATAAGGCAAAACAAAATAAAAAAAAAAAAAAAAAACGTATGGATAAATCAAAAAGTTTAGTAAGAACAAAAACGAAAAAATTATATATACAAATGGCTAATAAAGAATGAAATGTAAAACGATTGAATATTAACATATGTATTGAAAATTTAATTATTATACGAATGAATTCAATTAAGTTGTCGTATAATAATTTCGATAAAATTATAATGTTTAATGTTCTTTCTTCTTATTATTACACGTATTATTATGGGAGAGGTACAGGTGCATAGTAACAATAATAATAATAATAATAAAAGGTTAACCGATGAGCGACACGATATTTTTATAAAAATTCCCGCATCCCCATCGGGGTATCCTTTTCCGCATCCCGTTTTCGGGGGGCGGAGGGCGAAGGGCGATGCGGCTGAGGATGCTAAGACGCGAGTCTATTATAATGCATGCGTTTATGATTACTTTTCTTTCTTCATCGTTTAACCGTTTAACGTTAAATTTAATGGTCTTGTTATTTTAAATATAATTAATTTTGGGGGATTAGTTACGAACGTTTTTATCGTGTTTAATAATCGACAGACGGAAACATTTGTATAAATAAAATTTTGTATACGAATATATATACTTTTCTGAATGAAATTGAAATAAATGAATGATTTAAAAAGTATAATATACATTTTGAAATTTACTATATATCTCTAACCACTATTATATCGGACACCTGCTATTTTATTCGAATGCTCGATTTTGAGATGCCAAAAAAGGACTTTAAACAACAATTTTTTCATACTTCTAATTTTATTTCATAAAATGATAGTTTTAGTTAAATAATTGCGCAGACAAAAGTAAAATAACTTTTAAATTCAATTAGTTTTGGAATTTATTCAATTTCACAAAAAAAAATTTCACCATTATAATATCGGACACTTATTTTATACGCCACTAATCTCCTTTGTAACGCCTTCTTTGGCCTTTATGATAGCATCCATTCTCTTAGACGTTGTATTTACTAAATTTTTGCATTCATTCGGTGTTTTTGTATTCCTCATTTAAATGATGATTTTTCCTTGGAATTCTTCACTCCTTCAATTGTAACTTTCATATCATGTTTTTACTTTGTTTTTTTTTTAATGCCTTTAATGAAATTTTGAATTTAAAGAGTGACTTGAACAATTGGAAAAGAAACTTTTGTATCGTAGAATATTTTCTGATCCCTTCCCATTCACACAACCAACAGCTTGCTTGCGTATATTCAAGGGATTACTCTATTTTTTAAGACGATTTTGTTACAAACATTTTCTTTTTTTATTTTACTTTTCAAATTTGCTTGAAATTTTCCATTTAATGAAATTTAAAAACAATATCCAATCAGGTAAAAAAGGTAAAAAGGTAAAAAAGTGAAAAGAGGAATGTGTATAGATTAAAATTGTAAATAGTCTTATCTATTTTAGAATACCTAAAAAATCCTTTTACTATATATCATATACAATAAGATAAGGTCGGTTAAGTTTTTGTTTTTTAATTTTACTACTGATTATATATAAATACTTAAAAAAAAGTAAAATACAAATTGATATATTACAAAAGTTTTATAATAAAGAAATGAAAAAAATAAATATAAAACAGAAAAAAAAATTAAGCGTCAGGATCAATTTCAAATTTGATTCATCATATTATTATATATTACTTGATTTCATAATGAATGTATATTATATATGTAAAGGTATGAATGCGAATGGAATAATAAATAATTGTATATACGCATAACGCATTAAAAAAAAATTAAAAAAAAAAAACAGAACTCGCAAGATGCTTAATCATTTTCACCTTTTTTTTTGTGTATTCGTTCAAAAGTTGTTTTTTTTGATACATGAGTATAATAATATATACTACTGTGTACAAATATGAGTAAGTAACTTTATTTATAACTGTTGAAATCTTTATTTATTCTTCTAAATCTAAATCATTAACCTTTAAAAATGTTCCCCGCCTGAGATGCAATGCAACTATGCCAACGCTTTTTCCAATTTTCAAAACATTGTTTATACCCGTCTTCCGGAATGGCCATCAGTTCCCTCTTCGATTCGGCTTTTCAATCTCTTCTATCGTGTCAAAACGGTGTCCTGTAGCGGTCCCGTAAGCTTAGCGAAAAGCCAGAAGTCACGATCCAAGTCGCATCTCCAATTATGATGGGTCTCATTTTGTTTTGATAGTCAAAAGCATTATTTCACACTCTGCAACGCGACGCGGTTTTTCCATGAAATTGAGCACGATTTGTGCCACCAATCCAGATTTGACTTTTTTGCGGTACAACACATCTTTTAAAATGGTGTTGACTGACCCATTTGAAATTCCAACAATATCAGCAAGCTCTCTAGTAGTCAATCGACGACGATTTTGCAGCACCAATTCTTTGATTTTGTTGGCGTGCAGCTTATCAGTAGAGGTTCTCGGTCGTCTTTGATGTGGTTCGTCTTCAACGCGTTCACGACCTTCTTTGAACATTTTTGTAGTATAATATCGTATAATATCGATTGGTATAAATTCCCAAATTTAGAATAATATATAAAAATAAATTTAATAATAAGAATATTATCTTATTGTTTTTTTTATTTTGGTTTTAATAAGAATTTATTCAAATGTAAAATAATATTTTATTTTATATTAAAATTAATGTATTTTTAATCTCATTTATAGTATTTTTTTTTAGTCGGAGGTTTGAGGTATCAAGTTTTTATTTTAGTGATTAATTTGTTATTTATTTTGTCTTTTGTTTGTAATTTGATGTATTGTTTTTTTTTCTTGTTATCTTTATATTTTGGATGTTTTGTATTCTTAAAGGATTTAAAATATTCTTTATGTTATGCTCTATATATTGTATATATCATGTTAATTTTGTAATATTGAACATCAAACAAAAACTCATATTGAAGTGATTTATCACGCATTGTTGCAGTATATACATAAAATAAAATTTATAAGGTAATGAATCTGAATTGTTTTGTGGTTCATAAGTTTTTTCCATAATAGTTTCCATTCCATACCGCATATATTTAATTAATTTGTTATGATTATATTATCGTCGCAAAAGCAAAACAAAGAATGCAAAACCCAAAATGTATCAATAAAAAGATACAAAATCGCATGTATAGTGTATAAATTCATCATATATAGAGTAAAAGTAGATTTCCCATTAAAACATTAAACGAATCAATTAATCTTTTATATTATAAATATTTAATTATTTATTCATTATTAGCATATATATATATATATATATACAAAATTATATTTATGATTTATTCCAATTATATATACAAAATGAGTTGTTACATACAAAACGAAAAGTTCAATTTGAAATCTATAAAATAAAATGTATTTGTATAATATAAATTATCTGAAACTGTGACATGCAACAATGCAATATATATTTCTTTTATAAATATAATATTATACACAGTGCGACAATTAATATTCCGGACTCCGAAACCATATCTCAATAACTAGTGGGACGATCTATGTGATGGTTGAAGCTGCTTGAAGCTTGATGTTTTCTCTATCGTCTGTAAAAATTTCATTGCATTGCATTTGGTTGACAAATAAAAAAGTTATGATATTTCTTGAATATAAACAATATTTTAGTTGAAGTAGAAATTTTAACATGGAACAAAAAGAGCATGGTCATTAAATTCAACGCAAAGCTTGGTAAATCTGCAACAGAAACGTTCATCATCGATGCAGCAAGTTAATGGCGATAATTGCGTATGGGTAAAACACAAGTTTTTGAGTGGTATAAACGTTTCGTGGATGGCTAACTAACACGGTCTAAAAAAACAAGAAAAGTTCCATCGAAAATCAAGACAATGATCGTAACATTTTTCGATATTATCAAGGGAATTATCCATAAAGAATTTCCTTCCAACTGCGGTCAAACAGTCAGTGGTGGATATTATATCGAAATTTTGAAGTGTTTGATGGGCAGGATTCGTCGTATATTCGACCTGAATATCGTGAATCAGATAGTTGGTGTTTGTTACACGATAATGGACCAAGTCACACTTTACTTATTGTTCGTCAGTTTTTGGCTCGAAATCAAGTCTGTGTGGGTTAAATCATCCACCGTGTTCACACCTGATTTAGCACCAGGTGACTTCTCCTTGTTTCCAAAACTAAAAAATGAAATTGAAAGGATGTTTTTTTGAGGATATTGAAACCATTCAAACAGATTCTACACGTGCACTAGAGGCAATACCACAAAATTAGCTGGAACACGCATTTGAATCATTATTAAATCGATCGATAACAGTTGTATTGAATCAGGAGGAGAATATTTTGAATAAATTTCAAAAATCGTGTTTTTAATATATTTCATAGGATCAGTCCGGAATATTAATTGTCGCACTCTGTATATATAAAAAGATAAATTATTTTTTAATAAATTTATTAATTATAATATATATATTTTGAATATAACAACAAGTTAAAAATATAGAACCTGTTTGAAGAAAGAACTCTTTTTTAATTCATAATGTCGATATGAAAAAAAAATAAAAAACATCTCGTTAAATCAATGCAGTATTATAGAACGAGGTAACTTTAACAACATATAACATGTAATAGTAAAAAAAAACACACTTTTTATAAGATAAAATTATAAAATATAGGAACGTAAGAAATTAATTCTATGTATAAATCCAATCAAAATTAAAAATCTAACACTTGTCCGCGTTTGTTATTTTATATTTTAGTTTTTTGCTTCTTTCGTTTATTCGATTTACTATACATGAGATTTAACTCTGTGATTTTTTTTTATTTATATATCTAACACTTCGTTCAATAATGTGTGTGACTAATTAATTAAAACACATTTTTTTGCCAAAATTCGTTTTTATTCATCAAGATAGTCCCCTTTTAGGGAGATACAATCATTCCAACGCTTTTCCAATCTTTCGATACCGCCTTTGTAAAACGATTTTTCTTTGCCTTCAAAATAGGCGTTAGTTTCGGCGATTACTTCATCATTTGAGCCAAATCTCTTACCACGGAGCATCCTTTTGAGGTCTGCGAAGAGCCAGTAGTCGCTGGGGGCTAAATCTGGAGAATACGGTGGATGGGGAAGCAATTCAAAGCCCAATTCGTTCAATTTTGCCATTGTTTTCATTGATTTGTGACACGGTGCATTGTCTTGGTGGAACAACACTTTTTTCTTCGCCATATGAGGCCGTTTCTTTGCGATTTCGACTTTCAAACGCTCCAATAACGCTATATAATAGTCGCTGTTGATGGTCTGCCCCTTCTGGAGATAGTCGATGAATATTATTCCATGCGCATCCCAAAATACAGACGCCATAACCTTGCCAGCCAACTGCTGCGTCTTTGGTCGCTTTGGGCGGCTTTCGCCGGCTGCATGCCACTCAGCAGACTGCCGATTTGACTCTGGAGTGAAATGGTGGATCCATGTTTCATCCATTGTGATGTACCGTCGCAAAAACTCCGACTTATCGCGCGTAAACATGTCCAAACAGCTCTTTGAATCATCGGTTCGTTGTTGTTTTTGCTCCGGTGTGAGCAAACGCGGCACCCATTTGGAACACACCTTTTTCATACCCAAATGTTCGTGTATTATGGTTTGTACACTGCCTGCTGATATCTTCAGAATGTCAGCAATCTCCCTCACTTTCACTTTACGGTTGGACATAATGATTTTCAGTGTTTTTTCAACGTTTTCCGGAATAACAGCGTCATTTGGCCTTCCAGTAGATGGAATGTCATCGGTGTCTGTACGACCACGTTTGAATTCGGCATACCAATAACAAATGCTTCTTTTTGATGGAGCAGAGTCCGAGTAATGTTTTTCAAGCCATTCCTGGCATTGAACAGTATTTTTTTTCATTAAAAAACAATGATAAATCAGCACACGGAATTGCTTTGAATTCATTTTTTTTTAAAACACAAAAATAGCGTCACTTATAGCACTGTAACTTGTAAACAAATGATCTGATTAACATATGATGTTGACAGTAAGCCTAAAAAGGTTGCCAAATGCGAAAAAAAATATTGATTTAGTTCTAGGGACGCCATCTATGTGTCAGTCACACACATTATTGAACGAAGTGTTATATCTATCGAAATGTTATATTATATCGATATCGCGGATGCTTATACAGATGTTTATTCAAATTTATATTTATTGTATATAGATAGAATCTTTTGTTATATAATTTATAACATGCGTATATTTGTTTTCTTTATACTTACAGACATATATATATATAAATTTTAAAAATGTTTACCGAATTGCCATCCATTCATATAACATCCAATGCAGGTCAGTAACAACATATTTTATATCGCCCAAGCACAAACTCCAGCAATGCAATATTTTGATCATCTAGAATACGTTATAAAGATTATGTATAAAATTTTCCAAAACGATTGGTTAATAAATTTTCAAGAAATCACATTCAGAAATTGGTGAGTACACACAATTTTATTTTTATTAAATATTTTTAGAAACATAGATGAAAATTTTTTAGAATAAGAAAACATAATCAAAATCCGAATATATGGAAAACTATGAAATTTTTGTGGAAAATTCTAAATTCTGATCAAGTCCGTCCAAGGAAACCTCATGTAATAATTTACGAAGATCATTTATAATGCATTATAAATATTGGGTAAAATTTTCATAACGATTGGTTAATGAATTTTCAAGAAATCGAACTCAGAAGTTGATAAATTCAAATTTTTCATATAAAATCTATTAAAAACCATGAAAATCTTTGAACATTCTCAATTCTGACCAAGTTTGTTCAAGAAAAACCCTATCAAATTTGTTAAAAACATCATCCGGTAACGAATTTTGTTGAATAAATGTTAACTGTTTCTTCTTCTTCTTCTTCTTCTTAATTGCACCACTTTTTAAATTGGTTACAATGTATTGTTAATTTATTTATAGTATATATAGGTAAAGTACGCACTCATCTCATTCATTGAACAATTGCGAACGCCCAGTAATTTATTTAACTAAAAAATTAAAAATTCTATATCTATATACAATATATTTATATAACTTTATGCCGTTTAAATTTAAGTGTTTGATTTTATTTTTGTTTGAATATATATCTATAAAGTAATTTATAAAGAGTCAAACAAAAATAAAAGAATACACAACAAATAAGAAAAACAAAAAAATAAATAAATACATCTTGAATTTTTATCAATTAAATTTTTAAGTAATTCTTATGTTAGTAATAAAACATATATATATAAGAAAAAAACATAAACAAAAAATTAAAAAAAAAATTGTTAAACAACATCACAACAAGATATAAATTTAAGATGAATGAAGAAGGCAGAAAAACAAAAACCAAAAAAACCACCTTAAACAAATTAAAAATAAATATATATAGATTTTGCATTTGTGCACGCATTATATATAGCAAAGAACACAAATAACATAAAAATATTAATTGATTATATACAAAGTAAAATATGTTATAGTATATTTTAAATTTATAATGATTATATGCCAGGTTATTTCAGATTCCAAATAAGCCCTAAAACTATATAGTCTTCAATCTGTGTAATACCCCAAATCGTTCATATACCAAAATCTTTATATAGTAATTCTAATTCTAATTCTTTTCTATCGATAAAGATCCGGTCTAATAAAGAAAAAACCATTTTTTCGTTCTAATTTTATTTTATTTCTCAACGTATAGTCACCTTTTAGCTCTAAACATTTATTACAACGATCTTCCAACTTTTTTATGCCATTCAAATTATACGATTTCGGGAACTCCTCAAAATACGCGTTTGTTTCTTCATTTGATGTGAATTTCTTTCTTGCGAGTCATTTTTTCAAGTTTGGAAACAGGAAAAAGTCACTGGGTGCTAAATCTGGACTGTAGGATGGATGCGGTAACAATTCGTAACGTAATTCATTGCGAATTTAGCCATTGCAATTGTTGACGTGTGCTCCGATGCGTTTTCTTGAAAAAAGAACACTTTTTTCTTTTTTAAATGTGGTCGTTTTTCCTTGATTACATCGTGTTCAATCGATCCAATAATGTAGCATAATAATTTCCTGTTATGATTTAAGGTAGTCGATGTGCAATATACCGTTCGCATCCCAAAATACAATCGCCATTACCTTATCCGCTGATTTAACCTGCTTTTGCCGTCTTTGGAGCACTTCCACCTGCTTATTCTATCCATTGTTTCGATTGATTCGATTGGTTCAGGTGTATATAGTGATGAATCCATGTTTCATCAACCGTTATTAATCGACCACAAAATTCATCTGGATTATGATTTATTTTAATACAAATATTGTTTTGAAGTGATCACTTGAGATTTCGTTTTTGTTCGATTGTGAGTAAACGCGGCACCCATCGGAAAGCTGATAGCTTTCTCATATGCAAATGTTCGTGTATAAGATGTTGAATACACGTTCATTTGGGATGTTTACGATGTTAACAATCTCATTCAACTTCACTCGACGATCATTCAAAACAATATCATGGATTTTGTCGACCATTTCTTCAGTTGTCACCTCTTTAGGTTTTCCCGCTGATGGTATTGTTTCGGTGTATGTACGACATTCAGCAAACCAATAAATTACGGTTGAATTCACTATGGAGCATATGTGCCATAATACTTATCAAGCTTTTCTTTTGTTTCTTTTGCGGTTTTTCCATGCAAAAAGTAATGTTTTATCAATGCACGATACGATATCCAATTTTTTTTCAAGGCAGTTGTCTGCCGGCTTTTACCGCTCCCAAATCAAAACTAACGCATAACGCATCGCTCTAAAAATTTACAGGGATCCTACTAATAGATTATATTTGATAGAAAAAATATCCATTTGATTACCGCAGTATAGCGCCATATCTTAGAAACCGGTACAATATCAATCCGCCCTCGTATATAATGTTAAATTATATAATATTATATTATTTTTCTATAAACATCGTCATTAAAAATGGGATAATCGAATATTAAACCGCACAATATGGAGAATTTCTTATATATTTCTTATATGTCGATTATCATCTTGTCAATTAAAAATTCGAAAACAAAAAAAACTCTAATTATATGGATAAATTTTGTATATATTTGATTATAAACAATATGTGATTGAATTTCATCTTGTTTTTTGTTTAGAAATTATATATATCGATTACATTATAATTATTATTGTTTATATATAGGCGTTTTAGTTGTATAAATCGAAAGCCGGCAATTTGTTTTTAACTATGCCTAATTCATACACCAACAACTTATGTATATAATGAACATATATACTATAATTATAATATAAACTATATTGAAGAAACATTTTAAAATAAATAATAATAATTATTATTATTATTAATATTGTTTATTTACTCAGCATCAATCACTTTCCAAACATGGTATTAATTTTTTTTTTTTGATTTTTCGTTTAAGTTCTTATAATATATACATACAGACAATAAATGATGAAAAGGATTGACATGTCTTCGTTTTTTTTTTTAAATTGTATATATTTTATAGAATTTTTAATTGGTGTTTTAATCTCAAATTTCTTTTCTCTATTTCAATCTCAAATGCTATTCCTATATGGTTTTTTTTTTGTGTGAAGAAAATTTTCATCTTAGTTTGTGTGAGTTATAAATAATAACTTGAAAGTTAAGGAATTATATTTCTATTCCCCATATTTCTGTCTAAGTTTATAGATCAATCAATCGGTTAAAATATAAAGTTGTTTTCAAAATCTCAAAATATTTTTCCTATATGGTTTATATACGAAAATGTGTAGGTTATTCTTCGAGGTCTTTGTATAACTTGAAATCCATTCAAATGAATTTCATTTGAAATTTAAATAACTTTTTTCCTATCACCCGCCCATTGAGAACATAATTTTATCAAGTTTCAGCACAATCGATTAAAATAAAGAAAGGAATTTTCCAAAAATCTCAATAATTTTCGTATATTTGTTTATATGGTTAAAGAATATATACTCTAGCGGGATCTCATCACTTGAAATTCACTTATTCAAATTTCATTTGAAATTTAAACATTTTTCTTTTTCGATCATCCATTAAGATGAATATATCTCTGCCAGTTTTTAGATCAATCGCAGTTAAAAATTAATAATTTTCCTGAATCTCAATAATTTATTCTTTTAGTTAACATGGGAAAATGTTTGTCATTCTTCTGCGCGGGGGTCATAACTTCTGGGAAATGCAATTATTTTTAATACCAAATTTTATTCTATCGCCATCCAGCAAGTAATTAAACCAATTTGCATTTGCAATAGATTAAAAAATAAGACTTTCAAATATGTCAAAAATATTTCCTTTTGTTTATATGACAAAATTTTCATCATTTTTTGAACCGCGATTATTAACTTTGAAATCCTTTGAGAGTAATTCTGCCAATTTTCATCTTAATTTAAAAAAAAAACCTTGTTTCTCTTCCCACGGAACAAGTATCTTTGCCAATGTTTAGATCAATCGTTAAAGATAAATAAAGATTTTCCTGGATCTGAATAATTTTTTTCCTATGGCGTTTAGTAAACGAAATGTTTGTCATTCTTTTGGCCAGATCATAACTTAAAATTTATAGTTAATGAATTTCATTTAAATCGTTTTCTTATATCTTTCATCAAGAATATCTCACCCAATTCTGCGTTTATTCGATTAAAAAATAAGGTATAGCGTGCGACTAACTCTGCGCCAATTATTAGATCAATCGCTATCAACATAATAAAACTTTCTCAATATCTAAATATTTTTTTCTAATATAATTGAATATGAAAATATTTTCATCATTCTTTGGGCAGGTCATATAACTTAAAAAAAATCCCGCGTTTAATGAATTTTCTTTAAAAGTTTTTCTTTTTAATTCTTTAATAATATAAATATTTATGTTTATTTATATATTTTACAACATATTTACATTTACTGTTACTGTTTCTGTGTATAGTTTCTGTTTGGATTAGTTCTGTTTGTTTAATCCCATCAAAATTTATGCTCATCAAAACTAAATAAATATAAATATTGTATTTTATTTAAAATTTTCTGTATAGGTATTCATATAAATTATTATATATTCGCGTATATACCATAATAATAATAATAATAGTATTGCGTTAACAGTTAAAAATATTGTCAAAATATCGTCTGATATTTTTAATTCACTTAATCCATAACAAAAAAAAATAAACAAAAAATTCTCTAACGAATTTACCAAAATAAATACATGTTTATTTTGGCACAAACCAATTTTTTTATAAAATCTTATAAGTTGTAAAATAAAATTAATTTGTACGCATCATATTTTTTTCTTTCTATTAATTGTGTGAAATGTTATTTTTTTAATGTCCCTGTCATATAGGTTAATTAAATAAATAAATTTAAACAAAATCGCAGACTGATAAGACTTATATTTTACTTGACATAAATAACTTGTTTTTCCAATTCCAATTGAATGCCTATCGTCGGAGGAAAAATACTTGTGATGCTTAGAATTCCAATCAGATTATATTTGTGATTTTAATAAATTATTATTTGCCCGGTTTGCATATTTATGAATCTTACTGATTTATGAATCTTAATCATTTATGAATCTTGGTCATTTTTACGTATGTTACTACTACTATACTACATGGCGCTTAATGATCTGTGAATTTTTAGTTTTTTGTTTGTTTTTTTTTTTACTACACGACGTTTATTTTCTCAACACAAAATCTATATTTAAGCCATATAAATATTAAAATTTATTTTTAGTTTTAACATTTATATTTTAATAAACAATTATTTTTCAATGTCTTGTCTAACAGAAACTAAAGTTTGTCATATTTTTAATAATAATTCGTTTGCTTGCTTGTGTTTAAAATCTTATTTAATTATAAGTATATAAGATATGATATGTTATATATCGATCAATATATTGGGACCTTGTATTGATAATGTCGATTTAGATAACATATGGCTAACATAATTAGCGTTGTGTGATTTTGAAGTGGAAGATAAAGAACGGCCAGGTTAGCCAAAAAAAATTTGAAGACGAAGAATTACAGGCATTGTTGAATGAAAATTCGTGTCGAACGCAACAAGAGCTTGCATTATAGTTGAATGTAGATGCATCTACCATTTCTAGACGTTTGCATTCAATGTGAGAAATTAGAAAGCTAGGAAAATGGGTCCCACATCAACTGAATAAAAATCAACTCAAAGCACGAATCGATGCATGCCATAAACATCTTGCCGAGCACTAAAAACATAGTTTTCTGAGTCGAATTGTCACTGGTGATGAAAAGTGGGTGTATTACGACAACCCTAAACGTAAAGCATCATATGATGATCCCGGCCAACCATCAACTTCACAATCAAAACGCGATATTCATTGCCAGAAGCTTATGGTGTGCATTTGGTGGGACCTTCTGATCCCGTGTCGTGTATTATGAGCTGTTAAAACCAAATGAAACGGTTACATCTGATCGCTACCACCTACGACATCTGGGCGAATTGGCAAAGAAATTGAACGATTGAAATAAAACGACCATTGATAGCTCGAAAACACCACAAAGTTTTAATGCACGATAACAATGCCAGACCACATCGTGCAAACATCGTTAAGGAAAAAATTAAGAGGCCTGTTTGGGGTCACCTTGATCACCCCCCGTACTCTCCAGACCTTGCTCCTTCTGATTACCATTTGTTCAGATCAATGTAGATCTCAAGCCTGACAGATGTACGCTTTCGAAATGCTGAAGAAGTGCGAAAATGGGTCTATAAATGGATTGGGACAAAAGATGAGGAGTTCTTCAAACGAGGAATCAACAAACTTCCTAAAAAATGGTAGGAAGTCATAGCTAACGATATGGGCAATATATTCGTTAATGTACTCAATCATTTTTTTGTATACAAATAAATGCCAGTTTCAACCCAAAAAATCGACATCTATATTGCAGCGTCCCAATATGTATAGAAATACTTAATATAAATAGAAATTGGTTCAAATAAAAATAAATACAAATAATTATGAGAGAGATTTCTATGTTTTTCTATTTACATGAAAATGATTGAAAGGTTTTTCTATTTACATGAAAATTGTTTTTCTTTGTTTACTTTTTAATGTACAAAATAACAGAATAAATGAATGTTGAAAGAATTTTCCTCATACACGTTTGATTTTCCTGTACGCCCTCACAAAATCCTTTTATTCTATATTCAATAAAGTATTATTATTTTAAATGAAATGCTCCGTTTTTTTTTCCTGAATTTTCCTGAACTTTTTCCTTTAGGCTTTTAATATTTATATAATATATTTTTTATTTTTAACCAAATTTAATTTTTTTCTTTTTTATATTTTTTAAAGTTAAATTTGCAGAGGAGATTGTCACCAAAAAAAAAAGATCTAATAAAATGACTGTCAAAAAAGAAGTTTTCAACGACGTTTACATCGTCAATTCAGCAGAATTTTTTTTGCTGTTTTTATCATCAGTATATACGGGTGAATTTTATGAATATTTTGTTGCTGTATCAGCCGAAGCTTTACGAAATTCCAATAATTAATTGAGTGAGTAGAACAAAAACTTTATTTTCATTATTATATATTTCTTTTAAATAAAAGAAAATAGAAAATATAAAATAACAATCGCGTATTTATTAGTTTTTTTTTTTTAAACATTAAAGTAATTTTTTTTTATGAAATTTTACAATAATAAATTTTTTGATTTGTTTTCGCTTATTTCAGTTAAATATTTTAATGTTTCTAATCATAGCTATTTTTTTTATTTTCTTGAATTTTTATGAAATATATAATTTATTTTATTATAGTTCATGATAGATGATCATATTCAAGAAAATACATTTTCTTGCTTTCTAACAACTCGCTTCATAACTGTATAAAAGATAAATTATTTTAAATTTGGTGATGGGAAACAAATAATAATAAAACTATAATGACTAATTTACCATATACATATACATTACGCAAAGATCTATCATGAACTCAAACTAAAATATTTATTTTTTTTACTAACCCCTTATTGATTATATGAAAAAATAAAATTTTTTTTTATAAATAATTTGTCCTATTTTTCCTTTACACCCATAAAAAAAAAAGTAATTGTAAGCGGTCAGTTCTCATTAATGGATTGACTACTTTACAATACTTTATCCTATATAATTATATAAAAATGAACAATATATTTGGGTCTTGCCGCTCAGCAGATGATGTCTGAGTGTGGCGCCAATTATCATTTTAAAAATCCTTTCCGCAGGGAGTGCTTGGGTCAAGCCCTCTAGTCCTACAGCGGACCGACTACGCGCCAAGTACTTCTTCCCATCCCCATATATAGCTCTGGTCTGTTTGAGGACCCCCTTCCCTTGTAAATCATCGTTGTAAATGTAACTTGTATTGGGCTTGTTTAGGGTAGTTATAGTTTAATTTATAAGTGATAATTTAAAAAAAATATTTTTATTTAGAATTTGTAGTTAATATTTTTATTTTTTTTACTAACACCTATTTATATTTTAAGTTTTTAATTTTAAGTTTTACATTTGAATGAAATACAATGAAAAATTATATAAATTATATTTAAAATTGTTTGATCTGCATATCTAAATTTGAATTTTCTATAATCGCCAAAAACTTATATTTTTAATGAAAATTTATATCACAAATACTTTAATTAACTTTATAGTACGATTTGACATGTAGATTTCCCGATATACCAAATGGCGTCATGACATTAACTTACCTTAATTTATTTAATATATATATACTATTGATATAACTTAATCATACATAAATATTTATAAAATATATATATTAATGTAAAGCAGGTGTTTTTAATCCGTTTTGAACGTATATGTATAATCAAATCATAAATTTATCATATTTTATATGATCGCAATATTATTATACACAGTGCGACAATTAATATTCCGGACCGGTCCTAGGAAATACATAAAAAACACGATTTTTGAATTTTTTTTTTCTTTTATTCAAAATATTCTCCTCCTGATTCAATACAACTGTTACATCAATTTTATGATGATTCAAATGCGTTCGCTGGAACACTTCATTTTGTATGGTCTCATTGCCTCTAGCGTGTAGATGCTGTTTGAATGGTTTCAATATCCTCAAAAAACATACTTTCAATTTCATATTTTAAGTTTTGGGAACAAACAGAAGTCACATGGTACTAAATCAGGTGTATTCGATGGATGATTTAACCCACACAGACTTGATTTCGAGCCAAAAACTGACGAACAATAAGTGAAGTGCAGTGACTTGGTGCGTTATCGTGTAACAAACACCAACCATCTGATTCACGATATTCAAGTCGAATATACGACGAATCCTGCCCATCGAACGCTTCAAAAAATTTCGATATAATATGTGCCACTGACTGTTTGACCGCAGTTGGAACGAATTCTTTATGGATAATTCCCTTGATAATATCGAAAAATGTTACGAGCATTTTCTTGATTTTCGATGGAACTTTTCTTGTTTTTTTTAGCCTGTGTTTTAGCCATCCACGAAACGTTTATACCACTCAAAAACTTGTGTTCTAACCATACGCAATTATCGCCATTAACTTGCTGCATCGATTTAAAAACGTTTCTGTTGCAGATTGCTTTGAAGCTTTGCGTTGAATTTAATGACTGCTCTTTCCGTTCCATGTTAAAATTTCTACTTCAACTAAAATATTGTTTCACAAGAAATGTCATAACTTTTTTATTTATCAACCAAATGCAATGCAATGAAATTTTTACAGACGATAGAGAAAACATCAAGCTTCAAAACGCAAACGTTCCATCACATAGATCGTCCCACTGTTTATTGAGATATGGTTTCGGAGTCCGGAATATTAATTGTCGCACTGTGTATATATATTTATTTTATTTTACTCTCCACGCGATAATGTACCAAATAAAAAAAAAAGAATATAAATAAACATCAACAATTTCTTAATATATAAATATTTTTAAAATAGAATTCATAACGCAAAAAATCGAAAATAGAGACGAGATTATGACAAAAAAAAAAGAAAAAAAAAGCAAAATATAAACAAACATAAATCATTTTTTTCTTGCTTGTTTTTTTAATATTCATTTTTCGCATTTTTCATGTTTTTTTTTTGTTCTTCATTTATTTATTTTTCTTAATCATAATTTTTCATTCAATAAAATTTATCTATATAGATAAGATTAAAAATAAAATCAGAAAATTAACAAAATAAGAAAAGAGTTGAAGAAAAACAAAAAAAAGCCGTGTATATGTCTAATTTATAAATAGGATTCTTGCTATATCAAGTCGACCCAAAGAAAAATCATATATCAATAATTTTGTTTCAATTCATTTTATTGTCTATATATATATGTAACAGTTTGTGGAATGTTTATGGAAATTATCTCTTTCAGTTCAAGCTACTTCAAAACCTTAACTCGAAATTCTCCATATTATAATTTAATTTGATTATAAAAACTTTTGTTGAAAAGATTCTGTGTTGAAAAAAGAAAAAAACTGTTGATGACCTCTGAGATGTGTATATAGGAAAAATCATTCCTTTTATTTTTTTTTTGTATCAAGAACCGTTTCAATTTCATGCGGTATTTGCAAGCAAAATAGAAAAATGCGATCATCAAATACATATATATATATATATATATATATAATGTTCTTGATATATTATTGGGTCAGAGTAGAAATGCCAGGTTAATCATTTAGAAAATTAAGCTTTTTTTACTTAGTACTTTGTTTTAATTTTTCACCTCCTTCCGTTTTCATTTTCTGTTTTAATGTTGTTATTTTTTTCATCTTTC
Source organism: Dilophus febrilis (assembly GCA_958336335.1). NCBI lineage: Eukaryota > Metazoa > Arthropoda > Insecta > Diptera > Bibionidae > Dilophus > Dilophus febrilis. The sequence goes on along the minus strand of OY284470.1, from coordinate 41,180,963 downwards.
ATTTTCAATGTTTGTTCACTATCCTCAAATGTCGTTGTCTCAATATCGATATTTCTTTAGTGCCAGCGAATTTTGTATATGGACAAACGTTAAATAAATAAATTAAAAAAACAACACAGTTTAGAATTTTATCATTTTTATAGGTATCACACTATAAATATATTCTTTTCTATATATAGTAAATTTTATAATTAATTCAATATTTGTTCATATAACATACAAACATTTACATATTAATTTCTATATATATGGTACTTAATTATTATTCTAAAACTATATATATATATATTGTTTACATTTAAATCAAATTCTGTATATATACAAATAATAATAATAATAATAAAGTTTTTTAAATTAAACTTTAAACATTAAACATTGGGAACAAAGATTTTCCTTTCGTTAATATTTTCAATTATATTACGGAATAAATTTTGATATTTTGATTCCCCCGGGGCGCATTAAAAAAATTAATTGATTTAATTTCGGAATCATTTTTTTTTTAAAATTCGTTTTATTTTCTATACATTTTTTTTTTGATTTCCAAATAAAATATTGTTAAATATAAAAATCATCAAATGATGATGTTTCACTGATATGGAATAAGAAAAAAAATTCATTGGATGTGATATAAAAATTATGATTCAATATTGATATTGATGAGATGAGATTTGAGGATTATATTTGATATAAGATTATCTTAAAAAGGATTCGATATCATATCAAATATCTTTTCAATTGCAAATATCAAATCACATATCCGTGATCCGAGATGAAGATGAGATAAGAAAAAAATTATATAACAATATTAAAAAACAAATGCTTTCAAAATTTGATGATTTTTTTCTCTTGTATATTTATTTGTTTCAATGACCTGATTATGTATATATAATATACATATATACTACTGTGTACAAATATGTGTAAGACTTTATTTATATAACTGTTAAAATCTTTATTTATTCTTCTAAATCTAAATCATTAACCTTTAAAAATGATCCCCGCCTGAGATGCAATGCAACTATGCCAATGCCTTTTCCAATTTTCAAAACATTGTTTATACTCGTCTTCCGGAATGGCCATCCGTTCCCTATTCGATTCGGCTTTTCAATCTCTTCAATCGTGTCAAAACGGTGTCCTGTAGCGGTCTCTTAATCTTAGCGAAAAGCCAGAAGTCACGATCCAAATCGCACCTCCAGTTATGATGCATCTCATTTTGTTTTGATAGTCGAAAGCATTATTTCACACTCTGCAACGCGACGCTGTTTTTCCATGAAATTGAGCAGGATTTTTGCCACCAATCGCGATTTCACTTTTTTGCGGTACAAAAGATCTTTTAAAATGGTGTTAACTGACCCATCAACAATATCAGCAAGCTCTCTAGTAGTCAATCGACGACGATTTTGCAGCACCAATTCTTTGATTTTGTTGGCGTGCAGTTCATCAGTAGAGGTTCTTAGTCTTAGTTTTTGATGTGGTTCGTCTTCAACGCGCGTTCACGACCTTCTTTGAACCATTTTTGTGCCAATCGAAAACACTTGCTTTGGACATTGACTTCTCACCAAAGGCCTTCTTCAAACACCATTCTGAACGTTTCGGCGACGCCCGATATTTCATTTCGCAAACAAAATTTAATGCTACTTCGTTGTTGAATAATTTCAGAACAACTTTTCTTTGTTCACACCTACACACGTAACTATACTACAGCAATGAACCAATTGACGTAAAATTTGCCAAAAATTTGGATAACAATACTACGAACATAAAAATAAAAGCATTTGTCCAAATAGATAAACCAAGGAAGTTTAAATTGAAAAGTCTTACACCGATATTTGTACACAGTGTAGTATATAAAAATTGATAAAATCAATCGTTAAAATCACTCTCCTCTATATAATCACATTATATTTGTTGCACATTTTAATTTCAATAATGTAAACCGAAAATGTAAACAAATTATGTTAATTATATATTAATTAATTTAAAATTTTATTTTCTATATACACGTTAACATTTTTTTTTTGTTCTCTAATACATATGCATATATGTGATAATTTTTTTGTTTATTTTATTTTAATTAAAAAATCAAATACAATCAATTTTTTTCAAGTTTGATGACTTGTTTGAATTTAGTTGTAATTGACTTTAAGACTTTGAGAAGGAAGGATAGAAGAGGCAGATAGCAACAAAATAGCAGATGATTTAATTGAAAAAATAAACCTTACGATTATTGAATAATGAGTTATTATTTTATTTACAATTTTAATATTATTTATTTTCATGATCATCATCATCATCATAAATTTTTCTTTTTTATATTTTTTTAATTAATAAAATAATAAGATAAATAAATATATTTACATATTTAATTCACATCATATTATCTTTAAAAAATATATAGAGACATATTTTATTTATTTTTTTTTTGATAATTATCATAAAGCTTTTAACAATTTAATTACTGTATACTGTATTTATTTATTTAAAAATAATATTTTTATTATTTAATTTTCAATTTAAAAATATAGTAGTAATTTCATTTTTCTATCATTTAAAAATAATTAAAATTAACTATAAAACTAATTATTTTTTTTTTATTAATTTAATCAGTCTCGTGTTTTTTGCATTACTTCTATATATAATTATATTGGAATAAAATTAATATTAGTATATAAAGAATAAGCTTTAAAATATAAATAATTAACAAAAAAAAAGGTGTAGAAGAAAAAATTAAAATAGATTTAATTTTATCGTGTCTTAATATTCAGTTTTTTTACACCTTTCTTTTCTTTATGAGCTATTTTATTATTTTTACTTTATATCTCTCTATTTGTTTTTTAATTTTTAAATTCAATTTCAATTAAATTAAATTCTTCAATACTAATCTAACCACCCATTATATTGGACGCCTGTTATTTTATTCGAATGCTCGGTTTTGAGATGCCAAAAAAGGACTTTAAACAATAATTAAATTAATCCTTCTAATTTTAATTGCGCAGACAGAAGTAAAAAAAAACTTTTAAATTCAATTAGTTATGGAATTTATTTCAAAATGATTCAATTTAACAAAAAAAAAATGTTGACCATTATAATATCGGAAACTTATATTTGTCCGCCACTAATCTCCTTTGTAACACCTCCTTTGGCCTTTATAATCGCATCCATTCTCTTAGACGTTGTATTTACTAAAATTTTTTTGCATTCATTCGGTGTTTTTGTATTCCTCATTTCAATAATGATTTTTCCTTGGAATTCTTCACTCCTTCAATTGTAACTTTCTTATAATTTTTTAACTTGGTTTTATTAATGCCCACAATGATTCTATTGGACTTAAATCAGGACTTGAAGATGTCCATTTCTAAAAGTGGATTTCTAAACACATTTCTTTAGCTTCCAACAAAGTTCTTAGTTGCTTTAGTGGTTTGTGGTTGAACAACATCTTTTTTGGGAGTTAACCGTACACTAAATGAAATGTAAATTAATAAAATTAAGTAAGTAAATTAACAACAAAGAAACGACTCCTTTTGAAATGTAAATTATAATAACTGGGTGAAAATTTCACAGTGCGTTTTCATAACAATCACACGATGGAATGCTTCATTTTGTGTGTGAATTACTCGATTATTGGAATCACCAACAATAACAAAATTTACATTCATCATCAAAATATAATACTATCCCATTGCCGCAAAACTCAAAATTGTTTATTGTTTTGTTTTTTGACGAAAACAATTGAATGGGACTTTGATTTTAGATAAAAAATTATTAGGGATTATTATTAGGAAAAAAACATTGTTTCATAAAATATGTCTATATTTTTATCTTATATTCATATAGTTCGGTTTATGAATCCATTGCCTTGTCCACTTTTTGGATTGCTGTTGACCATTTTAAACTTATATCACTAGTTCTCCTATTTTTCCACAGTTGCGTTTATCACGATCAGTAACATTAAATTTTACACCACTTTCTGTGACTCAAATGAACCGTTTAAACCATATTTTATTTAAATATCTGATACGGTAGACTTACAATTCTGTTACATTAAGTTTTTAGGAATATTTCGTATTATTCTTATTAATATATAAGATTAAAAGCAACCATACAGTCCTGATTTAAGTCCAATAAAATCGTTGTGGGCATTAATAAAACCAATAAAACCAAGTAAATACATGATATGAAAGTTACAATTAAAGGAGTGAAGAATTCCAAGGAAAAATCATCATTGAAATGAGAAATACAAAAACACCAGATGAATGTAAAAATTTAGTAAATACAACGTCTAAGAGAATGGATGCGATTATAAAGTCCAAAGGAGGCGATATTATAATGATCAAATTTTTTTTTTTTTGTTAAATTGAATCATTTTGAATTAAATTCCATTAACTAATTGAATTTTAAAGTTTTTTTTTTTACTTCTGTCTGCGCAATTATTTAACTAAAACACCATCATATTATGAAATAAAATTAGAAGGATTAAAAAACAATTGTTGCGTTCAAAGTCCTTTTTTGGCATCTCAAAATCGAGCATTCGAATAAAATAGCAAGTGCCCGATATAATAGTGGTTATAGAGTAGTAGATATCATATTATATGTTATATAACACTACAATTGTGTGTATGAATTAATTGTACGGTTCTGATTGTTGATAATCCAATTTTATAAACTCTATTAATTTCTTTCAGTTCTATTATAATTTCTATTTATTATTATTATTATATCTATATAAAAAAACTGTCAAATAAACATTAATTTTAATTAGTACATATCCTATTTTGAATGCAAGAGATTCAAATTTATAAAATCACTGCACTAATTCTATATATAAAAATGAATTAAATTAAATTATTTTCTAATTGACAATCGACGTTTATTATCTACTGTTTATTACGTATATATTTGAATATATATATATCGTTTATCATATCAAGTACTAAATATAGTTAAAAAAATCAATTAATTATTTTCAATATGCAGAGATAAAATTGATTATCAATATGACAATCAATGTTTAAATGAAATTTTATCTATATTATAATAATATTTTAATATAATATTCCTAAAAATGTACAATCGCAAGTGTGCAGCTTGGCGGCGGCTTGACCTAATAATAAACAAAACTTTTTCATTGTTGTATAGTTAACAAAATCGAAAAAACCCAAAATCCATTCAATTGAAAAATGAATTGAAAATATTTATAATTAAAATTAAATTTAAATTTAATTTTATAATTAAATTATTTTTGTTAAAAATGAAATTACTATGACCATTATTATTTATTGAATCTTTTATAGATTTGGTTGTATTTGATGATGATGATGATGATGATGAAGATGATGATTTGGTTGTCCTGTTACCTGTTAAAGTGGTAGTAACACTTGTAATTGTACTTGTCATTGTACTTAAATATAAATCATCATCATCTGCATCTGCATGATGGTTTTTATTATTTTTAACATTTAAATAATCATCATTAATTTTATTCATACCTGATGATTCAATTAAACCATCATCATCAGTGTCATCATCACCATCATCATCATCATCATCCTCAGTGTCATCATTAATAATATCGATTTTACTGTTTGTATTAATAAATTTGGCATCCAATGATATTTGTTTAAAATCATTTTGTAGTGAAATTGTGGTTTGGTGATCCGAAGGATAATGAACAATACCAGCGCGTTCATTATTATTATTATTATTTGTATCAATTTGTAAATTATCTTCTTTTGCTAATCCCAATTTACCATTACATAAATTTTTATTACAATAACAATATTGAACACCATTTGCCGTTTGACAATCATTCACTGCAAGTCGATCACATGTTCTTGTCACTTGATCACCTGTAAATATATATATATATATGGAAAAAATGAAAATAGATTTTAATTTATTTATATAGTAATTATCAAATTATTTAATTTTTTTTTTCAATATCTATATATGGAATCTTTATATATGGAATCGTCTTTCTTTGTAGAGAGGTATGTATGGTATAAATATATGGTAATAAATATCATTAATCATAATACAATGAATATAGATATGGCGGTGTTAAATTTTTTTTATTTACACATTATTTTTTTTTTTAAATATAATTAACATTTTTTACCATAAATAAAATTTGTTTTCCACAATAATAATAAAAATATAATATGATAATACCTAATAATAATAATAATAATAATAACAACAAGAATTTGAATATATGAATTAATTCAGTAATATATAAATAATTTATTAATTTATTTATTTCAAATATTTATATTCATATTTTATTGTTAATATATAAAAAAATGCATCCCATCATCTGCAGATACAAACTCACACACGCATATCACATATATATATATCGAATAGTATAATTATTATAATTTACATACTTGATTATATTTTTTATATTGTATATATATAATATTCATAATATTTTATTATTGAGCAATTTATATACTTGATAATTTAAATAATATATGACATATATTCAAATATTAAAAAAATATATTGCCGCCATGTTTTGTAATAGTAATAATAAAACTCTAAAACTCTAAACTATCGAATTGATTGATTGGTTATCGAATTGTGTTGAAAAAATCGCACTTAGGAATTTATTTGATAAAATACACTAAAAATCGTGAAAATCTGTCTAGAAAAATTCTGAATTCTGAACAAGTCTGTTAAAGCAAAAAAACGGGCATCGATATTAATTTGGAAAAAGTTTTTCATGTAAAACGCACTCTAAAAATCCGTAAAAACCATGAAACATTTTCCATTCTCCATGTGAAAATCCAATTCCAAAATTTCACAGACAATATCATTTAAAATATAAATACCTATGTGGTTAAATTTTCAAAACGATTGAATTGACAACAAATTTTCAAGTAATCGAACTGAGCCGAAATTAATTTGATAAATTTTTTATCATATAAAATATATGCGGAAAACCGTGAAAATCTAGGAGAATTCTCAATTCTGAAGAAATCCGTCCAAGAACACATCCCGTCCAATAATTGACAGAAAAGATATACTTTTAAAATATACATTCTAAATAACTGCTGGTTAAATTTTCAATGTACGTTCAATGTTTCAAGAACTTTGCAGTTAGAAATTTATTTGGTTTAACTTTCCACATATATAAAATATATAGAAAATCGTGAAAATCAAGTAGAATTTTCCATTCTGACCAATTTATCTGTGCAAGGAAACCCTATCGAATACAGATATCGATTAGATATTTTACAGATATCTTTTATAAATACTGTGTACAATTTTCATAACGATTGGGTAACAGATTTTCATCCGGCATCTTACTCAGAAATTTATTTGGTTTAACTGTCCATATAAAATATACTATAAAAATCGTGAAAATCTCGGAAAATGGAAAATTCTCATTCTTAAGTTCGTCCATGCGGAACTCTCTATTACTATTTTTTATATAGATATCTTGTTGAAATGCATTATAAATACTTATATGCGGTTCAATTGCGAAAACGATTCGTCAACACAGTTTTCAAGAAATCCAACTATAAGAATTGATTTTGTAAAATTTTCCATATAAAAATCCATTAAAAATCAAGTCAATTTCTTGGAAAATTCTCAAACCTAATCCAATCCATCCGAGAAAACCCTATCGAATATTTTACAGAGATCATCTATAAAGCATATTATAAATATCTATAGTTATACATTTTCAAAACGAATGCTCAAACCGATTTTCAAGAATTTGCATACTCGGAAAATGATTGACTAAATTTTCCATATAAAATACACTAAAATATTATGAAATTTTTTTTTTGAAAATTCTCTATTCTATAAACCAAAAGTCTGTAAAATACAATGTTTTACAGAGATGATGAGATCTATATAATGCATTATAAAGAGTGCAGTGTATATAATTTTCAAAGCGATTGGTCTTCAAGATTCTTCAAGATATATCGCACAAAGAAATTAATTTGATAAATTTTTTATCATATAAAATATATAGAAAATCGTGAAAATCTATAGGAACATTCGGAATTCTGAACAAATCCGTCCAAGAACGCACCCTGTCCAATAATTGACAGAAACGATCTTTTAAAATATACATTCTAAATAACTGCTGGTTAAATTTTCAATGTACGTTCAATGTTTCAAGAACTTTGCAGTTAGAAATTTATTTGGTTTAACTTTCCGCATAAATAAAATATATCGGGAAAATCGAATAGAGAATTTTCCATTCTGATCAAGTCCGTCCAAGGAAACCCCCATCAAATATTTTATGAATAGCATTTAGAATACATTTTAAAAACCGTGTTAAATTTTCAAACGGATTGGTTAACGAATTTTCAAGAAATCTTACTCAGAAATTACCCAAATGGGTAAAGATTTCCATATAAAATATAGAGAAAATTCTTCGGAAAATTCTAAATTCTGATAAAGTCCGTTAACAGTGAATCGCATCCAATATTTTGTGGACATCATTTATGGAATACATTTTAAATATCCTATAAAATTTTCAAAAACATTTTCAATTGGTTAACGAATTTTCAAGAAATTCGCACAGTCAGAAATTGATTTCTTACAAAAATTGTCTATATATAAAATATATATTAAAAATCGTCAATTACTTGGGAAATTCTCAATATCATTATCAATTCCGCCAAAAGGAAATCTCCCATTAAATATTTTACAGAGATCATTTAAAATTCATTATAAATATCTTATTATTACAGTTTTTCAAACGATCCTATAAAAATCGTGAAACTCTCGGAAAATTCTCAATTCTGATTAAGTTTGTCCAAGGTAGCCCCATTCAATATTTAATATAGAGATCATTTAGAATAAATTATCAATATACTGGCTAAAAATTTTCAAAACGATTTGTATGCGAATTTTCACAAAAAAAAATCACATTCACAATTAATTTGATCAAATTTTCCATATAAAATACATTAAAAAATTGTGAAAATTGAGGAAAATTAATCTATCTATCTTTATACTATGATAATATATTTTTTTATATACATGTGTAAATTGAACACTATTCGCGAATTTATACAAATAATTATTTTAAATGATGAAAAAAAAAACTAAATAAACAAATAATAAATGACCCATATGACATGCGGAGTACTGGTAAATTTTAAACATTTAATTTTAATAATTTATCAATAAAATTTTGTAAAAAAAAAAAAAAACACATTTATTTACACTACACAGAGTTTTATATAAACAATAAATAAATAAAAAAATAATGTTTATTTTTAATATAACTATATTTATACAGAGTGTTGTTGCTGTATCAATTTTAATTTTTCTTTAATTTTTCAATACGTAACATAAGATTTTCCACAATCATTTATAATTCATATAATTATATAGAATAAAAGATTTAAAGATTTTCTATTAATTTTAATATTGATTCGTGACTAACGTGACAGCTGTTAGTTAATATAAGTTATTTTTATTATATATGGTCAAGAATAAATCAAACACTCTGTATCTTGTGTAGATCTTCTGTTAGCTATATATATATACAAAGTTAAAAATTACATAAGAAATGTGAAATGTATTCATAAAAAAAAAAAAAATTATTAATAATATGCGAAAATAAAAAATAAATAAATAAATTCGCATCAAAATAGCCTATAGCGAGATAAATATTTATATAAATTTTATAAATATTAAAAAAAAAAAAAACGTTTCATGTTTTAATGGTTTATTCTTATATCTATATACATATTTATTTTTATATTTGCAATATTTTTATATATACTAGATATTATTGGATTTGTCTATTTTTTGTTTTTTTTTTTTTTAAATCTCTTATATTAAATATCACCACATTTAACTTAACGCAAAAAACTTGTTTGCATATAAAAACAAAAAAAAAACCACTCACAGAATCTCCCATTAATTCACTTCAAATCAGAAAATATATATGAATTTTAAGTTATATGATAAAATATTCATATATATTTATTTTTATTTAATTGGTTTGAAATATACCTATATATAGCAGATATAGATAGATAGATAGCTGTATATAGATAATATAGAAGTGATATATGATTGTGTTGCTTGAGGTTCGTAGAGTATATTAAATACAAATATATATTAAATATATATAGAAAATTACGAGATTTTATGGAAAATTGCAAATTCTAAACTGAATCTATAAAAGATTCTTTTACATAATAATATAATAAAAATCTTCTTCATTAATTTAATATTAACATTTTTTTGTCCGTATCATTCATTTTATGGAAAATTGCAAATTCTAAACTGAATCTATAAAAGATTCTTTTACATAATATAATAAAAATCTTCTTCATTAATTTAATATTAACATTTTTTTGTCCGTATCATTTTTTCACAATTTCAATGATAATATTAATGAAAAATAATTACGTTATGTAAAAACAAATCAAAATATTTACCCATTAAATTTTCCCATATAAAAACCAATCAAAACATTTAATTTTATCGAGGAGATTTTATCATATCGCATATTGAATGTGATTTAACAATTCATTCACATCAATATACAATTCACATCAATTCACATCAATATAACGCAGAGCCGATTTGTAAAAAAAAAATGTTCACCGATACCATATCAAAACGCAGATTTGATTCTGAAAGGGACAGTTATATAATTAGTTAATTTATGGAAAAAAATCTACTGGGGCATAGGAAATTTTCCGGAAAATCGGAAATTTTTCAAATTACAATCGCATAGTTTTTCTTCAATTCTCAATGTTCCTAGAATAATATGAAAACTCAATTGATTGAATGAATGCACTCTGAATGCATAAAATATGTTTCGTGTTTTCGGTTATTTTTCTATCTTTATGAATTTTAACACAGAGTTGTATTTTCCGCTTGCGGTTGGTCGTTTGTCGGCTATAATTACCGACACGTTAAAAAGGCACAAATTAAGAAACTAACAACAGAAGGCTGTGTTGTTGTTGGACGTAAAAACCAAATTGTTGGTGGTATAGCGAAAAATTAATTAATTTATTTATTTCATATGGAAGAAAATTTATTTTGAAATCGCATCATATATATTGGTTCAATAAAGATATAAGTGTTCATTTTCCCAAAAAGTGTTCATAAAATTTATTTCCTCTATTTGAAAATCAACTATGTATTTTTTGATTCAATGAGACGATTTCAAAATTTTCTTTCATATAAGAAATATCAGAAATTAATTAAGTTTTTGATATGACATTGGAAAAATTAAAATTGAAATAAAACCGGGGCCAAAGAATTAAAAATGTGAAATAAAAAACCGATTTTTTTTTCTTAATAAATTTCCAAATGTGTTTTTCAGAATCAAACCTGCGATTTGTTTTGACAATATCGGGAATTTTTTTTACGGTTGGTCATCAGCGGTTTAATTATTTAGTTATAAAATAAGTGATTTTGTTACGTTTAACTTGTATAATTATTTTAGACACGAATTTCTTTTAATTTCATTTCAAATAAATAAATACAATTCTTTACTGCGCAGACTATTGTTTTATTATAAATACCTATATATATATGTTATATATATAGACTTAATATATTTTTAGACTTTTATTTTATTTTTTAGTACATACAGTTTTTTTTTTTTACAAAAATTACACGTACGCGTAGTATACCAAAATTTTTAATTACATATACTTATACTTTCAACATCAAAAATCAACATTCTAAAAATTATATGTTTAACTTATTATTAACTTAAAAATTTTGTATGTAAATTACCTTTCCCATATATAAATTATATAAAATGTATTTGAATATATATATAGACATTTATTATTACGACTATTTTATATATGCAATTTGATAATTAAAATTAATTTATTATCAACGAAATGTAGACACACACACAATCTTTCATTATATAGAAAACTTCATATTTGGTGTATTAAAATTTATGCATTTTCACTTGTATTATTTTTTATTTTTTAGTCTTTTGATTATTATAACGTTGAAAAATTGTATTTCTTATATATAAAAAGTTCCAAATATTTTTTTGAAGAAAATTTCACTATAAAAAAAAAAACATATGGGAAAAAAATGAGAAATTTTTTTTAATTTTTTGTAGGCGGTTTCTCAAATCTAAAAACATTAATTCATATTTCATAGATATGTATATAAAAACTATATGATAAATACGATACAAAAAAAAAAAAAATTATGATTCACATTTCAATGTTTTGTAATTCATTTATATATAATAAATAAATAAAAAATAAATTTATATATAATTATAATTAATAAATATAGATTTTTGTTATATTTAAATATTATCATATTATAATAAGAAAAATTATCAATGTCATGTTTTTTTTTTATGTCTGTTTTGATAAATATAGATTCATTTTATTTTGAATCGATTTCTAAATATAGGTTCAAATAGGTTTGGTAACAAATTTTTAAAGTCTTTATATAGTTCAAAAAAAAAACCAAAATATTATTGCTTATCTTAATTTATAATCTCTTTTGTGCTATATATTATTATAAATTCTTCGCATTAAATCAGATTTAGATTATTTTAAAAACAAAAAAATACTTTCCTATATATACAAACATAAATTTACCTATGTTTGTTTATTTTTTGTTATTCAGTTTCAGTCGGTTCAGTTGGTTAAATGTTTTAAATGCATCAGTGTCATGTTTATCAAATGCCCATAATATATATTAAATTTTTATGGAATCTTTTTCATAGTATATATGGTCATATATATCAAAATGGAAAGATTTGAATTTTTGTATTTACATTCTATATAATTCTATAATTTTCTATATAGTGAAGACATATAAAAAAATGGAGGGGAAAATTCTCAATTTCCCCAAGGGAAAAACCAATTAATCAATATTTTACCATATAGAGATCATTAAAAAATCCATTTTAAATATTCGGTTATATTTATTTACCGCAGAAATGATTGTTCGACGACGAGTTTTCAAGAAATTGCGTTAATAATTAATTGATATGCGGTTAAAAACTTTCCATATAAAATACAATAAAAATTGTGAAAATCTAAGAAAATTCTTATCAAGTCTGTTTTTAAGGTAAACCCTAAACAATATTGTATAGAGATCCATCATCTATATAATACATTATATATAAATACTGTGTAAGCGATTTTCAAAACGATATTTGTCAACTGTGATATTCATAGAAATCGAACTCAGAAGTTGATAAATTCAAATTTTTCACAAATAAAATCTATTAAAATACATGAAAATCTTTGAACATTCTCAAATCTGATCAAGTTCAAGTCCAAGGAAACCTCATCTAATAATTTACGAAGATCATTTAGAATGCATTATAAACACTGCGGGTAAAATTTTCATAACGAATTTCATTCATATTTCATCATATCATATCATATTTCATCAGATCATATTTCATATTTCATAATGAATTTTAAAGAAATCGAACTCAGAAATTGATTTTGTAAAATTTTCCATAGAAAATGTATCAAAAAATATATTCCTCTTGTTGGAAAATTCTCCGTTATGTTTAAGCTTATCCAAGAAAATCCCATACACAAGATTTTATATACATCATTGCATTTAGACTGCATTCATTCATCATTTAGTTAGAATACTGTGGAAACGATTTCAAAACGATTGGTCAACGAATCGTTTAAGAAATCGCAATCAGAAAATGATTTGATAAAAAAATTTTACATATAAAAATTCATTATAAATATTTGAAAATCTTGGAAAATTGATCAAGTTCGTTTAAAGAAACAGTTCGATAATTAATTAACTTTAAAACTGCGCGATATTACAAAAACCGTGTAACTAAACGTATTTTCATGGAGCATATTTCTTATATCAAATATATTCTATGTATATAAGGAATTCCTTTTATAATATAAAATATATTTTCCCAGTCAATTGAGAATCCATTCAAGCACAAGCACATATATCAAGAAGCCACTTATATATTATATTATCACTTATATACATTTTTGTATATTTTTGCATGTGATGGGAAAATGTCCACTATACTAAAAGGTGTCTTCAGAATGCCCTTTGGTTGAACGGACATTACTTTAGAATTCATTTAAAAGGTTTAGCATATCATTTATTCTTCGGTCTTGGTGGTTCAATTTTAATGATTGTTGTGTGTAGTAGTTTTGTAATATTATATATTTCTGTATCATTTGGAGCGGGCTTCACATCTATGTAGAATAGTGGAAGTTGCCTTCCAGAATTTCTATGAGTAATTTTATGTATGTTTGTTACCGTATGCCCTTCAATTTTGCTCAAAAAGACCTCTTGTATATCCTCTTTTGCCGTTGTCAGGTAAAGACCTCTTATTACTACTCTAAAATCCCTTTGTGATCTAGTTTTATATGTGTGGAATTGGTAATCCCTTTCATAGTTAGATCAACAATGACTTGTCGATATGTTAATACATTATTGCATTATTGCATCTTAATTTCATGGTTGTTAACTGTTTTTACCTTAAAGCGATCCTCGAATAAATTTGTAAGTTCCTTTAAGAATAAATTTATCCATCACCAATCAGTTTTAAGCCATTTGACAAAGACTGGATACAAGAAAAAGCTCGATGTTTGGGTACCACATGAATTAACACAAAACAATTTAATGAACCGAATTTCCATTTGCGAAACGCTGTTTAAAAGGAACGAAATCGAGTCATTTTTAAAGCGAATGATTACAGGTGATGAAAAATGGATCACATGCGATAATAATGTGTATCGTGGTCCAAGAAGGGTGAAGCTCCTAAAGCAGTAGCAAAACCTGGATTAACACCAAGAAAGGTAATGCTGTCTGTTTGGTAGGATTGGAAAGGAATCGTTCATTATGAATTACTGGCACCCGGTCAAACAATTGATTCCGATCTCTATTGTCAACAATTAACAAGATTGAAGCACGAGATTAAAAAAAAACGTCCAGAATTAATCAATCGAAAGGGTGTTGTGTTCCATTATGACAACGCCAGACCACACACATCTTTGATGACTCGACAGAAACTGAGAGAGTTTGGTTGGGAAGTTTAAATGCATCCACCATATAGCCCGGACCTTTCACCTTCAGATGATCATTTGTTCCGGTCTCTGCAGAACTCCTTTAATGGTTTAAAATTAAATTCCGCAGAGGACTGCAAAATGCACTTGGATCAGTTTTTTGCCCAGAAAACACAGAAGTTCTACAGTGATGGGATAATGTCTTTACCAGAGAAATGGCAAAGGGTCATCGATCAAAACGGCGCATATTTGGTTTAATAAAGTTCATTTGAAATATATAAAAAAATCAAGTTCCTTTCCTGCATAGTCCTGCATGCTGATTACATTTGAAATGAATATTGATGGTGTTTTTTCTATCTTTTTAACACCAGCATTTTATTATTTTGTCCTCCTCTTTTATGAGATTATCAAATCTATCTATCAAAAAATCTTTCTTCAGAACCCATATATATTAAGAAGCAGATGCTTTTCTTATTTATTATTCATTATACTAAATCAATACAAATGAATGTGCTATTTTTTGGGGGATTCTCTTCTTTTTTTTTTGTGTTACATAAAAAACCTTAAATCAAATTAAAAATATTATCACATAATTTCAATTGTCTTAATATAATAAGTGACAAACGCAATTATAGTAATTATATGGTTAAATATTAATTAATTATATACCTTTTTAATGACAAATTATAATAATATTTTCTATATATACCTTTACCTACCTATATACGTGTAAAAGCAATAAATAAAAATATAATTTCCAAAGACACAATCACAAAATGATCTAAATTTCATAATTTTATATGTGATTTGATGATAAAAACAAATTATTATAATTCATTGTCTGTGATGTGTTTAATATATAGAAAAAAATCATTAATTATATGTTTTTTTTTTTAAACAATACATAGATTTACCATATAAAAAAACAAAAATACTTCTCCCGCATTACACAAAAATAAAAAAAACAAAAAAACGTGACCACACAAACATAATAAGAAATTTATATTAGCTCAATTTTTATACAAAAAACCAAAATATAGTAATCAATTTATATAAATCAAAATAATAAGGAAAAAAAAATAATACGTTAATAGAATAATAACTAAAAGTAAGTATATATAGTTACTATATTATTTGTCGTACAACTAAACCACACAGCAACGTACACTTGTGTATATATAGGATAGGATACAATCAAAATTAATAATCTTTTATAAGTATTTTATTTATTAATAAAATGTTAACAAACAAAAAAAACTCTAATCATAAATCATTTGTTGTAAACCAAAAAAAGTGAATACGTCTATATAGGTAAGGTATGGTAAAGGTAATGTAAGGTAAAGGTATATAAAAAAAAAACAAAAATTTGTTTAAAAATTGATATGGCATTA
This sequence comes from Dilophus febrilis, assembly GCA_958336335.1. NCBI lineage: Eukaryota > Metazoa > Arthropoda > Insecta > Diptera > Bibionidae > Dilophus > Dilophus febrilis. Next base: position 41,164,585 of record OY284470.1, on the reverse strand, counting down.
AAAGTATATTATATTTATATATATCATTTGGACATATATACTTGAACTGTTTAATTAATTACCCATTCATTAAAATAATTTTTATTTTTCTGTTTACATTTACCTATATATATATTAAATATGAAATTAAATTGTATTGTGAGTTTCTGTGTGAACGGTGAACCTATCTGATAATAATAATAATAATAATAAATTGATAAATCGAAGTATATTTGAAAGGTAAAAAAAAAACATTATATTATACTTCAATAAGTATAGCTGAACGAACTATTCTATAACCAACCATAATCAGCCTCATATATTTTTCCAGATAATCAAATACTGTTTTGTTTTGAAATAATATTATAATAAATTATATACAAAATATCTATAATTTGTTGCATAAATTATATAAATAAATATTATACATAAATTTTGAATTTAACCACAATTTTTATTCATTTCTATATGATAAATAAAAATGTATATATAATAAAAAATTCCTATATGATTCTTATATAAAATCGTATATCGTATAGATTAAGAAGAATTAACACAAATTATGTAATAAATATACATATATGATGTTAGATGTTGTATATTGCAATATTAACCACACACGAACGAACCGCAAACATACCAATATTTGTAATAAATAAAACAAATTCTATAAAAAAAAACAAAACTCTTATTTACAGATGTTTTTATTTCTGTATATATTCTTTTGTTTAACTTTTAATTTAACGAAATTCAATATCGCATTTTGCCGGATTGTATAAAATAATTTTTAATTTTTTTACACAATAAATATAATTCAATGTTGTATATAGGTTTTAGATAAATATTTTGTATATTTTTTATGTATTATAATAGAAATATGTTTTAATTTAAATATATATAAATATAATAAAGCTATATAAAACGATCGATTACAATTTTAAAATAATTGAGAAAGAATTCTCTTAAAATAAATTTACTAATATTGCTAAGAATTGAGAATTTTCCAAGAGAATTTTCACGATTTTTCATATACCTAATTTGTTGTATGGACAATTTAATCAAATCAATTTTAGAAAATTGGTTAACCTATTGTTTCGAAAACTTAAAACGGTATTCATAATACATTCTAAGTCATGATCTCTGTAAAATATTAGATTATATAGGTTTCATTGGACAGACTTGGAAAAAATATTGAGAATTTTCCTAGATTTTCATGTATTTTTCATATATTTTATATGGAAAATTTAAAAAAATCACTTTCTGAGTGCCATTTCTTTGAAAATTTGTTGACCAATCGTGTTGAAAATATTTTATACGATGTTTATAATGTAATAAAGATGATCTCTACAAAATATTAGACAAGTTTTCCTCGGATGGACTTGATCAGAATGGAGACCTTTCCAACATTTTCATATATTTTATATATAAAAATTTTTACTAATAAATCGTTTTCGAAGTACGTCGTCATTGCTTTTTTTTAAAATTCGTTAACCAATCGTTTTGCAAATTTAACACAACATTTATACTACATTCTAAATGATGTCTGTAAAATATTGGATGAGGTTCCCATTGACGAACCTGATCAGAATGAAAAATTTTACCAAAATGTTTTATGGTTGCGTTTTCTTGTATAAATACATTAAACAATCGTTTTGAAAGTTTTCCAAAGTAGATATAATACATACTAAATGATCTCTGTAAAGTATTGAGCGGGGGTTTCCTTTGACGGACTTCATCAGCATTGAGAATCTTCCCGATTTTTAGCATATTTTATAAGGAAAATTTTACAAAATCACCGTCTGAGTGCGATTTCCCTGAAAATTCGATAGCCATACCCGTTTGAAAAACTGTTTAAGATATTTATAATGCATTCTAAATGATCTGTGGACATTTTTTAATAGGGTTTCCTTAGACGGACTTCATCAGTATTGAGAATTTTCCGATGTTTTCACGATTTTTTTGGTATATTTTATATGGAAAATTTTACCAAATCAATTTCTGACTGCGATATCTTGAAAATTCGTTGTCCAATCATTTTGAAATTTTTTTTTACGATGCTTATAATCCATTCTAAATGATCTCTGTAAAGTATTGCGTGGGATTTCCTTAGTCGGACTTGATCAGAATCGAGAATTTTCCGAGATTTTCATAATTTTTACTATACAAATTTAAAAAATTTAAATGACCAGCCGTTTTGTAAATTTAACATGGTATTTTTTAAATCCATTCTGAATGAGAAATCACTGTAAATATATTAAATCGCATTTCTTTTGCGTTTCAACGAATTTAATTAGAATTGAGAATTTTCCAAGTTAAATTTTACCTAACATCATTTTCATAGTACTATTTAAAAAAAAAAATGCATTTACCATTGCATTTTAAAAATATATTCATGATCTGCAAAATTCTGTAAAATATCCGTATGACTCTGCGTATATATTATTATTCTATATATATATATATAAATAATCAAATACATAATATATTAAGGTACTTTAACTTACCATCAGTTTGTGTTAAACATCCCATATATCCTCTTGGACATCTCATAATATACACCTTAAAATTAGTTATTTCCTTTTCGAATGCCGTACACGTTGAAATATTAATGGATTTATTAAATTTCATTGTATCCATTTTAAATGGTTCATCTGCACCCGTACCACAAACATAACATTCATGTGTTGATATCATTTGAAATTGTATGCCTATTTAGTGAAAAAAAAAAATTGTAAAAATTAATGATAAATATATAAATGGAAAAAATTTGCTATTAGTTTTTTTTTTTTTAAATAATTTTATATGTCACTGAAAATTCTATTCCCATATGTTTGTAATTAATTAAACATAAAATAAAAAAATTAAATAATACCACTCTCGAATAGAATGTATGCGGTTATTATTATTATTATTGTATATTATATAATTTTCGCTTAATTAATGGAATATTATTATGTTCTAAATTGTTATATTATTATTAATGGTAAATTTTATAGATAACATATTTTATAAAATAAATTATAGATATATGTATATGATATCAATTACAAGCAATTTTTTTTAACAACTATTATAAATACATAACCGCATTTTCAGCATTGTATGACATATTGTAAATATAGTAATTGATTTTATATAGATATTATAAAATATATTATAAAATAATGGAAGATAATTTAACCGCAATATTATTAAACTCATTTTTTAATTACATTTTCATTATCCTATCTATGGCGTGTTTCGGAAAATTTAGTTTATAGTTACGATATCATTTTGTAAAAGTTTTTATAATAGTATTCAATCATTTTGTAATTGGAATGTCTGTTCATATAAAATTCGGTTGAAAGGAAGGAACCATTGAGTAACTATTTGGAAAACGTTTCGTTAACTATAAAAAAAAAGAATTTTCATGGAATCTTAAACAATGGATAAATAATAAATGTTGAAATGAAAAATAATACAACATAAATTTTTCTATTTTTCCTCTTATCTTTTATTATCATTAACAAATACAGAGAAAAATGTAATATAAATCAAATGGAACAAAATTTGTTTTTGTTCCCAAAAATCTTATATATGAATATATTTTGGAAAATGATACAGACATATTTTTGTTTTGTTATTCACTTATCAAGAAAAGAAAATACATAAACACAAAACGAAATCCACGAAGTTATATATATATAACTCAATAAAGGTATATCAAACAAATAAATAATAATTCTACTGTGAGCAAAAAAAAAAAAAACAACTTTATATTCCTTTTTCATATCGCACACAAAAAAAATAAATGATATATTTTATATATTATACAATATTTCTATATATAATAAACAATAATGGAATTTATCTTTTCCTTTTAAAAGTCAAGCGGCAAAATATACTTGTTGTATATATGAATAAAAAATATAAATATATGAATATTTTATCTATTTAAGTATATGGTATATGTACATAATGTTTTGAGTTTCCTTCCTCCTTATATACATATGTTACATATACAATATATATTATTGTCGTTATCGTTATATAACTAAGTATGTTCCAAATGTTATCCAAAAAAAAAAATAAAAAAATATTTGCTTGAAGTAATATATCGTCGTAATATATATTTATATGTATATTTAAATTTTCCTTTTGCATTTTTTATAAAAGCTTTCAAAAAAAAAAAAAAACATCAACAAAATATTTGCATATACAAAAGAAAAAAAAACAAAAAAAAGGATACAATTTTTTTTCTTCTTTATTCTACATTTAATATGAAAGCCTTTTTTTTATACAAAAAATTGTTAAATAATTAAAGTTGTATATACTAAAAAATTATTCAAAGAAAAATTTAAATATATAAAGAATGAATTATTGTAACATATATTTGGGTTATAAATAAATATTAAATGTAATTTTATACAAAGGTTTACAATTTTATAGTTCTATTATATATCGGCATATATAAGAGAATTTTTGGATGAGCCAATTTGAATTAATTATATTTAATAAATATGTTAAAGTTTCAAAGTAGGTGCTTGATGATTGAAAAATGTAATGAGGAAAAAAATTAATCGAATTTTATCGATTTTGTCTATACCTTTTTTTTTTTTTTAAACTAATTGGACAAGAAAAATATCATATGAACTGATATTTGCCGCCGATATTAATTTATAAAAGTTAAAAAGTATATTGAAAATTGAAAGATATTTTATGAATCATTCATTCATTAAACAGAGAGATAGGATTCCAGAAATTTGTATATACCTCGCGTGCGTATTTCAGAATTCCTAACATTTTCCCATAATTTTTTTTTTATTAAGATTTCTGTCCGCTGTCTAGTACTATCTATTACTTATATTAATAACCATTCCGATAAAAATTAATTAAAAAATCATTATTGAATGATATATCATATTTATATATATATAAAACAAATAAAGTCTTAAAAAAAAACATATAATAAATAAAAGAAATTAATCATATAATAAAATATTTCATAATTTTTGTTTTTTAATTAAAATAATTTAAAATTATAATTTTTATATGCAAACGCATTTTTCTTATATTTATATTTTTTAAATTTAAAAACAAAAAAATCGAATAAATTTTCTACTAATTAATAAAAAATTATAATCAATAGATATGCGTATAATAAATAATAAATAAAAGTAATTTATTAGGAAAATCGAATATAGAAAAACTGATAAAAAAAAATAAAAATACTACCTAATAAACAAATTTTAATTTTAATTATTTTTTGTTTTTTTGATATATTTTGAAGATTTATACGGGTGATTGTAAACATTTTATGTACTTTGCGAGAGTGCCTATATATACACATTTTAAGTTCATTTATGCAATGCAATCAATTTTTTATTTTGTGTGTGTGTGGACAAAGAACAATTTGAATTTGATTTTGATAATATACAAAACCAAAAACAGAAAAAATAAATAAAATATGCAATTCATTGTTTATATATACATACATATACTTCTTCTTTATATACACGATCGATTGACCGATATATAAATACACACGCAATATTGCGTATATAGAAAAATATATAATTGGCTTTAATTATAAAATATTTAGATCATAAAAACGATCGATCATATATTATATATTAAATATAAACAAAAAAAAACAATGTTTTATTAATACTGTGTAAAAAAATTTGTATCTTTATATTGTAAGAGATTTTTTAATTAATTTGATTCCTCATATTTATAATAATTAACAAATAAATTTACCCCCCATGTAACAAACAGTTAGTCTTAATGAAAATCCCGTATATGAATGGATGGTGGTCATTGATCAGAATGAAGAATTTTCCAAGATTTTCATGTATTTTTGATATATATTATCTATGGAAAATTTTATCAAATCATTTTCAGCCTACGATTTCTTGCGAAAATGTGTTGACTAATCGTGCGTTGAAAATTCTGTACGATACTTATAAGGCATTCAAAACTGATCTCTGTAAAATATTAGACAGGCTTTCTGTATGGACGGACTTAATCAGAATAGAGAATTTTCCAAGATTTTCATGTACTTTCCATATCTTTTATACTTTCCATATCTTTTATCAAATCAAATTTGTAATAGCGATTTCTTGAAAATTTGTTAACGAATCTAGTTGAAAATTGTGTACGATATTTATAAGACATTCAAAATGATCTCTACAAAATATTAGACAGGCTTTCTGTATGGACGGACTTAATCAAAATGGAGAATTTTCCAAGATTTTCATGTTTTTTAAATGGAAAATTTTACAAAATCATTTTCTGAGTGCGATTTCTTTGAAAATTTGTTGACCAATCGTGTTGAAAACATCTTATACAATGTTTATAATATAATCAAGATGATCTCTATAAAATATTAGACAAGCTTTCCTTGGACGGACTTGATCAAAATTGAGAATTTTTCTAGTTTTTCATGTATTTTTCATATATAATATGTGAAAGATTTTACCAAATCATTTTTTGAGCGTAATTTCTTGAAGGTTCGTATATTAATCATTTTGAATGTTTCACATATAGAGTATTTTCGATGCATTGTAGATTATATCAATATAATATATATTAAATGGATTTTCCTTGATCGAACTTGATTAGAAATTTGAATTTTCTCCACCAATCATTTTGAAAATACCTTAATATAGGATGCGATGCAATTACTTTGCAATGCGGGAATTATCACAATTCAATAAAGTTTTCATTTATAAATTTTCCGAGATTTTTCCGATTTTCAATAAAAATAAAACATATTTTTTTTGAAATGGGAAATTAATGGAAAAATATACAATGCGTATATGAAAATTATTACCATTTTCTATCCATAGTTAGCCAATCTAAACTAATAGACTATCAATTGAAAGGTATTTTTATACTGTTAAAGAATAAACTAACTTTGGATAGGATTTAAAAAAAATAATCATATTGAAAAATGCAATCAAATTGAAGAAAATACTCTAAACTTTTTCCAATACAATTTTCCAAAAACATATTAAAAAGAACATAAAAAATTACTATCAAAAAGGTGCATATATAATTAATTATTATAAAGCGAGTTCGGCTGCTCTTAAAATGCAAAAACTCGTATAGTTAACGAGCGCGTACGTAAAAAAAACAGAATGTATATTAATAAAGTGATATGTAGAAAATGAATGGAAAATTAATGGCATATTTTATATAATTTTTATGTTTATGTATATAGTATATAAAATAAACAAGACTATAAATTCTTTATACCATATTTAAAAAGATGTAAATATAATTATACAATTATGATTTTCTCATCAGTTTAATTATTATCATATATTGCGTTATGTAAAAAATAACATTTTTATAGTTTATTGAATATTATATTGTATATCTCAACATCATTGATTAGTTAGTTAGTTAGTATTATTATTAAAATGTTTTATGATGAAAAAATGTATCTATATATGTATAGTGATGTTGCACTTTTATATTGCGTTTGAATGCATAACGTCATTTAAAATAAAATTTATAAAGATTATATTTTATACATAGAAAAAGATTAATGATTTTTATATATATAGAAATTTTTTTTATTCCATAATTTTTTAATATTATTTCGAGATACCTCTTAAAAAAATGAAATAAAAATTATGATGATTTATTAAAAATATAACAATCCATTTATTTTCAAATGTAAATTGATTTATTTATCAATAAATATAGAGAAAGTAACATGTTTTTTTGTTTTCTTATTAATTACACTTTTTTTTATTTTTAATTTTTTTACAACCGATCAACTTTAATTAACATTTTCCATTTTATTTCATAATTAAAAACTCCTTTTCAATATTTTAAATCATATATCTACGTCTTTAATCTTTTTAATATTCATATATATATTTTAATTGCATGCATATATGCGAATGATAAGTGACAAGATTATATATTCCTTTATAAGTGGTTATTTTTTGCATATTAACATATTTGCATAAATTAATGCTGTCACATCTTCTTATGTTCTCACTATATATATATATAGTGTATATACGCAATAAATAATATACTTGATTATCTGATTTATCATCTGATTATATATAATTCATGTAATGGAATGAAGAATTTATATATATTTTATTTACTATACTCTAACCACTATTATATATTGGACACCTGCTATTTTATTTGAATGCTAGATTTTTAGATGCCCAAAAAGGACTTTAAACAATAATTTTTTAATCCTTCTATTTTTCTTTCATAAAATGATGGTTTTAATAAAATAATTGCGCAAACATAAGTAAAAAAAACTCTTAAATTCAATTAGTTATGGAATTTAATTCAAAATGATTCAATTTAACAAAAAAAAAATTTGACCATTACATACTGATACGGTAGACTTACAATTAACTACATTAAGTTCTTTAGGAATATTTCTTATTATTCTTATTAAGAATAAGCTTAAAAGGAACCATACAGTCCTGATTTAAGTCCAATAGAATCATTGTGGGCATTCAAAAAACAAAGTAAAAACATTATATGAGAGTTACAATTGTAGTTAAAGTCGTATATGAAATGTTTTTTTTTTAAAGAGAATCGAAACGTTTTAAGTCACTATAAAGTAAAATTTTAAGCCAAAAAAAATGAAATATTTGTATGAATTATATAGAATTTATCTATAATATATATTAAATATATATTTATAAATACTTGATTTATTTATTTTTTATGTCTTTATAAAATGACATTCCATTAAAGAAAAATCCACATAAATATATATTTATTATATCATATATCGGTCGAGATTATAAAAATATATACTAATCTAATGCTATATTTATTAAATATAATAAAATTTAAAAAAATTTATTTAATGAGTAATGAATTTATTGTTAAATTATTATTATTACATAATTAAAAAAATGTGAAATGAGTTATTAAAAAAAAAAATAAAATAAATATGGGATATAAAATTTTTATACAATATATAAAAATTGAATTAACATGTGACCGTATAAAAACCGCTTTTTTTCTTATTATTTTTTTAATTATTCATTCAGAAAATAATAAAAAAAAATAAAAAATCATATTTTTAATATAACTATAAAACATATTTAATGTGAGTCCCCGCGCGTCCATCAATAAATAAAATATATATATATACAGACAGATATTATATTATTGTTGATAGATATATGAAAATATACTCACTGTATATATGTAAAATATATTGAAAAACATAAAATTATATATTATCTATATAGTTGTTTTCTGAATCATTTCAAAGTAATATACACCATCATCAGTGTAATCACCCACACTTTATATTCATTTTGTTTTTAATTATGAAATTAATGTGAAAATAATAGTAAAACTTGTATATAGAATGAAAAATTTTTTTATTAACGTCAAATACAATAAAATAAAATAAATGTTTAATTATATACCTCATATCGTATAATAATTATTATTTATAGTATAAAAATAATAGATGGTTATATGAATCAATATAATATCTACTATATGATCATTTAATTTAAATAACGTGATAACGTAAAAGATTTTCCCGTCAAAAAAAAGATTAGACAGAGCGCAATAGAACTGATATAGAAGTCTTCATATACCAAAAATTAAAATATACATATTTTTATATGAATTTTCTAATAAATTCTAATATGAAAATACGTTTTAAGAGTAATGCATTTATTAAAAGTTGATGATTTCAGGATGTCCATGAAAATGTAACTTATATTTCCTTTTTACAAAAAAACGGCATTCATCTTTTAATATAGTACCGTAAAATGGGGTGAAGTGGATTGAAAATTTTACATATTTCTTAGCCGTTACTTTTAATGATTCCGAAAAATTTCAGGAAAAACAATTTAAGTTCTTGTATCCTCTAAGTTGTAAATTCAAAGAAAAAACAAATCTTACGTTTTACGAAACCAGCAATAAGGGCAATGAAACACCGATCCACTTCACCCACTTCACATGATGGGCTGAAGTGGTGGATATGCTTTGGTTTTATAACCATTTATTGCAGGGGGATTGAATAGTAATTTTTTAGATTGCATTATATCGATAAACAATACGAACTTAATGAAATGCGCTAGATTAAATTGTGTTAGTATTCGTTTCTAGAACGTCTAATTAGCTATATAGCAATGAATCGTTTTTAACAAATATATGACAATAAAAATGATGATTTCGTTAGGTTTTTGAAATGCGATTGAAATCATTTTAACCAAAACACCATATCTAATTATTATATCAATTTTATAGTTTGTTTAAAGTTCATTTGATTCTCAAGTAAAATAAACAAAATTTATTGCATCGTAGTTACGCTTCCCAGTTCCCAGGTGTCTATTTCTTTTTTATATGCACACGCGGCATTATCCACTTCACCCCACAATATTTAATATTACACAATTTTATTGTTTTAAATCACCTAACAAACTAATTATTATTTTTTTTATATTCCACTTTGATGCACACATATGCTCTTATCATAATATATAAATAATCAAATTGTAGCCGCTTTCAGAGTAGCTAAGCCAAAGTTTCTTTCATGATTTTTTGTAGATTGAATGTTTTAGAAAAATATTGTTGTATTTTTTTACCCACTGTATCCACTTCACCCCAGTTTACGGTATATAAGGGCTGAAATTTGATTATCTCAGGCTGATTTTATTCTCTGCGACTGCAATTTTAGCAATGTCATTTGATAAATTCTCATCTCATAATATTTTACTTTTAAAATTGCGGTCAGTCAGTCGGTCAGTTTGCGTGCGTATATCATTATTTGTATGTCCTATATAGATACGTTCATATTTGCAATTATGCATCTGTTAGGTTTTCATTAGGTATTATTCTGATATGTCTTCCATGCAGGCGATATGATCCTTATATCGTCTGTTCTCTGTTTACGACGAGAATCGTCTGCACTTCTTTTGAATATGTCAACTCTATAGTGATGCACAAATATACAGATTTTTTTCGTGGTTTTTTTTTTGTGTTATTGCAAATCAAACTCACTCAGATCTGTTTTAATTTACTTGCAAATTAATGTGTTTGAAAGTTTATGATCTCTATAGATGCATCGTCTTTAAATTTTTCAATTCAATTTATAATTGATTTGTCAAAACATTTTAACGATGATTCTAAAACAAAATGTTACCTTGTTTCAAAATCACCATTTACCATTTATTATATAGTTATTAATCATATGTCATCTTTCGACTTGACATAGTTTTGAGATATATGATATAAAAAATTAGTACAAAGTACAAAATAAAACAAAAATATATATACTTTTATATAAATTTTCCGTATATAATGAGAAAAATAAATCTTATAATATATTTATAATATTCACCCCGCAGAGATTTATTTTGGATTGCATTGTTTTTGACATTATTTTTCAATGTTTTTTTTTTTTTTTGCTTAAGAAATACTATAAAAAAAAAGAATTTCATCAACCGTATGTGTATATTCAATTCGGCATTCGCACATATTAATATGCAATCACTTTGTTTTCGCAGTATATTCGCAGTATTATATATATAAGTATATAGAATATATGACATGTAGAAAACAATCAACCACACTATATCGTATATATATTTTATGTATTATAAGGATAAAAATAATAAAAATCAAAAGATTCATATATACAAAAATAAATGAATAAAATTATTTATAGTACTATAGTATAAAATTCATCTTTATTATTATATTGTTTACTATATATAAATAAAATAGAATGTATCTATTATATGAAAGTTTTCTTATTTTAGATTATGCATGTCTAAATATGTATATATAGTTAAGGAAACTTTTTTTGTGAAGTATATGTTTGTTATTCTATAAAGAGTGATTCTTTATTGTACCATTTTAATCGGAACAAACGTATATAGAAAATTTATTACAATCTATTATAGGATTCGTTTGAATAATGTTTGAAATATAGTTAATGAGAATCCAATTCGTTTGAAAACACTAAAGAAAGTTTAGTTCTGTGTTGAACAGAAAAGATTTTCAATTGAATTTCGTATATATACCCAAAATATGTTGCTGGAGGTATTTAGATGATGAAAAAAGGACGTATATTTTTAAAAAAATTATCAATGCCTTCAAAATAAATTTATTAAATAGATTCTTATAGTTAAAAAAAATCACATAATTTTTCATGAAACTTTCAAATATGCATATATAGCAGCTATAGGACACAGAACATTGAGAATCGAACATTCCCTTTAAGAAACCAAAGAATATTATCCTTAGTCTATACGTATCCTATATATAGAAATTTAAGGATTTGATATAACAAATACATTGATCACCCTTTTATATATTATATTATATATCCCCGCGCATATATCCAGATATCTGATGTATATATACACAAAACACAAAGAACATTTATATATTAAAATGCTTTTTGCTACACATAAAGTTAATTTTTATATGCGCTTAAGGATATATATACAATTTTGATTTCATTTTTCTTGACATTTTATATGACATACATCTTAAAGATTATTACAAGTGTATGTATGGATAGATGAATATATAAAGATTGTTCTCTGTATATATGTAACGCCGTCATCAAAAAGTCAATATATATATATGTATACTTTCTATTATATATATAGAGATATAAATTTATCTAAATTTAATATTATGTATCACTTTGATCGTATCATCGTATATGTATACATATGTATATTAAGATGTATAACATATTCTATATATAGTTATAGTTTAGAAAGTATATGTAATATTAATGGGGGTGTTTTATTATTTTTTTTGGTCGGATTATATACTATTCAATTCATATTCAATTCTCGTATTTTATACGAGATTTTTTTTCCTGTTTCAATTTTTTGTCTTGTCAAAAGATTTATTGAAAATCTAAACGAGCAAATATATAACGTGTATATATATAAAATGAATAAATACAACTTTTATATATTACACATTTATAGGATTATAATTTTGGGTTAAATATAATATATATATACTACTTAATCAGGAAGCAATGTCTGGGTTTCCGACTATTGTGGCTATTGTGACTCTTTGTGTGTACGATGTGTATAGTTGATGTGAATAAATGATCAATTCCCTTAATTCAATTTATAAACATTCTGATAACATTTTGAGGTATTAGATTTTGGATTCGAAAGGTTTTTCAATTTCAATTTTACTTACGGATTAAATTACATTAATAATAAAATACGATAAATATATAGATAAAGTTCTAATGACCTTTGGTGGAAAATTCTAAATTCTCTTATCCGGTCCGTCCGGGGGGAAACTCTATCCAATATTTTATATACAGAATTCATAGAATGCGTAATAAATGCATGTAAAAACCTTTTAAAATTTTCAAGAAATCGTATGATTCCGTACATGTTTTTCCATAGAAAATCTATATTAAAAATCGTATATTCGTTGGACAATTCTCAATCAAGGATGGTCAAGGAAACTGGTCATTCAATATTTTGTAGAGATCATTTATAACGTATTATAATAAATATTTGATAAAATTTTTCAAAACAATTTGTTAATGAATTTTCAAGAAATCGAACTCAGAAATTGATAAATTCAAAGTTTTCATATAAAAACTATTAAAATACATGAAAATCTTTGAACGTTCTCAAATCTGACCAAGTCCGTCCAAGGAAACCACATCTAATAATTTACGAAGATCATTTATAATCCATTTAAAATATTGGATACAATTTTCAAAACGATTGGTGAATTCCCGCACTTTCAGTAATCGCATTCAGAAATTGATATGGTAAAATCTTCCATATATATAAAATATATGAAAAATGAATGAAAATCTAAGAAAATTTTCAATTCGGGGCAAGTCCGTTAAAGGAAACTTCATTAAATAATGTGTACATATCATTTATAATAGAATCTAAGTACTGTAAGTAAAATTTTTATAAAGTTTGGTCAACAGCTTTTCAAGAAATCGCACACTACAAAAATTGATATTTTCAAACAAAATTTTTGATTAAAAATCGTTTGAATTCTTGAGAAATACTGAATTCTCTGTCCCGCAGTTTGTATACAAGGAAACCCTACGTCATTGATCAATATAGAATGTATATTATATAAACACTTTGTACAATTTTAAAAATATGCAATTGGTAAAGCAAAATTTTCAATAAATCACGAACTCAGAAATTTGATTTTTGATTCAATTTTCCATATATGAAAAATATATGAAAATTTTTACAGGAAATGGGAAAGTTTTCAATTCTGACCGTGTACAATTAATTTTTAAAACAAATTGGTAACGAATTTTTAAGATATTTCCGCTTTAGAAATGGTAAAATTTTCCATTTAAAATATAGTGAAAAATCGTGTATTTCTTGGAAAAATTCTCATTTCACCAGACACGCGATGTCATGTGTGATTTCACTATAGCAAATGATTTCACTTTTTTTTTTTACATTTATCGTCATATTTTATTTTATAAAATATACACAAAAAAAAAACAATTTCTATAAAGAATATATAGAACAAAACACTTTCTGGATCTGGATATAACAAAAGTATCAGATGCTTTAATCTAAATAACAGCAGAACAATTTTTGCAGCAATCGCCTTTATAAAATCTTGATTGATTTTATTATTATTATTATTATTATTATAATTATGATTATTAAGTGTAAATAAAAATTGCAAAATATATTTAAATTATAACCATCAATTCCCGCATATAAAATATTTATTTAAAACCTCATTAAATCATAAAATAAACAGAATTATTGATATAATACTCTATATATATATATATATGAAAAATAAATACAAAATAAATACAAAATAAATAAAAAAAATTACTTAATTTTCCACATTTAGTTATACTAAAAAACGATTTCATTCGTATCATTCGTACCATATAGAATATATTTTTTATTAAATTATACAATTTTTTTTTTTTATATTTATTGAATTAAAAAAATGTCAACATTTTTAATTTTATTTATTTTTTATTTGTTTTATTATAATACGAGTTCATTTCATATGCAACATTAAAATGAAATTTATATATAAATGGTAAATCAAAAAGCAAAAAGCAAAAAAAAAAAAATATAAAACAGATGAGATAATTTTTTTTTTTCATTTTATATCAATAAGCGGCGATGTGCGACACATAAAATAAATAAAACTAAAATTTAAATTGAACCAGATGACAAATAAATAAATAATATACGAATAAATATTTAATTTTATTTATATTATTGTTTTTTTTGTGTTTTGTTCATTTTATGTCTTTTTTGTGTGTTTGCTTTTTCACGATATATTATATATCATAATATATAGTAGAGATAGGACAGTGTAAATAAAACATATTTAATACTATTTGTTGTATTGAATATTTTGTTGCATTTGGCGATTGGTGGTATACACAGTACGACAATTAATATTCCGGACTGCTCCTGGGAAATAAATTAAAAACACGATTTTTGAAATATTTTTTCAGTTTTCATTTATTCAAAATATTCTCCTCCTGATTCAATACAACTGTTATCGATCGATTTAATAATGATTCAAATGCGTGTTCCAGCTCATTTTGTGGTCGTATTGCCATTTGTGTGCGCGTGTAAATGCTGTTTGAATGGTTTCAATATATTCAAAAAAAAACATCCTTTCAATTTCATATTTTAAGTTTTGGGAACAAAAAGAAGTCACATGATGCTAAATCAGGTGAATTCGGTGGATGATTTAACCCACACAGACTTATTGATTTCGAGCCAAAAACTGACGAACAATAAGTAAATTGTGACTTGGTCCATTATCGTGTAACAAACACCAACTATCTGATTCACGATATTCACGTCGAATATACGACGAATCCTGCCCATCAAACGCTTCAAAAAATTTCGATATAATATGGAGCCACTGACTGTTTGACCAGTTGGAACGAATCCATCTTTATGGATAATTCCCTTGCTATCGAAAAATGTTACGAGCATTGTCTTGATTTCAATGGCTTCAAGCATCACATAGATCGTCCCACTATGGTTATTGAGATATGGTTTCGGAGTCCGGAATATTAATTGTCGCACTGTGTATATAGGATTTATTTATATATGGATATAGCGACAGTACATTTCCTAATAGAAAATAATACCACTTTATTTATTAATATCATATCATATAATTTAAGAGGGGAAAAGAATAAAATTTTGATTCATTATTATTGTATTAGAAATAATAGTCACAACGGAAATTTGATAAAGATCAAACAATGTTCAATGTAAAAAGATGCATAATATCTGGTTTTATATGTTTTTTTTTATTAATATATAGAGAGATAACACAAATCAAAATTTTGTGAATAAATGTGCGGTAGATTTTTTGTTTTATACATATATATGAATTTCTCTTATATCGATCCATTCCTATCCTGCGTTCTTTGTGCGTGGTGTGTGAAAACTTTTATTTTCTATATACTGAAAGATATATATCCTTTATATAATTCGATATCTTTATTTATTATTATTATTATTTTATATGAATTTTTATTATATATGTATATTGAAATTTGCCCATTTGTTATATATATTTAAAAGGCCAAACGTATAATCAGACATCGAGTGACAAATGATTTATTATTCAACATATCCTTATTTGTTGTTTTGTTATTTATTTATGACCCATTAACATTTATATACATATATGTAGGAGGTGATATACGTCTGTCTGTCTGTCAGAAAAATGCATATTGTAATTAAAAAGTTCATGATTTCAATATGGTATATAATTGCATTTGTGCGTGCGTTATTACAATTAAAAAAAAAATATTAGTCTTATTATATATAGTCTGATGTAATTCGTGGGCGGTGCAAATACAGAATCAATATAGATTCTAAACAGACAGAATATATCTATACAGAATCCATACAGAATCTTTGCAACCCCTATATATATAAATATCCATATACAGAATATCAATACAGAATCTATATAACAAACTCTAAACAGACAAAATATCAATAGAAATTATCCATTCAGAATATCCATATATACCGAATCTTTGCAACCTTTAAACTTTAGAATTTTTTGGCAAACTGCATATACAGAATTTGTATCGAATCTTTGCAAATTCTATATGAGCACATCTATACTGAATCTATATACACAGAATATCAATACAATACAGATTTTAAACAGACAAAATATCAATAAAGAATCCATTCAGAATATCCTGCATCCATAGAGACTATATAAACAGACATAATATCTATATACAAAATCTTATACAATAAATCTATATTCAGCATCTTTACAAATTCTTAACTTTAGAATTTTTGCAAACTGCATACATATAATCTGTTACGAATCTTTTGCAAACTCGCTATATATGAATATCTATATCTATATACACACTCACTCTAAACAGATAACATATCAGTTGAGATAATTCATTCAGAATATCCAGACAGATTGTAAACGGACAGAATTTCTATACAGACAGCATTCATACAAAATCTATACAGAATCTTGAAAAAAATGGACGGAAGGAGCGATAAAATTACGTTATATGGGACACGGAAAAAAATCTTTAATCACACCCTAAAAATAATCGCAATCAATTTTAAATAATTATATATTATTGATGCATTTTGAATTGTATATCTTATGCATGAAAAAAAAATAAATCCGTTTTGATGATTGAATTTGAACTAACCGCCCCATTTAATATATATAAATATATAGACCAGCGACCTGTCATTAGACTATATATCCGTTAATATATTTAATGATATAGCTTTATATTTAATAATTATATTATCCTAATTTTTTTTTTGTTTGTTTATATATACAATACAATAAATCGTTTCAATATGTGCAACAAAAGCAATACAAAAATCATCATCTATCTGAAAATGAAAATAACTATAAATAGTCTGTATATTAATCGATTAAATATATACCATACCATACCATACCATTCGATATACATTTGTTTGTATAGGATTTTTTGAAAGAAAAAGGCAAAAATAATTTCTATTTATTTATACTACTCGTATATATAAAGGGTGATTTTTTAAAAGCTATAGGAAAGTTTTTCAAAAAAAAACACATATAATTCAAAAAAATGCATGAAATCTTTATTTAAATCGATAGTACACGGTCCATATAATTTAATGTTTGAAGATTATTTCATGCAAATGTTGACCTTGTTGACTGCGCCTCAAATGGTCCATCCGCTTAGTCCAATTTTGGCATACTCTTTCCAACATTTCGGCTGGTATCTCACCAACAAATGATTCAATGTTGTCTTCCAATGCGTCAATTGAAGCGGGCTTGTCTGTATAGACATGAGCTTTAACATATACTTACTTCTTACTTCTGCGCGCCTACAACCTACAATTGGTTTTGGCGTCCATTAACAGCCTTCTCCAACCGGACCTATTTACCGCCAACGTCCGCCAGCCGGAAACGCCGAGGGCCCGAAGGTCCACTTCTACTTCGTCTTTCCACCTACCCCGCGGTCTTCCTACACTCCTAGATCCGCCCGGCTTACTGTCCAGCATTTTTGACGGTATACGATCGCCATCCATTCGTACCACATGACCAAACCACCTCAGGCGACCGATCTTAATGAACCGAACGATGTCAGGTTCGGTATATAATTTATATAGATCGAAATCGAACCGCCTACGCCACCATCCCCTTTCCTTTGTCGGTCCAAAGATGAGGCGTAGTATTTTCTTTTCGAACCCTCCAAGTCGCCGTTCGGTGGCCTGTGTCATGCACCACGTTTCAGAACCGTAGGTCACAATTGGTCGAATCAGTGTTTGATATAGCTTTAGTTTCAATGTTTTACTCAATGTCTTCGAGAAGAACATCTTTCGCAAACCGTAAAAGGCCTTGTTTCCCGAAGCAATCCGGGATTGAACTTCCTCCGCTATATCGTTTTCGCTGTTTATGCTGCTTCCAAGGTAGCTAAACCTGTCCGCCGTTTCAAATTTGTTCTGACCAATTGATACGCTTTGATGTTGTGCCATAAACCTACTGTTCGTTGGTGCGATCATATACTTGGTTTTCTCCTCGTTTACCCTTAATCCCATTTCCGAAGCTTCACGTTCCAACAGTAAGAACGCTTCTTTAACGGCACCCATACTTCTACCCACCACGTCAATGTCATCGGCATAGCCGAGTAATTGAACAGATGACGTAAAAATAGTGCTGCTGGTGTTAATGGTCGTCCTTCTTATACATTTTTCCAATATAACATTGAAAAACAATGTAGCCAAAGGGTCCCCTTGCCGTACTCCGTCAATGGTTTCAAATGCATCCGATTTGATCCCCCTTATTTGTACCTGAGATGTAACTTGCGTCAGTGTTAGTTTCGACATGGCTATCAATTTTTGTGGGAATCCAAATTCCTCCATCGTGCGCCATAATTTTTCCCTAATAACACTATCGTATGCGGCCTTAAAATCAACAAATAGATGGTGTGTTACTACGTTGAACTCCCTACACTTTTCCATTATCTGTCGTATGACGAACAGTTGATCAGTTGTTGAGCGATCATTACGGAATCCACATTGGTATTCACCAATGACTTCCTCCGCATATGGTAATAGGCGCTTATGCAACACATAAGCGAGTACCTTATATGTTGCATTCAGCAAAGATATTCCCCGATAGTTGGAACACTCCATCCTGTCTCCCTTCTTGTGTATTGGCACAATTACAGCAAGCTTCCACTCCTGTGGTATAACCTCATAGTTCCAAACATGCACAATTAGCTCGTGTATACTATTCCACAATACATCCCCTCCACATTTTAAGAGTTCACCAGGTACGCCGTCAGATCCAGCCGCCTTTCCATTCTTGAGCTTCAGAATGGCTTCTCTGGTTTCCTCATATGTTGGTTCCGAAATTAGTGGTTGTGCTGTTTGGTACGGAAGTTCGTTTTCTGCATTTATACCAATTGGGTTGCTTGCTGTAAGTAGATCTTTAAAATACTCCGCCCATCTCGCGATGGCTCTTTCTTCATCCGCCAAAATTTCACCGCTGGTATCCTTACAAAGAAGGGGTTGTTGTATAAATCCGCTAGTTACAGATCTTATTCTCCTGTACAAATAGTCCCACATATAGTCCCACAAAAAGCGCTTTAACGCTTTAAGAGCTTTAACATATAGTCCCACAAAAAATAGTCTAAAGGCGTTAAATCGCACGATCTAGGCGGCTTCAATTGACCGGTCCCAAACGTGAAATAAAATGTTCACCGAACTCGCCTCGCAATATAAGTCCATTTTTGCGCGTGCTGTGTGGCATGTGGCACCGATCGTCTTGTTGAAACCACATGTCATGCAAATCAAGCTCTTGCATTTTGGTCAAATAACAGTTGGATATCATCTCACGGTAGCGCTCACCATTCACTCAGTTACGTTACGATTCGCATCATCTTTGACGGAAGTACGGTCCAATGATGCCACCAGCCCATAAACCGCACTAAACTGTGACTTTTTCTGGATGCATTGGTAGCTGTGTTGCAATGCTTCTGGCTGATATTCACTCCAAAATCGACAATTCTGCTTATTTACGTACCCATTTTGAGCCAAAAATGAGCCAATCGTCGCTGAACACAATTTCGTCCCGATGAACTTTCTTAATAACAGAGCACGCATTTTGATAATAAAATTCAATAATTTGCAATCGTTGTTCGTTTGTAAGACGATTCATGGTTAAATTATAGACCAAACTGAAGATGTTTTATGACAGTGAAACAAAACACGAAACGTGCGTCAGCTGTTTAAACAAGTGTTGCCAAAAAGATAATAGCTAAAAAATCACCCTTTACTATTCAGAAAATTTTTAAGTCTATATATAATTTTGTTATAGTTAGTATGTTATATATATAGATTTATTATCATCATAAATATATATAATTTCTCTATTATTCATCTGAATGAATTATGATAAATCTAAAAATTGTGATGTTTTTTTTATTTATTTATTTATATTTGGTGGAAGGGATTTTGTTAATATACAATTTGACTATTTATTATTATATATATATAGGGGATGATTTAAAATGTTTAAAAGAAACACATACAAAAAAAAACAAATTAAATAAATATAAAGTTTAAAATTTTTTTTAAACAAATCGATTGGAAATTCGTATATTGTATGTGGATGTGTAAAATGAATATATATATATATGAATGACTGTCGGGATTCATATATAAAATTAATATATGATAATATAAATTTAATAATATTTACGGATTGTTAACTTTTATACTATATATAGTGATATAAAAGTTATATTTTGACTCACTCATAGAATTTTTTTTTGTATATTTATAGATAATATATTTCTATTAATATATAGATAGGCACGTACACATTCAATATGTGAATTATTATGATCGTTTTGGAACAATAAAAATTTTGTAGATACCTTCTTTTTTTTTCATCGATTTGATTGAAATGTAAAATGTTTTAGCATTTTTTTTTTATGATAGAACTGGTTAGGTTTGAAGAAGATCTTGGGTATTTAATACCATCTTCCATCCTTTGCAAATTTACGGACTTGTTTTTATTTCTCGTAATAAAGTTTTGAAGTAATTTGCTTGAAATTGGATAGAAGTTTTGGGTGAATCATAAGTAAAATAAAATGTATTTTCCAAATTTACAATAATAATATATTAAATGGGTCTTTATGCAATGGGTATTTATGCAAAGCCCGGATAGATTGACAATTTTTGCTATATAATTTATTAATTATATTTCTGATCCCGCATTCAATTCAGGAACTCTCAAATATAAATCCAATAAAATTATTAGAAAGATCTCATTTTGTTATTTTTAAAAATAAATTCCATTAACCAATTCCTTCTGTCCTCTGAAGTACGTGCTTACTGTCTGTCTGTGTGTTTATCATGACAACGTTTATTTTTATATATCTATACTTTATATTTATGGTGTGTATTTTCGTCTCGTCGAACGAATGCGGATTATGTATTTATTATTATGTGAGATTTATCATTTTATAACAATAAATTATTGTTAGTGTTTTATTAGTTTTTAGGATGACTAATAAAAATGTTTTTTGTTATTATACAAAAAAAATATATTTTTCTCGAATGACGAAATCCTTTTATTATACAATATTCGAATAGTATTTTTTGTTTGTGATATGTTATATAACAATAGGCATTATTATTATTATTATTAGATTATTGAACCATCATATCATTCTATGTATGTATGTATGTATGTATAGCAGATATGAACTCCACATTGAATTGAAACAAAATATATATATATATATATGGTTATTTTTTCCATTTAAATCGAGAAACTAGCCAAATAATAAAATTCATATACAGAATCTACGTGCTTTGTAATTAATCAAATGTTATTATTAACATTTTTGTTTTAGTTTTGTTATTATTTTTTATTTAAACGCCCACTTAAATTAAATTAAATAAATTAAGAATTTTGCATAATTTATATGAAAGTAACGTAAATCCTAAATTGCTTCGTTAAACGTATATAGTAAATACAATTTCATTGTAAAGAAAATTAATTTATCTATAAGAGAATGATATAAAGCAATATATTTACCTTATGATCAAATAAATAAATCAGAAACTTAAATTTGATATTGTATATTAACATTAGAGTCATTATAGAGTCCTATAGTTTGGTTTGTGTGGGTTAATTGAATGTGTATAAAAAATACCAAACTTCTGATGACAATTTTGAGGTCATCATAATTGAATTCTCTCAATCACTTTCCAAGTGGACCAATATACATTTTATTGCATATTTAAAAAGATCATAAAAAATTAGTAAACCTCTTCTTGTTTCACTTTAGTCCCTTTCATATGACTTTTCCGAGATTTTCCACTTTTAAGTGGAAAATAATTCACATTTGAATGTACCCGGTAGAGTTTGTTTTTTTTAATGATTTAACGCCTTATCATCGGATTGTAAAGTGAGCTTATTTTTTTATTTATTTTTTTTTGACACTTTAAATTATAATAATTTCATAATATTATAGTTTTTTTTTTTATTTGCATATATCTTCTTGGAATAGTTTAAATTTGTTAATTGATTTTGTTTTGCATATTAAGTATATAATTTATATTTCTCCATGAATATATGTAAATTTCAAAGAATATTATACAAATTCTCTATAGACAGACGTATGATAATAATATAAGTGTATATTCATTTAACAAATATATAAGTCCGTATTGTCAACTTAATTCAACTTTAAAGCTCAATTGAACAGAGTTGATACGATTTAACAAAAAAATAGAATAAAATTAATTCTTAATTTATGTATATTATATATGAATATTTATTTTTTTGTTAGTATATAATAAAATAGTCATATTGAAGAGTGAACAAAAAAAATATCACATTTTGCACTTAACAGATAATGTCTTTTCCATTTTTTTTTTTTTTGCAAATCTCTATTATTGATATAAATTTTTGTTATTATTTCAATGTGGACAATTTTGTATATATAAGGAACAGAATTTTATATATTATATAAAGTATAGAAAGCATAGTAAAACCATTTACGATATTGCATATATATAAATGAATAATTTATTTCATTTATATATCGGCCTTTCTCTTATTTGTGTATTTTGTTGAACGAATGTTTTATGTAAAATTGTTTTCTATACTCAATTGAATATTTATATTTTCTTGTTATAGGATTAAATGATAATATAAAGGATTACATCCGGGATAATATGATTTTTAATTGAATTCAATATATTTTCATATATACCCATTTTATTGTCCGTTATATATCCTTTATCAAGGACCTCTGAGGACTCAGGAAACTAATTCTAATATTTATTATATTCTTATAATTAGATTTTTTAAATTAGTTTTTTTTGCCACCAAATAAATAAATAATTTATATATCGAAAACTAAACTGATAGAAATTAGATTGCGAAAAATTTGTTTGATTGTTTTAAATTTAAATTCAAAGGAAATTTCATATAGGAAAATTTTTGTTTTATACTTGATTTTTGAAGGATATCACTAAAATTTTAATTATTTATGTATTATTTCATATTAACTTTGTCTGAATTTTGGAACTTTTGATCCTTCCTATCCTATAGGAGGAGACTTATGAATCTGAAGTTCGTATTTATTAAGAATTTCTGTATACATATAGGAATAATTTATAAACCATATACACCGTTTACATATCCATAATTTATAATTTACCGATCCATAGAATTTCGATGGGGTTTTCAAACACAGATAAAATCTAATTTAATTATACAAACATTTAAACATTCTTTTATCAAATATGTTTTTCATCACATCATTTCCCATATTGTCTATTTGTAATACAAATCATGCATTAATTCAATTACAAAATTTATATAGTCTGATTATTGCGATGTTTAAAATTGCATTAAAAAAACCAATTTATCTATTTATATTTATAAATTATCTTAATCGCAGCATTATACCATATATTTGAATTGAAACGAAAAAATATAATAATCAACAACAACAGCTGCTAATATGTTTCAACAAAACAATTTAATAGTGTTGAAATTTTTAATTTTATTTTAAAACATGCATATTTAAAAAGTAATTAATTTTATTTGTAATTGTTAACTTCTTATAAATTGTTGATACTTCTTTTATATTATCAATTTTTATATATGAATAACGAATGTAAAACGCATTTTTTACTACTATATAATAAGTATATATATACAAACTATAACATGATTGAAACACACGCAAACACAAAAAAAAAAAAATATAAGTGTGAGATTCTTTATTTTTTAAATTATCATCTTTCTTTCAACACACAGAGTCACACACCCGCCGCTCGCGTATGCATATATTTGAAAATATATTGTAATTTAATTCTTCCGGTTTCGTTGCTATGCTTTTCGGTTTGGGTATTAAATATTTTAATTTTTGCTTTTTTTTTTAAATTTATCCCATAAACACAATTAAATGATCCATTTCGGAATGAATATTTAAAAAGAAAACTAAAAAAAAAACTTAAACTCTTCAGCGTATTTATGCCTATATAGTTTTTGTGTGTTAATAATCACTTTTTTTTTTTATAATTACAAAAAGTATACTACACAAACACTTGTGAAATCTATATATATATATATAGAAGATAAACCTATATATATATAATTAAGATTAATTTATTATATGGATCATTTTGTTTCATCAATCCAAAAAAACATCTAACATAATAATTTTATATAATAAATTTTGTGATCTTTAAATAAAAAAAAATTTATCTTCTTTATATAAAAATTCATTATTGATTTATTGCAGATAAAATCTTATGCGTTTATTTTGATGTTGTTCTTGAATTTCATTTAAAAAATATGACTATTTTGTACTATGATAAAGATCAAATATAAATTTAGAGTGCAGGCGATATATAGCATATATTAATTAAGTTAAGCTTCTGCTGATGAAATCTTAAAATGGGGTATGGATCGTTTGAAAAATTGTGTCTTGTCAAAATCCAATCGATAAGATATTCTGAAAGGTAAATGCATACAAATTGATTAATTGTACTATTTTATAAAATTCAAACAAAATTTTCCCGGAAAATTCAATTTTGCTAATCTAATCTTTGGTCTTTGGTCTTTGATTTTTCGTTGCGATTTTTAATGCAATTTCAAAAATTGTCTTTTCCGGAAAATTTTAGTTGAATTTTTTATTGTAAAATTAATTGATTTTTATCCATGTATATACATTTCATTCAGAATATATCCTATCGCATTTGTATCATCATCAGGACACACATTTTTTTCGTACCCTAACTTTACCTCATATCCGAAATCTAATTTTCCCGTTGATCCGTTGAATAAAATTGATCCGTTTTTAACACAAAAAAAAAAAGAATTTTTCACTTGAACTTGTTTGCGTAAATATAATACACATAGCCCCGCTCCAAATTGATGCATAATATTTTTGTTTAAAATATTATATTATTTTATAATATATATCTGAATCACGATAGAGCATATACTATATAATAAAATGTTTCTATTATACGCATAAATAATTTATTTTAAGTGTTTTACCAATATACAATATCAATATCATATCATATGTATAATGTTCAGTCATCATCAGTTTATATATTACTTGGGGAATACCTTAAAATAATATATATATAGATAAAGGATAATTTATTCATTCATTTACGGCTGATCTAAATTTTCATATAAATATACATATACAGTTGTCGCTCCGATAATCCGGCCAGTTAACATGAATAGAGGGTTGTCAGATTTATCGAAACGTTTCGGGGATGAAGAAGAACTAGAAGAAGAATTTAAAACAATAAAATTCGAAACAAAACAATGGTTTTTATTATTGTTATGAATCTTTTTCTTCTCTATATAAACACTTCAACTGCGGCAATAAATGACATCCTTTAAAAATCCCATTCGTCATAATTCGAATTAAATTATTTCAACATTTTTTTTATTAATTCTTTACGAGAAATTTTACTAGACTTTGCTGAAATATAAATAATCTATTAACATGCTTTTTGTGTAAAATAATATCCAATGATGTTCGGATTATGAAATTTTACCAAAAATTATTCAAGCGTCCCGATTTTAATGTGTATATTGTTTAAATTTAGAATTATAATGCCCGGATTATCATTGAGATAACTGTATATAGTTATACAATTCATAACAGGTATATATATATCGCAGAGGTTTTCCCCAAATAACATCAACGTCATTCTATATTCAAAAAGGATTTTCATGTTCAAAATGTATATATAAATAATCTATTGTATATAGTATAATGTTTTTTTCATCAATCATTAATCACTTTATATATACATATGCGTATATGTTTACACTTGAATGCGTTTAATATGTCATATATATATATATGTATATTATAATAAAACAACCTTAAATAAAGAATCTCATATTGTGTGAAAATTTGAATGAGGTAAATATTGAAATATATCTCTCAATGGAAAATTATATTCTATATATATTTTGTTTTGACACAGAAACGTATATCGAATACACATTCATTCATCACATGATTTTTTATATTAATTTAATTTACTTTTTGATCCATATTTTTGTAAAATAATTGAAATATTACAACGAATCGAACTTCAATTCTAACCAAAAAAAAACTCAGACACCGCAACTCCGAATCCAGGATCATCGAATCCATCGAACACAATTTTATATAATATATTTCAAATGGAAAAAAAAAATTTCAAGATACCTCAATTTTTAATGTGTCCCCTCTGCGTGCGGTAAAGACAAAAAAAGTTGTTAGTAAAAGACTGAATATTGCGAAGGTGTCCGAATTTTCTGGATAATTAAAAAAAAAGTATTATCTATTTTAATAAGCCTTCCTCTTTTTAAACGAACGATTATTTAAAATTCTTATATATGACTCTGTGGTGTAAATGTTAAAAATCCCAACCTAAAAATTCTAACGAAATTTTGGGGTCGTGGGTTCGAATCCTACTGCATTTTTTCGAATCTGAATTTTAACACAGAGTTGTATTTTCCGCTTACGGTTGGTCGTTGGTCGGAAAATTACCGACACCGTAAAACAAAAGGCACAAATTAATAAACTAACAACAAAAGACTTGGACGCTAAAACCAGATTGGTTGTATAGCGAAAAATTTATTTATTTTATTTAAAATTCTTAAGCAAAAAAAACGAACGAATGAATAAATGAAAAGAATGAATGAATGAATGATTATATCACAAAACGAAATGCAAAATTGTAATTTATATAATTAATATATGTGTATGAGAGTTAAGGAGTCGCAATTTTCAATTATTCAAAACTCAATTAAATTTAATATTATATTTTTATATGGAAAAAATTATTCACATTTTCATATTTGTTCTTGTTTTGGTTCTCTAAAAATGTACGAATGTATAGTGAAATATTTTTTTACACTGAACTACCAACCGAGATTAGAACCGAGTTTAGAAAATAATAACAAAACGCATTTATACTTAAATATATATCCGTGAAGAAATAAATTGATTCTAAACATAAAATTTTTAGTAAAATCCACTTCTGATTGAGGGTTTCGTGAGGAATTGCCTCATTTCTCTGATGTCTCTGTTGTCTAAAATTATTGTGAACAAAGACAAATAAATTTCTATATATCCTGCGAAGACGCGGTAGTTTATTCAAATATAAAATTTAATCATTATACATATATACATTTTTTTTCGATCGATTGAGGTTCGATGATCATGAGGACTTATTGCCTCGTCTCTCTGTTTGTTGCCATACTGAAATTCAAACTGTTCATAATAAATACACAATAAATTGCTTTGCCTATAACAACCATATTATTTTATTTTATTTCATTTTTCCATTAAAACGTACAACACAATAAATAATTGATTTTTTAAATTGATATACATATATAAATCCATTACGATTATACTAGATTTAATTTTATACCGCGTACATATAATAATCATAATGATGCATATATCCTTCGCACAATATTGAATGTATATTCATAAATAAGTGCGACTTTGACATTTTCATATATTGTACAAGATATTGTATTTATATATCAATAAATTATATATTTATCTATATTTCTATATTTATTTAATATATGCGCGAATGCGATTTACAATGTATAAATATAATATTGCATGTACTGACTCATTGCATTTTTGCTATAAATTAAAATTTAAATTCATTTACATTAAAATTTGTATAATTTCCAATTATCCAAAATGCAAATTTCAAATTTAGTTGTATTATTTGAAAAAACCGTGTAGTACTACCTCACATCTATATCAATCCATCGCCGGTAGATCAGAACATTTATTATTATGGTTATGGTTATGTTAAATGACCGCCCCACCGAATAATAAATTTGTTTTTGATTGGTTTTTTTATTGGGAGTATGCATTAATGCCTGCGGTTTTTTTTTTGGAAAATTAAGGCTTTATTGTGAAAAAATGGTTATACATTCAATGATCAAAGTATTGTCTCCATTGGAAGCTACAACATTTGCCCATCTTTCTGGCAGTTTGTGGATTTCATCCCAAAAGAAGTTCTCCGGTGTCTTGGTGGTGAAGAACGAATCGAGCCAATTTTTGATACCCTGTTCTGAAGTGAATCGTATCGTACCGGTGAGGGCATTCTGTATTGATCTGAACAAGTAGTAATCACAGGGGGATATGTCTGGACTATCTGGGCGGGTGAGGTAGAACTTCCCACCCACTGTTTTCCAAATAGTTTTTTGAGCCGGTCTTTAAACATGTGACCGAGTATTGTCATGATGGAAAATTGTGGATTCTGGTCTGGTTGCATATTCTCGTCGTTTTTTCGCCAGTCCACGCTCTCTTCAAACAAATTAATTGTGTTCGGTAGATAGGTTCCTCGTTGATCGTCTTACCCGATTTCAACAGCTCACATAATACAACGCACACCCTTCTGATCCCACCACAATATAGAGCATTACCTTGGCTGGCACCATGGATATTCGGCTTTGCCGTGGATGTTGATGGTTGGCCGGGTTTCACATACGATTTCTTGCATACGAATACGATTCTTCTTTATATATAAGAAGTAAGTATACGTGCCATTTGAGAAAAATATCCTTTAATTTTTATATAATACCATTCAAATTCACTTTATCTCGCAATAAACCAAATATGAATAATATTTAATGGGTGTTTTTACGGGTGATGGTTTTGTTAAACAAAAAAATATTTGTTTTGTATACTGTGTATACTGAAAATCATGCAAATTTGTAAATGTATATAATTTTGCATATTTCTACATCCTCCTTTTCATATTATGACCATATTTTGCTGCTGTGATATGATTCTACATCTTGTTTGTATATTATACAATCTATTTTATAGATCTTTCTAATTTAAATTCATTTACAATATTTACAAATATATGCCATTATATTGTGAAAATTGGCATGCAAATATAAATTATATATATAACCCACCCGCCGTTAAATAACATTCAAAAACTTGTTAGATATGTGTATAATTTTATTGTACATATTTATATACTAATGTTTTATGTTATAATATTACAATATAAATTTATATAGAAAATTTGTCGCCGCTGGATGGTAATAAATTACACAATTTTGTTTTTTTTTTCTCTAAATATATTTATTTTATCGCGTTATTATTATTGGTTATAAATGTGCAATAAATGCACAAAAACAGTAAAGATTTTACATTCTGTGTGCATATATTCAATGTATATATATATATTCTGTATGATGTTAAAGTATTTATATGGAAAATGCATTTCACGATTTCTTAAAAAATTCATTGCCAATCTCTTTTGAAAATCTTTTGATCTCTATAACAAATTTCTTTTTTTTTTTTTGCTACAGGGAATTTATTTAAAATGTAGGAATTTTCACAAAAAATGGTTACAAAAAGGTAAATGGTTACAATCTATCAAAAAGATAGATTTTTTAGGTTTCAAAAACCTTTTAACTAACAATAAACAACAAAATAAATAAATCATTATGGCGTATGGCTTTTGAACATTATGAAAAAAAAAAAGATAATAAAAATAAAAATTAAAAGAAGGTTGATTGATTCCTTTCCGTTTTTTTTTATATCCTTATTGTTTTTCTGTAAAAATATTTGATAGATATTCAAAGGTTGAGTTCTCTGAATTCGGATTCTACATATGATCATTTATATATTTGTTTGCAGAATTCTTTTAAAAGTGCGTTGTTTTCTTGGCTCCTAATTCGATTTGATTATGTAATTTTGTAATGTAATAACTTGCAGTACTTATCATATAGGATTTAATTATGCGTATACTGATGGGAAATTTTTTGAGAATCGTATCGTATCGTATCCTTGCATTATTTTACTTGTTTTTTCGATCATCGCGGTCCTATATGGAATATTGGTGTCCGTGCGCGGTTCCTTATTATTTCAAAAAAATTTCAAAATACATATATTATTTAGTTAGAATCGATCCAATAAGAAGTTTTTTTTTTTACAATAGATTTATTCTGAGATTCACGCACGATTTCTTGTTCAGATATAATACAATATTTTATTAATTTTCCTTTTACACTGACATTTATTTGTGAACTGATTATAATAATAATAACACTTTTGATTGTACAAAATGGACAAATTCTAAATTGAGTATATTCGTTGTATATGACGTCTATCTATATATATATATACGATTAATAGAATTCTTTAAAATTTCTTTATTAATATAGAATCAAGAATTTAATCGAAGATATAGAAGATATTAATCGGTCCAATCATACCGCAATTACGATGACTTTTCCTCTCGCCTGTGCCTTTACATCTTTTAAATCTCATTTAAAGGGGTTTCTTTTTTTAGAATTAATTAATATAATAAAATGTATAAATTATCATGAATTTAAATAAAAAATTTTATTGTGTATATAGGCCTATTAAACCTTATTCTATATATCCTGATTTCATTATACAATGTTGTTTCATTTGAATTTAATTGAATTTTTAGTTTTAATTAACAAAAATAACAATCTAGAATTATAAAAAACCAAATAATTTTTATAAAACACGATAAAATATTTATTGCTGATAGACATGACGACGACGACATGCAATGATTGTAATTTAGATTTACTAAAAAATTTTGCCAATTAATTCTTGAATTTTTAAATGATGATGAATTTCCCCCACAACGACGAAAATGTTTTAAATATAAATATACAAATAAAAAACATATGCAATTATTATTCAACATTACAACGTTTTAAAAATCTAAATTAAATAAATTAAATATATAATAAATCGTATGCAATAATATATACAGCGGTGGTCAGTTAAATATAACACAGTGATTCATTACGCCAAATATTTTAGTTTTACAAGTACAAATTATATATATAAAAACCGATAAGTTTCTGGAAAAATGTATTATGGACCGATGAATCAAAGTATAATCGATGTGAATCGGATGGAAAAGTGTATGTACGACGTCTACGTAATCAAAGCATCCATCCATTATATACACATTAAAAACAGTAATAACATGCTGGCGATATTATCATTCATGATTTGGGGAGCGCTATCTTGGCATGGTATTTATCCAATACACAGAATAGAAGGGAAAACGAATCAGTATATGTATAAAAACATACTTGAAAATCTAATGATCTAATCTAATATGCTGATGATAATACGCCACTTAAGAGGAAATTTATCGACGATAACCATCCAAACTCACCGCTCGTTGCGTTAAAAAGATGGCTATTAGAAGGCTGTTAGATGGCTGTTAGAAGAACAAATTAGTGTATTGGCACCAAAATCCAGGCTTGAATCCCATTGAGAATGATTGTGGGGAGATGTCGAAAAAGGGATTGGTGAAAATCGACCAACAAATTTGGATTTGAAAATTGTGGGCATTAGTGCAAGTGGCTTGGCTTACAATCGCATCACGTCGATGTAAACGTTTGTTGGTGGAAAGTATACGTCGTCGGTGTCGGTGCTGAAGTAACTAAAATGAAAAGGTTCCCAAACGAAATATTAAACCAACTTTTAATCAATTTTTTATTTTTTGGTAGGCAAATAAAGCCAAAGTTCGTGGACTTATACATGACTTATACATGACCACTTAACTTACTTATACTATTTACTATTTACTTATACATGACCACTTAACTTTAAACAATTTTTTACGTTTTATGTTAATCAGAATGTTTTTTGTTAAAGAAAATAAATATAGATATTTATTTACACATTAATTATGAAATTATGTATTACTGTTTCATTTCTATAAATTCCCTTAGTCAGTTTAACACTATGCACCTATTCATTAGATATTTTGAAGAATTCAATCCAAGAAATGGGTGTGTTATTTAACTGACCACCGCTGTATATATAAAATGCAATCCTCACACGTCAATCCATCAATCAACAAAAATGAATATTTTTGTAAAAATATATAATAATATTAGATTTTTCTTTTGTTTTTTCCCATTCATTCATTCATTCATTATATTATATTGTCTTTCCATTTCACTTCACCTAATATGTTATACAGTATAATTTTTTTCTATAAATAATTATATATTTAATGCAATTGCATATTAAAAAAAAATAAAACATAAATTACCAAAATATTTAAAGCGCTCATCTAAACAATATGTGAAAAAACAACGTCGATGTCGATTGTTTTAGTGTGTGCGTGCTTTTTTTTTTTAATTTTTGTACATCTTTGAATTGTTTTTTATGATTTAGATGCGTTTTTTTTTTTTGAAACATTTGTAAATTTGGTTTTATGAATAGATTTCAGTATATGAAGAATTATGAGTACTTTTTTGTTTATGCATATATAGACGAAGACGAAGACGAAGATCGAGTGTGTATAGTGTATGAAATGAAATGAATGAATATATTTTTTGTTAAATATTTATATTGTGTAAATTTATTTATAGAGTTGTGAATTTACATAAGGAATAATAATAATAATAATAATAATAATGCATATAAGAAATGTACAACATTTCTTGGTTTTAATTTGTTAAAATTTTTTATGTATAAATTATAATTATAAATTGAATTTCAATTTCAATTTGGTTTTTTTTTTATATTAATATATTGTTTAAATGGTTGATTTCCAACAGGTTGATTTCAGATGAAAATTTATTTAATTCTATATAAAATCTGTATTATTTTTTTGTTTTTTATTGTTATATATGTATAAATATCGTTTAAAAATGTTAAAATGTTTATGTTATTGTTAATATGAATGCGTATGTATTTGAAAAATGTTCGAATAAAAATAAAACTATGTGTGCGGGCGA
The DNA here is from genome assembly GCA_958336335.1 of Dilophus febrilis. NCBI lineage: Eukaryota > Metazoa > Arthropoda > Insecta > Diptera > Bibionidae > Dilophus > Dilophus febrilis. The sequence continues at coordinate 41,130,781 of OY284470.1, read as the reverse complement.
CGAATTGATACTCAAATATCATATAATATTAATAATAATAATATATTGTATATTTTAATTTTTTTTGTAATTCAATTATACTAAAATAATTTATATATAGTATATTATTTTTACCAAGTAATATATCGTATATCAGATGTTTGTATATATTTTTTACAATGAATTGTTTAAATAACAAAAAAATATCTCTTTATAATTGGTACAATTTCTAAAAATAGAAATATTACACTATTCTATTGTATGTACATATATATATATATATATAGATTAAGAAAATATATACTTCTGTATATAAAGAATTTTTCGTATTCCAACATTTATTATATATGTTAACTTTATCTACTACACTTCATATAGATTTATAATAATTGTTTTCTAATTGCTATATATCTTTCGTTATATCGTTATAAAATAAAATAATTTTAAGAATTTTCTAAATTTTATATACTACTGTGTACAAATATGAGTAAAACTTTTCAATTTAAACTTCCCTGGTTTATCTATTTGGACGAATGCTTTTATTTTTACGTTCGTAGTACTGTTATTGACATCTGTGACAAATTTTACGTCAATTGGTTCATTGCTTTAGTAGTTACGTGTGTGAGTGTGAACAAAGAAAAGTTATTTATTCGATTTGTTTATTTTTTGATAAAGTCTGTAATTATTCAACTTTTTCAACATCATTATTCAAGTAGCATTAAATTTTGTTCGCGAAATGAAATATCGGCCGCCGAAATGTTTAGAATGGTGCAGAAGGCCTTTGGCGAGATGGTCGATGTGAAGTGCAAGTGTTTTCGATTGGCACAAATTGTTCAAAGCACGAACGTCAAAGACGACCGAGAACCTCCACTGATGAGCTGCACGCCAAGCTGCACAAAATCAAAGAATTGGTGCTGCAAAATCGTCAATTGCCTACTAGAGAGCTTTCTGATATTGTTGGAATTTCAAATTGGTCAGTCAACACCATTTTGAAAGACATTTTGTGCCGCAGAAAAGTCAAATCGCTATTGGTGGCAAAAGTGCTCAATTTCATGGAAAACCCGCGTCGCGTTGCAAAGTGTGAAATAATGCTTTCGACTATCAAGACAAAATGAGACACATCATAACTGGAGATGCGACTTGGATCGTGACTTCTGGCTTTTCGCCGTAAGCTTAAGGGACCGCTACAGGACACCGTTTTGACACGATTGAAGAGATTGAAAAGCCGAATCGAAGAGGGAACTGATGGCCAACCGGAAGACGAGTATAACCAATGTTTTGAAAATGGGAAAGGCATAGTTGCATTGCATCAGGAAGGGATCATTTTGAGGGTGATGATTTAGATTTAGAAGAATAAATAAAGATATATACAGTTATAAATAAAGTTACTTAGTCATATTTGTACACAGTAGTATGTATTATATTTATATAATAATAGTGTATTTATATAACACTTTATAGGAGCTATATTAATTGAATTCTATTTACTGTTGTGTATAGTTATATATAAAAGATTCTTATACATTTTGCATTCTTCTTAACGCGATTTATTCTTCTTAAGCCATGTTAAATTCTATATATCACACGTTAAATTCAATATCTATATATTACTTTAAGAACGTAGCGCTTTCAGAAAAGTGCCCTTTAGTTTTTGGAAAAAATTTTGGATTTTTTATCGATAAAACAATGAAAAACTTGTTGGATTTTCTTTCATTTGTTCACTCGGTTTTTTTTTTTTGCCTACTTTTTCTCTGAAATCATAATCGAAAATTGACGGAAATTTTTAACATACGAAATGGTTAGGTTCATGGTTAAATACCAAATTATTATTACTTCTAACCCCCTTGCATTGAAAATTTTCCGGATTTTTCGATTTTGTTATGTTTTTCTTTTTTTGTATTTTTTTTTTGTATATATCTTAAAGACTTTTAAAGATATTTGATTGAATGTCGCGGACATTTTTTTGAGATTCATTCAAATTCGTAACTTCACACGCATACAAATCCAAAGGGATTAATTAAAATGTGTTACAGAAGTAAATTTCAGAAATAGCAGAAGTATATATTATATATTATAATAACATATTCACCGCACAATATCTCTCTCCCTTAATTCGAATTTTATAATAAGTATTTTTAAGTTTAAAAATTTTCATATAAAATATTAATATATAAAGAATTTTTTCTATATCCAGAATTGCATTTTACCTATATAAAAATACAGAATTATAATGACCTATAAACTAATATATATATATTCTACGGTAGTCAAATAAATAAATCAATCCCATTTTCTTTATCAAATCAAAATCGTAATGTTTCCTGTATAAAGATCTCTCCGGTCGTTAGTCATTATTCATTATATTATAATATAATATAATAACTTTTAATGACAATGAAAATAACTTTATCCAATATGAAAAGGCTATAATAACTTCTTTTGTTTTTTTAATCCTGAACTCAAAATAAATATAGATTTGTTGAGTGAAATATATTGTAGATCGATTCCGGGGTCCGCGAAAATGAATTTCAAATTTATTATCATCTTTTAATGGGATCTCGCGACAAACAGCCAGCCGCACACAATAATTTTGTTCAAATTTATTTTTTGGCGATGATAATATCATTAGAAAAAAAATAAATGGGATCCAATCATTACCGCAGAATTCTGTTTCGATATCCTCAAATATTCTTTTATTTTTTTTTTTTTTTGATTATAAAATACCCTGATGATATAAATATACGTATAATGTATTATTTAATAAAACTGCAATGATGGAATGTAAATTACATTATTAATATATGAATATAAATAATATACTCGAAGAATAACAATTTAAACTGCGAAATACTCTTATATACATATATCGCGTAAAATATATAATTAATTTACCTCTATATAAAGATACGCTCGCTATATTACCATATTATGAAGTGTTATTATATATCTAGTTTTATGTCAGACTATAAATATAAATTAAGTATGTATATCTATCCATCTATTCTATATATAGTTTAAAACATATATATGGGAAGAAAATGAATTTAATTAAAAAGTTATTTATTTATAAACTTAAACTATTTTAATATATATAGTACATATGTAAAATATATACTAAAATATATGTGCTCTAAGCGAAATAATTGTTTTAATAAATTGTTGTCGTTATAATTATTATATGAGAGTGGGTTAACATAAAAAAAATGTGTCATTTACATGATATAATAAAAGGTTACATAAAAAAAAAAAACGGGTATACATTCGTAAGAAATTTCGATTTAATAACATTTAATGTAATTCTTCATATCGTTTATTTATTGAACAGTTTTTCTTAATTTACTTTTCTATTTGCTGCTGCTTAAATTTGCCACTTCTTTCCACAATTTTCCATTTTCCATAATGCATTCTTAATTTTCTTGAACCGCAGACTTGATCAGAATGGAAAATTTTCCCATAGATTTTCATGTATATTTAATGTATTTTATATGGAAAATTTTACCAAATCAATTTCTGAGTGACATTTCTGGAAAATTCATTGACTGAATTGAATTGTTTGGGAAATTCTTAAGCATATTTATTTGTGTATTCTAAATTATTTTTGTAAAATATGTTAAAAAAGGTTTCCTTGGACGGGTGGGTTAAGAAAAATTGTGTAATTTCTTAGATTTTCATTGGTGGTTTTCCACCATATATTTTAAATGGAGAATTTTTACAAAATCACACATTTCTGCGAGTGCGATTTCTTGAAAATTCATTAACCAATCGTTATGGAAATGTTACCCAGTATTTATAATACATTCTAAATGTTCTTCGTAAATTATTAGATGAGGTTTCCTTGGACGGACTTGGTCAGATTTGAGAATGTTCAAAGATTTTCATGTATTTTAATAGATTTTATATGAAAAATTTGAATTTATCAACTTCTGAGTTCAATTTCTTAATAATTCATTAACCAATCGTTATGAAAATTTTACTCAGTATTTATAATGCATTCTAAATGATCTTAGTAAATTATTAGATGATGTTTCCTTGGACGGACTTTGTCAGATTTGAGAAGGTTCAAAGATTTTCATGTATTTTAATAGATTTTATATGAAAAATTTGAATTTATCAACTTCTGATTGCGATTTCTTGAAAATTCGTTAACCAATCGTTATGAAAATTTTACCCAGTGTTTATAATGCATTATAAATGATCTTCGTAAATTATTAGATGAGGTTTCCTTGGACGGACTTGGTCAGATTTCAGATTTCTTTCCTTTCCTTTTATTTCCATTCCTATCCTTTCCTATCCTTTCCTATCCTTTCCTATCCTTTCCTATCCTTTCCTATCCTTTCCTATCCTTTCCTATCCTTTCCTATCCTTTCCTATCCTTTCCTATCCTTTCCTATCCTTTCCTATCCGTTCCTATCCTTTCCTATCCTTTCCTATCCTTTCCTATCCTTTCCTATCCTTTCCTATCCTTTCCTATCCTTTCCTATCCTTTCCTATCCTTTCCTATCCTTTCCTATCCTTTCCTATCCTTTCCTATCCTTTCCTATCCGTTCCTATCCTTTCCTATCCTTTCCTATCCTTTCCTATCCTTTCTACGAATTTCCCACTGCCGCCATAGTTTAGAAATCCAAAGCAATTATTATTGTGACTTAAGTTAAGTATGAAAGTAAGACAAAAGTGTGACAAAACCATTTCAAAACAAAAAATTTAAATTTAACACCTGCAAGTTATATATTTTGTGTTTCTCACGTTCGTTTACTATACACTCTGAATATTTGTCTATAGAATATAATTAATATAATTAAATTTGTATATATATTAAGATATTTCTTTAAAATTTCTTAATCAATATATATAATTATATACCTTAAAAAATTTATAATAATCCATTATAGGCGATTTGTTTTCAATCGCATATATATACAAATTTAATAAAATTGATGCCGCACAGCATTACATTACATATATTTATAGATTGATGAATTTGGTTAGATTTCATACATTATTAAATTGTAATTAAATTTTGTGTTTTTTTGTACTTTCAGCCTTTCGTCGTCGTCGTCAGCCTTTAATTTTATACTTTTTTTTATTAAACAAAATTTATACAAAAATTAAATGTGATATACCCATCCACGAATTGCTATATAGTATAACATATAAGTATAACAATAAATAATAATCAAAAAAAAAAAAATGTATTTTGGGAAATTTGGACTTTCGCGTTATGTATTTAAATTATAATACCGCATAATAATAAGGTATTAATACAATTTTTTTTTTATCTATAATAAAAATGTTGGGGTTTTTCCAATTTACAAAAAAAAAAAAACAAAATCATTGTTTTGAACAATCCAGCAAAAAAAAAAAAATAAACATAGAAAAATATTTGATAAATATATATGTATAATAAAATATAACAAACACGTGAATTGTTTTTTTTTTTTTTTGTTTCTGATATGCACGTAACTAAAATTTGTAGTAAACAGCTATATATATATAGTATAGATAAATAACAAATTAATTATACAAATTACATTTTAATATTTTATCTATCTCTCGCTCTGTATATATAATATAATAATTTGAATTAATAATACACCAAAACAAAATCACACTCGCAAGTTAAAAAAATTATAAATTATCTTTTAGATTGATTAGAGATATTTATTTATAATAAATAATTAAGGCATTTGAAGAGATTTGAATGTGTGTTTGTGTGTGCGTTCACGCATTAAATTGATTAAATTAAATATATATGTAAGTTCAAGTGTAAATTTTATTTGTAAATATTTATCATGACCACCAGAAAAGTATGTATAATAATTATCATATCATTTGCGAAAAAAATCATAGTCAACGAAAAAAAAAAAAAAACCATGCGGTTTTTTAAATACTTAATTATAAAATTTACTTTATTAATAAATATACATATCAGCAATTGTTATACAAAATTTTTTTTTTTTTACTTATACCACCCTCGACAAGTCGACACTCGATGAGATTAATAATAATAATAATTTTTCTATCTTTACAAAACATTTTTATCTTTCATTTATATATGAAATTATTTTATTATTGTTATCTCAAAAGAATTATACTTACTTATTTTTGTTGGACAATGCGAACAATGAATTTCTATAAACCAATAAAAAAAACAAATAAAATACAATGAATCATAAAAGGTCCCTATGAACTATACCGAAATAAATATAAATAAATAATAAATCTATCAATTGAAGATGTTATTTTTTTTTATTTTTTTTCAATGCACTTTTAAATGTGATAAAATATCAATATGTCAGACAATTTAAACTATTCAAGGAAATATAATCAAAAGAAATTTGTATATAGGTACAAGAAATAAATTTCTGTACGGTGTGTATGTACAAACAAAACAATGGTTTAAAGAATCGCGGTGTTATTATTTATTTCTTAAGATATTTTTATTTTTTTAGAAATACATGTGTTAAACAGATTTTTATGCGAATTTAAATATTTTTTTTTGGTTAATTCGATGGAAAGATGAATTATATGACAATTCTATAGAAAAAAAAATTACATTTTTTTATATATTTATTTAATTTATTTTAATATTATTATATACCGCATATATACAATATAATAAGGCACAAGTTTTATTTAATCGTAGCCGCAAAACGTCAGGAATTAGTCATATAAAAATGTATAGTCTATAGATATATTTTCAAATTATCCTTTAATATGGACTTGATCAGGAGATTTGAGAATCTTCAAAGATTTTCTCATGTATTTTAATAGATTTTATATGAAAACTTTGAATTTATCAATTTCTGATTGCAATTTCTTAAAAATTCATTAACCAATCGTTATGAAAATTTTATCCAGTATTTATAATACATTATAAATCATCTTTGTAAATTATTAGATGAGGTTTCCTTGGACGGACTTTATTAGATTTGAAAATCTTCAAAGATTTTCATGTATTTTAATAGATTTTATATGAAAAATTTTCTATTTATCAACTTCTGAGTTCGATTTCTTGAAAATTCATTAACCAATCGTTATGAAAATTTTACCCAGTATTTATAATGCATTATAAATGATCTTCGTAAATTATTAGATGAGGTTTCCTTGGACGGACTTGTTCAGATTTGAGAATGTTCAAAGATTTTCATGTATTCTTTTAATAGATTTTATATGAAAACTTTGAATTTATCAACTTCTGATGGCGATTTCTTGAAAATTCATTAACCCATCGTTATGAAAATTTTACCCAGTATTTATAATGCATTATAAATGATCTTCGTAAATTATTAGATGAGGTTTCCTTGGACGGACTTGTTCAGATTTGAGAATGTTCAAAGATTTTGATGTATTTTAATAGATTTTATATGAAAAATTTGAATTTATCAACTTCTGATTGCGATTTCTTGAAAATTCATTAACCAATCGTTATGAAAATTTTACCCAGTATTTATAATGCATTCTAAATGATCTTCGTAAATTATTAGATGAGGTTTCCTTGGACGAACTCGATCAGATTTGAGAATGTTCAAAGATTTTCATGTATTTTAATAGATTTTATATGAAAAATTTGAATTTATCAACTTCTGAGTTCGATTACTTGAAAATTTGTTTTCCAATCGTTATGAAAATTTTACACAGTATTTATAATACAATAAATGAACTTCATAAATTATTGGATGAGGTTTCCTTGGACGGACTTGATTAGATTTGACAATTTTCAAAGATTTTCATGTATTTTAATAGATTTTATATGAAAAATTTTCTATTTATCAATTTCTGAGTTCGTTTTCTTGATTCAATTCGTTAACCAATCATTTTATTGCAATGTCAAAACAATATCATAAAATATATCGCAATGTAAAAAGGATTCCTAAATTGAAAATTTATTTTTCAACACAAAAGATATCTTTACCTTGATTCTTGATGCGATTCTTATATAAAATAAAATATGCGATAACAAAAAAAAAAAAACAGTAGGATATATTTGTTTTTAGATAAATATAATATATATATTTTGGATAATATTTTCTATGTCAATTATATAATTATCAATGTTTTTCTGTTTTTTCTGTTTTTACCAAATATCTTGTTCATTCGCTTTCGCATATATGTGTATATATAGGTACACTTAACGCTCCGATAATATATTAATTATTTACTAATAAAACACATTTATATATATTTATGGATATTATAATTAATTATCGATTTCACACACATTTATACATAAAAATACTCGTAATTATACATTCTTTTTTTTTTTTGTTATCATTTTTATATGGTTTTTGTTATAACTATGGAAAAAAAAAACAAATATTTATTTTTGATTATATATGATTATAGATAACCAAAATATTCAAAATATTCATGAATTATTATATAAAAATTGAATCCGAATATATATAGCTAGAGGTATATCTCTGTATCTTATATATCTGTATAGCAGCTATATATATTCTATATATTTTATTAGACGTAAAAGTAAACAAAAATGAAAATATATAAAAAATACTAATTCAGGCAGTACACATACCAAATATTAGAATTGATGTAGTCAATAAAATTAAATCCATATTGCTGGAATGCATGGTTTTATATACAATATATATTTAAAAATAACTTCTTTTTAAATGCGCGGATAACTTTTAATTCTTCAAAAAGATTATAAAATAAAAAAAAAAAAGCCACTCAACCTTTTATTATTATTATTATTTTTTCCATAAATTATTTTGGATAATTTTTTTAATATTAATAATAATTTAATAACAACACAAAATTAATTAATATAATTATATTTATTATTAATTCTCCACAAAAAAAACCACAAAAAATATATTTTTTTTCATTTTTTAAACACTTGCAAATTTTTTTGCAATATACACAAACAATAATTTATTTGAATGGTATATATATATTATTTTAAAATATAAAACCCACTATTTATATTTTTTTTTTTTTTTTTTTATATATATGAATCACAAACTTAAATTAATTTAAAAAAAATATACTACAATCGAAAAAATAAAATAAATATTAAACTATATACAGCAAAAAAAAAAAAAACCATTCGATTTTCGATTTTCATTCATAAAAAATTCTTCTTTTTTTTTTTTTTGTACCGAAACTACGATATCAAGTTCAAATATGTCTTGTATTTTTTTTTATTTGACTTAAAATCATAAAATCTATCTATATAAATTATTATAAATCATTTTTTATTTTCAAATATTATTAACGAAACCACCGAACTTGCTCCACAAAACCAATCAACAACTATACAAAAGAATGCGGCAGCAACAGCAGCATTCGACTAATTCCAAAGTCACAGTGATACTAATTTAGTATTGTTGTTTGTACTTTGTAGTATTACTAAAAACTCTGTCTGTATATAAACTAAAATATATTGTATTTTTTTTTTTAATATTTTGGTAGAAGAAAATGTGTATATTTAATTTTTTCATATATATGGGGAGATTTGGTTGCTTGATTTTTATCGGTATATATTGAATTGAATTGAATTGAATGAATTTCAATCATTATCATCATCATCATCTTTATATATATATATATACATTCACTTGAATGTGATACATCATTTTGATAACTGTATCACCACATATTTCAGCTCTGTAGATTATATATATTCATTCATGATTTGTATTACTATACATTTGACTTGTACGTTAAGTTCATTATCATATGTTTAGTGTATATAAAGTTATATAAATCATCATACGGATGTAAAAAAAAGAAATCAAATTGGTAGTATAGTATAACAAATTTAACAATGTTCAAAAAAAAAAAAAGAATCATCAAAAAATTGTTATATACATCAATAACAATACTATCTCTAATGGTAATATTCTCACGAGTAATTATAAATTCATAATATATAGTACATATAGTGTCTTTAAAAAGTTCCAGGTTAAATTGTTTGGAAAATTTAACAAAATTGTTACATTTTTTTACGTTAATTGCGAACGAACTTAATCTTTTATTATTCGTATCTAATCGTATCGTATAATATAATTGCAGCTAAAAAAGCGGCATTGGATTTTTAAGAATGATTCTAGGAATTTCTTAATTCTGAAAATTTAGTACTAATAGTTTATTAGACCACTTCTTACATATTGGCGCGGGGTTCACCAATTACTATACACTATAGTTTTTTGTGACCGGTTTAAAAAGCATGCGTTCTCACTGCGATCAGATCAGAATTGAAACTATAACATATTCCATTGAATTCCATTGGATCCTAGAGAGACGTAGCTGCACTGTGTACATTTTATAAATATTACAACCATATATGAATGTCTTTAATGAAATATTGGGGACGCTGCATTACTAATATCGATTTTTTGGCTTGAAAATGGCATTTATTTGTATAACAAAATGATTGAGTACATTAACCGATATATTGCCCATCGTTAGCTATGACTTCCTCCCATGTTTTAGAAAGTTTGTTGATTCCTCGTTTGAAGAACTCCTCATCTTTTGTCCCAATCATCCATTTATCGACCCATTTTCGCACTTCTTCAGCATTTCGAAAGCGTACATCTGTCAGGCTTGAGACCTACATATTGATCTGTACAAATGGTAATCAGAAGGAGCAAGGTCTGGCACGGGCACGGGGGGTGATCAAGATGATCCCAACCGAGCCTTTTAATTTTTTTTCCTTAACGATGTTTGCACGATGTGGTCTGGCATTCCATTATCGGGCATTCCATTATCGTGTGTTTTCGAGCTATCAATGGTCGTTTTTCGTTCAATTTCTTTGCCAATTCTGCCAAATCAGAACCGTTTCATTCGGTTTTAACAGCTCATAATACACGACACCCTTCTGATCCCACCAAATGCACAGCATCACTGCTTCTGGCAATGAATATCGCGTTTTGATTGTGAAGTTCATGGTTGGTCGGGATCAACATATGATGCTTTACGTTTAGGGTTATTGTAAGGGTTAGGGTTATTGTAAACTATGTTTTTTGTGCTCGGAAAGATGTTTATGGCACGCATCGATTCGTGCTTTGAGTTGATTTTCATTCTTTCAGTTGATGTGGGACCCATTTTCCTAGCTTTCTGATCTTTCCCATATTGAATGCAAACGTCTAGAAATGGTAAAGGCATCCATACATTCAACTCTAATGCAAGCTCTTGTTACGTTCGACACGAATTTTCATCCAACAATGCCTGCAATTCTTCGTCTTCAAAATTTTTTTGGGTGACCTGACCGTTCTTTATCTTCCACTTCAAAATCACCACTTCTGAAGCAAGGTGCAAACCACCGTTCACAAGTTTTTTTGCGATGGAGCATGTTCATACCGTAAGCTTCTACCAACAATTGATAACTATCAGCAGCGGTTTTCTTCAAATTAAAAACAGTTGTTTACACTTCAATGAAATGACATATACTGAAATTTATAGAGTAATGACAGACAAAAAACAAATGCAGCTAAAAATGCGGCATTGGATTCTTAAGAATGATTCAAGAAATTCCTTAATTCTTGAAAATTTAGCAATAGTTTACATAAGACCACTGCTTATTTCTATAGAATACAATTCTTACTTATGGGATTGTTCACCAATTACTCTGCATTACATATAGTTTAGTGACAGGATTGAAAAGCATTCGTTCTCACTGCGATCAGATCAGAAATGAAACTGAATGAACAAATTCCATTGAATTCCATCATAGATCATAGTAGAGACGTAGCTTCCAGATATGTACATTTTATAAATATTACAACCATATGAATGTCTTTAATGAAGTATTATTCAAAATAAGCGCCTGGCCCGATTACTTATAATTCAATAAATTCGCATCCACAGTCACAGGATCTAAATTTTTTTCAATAAATTTAGAAATTCATTTGGTTTGCCAAGAACATCAAGATTATGAAACAGTTTCCCAGAGCTAGTAGTATTTCCCCTCTTCTTTTGACTACCAATCATTTAAATTAAGCATTTCTTCTTATCTAAAGACTTATCCTATCTAAAGACGCATCCTATTTCTAAAGACTTATCCTATCTAAAGACACCCATCCACCTAAAGGGGCAACTTAGATAATTGTTTAAAATCTCATCAGGAGTTATTTTTTTCTTACGCAGCTTTTCAGTTTAAGTTAATTTTTCTCTCATATGTTTTTTGCTTTTATTTTCAAATAAATGAATCCACATATAATTCAAATATTTGACCACTTGAATCTATTCAATGCATCATCAAAACTTCATCTTCTGCGATTAAGTGCAATTTCGTCAGGGGCTTTTACGGCAATAGAATTCCAATATTTTACGGACGCCAAAACCGTATAGATTCTGCCGTAGTAATGAACAAACATAAAATACTTTTTACGGTAATAAAACTCTTTATTAATGTCGTATCTGAACTTTAAAAAAACAATCTTATAATTAAATATTTCAAAAATAATAATGATAGAGTAACAAAAGAATTCAATTTGATTTGATTATAAAATAAAATGAAAATAAATTCAGGTTAATTGCTTCAATATTATTGCTTCAATTTCCATTGTCTCGTATTATTATAGATATTAATCAATTCTGTCGGGCTGTCAAGGTTTACGATTCAATCTACATAAATATGAATAAATCAAAAATAGATATATTTTTAAGCTGTGTTGTGTGTATAAAAATTATTAAGTATAATTCCACTTACACTGTAACTGTCTATTGTTTCCGTTGTAGAATGAACCATATTTGATGATGGACTCATTTCACATCCATCAAATAATTGTTTAACTTTATCGGGCAATTTTGATAGTGATGCTTTTGACTAAAAAAAAAAAAAAAAGTAATATACAATAATATAATGCGCTTTGAATAGAATACCAAAATCAAAATAATAATCGATATAAAACAAAACAAAACAAAACAAAATACCTGACGCCGAGTAGTTTTCGTTGGCGAAGAATCATTCAAATCAGACAACACTATTCCATCACTATTCGATGGTTTATAATCAATGGTAACATTTGATGATATATTTAAAATATTTTCAATTTTATTTTCCCATGTTGATGATTGTCGATTTTTAAAATTATTCATTTGTTGACTTAAATACATTTCAAATGCATTTGTTTCATTCCGTATACTTGGAACGATTATTGATGATGTGGCAATCGTTAATTTATCATTATTATTATTATTATTATTATTATTTTGATCATATTGAAGTAATTTTAATTGATGTTCCAACTTAATATTAATATAAATAAATTGATTTGTTTTTTTAATTTGTGTAAATTATATACCATTTTATAAAATAAATACCTCTTGAAATTCCACATTTGACACTGTACTTTTTGTTAATTCATCAATTTTTTTCACGTAGCTATCCTTTAACTGTTCCAATTGATTTAATTCCAATTGTAATTCATGCATACGAATTTTATATAAATCCATTTCCATTAATTTTTCATTATATTTTGATTTCTCTGCCGTTAATATCCCATCCATTTGTTTCAATTGATCATTTAACATTTTACATGTTTGTTGTGCCCGAATTGGCTTATTCCGAAATTCATCTTTATTCAATTTTATATTATTTTCATTAATAATATTTGTAAGTTGGTCAATTTTCGAATTATAATCTTTTAATTTTTCATTTATATATAATTTTTTTTGATTTAAAATTAAAAGTAATTTATTTTTTTCATTTGTATATTGTTCTTTTTTGTGTAGAGTTTCAATTGAACTATTAAACGTTAAGATGGGAAATGGGAAACATAATTTAATTAGTTAAATTGTTAATAAGTTTATTAGGCAAAGATTAAAAGGGGGTGCAATTTAATTACCGAAGTTTTGAAGTGTTTACTTCATTGATTAGTTTTTCTAAATATTCTTTTTTTTCATCAATTTCTTGACCCATTTGATCAGTTTCCTAAAAAAGAAAATCAATATATAATTTCAAATGTTTTGAGTGTGTTCTTTTTAAATTGAACAAATTAATTATTAGTTGACACATGATTTTATAAAGAATTGAATGATGATAAATTTAATTGCCCTTTTCCTACCATCATATGGTTTATATACGTACGTATTCGTTCCATATATATTCTATGAGTTGAATTGGCCTACCAATTGCCAATTGGGGGTTTTTTTTCTCTATTTTTTCATATGAAATTTTAATGATAATTCAGTATTTTTTAATTACCTCTACATAATTGCTACGAATAACATCATTTTCACGTTGATCATTTTTAACTGTATTTAATAATACCATATTCTTTGTCAGAGTTTCGTTTATTAATTTTTCCAATGTCTAAATTGTGCAAAAAAAAAAAAAAATTTGTTGAATGAAAAACATTTATTAATACAAATCAAATTATGTAATAAAAACATTCAAGTATACAAAATTACCTTATTTTTAGACTCATATTCTAAAGCTGAATGATGGATAAAAACAAAACGAATAAATAAATTATTAATTAAAAAGGAAAAAAACATATAAAATTCAATTGTGAGATAAAAACAAACCTTTTTCTTCCAACGTTTTAACTTCAACATAATTCATATCATTTTTTCGCTGTAATTCATTTAATTCTCCTTCAATTGCCAAAATATTTTCTTTAGACATCAACGCTGTTTAGTCAAAATGAAATGTACATTATAATTAATTATAAACTATATAGAATTCTAAATCTATAGATAGATAGATAGATAGATATAGATATCGAACCTTTTTCTTTTAACCGAATATATTCTAATTTCATTTGTGTCCGTTTTTCAATTAATTCATTTATGAATTCAGTTTTATTTTGAATTTTTCGTGCCGTAGAATTTATACAATTTTTTAATTGTTCCTGGCGACCACCAATGATTTTACACATTAATTTATTTTCCAATCCACTGAAACAAAAACGCAAAAAACAGAATATAAATGAATAAAACAAAACAATTAAAAATAATTTTTCAATATATCCGTGTAATTTACGTTTCATTAATTTTTTTCTCAGCATCATTAAGACCTTTAGCCACCGTACGAATACATTGAATGTCTTTAGAACGTTCATTGCATTGCTCCCTTAACATTCGATTTTCATCGGCTAATAAATTAATATTTGTTTCTAATAGCATACGATGTTCATTTTCCAATTCTAAATTTGTACATTGACCAATTGAATAATCATTTAAATGATGAGCCCGTGGACTTTCCCGACTTTCATCCACCACACTTAATTCTTTCAATTTTAATTGCAAATTTTTTGTTTGATTTCCATACATATTTTTAAGCTTTTTTTTTTCTTTATTATTAAGACTTTTTAGAATTTATAATTATAAAATGATAATTTTATTTTTTATTATTTGTTTTTTTTTTTTTTTAGAATTCTATTGGGGAATTGTGGAACGAATAATTTTTTAACAAATAAAACAACGGAAATTGATTGAAAAAAACTAAAAAATTTAACAACAAAAAAAAAAATTGCAAACAAAAAGCAAAAATGAACAAAAACAAATTTAAATAAAAATTTTGACATTCGTCGTATCGGCTCGGCGGCATCAGCGCGTGGTGAGTTGTAATTTTCGTTTTTATTTCGCCATTAAAAAAAAAAGCATATTCGAATTTGTGGTGCAAATATTTTTTATTCCGAATTTAAACCTTAAAATATTCATTATCAAAAACCTTAAAAAATTCATTATCAAAACCTTATAAAATCATATTCTCTCTTTCACATACAACTTCATACCTAACTTCATTGTTTTTTTACCATTTCATCATTTTCCAAATAGAAAAGCAATTGCATGATTGCATGGCAAATTGAAAAAAAAAAAAAATCACATTTTCATTTGAGTTTTATTTTTGTATATTTTTTTTTTTTTTTATTATTAATTATACAAATTTATGGAAAAATTAATGGCGCTCTAATAAAGTTATAATAATTTTAATAATATATTAAAAAAAAAAAAAAGAAGTTTATAAATAAATAAATAAATAAAAATAAAATAATAGTTTTAAATATAAAATAATAATAAAAAAAAATAAAATACGTAATCTATTTACAGCAGCACGAAAACGTGGTAGTGCAAAACAACAACAGCTTTTTTCTTTTTTTTCGTTTCGGGCATCATTTATCATAATAACGTAAAATAAAAAAAAAAAAAAAACGATTAATTAACATAAAGTGCATTTTTGATTATTAATTACAAATTGAAACAACATTTAAAAAAAAAAAAAAAAAATGGAAGATTTTTATGGAAAAACTGATGATCCATATGAATTGTATGAGCACATGACCGTTTATGATGAACCAAATTCAGATGGTTTAACATTTTTGGATACCGATGGACCTGACATTGGTGCTGATACCCAAGGAACTGATTTTGATTTTCGTGATTTTACATTACCATCACAAAGTCAAACACAAGCATCACAGGCAGATCATAATAATATTGGTGGATCATCATCCGCAAATAAGGTAACATACATTTTTTTGTTGATTTTTCTTGTCTTGTGTTAAAAAAAAAAACGTGTGTTGTGATATTTTTTTTTTTGTTTGTTGGTGATGCTCTGGTGATTAATTAAGCAGAAGAAAGAACAAAAACAAAATGTCTATACAATAACCTTATCACCTTATCACCCTGAAATTGTTGAATTTTTTAGTCATTAAACTTTTATGATGACGACGACTTTGTTGTCTTAATTATAATGATAATGGGGGGGGGGAGGGTTATACATTTTTGTTAATTTGTTTTGTTAAATATTTTTGTATAAATTACGTCATCATCAAATGATGGGTAATTTTTTAATTACTGTTTTATTGATACTTTTGTTTTTTTTTTTTAATATAATTGCAATGTGCATTGCCATTTGATAGGTTTTGACAATGGAAATTTTTTTTTTTTTTTACATTGGAAAAATGAACGTAAATTACGAAATTTTGATCTTGAAACATAAAAATAGAAAAAAGTGCAATATTTCCTTTAAGGATATTATCTTAATAATTTTCTTTTTGGTATTTTAAATACCGTATTGGGACGCGACATTATTTGTTTCACCTCCCTTTATTATGATAAGGAAACTGCCGAACTGCAAGGTCTCAAGTAGAAATAAAAAGACCTTTTTTTTTTGTTTTGTTTATACACTCGTTGAAATTAATTTTATATGTATTTTTTTTTATCGCTTAGCAATCACTGTTGTTGTTAAAATGGTGTGTTTAATGAATTATATTTATTTCATTTTCATTTCCAGTTAAATAGAATTAGTAAACGAAAAAATAGTATACGTAATAAGGTTACCGAGTATCCCGAAAACGTTGAATTACAATTTGTTGATGTTGAAGACGATACGGTGATGACAATCCATGAATTACCACCGCATGCATGTAAATACTGTGGTATTCATGATCCGTCAACGGTTATCATGTGTAACATTTGTAAAAAATGGTTTTGTAATGGTCGTGGAAATACATCCGGTTCACATATCGTTAATCATTTGGTACGTGCAAAACATCGTGAAGTAACATTGCATGCAGATGGACCATTAGGTGAAACCGTACTCGAATGTTATTCGTGTGGTGTTCGTAATGTATTTGTACTTGGTTTCATACCGGCAAAAGCCGATTCAGTTGTTGTTTTATTGTGCAGGTAATAAGAAAAAATAAACTAAACAATGTCCAATTGATGATGATGATGAATTTGAATTTAAAATCTATTTACAGACAACCGTGTGCCGCCCAAAATTCCCTGAAAGACATGAATTGGGATCAAGAACAATGGAAACCGTTGATTGCCGATCGATCATTTTTAACGTGGCTCGTGAAAATACCAACGGAACAAGATCAAGTACGGGCCCGTCAAATATCCGCCGCCCAAATCAGCAAATTGGAAGATTTATGGAAAGATAATGTTGATGCAACATTTCAAGATTTAGAGAAGCCGGGCGTCGATACGGAACCGTCACAGGTAATGTTACGCTATGAGGATGGTTATCAATATCAAAAGGTATTCGGTCCATTGGTCCGTTTGGAGGCGGACAACGATAAGCGATTGAAAGAGGCACAAACTCAGGATAAGGTTGAGGTACGCTGGGACATTGGTTTGAATAAGAAAACAATTGCTTATTTTATATTGGCAAAAACGGATGGTGATATGAAATTAATGCATGGTGATGAATTACGTTTACGGTATTGTGGTGAATTGCATAAGGAGTGGACAAGTACCGGTCACGTGATAAAGGTTTCCGATAATTACGGTGATGAAGTTGGTTTAGAGTTGAAAAATAATATTGGTACACCAAGTGATTGTACGAAAAATTTTGCTGTTGATTTTATATGGAAGGGAACGTCATTTGATCGTATGCAAATGGCATTGAAAAAATTCGCCCTCGATGATAATTCCGTATCGAATTATATTTATTCACGTTTATTGGGACATGGTCGTTCGGATGGCAGCGATGAAATAACATTTCGTTGTCCAAATTTACCGAAACATTTTAATGCACCAAATTTACCCGAATTGAATCGTTCACAATCGTTTGCCGTCAAACAGGCCATACAACGACCGTTGAGTTTAATTCAAGGTCCACCGGGTACGGGAAAAACGGTAACATCAGCATCGATTGTCTATCAGCTGGTACGATTAAATGGTGGTCCGATATTGGTGTGTGCACCCAGTAATACGGCTGTCGATCAATTAACGGAAAAAATTCATCGTACCAGTTTAAAGGTGGTACGGGTTTGTGCTAAATCACGTGAGGCTATCGATTCACCCGTCAGTTTTCTGGCACTTCACAATCAAATCCGTAACATGGAAAGTAATTCAGAATTGCAAAAAATTCAACAGTTAAAAGATGAAACGGGTGAATTGTCGTCGGCCGACGAAAAACGTTATCGTTTATTGAAAAAAAATACCGAACGTAAATTATTGGAAGCGGCCGATGTTATTTGTTGTACGTGTGTGGGTGCCGGTGATCCACGATTACAACGCATTAAATTCAATTCGATATTGATTGATGAAAGTATGCAATCGACTGAACCCGAATGTATGGTACCCGTTGTATTGGGTGCCAAACAATTGATATTGGTCGGTGATCACTGTCAATTGGGACCGGTGGTTATGTGTAAGGCGGCCGCCAAAGCTGGTCTATCACAAAGTTTATTCGAACGTTTGGTTGTGTTGGGCATTCGGCCGTGTCGCCTCGAAGTACAATATCGTATGCATCCCGAATTATCACAATTCCCTTCGAATTTCTTCTACGAGGGTAGTTTACAAAATGGGATATGCGCCGATGAACGTAAATTGAAATTTGATTTTCCATGGCCACAATCGGAAAGACCAATGTTTTTTTTGGTAACACAGGGACAAGAGGAAATGGCCGGTTCCGGTACATCGTATTTAAATCGTACGGAAGCATCAAATGTCGAGAAAATAACAACAAAATTTTTAAAATCCGGTGTTAAACCCGATCAAATTGGTATTATAACGCCGTACGAAGGACAACGTGCATATCTCGTTCAATATATGCAATTTCAGGGTAGTCTTCATTCGAAATTGTATCAAGAGGTGGAAATTGCCAGTGTCGATGCATTTCAAGGACGTGAAAAAGATATTATTATAATGTCATGTGTACGTTCGAATGAACATCAAGGTATTGGTTTTCTAAATGATCCACGTCGGTTAAATGTTGCATTGACCCGTGCCAAATTCGGTATTATTATTGTGGGTAATCCAAAGGTGTTGTCCAAACAACCGCTCTGGAATCATTTATTGAATTTCTATAAGGAACGCAAAGTATTGGTTGAGGGTTCATTGAATAATCTAAAAGAATCGATGATGCAATTTGTTAAACCGAAAAAAATTATAAACACTGCAAATCCCGGTTCACATTTTATGTCCAATTTAATGTATGACGCCAAAGAGGCAATGATTCACGGTTCGTATTACGATAAATCAAATGGTCCACAAATGAATTTGAATTTCAGCTCAAATTTTGGTTATCATCCTCATCATCATCAACAACAACAATTACCACAACCATTATCATTGGGTCATCAACAACAACAGCAATTTATGCAACAACAACAGCAACATCAACAACAACTGCATCACCAGCACCATCAATTTCCAATGAATCAATACATGAATAATGTTCAATATCAGCAACCGTCGACACCATTGGGATTAACACCACAACAACAACAACAACAACACCAACTTGTTCAACATCAATCAACTACCGCCGGACCAATGATGAATAATAATAATAATAATTTAAATGGTGTTGGTATGATGACAATAACCAGTAATAATACAAATAATTCAAATAACACAAATAATTCAAATAATAATATGGGTTATAATAATACACGTAATAATCCACCATTAGAAATGTATACACGTAATCATGATACTATAAGTTATATATCATCAGATCGTGCTCAAGCAACGTTAAATAATATGCCAGTACCAGTTGGTATGTTTATTAATATGACAGCCGCTTCAAGATTTTATAATCCATCGTCACAATCAAGTATACAACAACAACAACAACAACAATCATCACAATCGTCGTCGTCGTCCACTACAAAATCATCACAACAACGTCGTAAACATCAATTGAAAAATAATATAATATATAATAGTAATACGGGTAGTGGTACAACATCATCATCGACCAATAATAATTATTCACGAAATAATGGTACTATATTAAATGCACCATTAACCCAAGGACCGCTATCACAGAATATGAGTCAAATTGGTGATTTTACTTTATCACAAACACAAGGCTTTTCACAAACACAAGGTTTATCACAAACACAAGGTGGTCTCCTTTCACAAGATTACATGAACATGAATGAATATCAATCGCAAATGGATGGTATGCTTTCACAATCTTCTGTTTATCAGGTGAGTTTAATGTTTTATTATATTTTATAATTCAGCTGTCACCGTCGGTTAATATAATCTATAATGTCCATGCACTCTTGTCAATTTGTTAGACCATTAGGTAATCACACATAACTTCCTTCGATGTCATAGAATACAAAAAAAGCCAAAGGTATCTCTACACACAATTTCTTCGCATTGGTAAAGAATTTGTTCTGCAGTTTCTCAGTTTCTCTACTCTCAGTATATGGCACTTGACCTATGCCCCATATATTGTCTTTAATGACTTTTATCTTTTGTTCAAGGGGGTCTTGGGAATTGCCATAACTGCAGTTACTTCATTATCGTCTTTATTATTCCATTGCGCAAAACCCACCCAAACTGAGAATGTTCTACTTCTAATGGATTCTCTGTTTTGGAGCCGTGAACTTTCTATTGTTGTACCATCAGCTCATTTCTCGTTATCTTTCACTTCACTGTGTCTACGAATCCTTTACAGTACGATAATTTTGTTTACCGTTGACATGGTTTTTTTTTTGGATCTCAGGATTTGTCTTGTTATACTTTTATAAATAGCCACAGTATCAAATTGAGTGTAAACTCCACACACATTTTCTTCCTATTTAGAGTTTCACAAGAAGAAGTTCATTGATTCATTCAATGATTTTATTTTATCCTCCCCCCGGACCGTGGCGGAACATATAAAAATTTCCTTATTATTTAATTTACTTTTTCTTTTTCTCTTTTTGATTTTCCAGACACAAAGTCAAGGTGGTGGTGGTGGTGGTGCTTCTTCTTCTTCTATTACTACTACTACTACTAATAATAATAATAATACTGATGGTGGTGACGGCAATAGCAATAATAAAGGAAATTATGGATTAGGAACAAATCAATTTTCACAATCATAAAACAAAATCAAAATCAAAAAAAAAAACAACAAAAAAAAAATCTAAAAATAATTAAATCAAAAAAAGATACAAATACAAAATCGTATACAGCATAGAAAAATTCTATATGATAATTGACGATGAATACGACGACGATGATGATGATGTTGAAGATAATGAAGAAGATGATGTTGATGAAGATGACGATGACGACGACAACGACGACGATGATGATCAATCAAAATCAAAAACATGTTTAAATAAAAAAAGAAAAAAAAAAAAGTAAAAATTTCGGATAAAAATCATAGATAAAAAAAAAACAACTTAAAAAATAAAACAATTATTAAAATTCAAAAAAAAAAAAAAACAATCAAAGCAAAACACCACACGATCATAAAACAATTAACGATTTTATGATGCTTTTGCTGTCTTGTTGATGCTGTCGCTAAAATGAAATGATTGGGTTTTTGCATTTGCAATCTTAATTTTGAAGACATTCTGATGAAGACATTGAAATAAATAAATAAATATGGGAAAAAGAAAAAAGCAAAAAACAAAAAAAAAAGGAAAGAATTGAGAATGAATGAATATTAATATAATGGAAATGATTAGATGATGATGATGATCAGATATTAAGATATTGTTTTTTTTTTTTTTTTTTGGGTGGCCGACGGCGGAAAGAATCCTATTTTCAAATACTTTGTAATTGAAAGTATAAAAAAAAAAAACCTCGCTCCCGGATAACTTAAAAAATAATTAAATGATTTAATAAAAATTCAAATTAGAATTAGAATTTTTTTCCCATTGATAAAATGGTGGTAAAAATTGAATTATGATTATTATTGAATTTCTGCTGAAAAACGAAAGACGTCCCACAACCCCAAACCAAAGTGATGTGGATGGAACCACCAATCGATTCGATTCGATGATTCGATTTTGTTATTTCATGTGTGTATTATTAATTAAACAGAATAGAATAGAATAGAAAGATCAGATCAGAAGAAAAGATCCTCAAAACAACCGAAGCTGATCAGACAGAGCAGAGGGTGACAGAGCAATCGACAGTAACAGTAACGTAAACAAGCAAACAAACAAACAAACAAACCAATATCTAAATAGTTTCAAAAATGTTGGTGTTTTTTTTTTTTCCTTTTTTTTAATAATGATTGATTGATATATGATTGATTATTTATATATGATAATGTGTCGTTAGATGATGATGATGATGATGAAGATGATAAAGCGATGATCATATGAGAAAATATGTAGAAAAAAAATATGTAATTGTGTAAAATTGATCAACAACACAAACACAACAAACATAAAATTAAAATAAAATTTATAATAATAATTTATAATAATAATAATTAAAATAATATTTTTTTTTCTGGTGAAAGGTGAAAAAAATTGAAAGTGTGAAAGAGTTTTCAAAAAAAAAAAACAAATAGAAATAGAATAGAAAACAAAATTGGATACAAACAACAGAAAATTATGGATATTCGTAACCTGGTTGCTGGTTAAACAATTTAAAATGTCAATAAGAAACGCAGCAGAGCAACCAACATAACATCTACAATAAATAACTCACTCGTAGCCGTAGGTGATTCTTTAGAAGAAAAATAGAAAGAATTAGCGATATGTTTATGACAATTGGAAGCTCTTGAAAACATTAGTAAGAAGATCCAGCCTCTTCAAACGCTCTCATCATTACTAAAAAAAAAAAAAATAAAAAAAAACTGGATGAAAAAAATAAAATTGCAGAGGATCAACAGTTCAACATTTTCACAGAGGAATGTTGAGGAAAATAAAATAAAAACTCTTTCACACACACACACACACAATTTAATTTTTTTTTTATTTAACTAATCAAATTATAATTCAATCGGTTTTTTTTTTATTATTATTATTATTTGGTTTTGTTGTTTTCCCTTTTCCATTTTATCATTTATGGAATTTATTTTCTTAACAAAAAACATTTTATTTTTCCTTCTATTTTTTTTGTAATAGATTTAAAATTAGAATTTTTCTTAATGAAACAAAAGGAAAATTTAATTATAAATAAAATAACCAAAAAAATAAAAAACCGTAAAAACCCGGAAAAAAACCCGTAAAAAATTAAAGGTTTTTATGAAAAAAAAAAAAAAAAAAAATGTTTAATTTTTTTTTTCATTTTATTATTTACATTTTATAATAAAATATAATTAAATATTGGTGTAATTGTAATTGATTAATTAATTTTTAATTGTTTTAAATGTTTTCTCTAAATTTTTCTTTATGGATGGATGGAAATATCCAAACGGTTTATTCCTTGGACGGTCTACTTCTGAATTGAGAATCTTCAAAAATTTTAAAGATGCCTTTTAATATATCAATATTCTATATATTATATTATTTTGGTCTTAATGTCTTGAAAAGATGCGCACTTTATTGAAAAAGAATCCATCCATCGGATTTTCTGTTGTTTTTCATCTGTTTTAGTAATATTTCAATTTCGAGGATTGCAGAATTCATAATCCGTGAATATTAAAAATATTTTTATTTTTTTTGGTAATATTTTTTGTTAAAACCTTTTTTCGTTGTGAAAAAAAATACCAATATACAAATGTTAAAGAAATTAAAAAAACATTTGTTAGGTGTGTAAGGTTTTGAAAAAAAAAAACATTTAATATACAAATGTTAAAAGAAATAAAAAAAACATTTATAAACGCGAAAGGTTTTAAAAGTGTATACAAATGTTAAAATAAACAAAAACAATTTCAAAATCAATTTTACTAAAATCATTTCTGCAATCCTAATAGAAATTTTCAAAAATCGTCTGTTTTTAAGGTGTTTTTGTTAAATTTTTATTCATTTTGTGTACAGCAGCCGATATTCAGCCTTTTTTCAGTCGTTCTCGGAATTTTTGGATTAGGATCACATAATTCATAATCAGTGAATATTAAAAATATTTTATTGGTAATATTTTTCGTTAAAACCTTTTTCGATATGAAAAAAATATTATAATATACAAATGTTAAAATAAATAAATAAACATTTGTTAGGTGTGTAGGTTTTGAAAAAAAAACATTTACTATACAAATGTTAAAAGAAATAAAAATAACATTTATGAACTCGAAAGGTTTTTTCAAAGTAAAAAAAACAAAAACAATTTTAAATCAATTTTACTAAAATCATTTCTGCAATCCTAATAGAAATTTTCAAAAATCGTCTGTTTTCAAGGTATTTTTATTAAATTATTAAATAATTTTATGTACAACATCCGATTTTCAGCCGTTTTTCAGTCGTTTGCGAGATTTTTGGATTAGGATCGCATAATTCCGAATCAGTGAATATTAAAAATATTTTATTTGTACAATCTCTTTTTAAAACCTTTTTTCGTTTTGAAAAAAATAATAATATACAAATGTTAAAAGAAATATAAAAACATTTATAAACCCGAAAGGTTTTAAAGGTATATACAAATGTTAAAATAAACAAAAACAATTTTAAAATAATTTTTACACTAAAAATCATTTCTGCAATCCTAATAGAAATTTTTAAAAAACCTGTCTGTTTTTAAGGTATTTTTATTTAAATTTATAAATATTTTTCAACAGCAGTCAATTTTCAGGCACTTGTCAGTCATTCGGCGAAACATTTGGATTATAGGATCACATATAATTCATATAATCAGTGATGAATATAAAAGGATAAAAGAAGGAATAAATAAGGTTTAATTAGAATAAAAATACAAACAGAATTTATTTATTTATTTTTTGTTTTTTTTTCTTCTCTTATTCGTTTCTGTAAATTTTAATAAATTTGGTCAGATTTGAGAATCTCCAAAGATTTTCTCATGTATTTTAATAAATTTTATATGAAAACTATGAATTTATCCAATTTCTGAGTTCGATTTCTTGGAAATCCGTTAACCAATCGTCATGAAAGTTTTACCCGCAGTATTTATAATGCATTATGAATGACCTTTGTAAATTATTAAATGAGGTTTCCCTGGACGAAGTTCATTAGATTTGAGAATTTTCAAAGATTTTCTCATGTATTTTAATAGATTTTTTACGTATTTTTAGAAATATTTATAAATAATTATTATTGAATAAACTCTATTATTCTTAACATTCAATCAACAATTGTTTTTTTTTTTATCGGTACTGTAGCGTACGCGTATACTGCTGAGGATGTGGGATTATTGTGTGCGTGTGATGAGAAAATCACTTGTGGTGGTAAGAAAGTCACGTGTAAAATCTTCTTGGTTTTCTTCACACACCATATATGCCATAGGCCAATATATAGGTCGATGATGATAAGAAGTAATTCTGTGTGCTATAGAAAAAAAAATCTTGAAAAATAGCTCCTTATTTCTTCTTAAATTGCAATTCTTTTTTGATTTGTATCGCTTAAAATTACAATTAAATATTGTGGTGGTAATGAATGAGTATATTTTAACAAATTTTTGTTCGTCACAATTATTAATTCACAGCGAAAAATTTGTCAATCATCGAATATCAAAATCAATCAATCAATTCATTTTAAATTCTTTCAATATAGATTTTTTTGGTAATTATAAAACAAAAAATCTAACAAACAGAACACAAACAAAATATTCACATAAATCAATAATACAATTCTCCCACGATTAATTTTGTATAATTATAATATTCATTGAAATCATATAATTAATAAATAAACAATAACGTATCTGTTGCTGTTTTTCACTCTATCGAACATTTAATTTATCAGAATTAATTGGAAAAAAAATAATTGTAAAATTGTAATTTTTACAAGGTGCGCGTGATTTGATTATTTTATTATTTTAAGATCGTTAATCGCACGCAGTCAATTATAAATACTTAATTCAATATATAGACTTTTAACAACACAATAAGTGTCCCATCGTGTGCAGGTGTCCCACCGCGTGTATGGTAATGAATGGAATAGTAGTGTTTTTTTGGGGGGAATTTGAATTTGAATCTCTATTATTATTATTATTATGAGTTCTGTTTGTTTGAAATATTAAAATATTTCGATAACTATATAATTGATTGGTGTGATAAATTTTTAAAATATATTCTCCTGTATCACTACTCAAATCCACGCAAGTGACTTGCGTTTCCTGTTTATTTACATACAGGGTGTTTGAC
Organism: Dilophus febrilis; assembly: GCA_958336335.1. Taxonomy (NCBI): domain Eukaryota; kingdom Metazoa; phylum Arthropoda; class Insecta; order Diptera; family Bibionidae; genus Dilophus; species Dilophus febrilis. Next base: position 41,103,930 of record OY284470.1, on the reverse strand, counting down.
AGTGATTTATTTTAGTCAGTATATCTATATATATTATAGTTTATGTGCAAAAATTGTAATATTATATATTTCTAGATATATTTTGTAGACTATATTATTCTGTTTATAAACCGGTGATGTTTTTATTTTTTTATAAAGTCACTTTCAATACTAGTTTTTTATATCACACTTGAATTGCCATAAAAATATATATAATAAAGTAAAGTTGATCGAATTTATTAGAAATAATAATAATAATATTAATAATAAAGAATCTTCTTCTTCTGCCATTTCTTCTTCTTCAACTTCTTATTTATATAAATTTTTTAATTTTTTTTTTAAATATGATTTATTTCATTTTATTATTAAAAAAAATCAAAAAAGAAAAAGAAAAGGATTTTATTATAGTAAGAATTGTTCATTATATTTAAATGTATAATATATTATTCTATATGTCGCTGTCGCTATATATTATATATTCAATTCTGATTCCGATGCTTTTTGATGCGCTGCATTGCAGCATTGAGTAATTATATAGAATATTTGAATGATCTGTTCGTTTTCCATTGAAATTTCTATGAATTCAAAATTCAAAAATATCATAAGAAAAAAAAAAACGACGGCGGGTTTACTTCAATAAATAATATGTTGCTTCGCGTAGACTATCATCAATCGCGAATAGATTTAAAATAAACAGTATAATTGTATAATTATATTATATATATTATTTTGTATATGTATTTTTATTTTTCCATTCATAAAACCTGATTAAGTTTAATGATAACGTGCGACATTTACATAATATATATTATGTATATAATTAATAAAATATATAATCTGATGCTTGTTGTATATATTTTCAAAATAATATAAATTTATATATAAATAGAGAATTTAAAAATTTCATTATTTATATTCTACGCGAGTTTTATTTGAATTAATTAAACTTCTTTTATTTTTAAATTATCAACACTTTTGCTTTTTTTTGTTTTATTCTTTTATACTTATATTTATACTTTTTGTTTTATTAATAAATTATATTTTAGTTCATTAGTTTTCTTCTTTATAAATAAATAAAAGGTTGTGATTTGTGTTTTGTTGCGCGGTGTTAATTTAAATTTAGATAATTTGGCTGTTAAAAAAAAAACGCACACAGAAAAGAGAATGAAATTTCACATCTATTTGCTAATTATTAATATAATTATAATAATATGTTTATCAATTGGATTGATTGATGGCTTTACATCGGATAAATTACGAATAACATTACCGAATGGTAGTAAAATGATTGGACGTGCTGCATTTTCATTTTCTGGTAAAACAATACGTGCATTTCAAGGAATACCATTTGCTCAACCACCAATTGGTGATTTACGATTTGCCGTAAGTTTTCTTCGCTTTTATAGATTTTAATTTGGATTTTTTTTTTTTTAAGTTAGTTTTTAATAATGTTAAGATAGTTTTTTCGGTAATCTTTATATATATATAAATATATTATTATATTATATTAATTAATTAAATGATAGAATCCAGTGCCAGCTGAACCATGGATTGGTGAAAAAAAGATGTTGGATTTTTCATCACCGTGTATTCAACGAAGTCCCTATTTAAGAGAAACCGTAATTAGTGGTGTCGAAGATTGTTTATATTTGAATGTATTTTCGCCGGAAGTAAGTCGGCACAATCAATCAATCAAGAAATTTTTGTGTATATTATTAAATTTCATTTTTGGAATAAAAGGTTTTATATTTTATTGGTGGTTTTCTTTTTGCCTCGAATTGTTTTTATTATATAGTTTGCAAATGCAACAAATCCCATAGTACCGGTAATGGTATTTTTTCATGGTGGCGGTTGGATGGAAGGTAGAAAAGATGATTTTGGTTCCACTTTTCTATTAGAAAATGAAGCTGCTATTTTGGTTTTACCCCAATACCGTTTAGGTATGTCTTTTATTTATTATATAATTATTGAAAAATATATTTACCTAATAAAAAATAGGTTTATTTTGATTTTTTATTCACAATATAGGAACGTTAGGTTTTTTAAGTACACAAACAGAGGATTGTCCGGGTAATTTCGGTTTAAAGGATAATGTATTAGCATTGGAATGGATTCAACAAAATATTCATGTATTCGGTGGTGATCGTTCACGAGTCACAATATTCGGTATGAGTGCTGGCGCTTCAATTGTTTCCTATTTAATGCAATCCCCTTTAGCTACAGGTAGATAAAATATATATTAAATTTCAAATTTCAGTTCAGTTAGAAAAATCATTATATTACATATTTATCGTCGTCGTTTTCATTTATATTGTTATATTCGAATACAGGATTATTTCATCAAGCTATATCGGAATCGGGAAATAGTCTGAATTATTGGTCACAGCCGGCATACGATGGTGTTGCACAAGAACGGGCCAAAAAAGTGGGTAATCAATTAAATTGTCCATTGGAAAATGAAAATTGGAGTGAAATGATCGATTGTTTACGGAATGTACCTGCTCAGGATTTAACCAGTGTAATATATGATTTCTTTGTAAGTCACAACTATAAAATGTATATTAAAAATAATCTATTGTAGATAATAGAGTGTTTTATTTTATTTTATGTTTTTTTTTTTATATATTTGTATAAAAAAGCTTTGGGATTTTGATCCAGAAATTCCATTTACGCCGGTTATTGAACCAAATTTACCAGGTGCATTTATTACAGAAGATCCAAGGGACATGTTAAAACAGAAAAAGGATCGTAATATACCATACATCATTGGTATCAATTTAAATGAAGGCCTATTGAAAACGGCACGTATGTATTTAAAAATAATCAAATCTATATTGATTATTGATATATATTCTAATTTTGCACTTTCTCACTCACTCACTCAGCAATATTTACGATCGATGGACTTTATGATGACATCAAAATGAATTACAAACGTTTATTTCCCATTATATTTTATTATGATCATCATCCGGCCGATGTTCAATCAGAAATAACAGATAAAATTACGAATTTTTATTTTGGTAATTCATTTGAACCCGCATTTAATGCTGATAATTTAACAAACGTAAGTTCGCCATCAATACAAAAATTTAATCAATCAATGAAAATCAGCTGTGCTGCGCTGCTGCCAAAAAATATTCTCTAATAATTATATTTCTTATGGCTTGGTGGAAATTGGGGTTTCTATATGATGATGGAAAAATCGTTTAAAAGTTCCCTTATGTTAAAAAGTTTGCAATGTTATTGGATTTTTTTCTTTTTAATAGAAGAAATAACTCTACTAAAAACATTTTACTTTTACTAGAAAATCTTCTTTTTGATTGATAAAAAATCCTTTATGAAACCAAATCTATTCTTCTATGAATTCTATTTTATTACATTGCACGCAGTTATATACAGACGCTGGATATTTGGCTGCATTACATGAAACGGTTAACTATCGTTTAATGCCCAACTTAGATGATGAAAATGGTGCAACAACCGCCCCAACATATGTCTATTTATATCAACATGCAGGAGCGGCAAGTTTTACTGAATTATTTGTACCGGAGGATTCAAAAGAAATTTTTTTCGGTAATATTAATAATAATGATTCTTATCTTAATCACCCCAACCCCCAATAACACATTTCACCAATTTCATTTAAATTAACATTTTTTTTTGTAGGTATTTGTCATGCCGATGAATTAAGAAGTTTATTTCCAACACAAAATATGTTTCCTACTGCTATATTAACCGATTTAGATCGAACAATGGCTCAAGCAATGGTATTAATGTGGACCAATTTCGCAAACACAGGGTAATGTTTTCAAGAAGAAGAAGAAGAATACCAACAAAATAAATTTGAAAATTTTAATTATATATTTATAGAAATCCAACACCACCTGATTCTATTGGAAATAATAATCATCTTATAATGTGGGAGCCAGTAATCCATTCAAATCCATCCGCAATAAACTATTTACAAATTGGTAATTTTGGTCGTGATGGTGTTCAATTACAAATGAAGTACGATGGTTTAATGGCAGAACGTGCTATATTTTGGAATAATTTAAAACCATGGTTAAATAATTATGACACTAATAACAATATTTGATAATTAATATTAAAAAATAATATATGCATATGGGTGTTTTTAGATGGTAATAGAGTTTTTAAATAAATATATTAATTAAATTTAATTAAATTGTTATACTACCCCCCTTTATACTTTTCATTCATAAAATCTAAAAAAAAAAAATGATCCTGAATTTAAAAGTTGTGAAGTTGTTTTTCTTGTCCACGCAATTTTTTCTGAATCTGAATATTTCCGAACTATTTTTATATGAAAGAAAGAAAGAAAATTTTTGCCCTTTCCAATGATGTAATGAAATCGTAAATATGAAGCAACTTCGTCTTCACGGGGGAAATCAATTATGGAAATGTATAGTCTGAATTGGATATCCCAAATTTCTTCCTTTCCCCCTGGCCAAACCAATTGGAATATATACAAATGAAATCCATATCAAACGATCATAGGTAATCAAATTCTCTATCACATTATGCATATAAATTATTAAAAATCCTAGAACAAAATAAAAAGATATAACGGTTTGAATATGCAAAAAAAATGTGATTGACTAATCTAATGACTAAAAAATAATAAAAAAGTGTAAAAATAAATTGACAAGAAAAAAACTATGAAAATCGTAAATTTTCGATCAACTTAAAAGGTTAGTTCGAAAGTGATTCCATGAGATAATTATGATTTCCAGATTTGGATGAGTTAAATCTAGAGGATATATAAGACAACTTTTGGCAATGAGCCAAAATTACGATAGCTCATATACCCCTTTTGCACAGCGTTTTGGTCTAAATTTAACTCTTCATGGAAACACTAAAAGAATTCAATTATCACTCCTGATCGTAATTCGCTACGGTTATAGCAGAAAAGTGCTAGAACAAAAGTTTCATAGATTTACTATATCTCTATAACATATTCGGAAGCCAGAATTCTACCTTTAAAAACACGAATTTTCCGATTTTTTTAAAAATTCATTTTCGTTGTTTGTTGATGGACAATTTTTTTTACAAGCGGCGTTCGAAAGCCCTTAGAATTAGTAGTTTTTTTGCCATACGACACTTTCCTCCTCCAGCTCGTGTCCTTTTTTCAATACAATCATTTTTCAATACAATCATCTGGAAATCTTACAATCGTATTTATTGCATATTTATGAACATTTTTTACTTATATAAAAAAGATTTATACTTATTAATTTCTGAATGAGATTTAACCAAATAAAATATAATAAGGGCAATTGTTTAACATTCAATCTATTTAGAAATAGATTATTGACTCGAAAACTCCTTCTTAAATTGCAATTCATTTTTCTTTTTTTTATTTGTATTATTGCTTAATCTATCCACCTATCCACCTATCACCATCGAATATCAATCAATCAATCGATTCATTTCAAATTCTTTCAATTCTTTCATTCAATATATAGTATATATATTGGGTCAATATAAAACAAAATCGAACAAAAGAACAAACAGAACACAAACAAAATTCACATAAATCAATACAATTTCTCCCACGATTAATTATTAAAATTATCATTATTATTCAATGAAACCATATAAATTAATAAATAAACAACGCTGTTTGTTGCTGTTTATCACTCTATCGAACATTTAATTTATGATAATTAATTAAAAAAAAAAATTGCAATTGGTAATTTTTACAAAGTGCGTGCGATTTGATTATTTTATTTTAAGATCTAATCGCAGTAAATTATAAACACTTAATTATATTCGTGTTACTTAGAATTATTTAATAAGTGTCCCATCGTTTGGTAATTGAAGACACATTAAAGATAACTCTCCATTTTCTGATCATGAATCAAAGTAAAAATGGTTTTTTCTACCTTTCTCTACGAAAATTGTCTTCCGTATATTTTTTCGTTCTCCCCGTTGTCTTTTGATTTTTTTCACAGAAACTACATTCGACAGATTGGCAGACCTCTAACGCTATTTAATAAAAGGATTTTGTTGTTAGAATTATTTAAATATATCTGTAAAATTCTAAAATGGTCGATATTCAATTCTGATTCTCTTTTGATGCGTTTCATTGAGTACTTAAAATATTTGAATGGTCTGTTCGTTTTCTATTCAAATTTCTATGCATTCCAAATTCAAAATATCATAAGAAAAAAACTACGGCGGGTTTACTTTAATAAATAATATAACGTTCACTGCTTAAGATAGTTTTTAAATAAACAGTAATTGCGTGTAATTATTATTTGATTAAGTTTAATGATAACGCGCGACATTTTATATAATTATATATAATTAATAAAATATAGAATCTGATGTTTTTTGTATATATTTTCAAAATAATATAAATTTATATATAAATAGAGAATTTAAAAATTTCATTATTTATATTCTACGAGTTTTATTTGAATTAATTAAATTTCTTTTATTTTTAAATTATCAATACTTTTGCTTTTTTTTTTGTTTTATTCTTTTATACTTATATTTATACTTTTTGTTTTAATAATAAATTATATTTTAGTTCATTAGTTTTCTTCTTTATAAATAATTTGATTTGTGATCTGTGTTTTGTTGCGCGGTGTTAATTTAAATTTAGATAATTTGGCTGTTAAAAAAAACGCACACAAAAAATAGAATGAAATCTCACATCTATTTGCTAATTATTAATATAATTATAATAATATGTTTATCAATTGGATTGATTGATGGCTTTACATTGGATAAATTAGGAATAACATTACCGAATGGTAGTAAAATGATTGGACGTGCTGCATTTTCATTTTCTGGTAAAACAATACGTGCATTTGAAGGAATACCATTTGCTCAACCACCAATTGGTGATTTACGATTTGCCGTAAGTTCTTCGCTTTTATAGATTTTAATTTGGATTTGTTTTTATTTTATTTTTTTTTTTAAGTTAGTTTTTAATAATTTTAAGATAGTTTTTTCGGTAATCTTTATATATATTATTATATTAATTAATTAAATGATAGAATCCAGTGCCAGCTGAACCATGGATTGGTGAAAAAATGATGTTGGATTTTTCATCACCGTGTATTCAACGAATTCCAAATTTAAAAGAAACCGTTATTCGTGGTGCCGAAGATTGTTTATATTTGAATGTATTTTCGCCGGAAGTAAGTCGAACACACAATACAATCAATCGAATTATTTTATTCACTATACCGGGAGGGGTGGAAAATTTTGTGAATATAATTAAATTTCATTTTTGGAATAGAAGGTTTTATATTTTATTGGTGGTTTTTTTTTTTGCCTCGAATTGTTTTTATTAAAGTTTGCAAATGCAACAAATCCCATAGTACCGGTAATGGTATTTTTTCATGGTGGCAGTTGGATGGAAGGTAGAAAAGATGATTACAGTCCCGAATTTCTATTAGAAAATGAAGCTGCTATTTTGGTTTTACCCCAATACCGTTTAGGTATGTCTTTTATTTATTATATAATTATTGAAAATTATTTACATAATAAAAAAAGGTTTATTTTGATTTTTTATCCACAATATAGGAACGTTAGGTTTTTTAAGTACACAAACAGAGGATTGTCCGGGTAATTTCGGTTTAAAGGATAATGTATTAGCATTGGAATGGATTCAACAGAATATTCATGTATTCGGTGGTGATCGTTCACGAGTCACAATATTCGGTATGAGTGCTGGCGCTTCAATTGTTTCCTATTTAATGCAATCCCCTTTAGCTACAGGTAGATAAAATATATATTAAATTTCAAATTTCAGTTCAGTTAGAAAAATCATTATATTACATATTTATCGTCGTCGTTTTCATTTATTGTTATATTCGAATACAGGATTATTTCATCAAGCTATATCGGAATCGGGAAATAGTCTGAATTATTGGTCACAGCCGGCATACGATGGTGTTGCACAAGAACGGGCCAAAAAAGTGGGTAATCAATTAAATTGTCCATTGGAAAATGAAAATTGGAATGAAATGATCGATTGTCTACGGAATGTACCTGCTCAGAATTTAACCAGTGTAATATATGATTTCTTTGTAAGTAACAACTATAAAATGTATATTAAAAATAATCTATTGTAGATAATAGAGTGTTTTATTTTATTTTATGTTTTTTTTTTATATATTTGTATAAAAAAGCTTTGGGATTTTGATCCAGAAATTCCATTTACGCCGGTTATTGAACCAAATTTACCAGGTGCATTTATTACAGAAGATCCAAGGGACATGTTGAAACAGAAAAAGGATCGTAATATACCGTACATCATTGGTATGAATTTAAATGAAGGCTTATTGAAAACGGCACGTATGTATATTTAAAAATAATCAAATCTATATTGATTATTTATATATATTCTAATTTCGCACTTTATCACTCACTCACTCAGCAATATTTACGATCGATGGACTTTATGATGACATCAAAATGAATTACAAACGTTTATTTCCCATTATATTTTATTATGATCATCATCCGGCCGATGTTCAATCAGAAATAACAGTTAAATTACGAATTTTTATTTTGGTAATTCATTTGAACCCGCATTTAATGCTGATAATTTAACAAACGTAAGTTCGCCATCAATACAAAAATTTAATCAATCAATGAAAATCAGCTGTGCTGCGCTGCTGCTAAAAAAATATTCACTAATAATTATATTTCTTATGGCTTGGTGGAAAAGGTTTCTATATGATGATGGAAAAATCGTTTAAAAGTTCCCTTATAAAAAGTTTGCAATGTTATTGGATTTTTTTCTTTTTAATAGAAGAAATAACTCTACTAAAAACATTTTACTTTTAATAGAAAATCTTCTTTTTGATTGATAAAAAATCCTTTATGAAACCAAATCTATTCTTCTGAATATTTTTTATTACATTGCACAGTTATATACAGACGCTGGATATTTGGCTGCATTACATGAAACGGTTAACTATCGTTTAATGCCCAACTTAGATGATGAAAATGGTGCAACAACCGCCCCAACATATGTCTATTTATATCAACATGCAGGAGCGGCAAGTTTTACTGAATTATTTGTACCGGAGGATTCAAAAGAAATTTTTTCCGGTAAAAACATAATATTAATAATAATGATTCTTATCTTAATCATCCCCATCCGCAACCCACACATTTCACCAATTTCATTTAAATTAACATTTTTTTTTGTAGGTATTTGTCATGCCGATGAATTAAGAAGTTCATTTCCAACACAAAATATGTTTCCTACTGCTATATTAACCGATTTAGATCGAACAATGGCTCAAGCAATGGTATTAATGTGGACCAATTTCGCAAACACAGGGTAATGTTTTCAAGAAGAAGAAGAAGAATACCAACAAAATAAATTTGAAAATTTTAATTATATATTTATAGAAATCCAACACCACCTGATTCTATTGGAAATAATAATCATCTTATAATGTGGGAGCCAGTAATCCATTCAAATCCATCCGCAATAAACTATTTACAAATTGGTAATTTTGGTCGTGATGGTGTTCAATTACAAATGATGTACGATGGTTTAATGGCAGAACGTGCTATATTTTGGAATAATTTAAAACCATGGTTAAATAATTATGACACTAATAACAATATTTGATAATTAATATTAAAAAATAATATATGCATATGGGTGTTTTTAGATGGTAATAGAGTTTTTAAATAAATATATTAATTAAATTTAATTAAATTGTTATACTACCCCCCTTTATACTTTTCATTCATAAAATCTAAAAAAAATGCTCCTGAATTTAAAAGTTGTGAAGTTGTTTTTCTTGTCCACGCAATTTTTTCATCTGAATATTTCCGAACTATTTTTATATGAAAGAAAGAAAGAAAATTTTTGCCCTTTCCAATGATGTAATGAAATCGTAAATGAAGTAACTTCGTCTTCACGGGGGAAATCAATTATGGAAATGTAGTCTGAATTGGATATCCCAAATTTCTTCCTTTCCCCCTGGCCAAACCAATTGGAATATATACAAATGAAATCCATATCAAACGATCATAGGTAATCAAATTCTCTATCACATTATGCATATAAATTATTAAAAATCCTAGAACAAAATAAAAAGATATAACGGTTTGAATATGCAAAAAAAATGTGATTGACTAATCTAATGACTAAAAAATAATAAAAAAGTGTAAAAATAAATTGACAAGAAAAAAACTATGAAAATCGTAAATTTTCGATCAACTTAAAAGGTTAGTTCCAAAGTGATTCCATGAGATAATGATTTCCAGATTTGGATGAGTTAAATCTAGAGGATATATAAGACAACTTTTGGCAATGAGCCAAAATTACGATAGCTCATATACCCCTTTTGCACAGCGTTGGTCTAAATTTAACTCTTCATGGAAACACTAAAAGAATTCAATTATCACTCCTGATCGTAATTCGCTACGGTTATAGCAGAAAAGTGCTAGAACAAATAGATTTACTTAGATTTTATTTATTTAGTTTGATATATTTACTATATCTCTATAACATATTCGGATGCCTGAACTCTACCTTTAAAAAATACGAATTTTCCGATTTTTTCAAAAATTCATTTTCGTTGTTTGTTGATGGACAATTTTTTTTACAAGCGGCGTTCGAAAGCCATTATAATTAGCAGTTTTTTTGCCATACAACATTTCCTCCTCCAGCTCGTGTCCTTTTTTCAATACAATCATTTTTCAATACAATCATTTGGAAATCTTACAATCGTATTTATTGCATATTTATGAACATTTTTTACTTATATAAAAAAGATTTATACTTATTAATTTCTGAATGAGATTTACCCAAATAAAATAAAAAAGTCAATTGTTTAACATTCAATCTATTTAGAAATATGTTTATATTGTGCCGGTGTGGTTATTGACTTGAAATCTCCTTCTTAAATTGCAATTCCTTTTTCTTTTTTTTATTTGTATTATTGCTTAATCACCTATCCATCGAATATCAATCAATCAATCGATTTATTTCAAATTCTTTCAATTCTTTCATTCAATATATAGTATATATTGGGTCAATATAAAACAAAATCGAACAAAAGAACAAGCAGAACACAAACAAAATTCACATAAATCAAATATTTCTCCCACGATTAATTATTATAATTATCATTATTATTCATTGAAACCATATAAATTAATAAATAACCAACGCTGTTTGTTGCTGTTTTTCACTCTATCGAACATTTAATTTATGATAATTAATTTTAAAAAAATTGCAATTGGTAATTTTTACAAGGTGCGTAATTTGATTATTTTATTTTAAGATCTAATCGCAGTAAATTATTAACACTTAATTATTCGTGATACTTAGAATTATTTAATAAGTGTCTCATCGTGGTATTTGAAGCCATATTAAAGTTAACTCTCCATTTTCTGATCATGAATCAAAGTAAAAATGGTTTTTTCTACCTTTCTCTACGAAAATTGTCTTCCGTATATTTTTTCGTTCTCCCCGTTGTCTTTTGATTTTTTTCACAGAAACTACATTCGACAGATTGGCAGACCTCTAACGCTATTTAATAAAAGGATTTTGTTGTTAGAATTATTTAAATATATCTGTAAAATTCTAAAATGGTCGATATTCAATTCTGATTCTCTTTTGATGCGTTTCATTGAGTACTTAAAATATTTGAATGGTCTGTTCGTTTTCCATTCAAATTTCTATGCATTCCAAATTCAAAATATTATAATAAAAAAACTACGGCGGGTTTACTTTAATAAATAATAAGGTTCTCTGTTTCAGATAGATTTTAAATAAACAGTAATTGCGTGTAATTATTATTTGATTAAGTTTAATGATAATGCGCGATGTTTATATAATTAATAAAATAGATGTTTTTGTATATTTTCAAAATAATATATTTATATATAAATAGAGAATTTAAAAATTTCATTATTTATATTCTGCGAGGTTTGTTCAAATTAATTAAACTTCTTTTAATTTAATTATCAACTCTTATGCTTTTTTTATTATTCTTTTATACTTATTTATACTTTTTGTTTTATTAATAAATTGCATTTTAGTTCATATTTTCTTCTTGATAAATAAAAGGTTGTGATTTGTGTTTTGTTGGTATTCGGTTTTTTTTTAATTATTATTTAATTTAAATTTAGAGAATTGGGCTGTTAACAAAAACACAGAAAACACAGAAAAGAGAATGAAATTTCGCATCTATTTGCTAATTATTAATATAATTTTAATATGTTTATCAATTGGATTGATTGATGGCTTTACATCGGATAAATTACGAATAGCGTTACCGAATGGTAGTAAAATGATTGGACGTAGTTTACAGGCATTTTTGGGTAAAACAATACGCGCATTTGAAGGAATACCATTTGCTCAACCACCAATTGGTGATTTACGATTTGCCGTAAGTTCTTCTTTTATAGATTTTAATTTGGATTTATTTTTATTTTTATTATCTTTTTTTTTTAAGTTAATTTTTAATAGTTTTAAGATAGTTTTTTCGGTAATCAGAAGGAAAAATAAACTTCAGGAGAGTTTCTTAAAATTGAAAAATATTTATTGAAAGACAAATATGCAGGATGGAATAAATACCTGTCCATCAGAAATAATATTTATATGGAAATTCTATTTTTTAAATATATATATATGATATCAATTAATTACTTAATTTATAGAATCCAGTGCCAGCTAAACCATGGTATTTTGAGAAAACACTGGATTTGGCACCAATGTGTATTCAACGAATTCCAAATTTAAAAGAAACCGTTATTCGTGGTGCCGAAGATTGTTTATATTTGAATGTATTTTCGCCGGAAGTAAGTGCACAATCAATCGAATTATTTTATTCACAAAACCCTGGGGGAGGGGGGGGGGTGGAAAATGTTGTGTATAATTAAATTTTATTTTTGTAATAGAATTTTTTATTTTTTATTCATGGTTTTCTTTTTGCCTCGAATTGTTTTTATTATAGTTTGCAAATGCAACAAATCCCATAGTACCGGTAATGGTATTTTTTCATGGTGGCAGTTGGATGGAAGGTAGCAAAGATGATTACAATCCCGATTTTCTATTAGATAATGAAGTTATTTTGGTTGTACCCAATTATCGTCTTGGTATGTCTACTTCTAATCATTATAATATTATTGAAAAATATTTACCTAATAAAATGTTTATCTTTTATTCACAACACAAAGGAGTGTTGGGTTTTTTAAGTGCGCAAACAGAGGATTGTCCGGGTAATTTCGGTTTAAAGGATAATGTATTAGCACTGGAATGGATTCAACAAAATATTCATGTATTCGGTGGTGATCGTTCGCGAGTCACAATATTCGGTCAGGGTGCTGGCGCTGCAAGTGTTTCTTATTTAATGCAATCCCCTTTAGCTACAGGTAAAAATAATAAATTTAATTTCTTTAGTTTTATTCAGATAATAAAAAAGGTACGTCATTTTATTATTCGTTTTCATTTGTTATATTCGAATACAGGATTATTTCATCAAGCTATATCCGAATCGGGAGTTAGCATCAATTATTGGTCACAGCCGGCAAACGATGGTGTTGCACAAGAACGGGCCAAAAAAGTGGGTAATGAATTAAATTGTCCATTGGAAAATGAAAATTGGAGTGAAATGATTGATTGTCTACGGAATGTACCTGCTCAGGATTTAACCAGTGTAATATATGATTTATTTGTAAGTCACAACTATAATAATATATATTAAAAATAATCTATTGTAAATAATAGAGTGTTTTATTTTACTTTATGTTTTTTATATATTTGAATAAAGCTTTGGGAATTTGATCCACAAATTCCATTTACGCCGGTTATTGAACCAAATTTACCAGGTGCATTTATTACAGAACATCCAAGGAACACTATGGCACGGAACAAGTATCGTAATATACCATACATCATTGGTATCAATTTAAATGAAGGTCTATTGAAAACGGCACGTATGTATTTAAAAATAAACAAATCTATTGATTATTTATATATTATAATTTCGCATTTTCTCACTCACTCAGCAATATTTACGAACGATGGACTTTATGATGACATCAAAATGAATTACAAACGTTTATTTCCCATTATATTTTATTATGATCATCATCCGGCCGATATCCAATCAAAAATAACAGATAAAATTACGAATTTTTATTTTGGTAATTCATTGGAACCCGCATTTAATGCTGATAATTTTACAAACGTAAGTTCCATCAATACAAAAATTTAATCAATTTGAAAATCGACGAAAATCGATTTCTTATGGCTTGGTAGAAATTCACTTATAAATATTGTGCGATATTGTGCGATTTAAATATTGTGCGATGTGATTGAAATTTTTTCTTTATGATAGAATAATATTTCTTTAAGTCTAAAAACATGTTTCTTTCATTAGAAAATCTTCAAATTGATATAAAATTCTTTATGAAACCAAATCTATTCTTCTGAATTTTTTTTTTATTTATTTTTATTTTTTATTACACACTTTACAGTTATATACAGACACTGGGTATTTGGTTTCATTACATGAAATGGTTATATATCGTTTAATGGCCTTTAATGGCCTAGACAATGAAAATTATGCAACCGTCGCCCCAACATATATCTATTTATATCAACATGCGGGAGCGGCAAGTTTTACTGAATTAATTGTACCGGAGGACTCAAAAGAAAATTTTTTCGGTAAAAACATAATATTAATAATGATAACTATATATAATAATAATGATTCTTATATCTTAATCACCCCCAACCGCACAAATATCACCATTTGTTTTCATTTAAATTATCATTTTTTTGGAGGTGTTTGTCATGCCGATGAATTAAGAAGTTTATTTCCAACACAAAAAATATTTCGCACTTCAATATATACCGATTTAGATCGCACAATGGCTCGATCTATGGTAAAAATGTGGACCAATTTCGCAAAAACAGGGTAATTTTTTGGGGAAATAAAAGAAAAAGCAGAAGAAGAATACCAACAAAAGAAATTTGAATATTTGAATTATATATTTATAGAAATCCAACCCCACCGGATGCCATTGGAAATAATAATGATCTTATAATGTGGGATCCAGTTCCCGCTACATTTAGAAAAACATGGGTAATAAACTATTTATCAATTGGTAATTTAGGCCGTGATGGTGATCAATTTGAAATGAGGAACGACGATGGTTTCTTCGAAGATCGTGCTTCATTTTGGTTTCATTTAAAACCATGGAGGAACGTGCCGATTATTGGTATACTTTAAAACCATATGGTTAGATAATGATGACACTAATAACAATATTTTATAATTAATATAAAAATAATATACGGATATGGGTGTTTTTAGATGGTAATAGAGTTTTTAAATAAATATAATAATTAAATTTAATTAAATTGTTATACTACCCCCTTTATACTTTCAAATTAAAATTTGGGCGTGAAAATCACAAGAGTTCACTCGGATAAGGTGTTTTGTCACCGTATCTTATGAATCCCAAAATTTACTACGTTTTAGTGCATGATTCAATATACGGTTTCCATAAGTATGAGATTTTTCAGTCATCTAGGAACATCAAGATCTGGCTTTGAAAACATTTTTTTTTTTTGCATATTCAAACTGTTCAAACCTTTTTATTTTGTTCTATGATTTCATAATGTTCTATGAATATTATATATGCATAATGTGATGTGATAGAGAATTTGATTACCTATCGTTTGATATGGATTTCATTTATATATATTCCAATTGGTTTGAATGAATGAAATTTGGGATATCCTATTCAGACTACATTACCATAATTGATTTTCCCCTCGAAGAAGTTGCTTCATTTACGATTTCATTACATCATTGGAAAGGGCAAAAATTTTCTTTCTTTCATATAAAAAGAGTTCGGAAATATTCAGATGAAAATTGTGGATTTTTCTTTAGAATAGAAAATCGTCAATTTTCGATCAACTTAAAAGGTTGGTTCCAAAGTGATTACATGAGATAATAATTTCCAGATTTGGATGAGTTAAATCTAAAGGATATATAAGGCAACTTTTGGCAATGAGCCAAAATTACAATAGCTCATATACCCCTTTTGCACAGCGTTGGTCTAAATTTAACTCTTCATGGAAACACTAAAAGAATTCAATTATCACTCCTGATCGTAATTCGCTACGGTTATAGCAGAAAAGTGCTAGAACAAAAGTTTCATAGATTTACTATATCTCTATAACATATTCGGAAGCCAGAACTCTACCTTTAAAACCACGAATTGTTCGATTTTTTCAAAAATTCATTTTCGTTGTTTGTTGATGAACAATTTTTTTTACAAGCGGCGTTCGAAAGCCCTTAGAATTAGTAGTTTTTTTGCCATACGCCCTTTTTTCAATACAATCATTTTTCAATACAATCATCTGGAAATCTTACAATCGTATTTATTGCATATTTATGAACATTTTTTACTTATATAAAAAAGATTTATACTTATTAATTTCTGAATGAGATTTAACCAAATAAAATATAATAAGGGCAATTGTTTAACATTCAATCTATTTAGAAATATGTTTATATTATATTGCCGGCGATTATTGACTCGAAAACTCCTTCTTAAATTGCAATTCCTTTTTCTTTTTTTTATTTGTATTATTGCTTAATCTATCCACCTATCCACCTATCACCATCGAATATCAATCAATCAATCGATTCATTTCAAATTCTTTCAATTCTTTCATTCAATATATAGTATATATTGGGTCAATATAAAACAAAATGGAACAAAAGAACAAACAGAACACAAACAAAATTCACATAAATCAATACAATTTCTCCCACGATTAATTATTGTAATTATCATTATTATTCAATGAAACCATATAAATTAATAAATAAACAACGCTGTTTGTTGCTATTTATCACTCTATCGAACATTTAATTTATGATAATTAATTAAAAAAAAAATTGCAATTGGTAATTTTTACAAAGTGCGTGCGATTTGATTATTTTATTTTAAGATCTAATCGCAGTAAATTATAAACACTTAATTATATTCGTGTTACTTAGAATTATTTTAATAAGTGTCCCATCGTGCGGTAATTGAAGAATTAGGAACATTATCTTTCGTATATTTTTTTCGTTCTCCGTTGGTATAATTCATTGGAACCCGTATTTAATGCTGATAATTTAACAAACGTAAGTTCCATCAATACAAAAATTTGGCTGCGCTGCTGCCAAAACAAAATATTCCCTAATAATTATATTTCTTATGATTTGGTAGAAATTTACTTATAAATATTTTGCCATGTGATTGAAATTTTTTTCCTTATGATAGAATAATATTTCTTAAAGTCTAAAAACATGTTTATTTCATTATAGAATTTTTCTTCTAATTGATATAAAATCCTTTATGAAACCAAATCTATATATTCTTCTGAATATATGTTTTATTACACACTTCACATATAGTTATATACAGACCCTGGATATTTGAATGGATTACATGAAATAGTTAAATATCGTTTTGTTCCCAATATTACAGGCGATGCCCCAACATATGTCTGTATTTATATCAACATGTGGGAGCAGCAAGTTTTACTGAATTAATTGTGGACTCGTTTCGCACAAACATGGTAATTTTTTGGAGAAATAAAAGAAAAAGAAGAAGAACAACAACAAAAATAATGTGTTCATAAAAATTGTCAAAACTCAATATCTCCACTTTCCAATTCAAATGTGGGTGATTTAACTATAGTAATAATTTGTACAAATAATAATAATAATATCTAAAACAATCATCCAATTTTGTTTGTATATCCACATCCAGACATACAACATTCATATATATATGTAATACATTATTCAACATATATATATTTTATATATGAAACATAAAAAAAAAAAACTTTCATATATTCTTTAATAAAAGAAATAAAATAAAATAAACAGCTAGGCCAATTTTACGGTTAGGCCAGTTTTACCGTTAGGCCAAATGAAATAAAATATTTTTGTAAAGGCGATATCAGACGTATGTATATTATATTTGGTACATTTTTATACATTTGTTCAATTGATATTCAATTATAATAACCGATTTTACGACATTTTCATGGTCATTGCGCGTCTATAGTTGCCTTAATGAATGTGTGTATTGAATGCATTTTTTTCTTGTCTGGTTCGCATATACAATAATATAGGTAATATATATATTATTTGTTGTAATATCATCAATTTTTTATTGTAAATTGAATTTTTTTTTTTTATCATAAATAGTTTTTATAAATGTGTGCGGCGACGCTTTCATCATTTGAACCAAAAAAATTTTTAATTTTACGTTTCAATATAATTATATATAAATTAATTTTATTCATAATTAATTATAAAATAAATTTTATTAAATAAAATTAATAGAATTTTTTTTAAAAACGATTGTGAACTTTTAAATTAAATTTGAAATTCTTGTCTTTGAAAAGGAAAAAATTTGAAGAAAATGAAAATACAACAAAAAAAAAAATAGTATCTAAATAAAATCTATATGGTAAGGAGATTTTTATCGGTTAAAGTCGACCGGCAGATTTTCATTCAATATAATTTATGAAGATTGGAACAATTGCAAAGGCGAGATGATGCGAATTTTCAATCTATCAAAGGTATGAGTAAATCATTTTTCATTTTATTTTCATTTTTTACTTTTGCTATTGAGTCAGTGTGTCATTTTCTATTGAGTCAGTGTGAAAAAAAAAAGTAGTTTAAAAAGTTTGCAATATTAATAATAATTAAGTAAATGTTTTAATTATAGAAAATCCTTTATTAAACTATGTGCTGTATATATTTTTTATTGAATAGAAAATTTTTTTAATTGATAGAAAATTCTATCAAAAATCTATAGTGCGAACATTTTTCCATCGCCATTAAAACTTTTCTGGTGATTAGGAAAATCTTTCAAAATCCCCTACACTAAACATTTCTTATTATTAAAGCACGCAGCATTTGTTTTTGTGTTCCATGTTTAAAAAGTTTCTAATTTTTATTTCAAATAAATTACATCACATTTCAAATCAAATTAATCAAATCCTCCTGCTAATATTTGGATCGCACCCTATATAAAATGTAATGAAATAAAAATACCCGTAATTTTTTTTTTTTTTGTTCTTTGTATGAAAAGCACATATATAATATTTTTTTTATATCTATAGTATATGATATACATATAACAAATTGAATGATACGGTAATTTTATATATGATAAAGTTTTTTTTTTATAATAATTTATTTGTATATGATCGCGTGTTGTTCTTGTTTTTGTGTGTATATGCACACACAGCACACATTTATTTTATATTTTAAAAGTTGGTGTTGATTGTTGTTCATTTATTATTGCGTTGGTGCGATTATTGGAATCAATAAAATAAATTATTATTTTTTATTTGTAAATTTTTTATTGGTGTGAATTTAGTGAACCTAAAACATAATTGTCTAAAGAAATCCAAAGAAATGTGTGAAAAATTCAATCAATCAATTACCATCATATAACATATATGAGAAACAATATCAAACATTTCGTAATGGAAAAATTTATAAGAGATTGCGATTAACGGCCGATAATTATCATGATCAATATATAGGTAAAAAAAAAAGGAAAAGTGCGATCTTTATTGTGTGTGTGTGTGTGTGTGTAAAATGAAATAAATCTGGTAAATTATTTGTTGTTGTTGTTTATATTTTTAAATATTTTCCAATTAGAATAAATATCCACTCCCTTACTGTTTTTAATTTTGTAAGGAAATTAACTTCTCAAGAAAATTCGGCACAAAGGAAATGTATAAAATGGTCAATTTATAATAAATCTTTAAAATTTTCATTGATTTTAATTAATTAATTCTTCCTGCAGATGATATGACATGATATGCGTTGTACGATGATATTTCATTTCTTTATATCAAATTTTTAATAAATTATACTAAAAAAAAATTAATTTTCAGTATAAATAGTGGTTAAAAAAAAAATGGAAAATCTCATTTTTATCATCCAATCAATAAATTACCAACATATATAAAAGGATATTAGTATCGCATCATTTTTAAAATGATCAACATAAAATATATCTATGCGATTTTCGTGAAAATTCTTATTCATTTATTATATATATATACAAGATAAATCATCAGAAAAATTATAGTATCATCATCATATAGAATGATTTCAGAATTGACCATATCATTAGATAATCGATTTAATTTATTATTGGTGAGTTCAATAATATATTATTATATATTTATTTTAATTTACGTTAATTATATTATAATATTCAAAAGTGTATATAAAATTTGAATTTTATATCGTTAAATATTTCCTCAGCAGCAGCAATTAATTGATAAATACTTTACATATTTATTTACTATATAATTTTTGAAACATATATACATTTTATTTGAATACTATAAAATATCCTTATAATAAAACATATTAAATATTTGGGTTAGGCCCTCGATGATTTATATACATATATTTATTAATATATGCATATGAATCTCGAAACAGCGCCAGGTATTTATTTGTTCCTTTGTTATGAAACCATTGGGTTTAGCCAACTGGTCCCGATATATTATATGAATAACTGTATCCAAAACAAGGGCTTTCCTATATGCAAAAAATAATTTGTTGTATTCTTTATGATAGTCTAAACTGAAGGGGGAGGGGGAGCGCCCCTCCACCGTCGTCGGATACAGTGAGTAAATCTAATTTGGGTTTGATAGGTTATTATATTTATATATATATATAGGTTAGGGTAGAATTAGATTTTATTTTCAATACATTAATATTTTTCAATATATTCTAATTTATATTTTATTCTTTATATTTTAATTAATATGTCTGTTTGGTGTATATATATTTATTGACTGCAAACATTTTATCCACTTTATAGCGATTT
This sequence comes from Dilophus febrilis, assembly GCA_958336335.1. Lineage (NCBI taxonomy): Eukaryota > Metazoa > Arthropoda > Insecta > Diptera > Bibionidae > Dilophus > Dilophus febrilis. The sequence goes on along the minus strand of OY284470.1, from coordinate 41,083,044 downwards.
AACAATGTATTCGGATTAAATTTAGTTTATAATATCTTTATAATTTTTTGAATTATTAAAAAATTTCAATGTTATTATAACCATAAAAGAGTATTTCAAACTTTTGACTCTATAAAATTTAATAAAAATACAGACATTTATAATAAATTCCCAATATTTAATATAATATATATATTGGGAAATCTTTCAGGAATGTGACCATTTTCAAAAACCACACGGGATGGTTTGAAAGATTCAAAAAACAAAATATAATTTATCTTTGATTTACAATTTATCTTTGACTTTCATAGATTTACAATCTTTGAAATCATAAAGCTACATATATTTTATTCAATTCTATTTCTCATATATTTATCTAACATATATTTGTAGGATTATTACTTTCATTTTCATGTAGGAATTTTCCGAGGTTTTCCAATTTTAAAAATCAAACTTTTCTTTAAAATAAATTGCTGAAAACATCTAAAATATATTAAAATTATTGTAATTTCCCAACGAGGTAACCAATCTTTATGATTAGACCATTAAAAGAAAGGTATTTTAATGTACTTTAAGAATAAAATAAAATTATATAGAAATTTCAAAATAAATCCTATTGATAAATGCAATTCTTTCATAAAAATTGTCAATACTCAATCACTTTCCAAGTGGACCAATACATTTTATTGCATATTTAAAAAGATCATAAATAATTAGTAAAGGTCTTCTTGTATCACTTTAGTCGCTTTCATATAACTTTTCATGAGATTTTCAACTTTTAAATAAAAATAAATCATACTTTTTTATGTTAAATTATTGAAAATTTTCTGCATTTTCAAATTATTGTAATTTCCCAACGAGGTAACAAATCTTTATAATTAGACCATTAAAAGAAAGGTATTTTTTTTGCTCTTTAAGAATAAAATAACATTGCCAAAGGTTTCTAAAGAAATTCCTGATGAAAAATCTAGGCATTTTATCAAAGTTATCAAAATTTGTAGTTTCCCAAGAGATCCGATCATATTTTATTAAATATTTAGAATATTCATGAAAAATTATTTAGAAATTATTCATGATTTAAGTATTTTTTTAATTTTTGCGAATCAGATTATAGATATTTTGTATATATTTATTTGATATTGGGAAATTCAATCGCGGTTAAAAATCGGGAAAACGATATTCACTTTTAACTTTATGATAATTATCATACTTCATTAAATTAAACATATACAATAAATTACATTTAAAATAATTGGTCAAAATTGATAATAATCTTAGAAATAGCTTAAAATATTTTAATGACAAAAAGTTCAAAAAGCCCAAATAGATTTAAATAAATACTACTCTAACCACTATTATATCGGACACCTGCTATTTTATTCGCATGCTCGATTTTGAGATGCCAAAAAAGGACTTTAAACAACAATTGTTTTTTAATCTTTCTAATTTTATTTCATAAAATGATGGTGGTTTTAGTTAAATAATTGCGCAGACAGAAGTAAAAAAACTTTTAAATTAATTAGTTATGGAATTTAATTCAAAATGATTCAATTTCACAAAAAAAAAAAATTTGACCATTACAATATCGGACACTTTTATTATACGCCACCTTTGTAATGCCTCCTTTGGCCTATCCTGATATCCTCCATTCTCTTAGACGTGGTATTTACTAAATTTTTCATTCATCTGGTGTTTTTGTATTCATCATTTCAATGCAGATTTTTCCTTGGAATTCTTCACTCCTTCAATTGTAACTTTTTTATAATTTTTTAACTTTGTTTTATTAATGCCCACAACGATTCTATTGGACTTAAATCGAGACTGTATATGGTTCCTTTTAATCTTATTATTAATAAGAATAATACGAAATATTTCTAAAGCAGTTATAATGTAACTAATTATAAGTCTACCGTATCAGATATTTAAATAAAATATGGGTTAACCGGTTCATTTGAGTCACAGAAAGTGGTGTAAAATTTGATGTTACTGATCGTGATAAACGCAACTGTGAAAAAATAGGAAAACTGCTATGAGTGAAATAAGTCTAAAATGGTCAACAGCAATGGTCTGTGGTCGCACGAAAGTGGACAAGACAATGGTTTCATAAACCGAACTATATGAATAGAAGATAAAAATACAGACATATTACATATTAAACAATGTTTTTTCCCTAATAATAATCCCTAATAATTTTTTATCACAAATCAAAGTCCCTTTCAATTGTTTTGCAACAAAAACAAAACAATAAACAATTTTGAGTTCTGCGACAATGGAATAGCATTGTATTTTAATGATGAATTTAAATTTGTTATTGTTGGTGATTCCGATAATCGCGAGTAATTCACAAAAAAAAAAATGAAGCATTCCATCGTGTGAATGTTTAAAACGCACTGTGAAATTTTCAGCCAGTTATTATAATTTACATTTCAAAAGGAGTCGTTTATTTTTCTTAATTTACTTACTTAATTTTATTAATTTACATTTCACCTAAGTGTACGGTAAACTCCGAAAAACACATTCATATATTAAATGACTATACCTTTTGCCATCGACTATTAAATTATATTCAAATGTCGAATATACATTTCAATAAGATGTTGCTCTACCACAAACCGCTAAAGAACCTAAGAACTGGTTGTAAGCTAAAGAAATGGGTTTAGAAATTCACTTTTTGAAATGTACATCTTCAATTCTTGATTTAAGTCCAATAGAATCGTTGTGATCCATAATAAAACAAAGTTAAAACATGATATGAAAGTTACAATTGAAGGAGTGAAGAATTCCAACGAAAAATCATCATTGAAATGAGGAATACAAAAACATCGGATGAATGTAAAAATTTAGGAAATACCACGTCTAAGAGAATGGAGGATATCATAAAGGAGGCGTTACAAAGGAGATTATAGTGACGTACAATAAAAGTGTCCGATATTTTAATGGTTAAATTTTTTTTTTTGTGAAATTGAATCATTTTATTTAGTGAAAATGTTTTACATATTGGAAATGATTTTAATTAATCAGGACATTTGCTGAAATATAATCTTTATTAAATATATAGTTGATGAAAGGTAAGCATAAATAATTTTAGATAATTTATTAATATTTTTCTATTACCACAAATTGCATTATATTAATTATACAATAATTTGTATTTTAAAATATCATTTTATCATACATTGAAATTCAGCATTAGATTATAAGACAAATAATAAAGGAATATACAAAATTTTATAATAAGTTGAATTTGTTTATTATTTTTCTAATTTCTTTCTTATTATAAAATAATAAGAAAAACTTAAAAATCTTCTCATTTTCATTTATGGTTTTTTATTGATAAAAATAAAAATTCTTCTTCAAAGGAGATTATCAACAGAGATCGCACTCCAAACTTATCCAAATTATAAACAGAGATCGCACTCCAAACCCAATTTCTATCGTTGAAACTTACATAAGAAGATAAGAAAAAAGATGAAAAAATATATTAGGAAAATGACACAAAATTTTTCTTTTTATATTTTTCCTTCCTCTTTCTTTTATCTTATGTAAGTTTCAACGATAGAAATTTACAGTTATAATTTTGGGTGTAGAGCGGGTATCCCCCCCCTTGGATACCCGAGTATATATATACACCAACCACACGGGCAGAAACGCCCGCACGGTCAATGTACATATATACTTTGGGGAGGGTTCATCGTCGAATGATAGGCATTCTGGGACCAGCATAGGAGATCTTTGTGGCACCAGTGCGCACACAGAATGCAAATCGAACTACCATGACCCTCCCTAATTAAAAGCAAATCTCACATGTAATTATTTTACATGTGAGATTTTTTTGTTTTGCTTCAAAATCGGCGGCTTCGCTACCAACTCGACCATACGTTCATTTTAAGAAATGTATACAAGATTTTTGAACACATTAAATTCGAACAAAACAAAAAAGAAAATTTATATGTGGAAAAATTTGCGATGGTTGAACGGAAATTAATCAATTCATATTTTATCATATATACCAATCCAAATATTGGTATTTTTAAATTTATATAAAGAATAATTATATAAAAAAAAAAAAAAAGATTATATCCTTCAGGATTTGAACCACAATCTTCAAGACATATTATACATATACAATGCAAAATAGATTTTCTATAGTTGAATCAAAAAAAATCTCTATTACAAATTCCAAATAATATAAAATTTTCTTTGATTCAACCATCGCAATAATCGATTTTAAATTGAAAATTAAAAATCAACGCTTTGAAAACAACCTTCACACAACAAATAAAAGCAATCAAACATCATCCAACAACACATCATTTTCTGAATATGTTAAGACTTTGTATGTTAGGATTATTGTATGAAGAATATATTTTTTTAAATTAATATTCATTTAATTAGAACAAAAGACATCACTTCATCAAACAAAAGTCGTATATCAATGCATTTTTCTATAGAATATATATTGCATTGTATATGAATATATATATAACACAATACATATATATATATATTATAATCTATTTTATAAAAAAATTAATTACGGTAAATTTATTTACCGTCGTATTTTATATTATTTTTTTGTCGTCTGCATCGCAATTGCAAAAGATATTTTTATTTTTTTTTTTTGGTAAAGTTTCTATAAATTTTTATTGTAATAATTTTGTTAAAATGTGCTTTGCCACTTTTATTTGGTAAATTGTATTTTAAGTTTATTATTTTGTTGAATATATTCCTTAAAGCTGAAAAAAAATGGTAAGTGCGTTCAGTATTAATAAAACGTTAATTTTAGTTGAGTTTTTAGGAGCATTTCCCATAAGAAATAGGTAAATAAATTCTATATAATTTTATGAAAAAATCAAGTGATTTTAACGCGAGTGTTTCAATATATTTTTATTATGTTTTAATATAAAAGTTTTTTTTTTTACACATTTATTTCCAAAAAATATATCTCGCCGTGTGTTTGTGCATTTGTTTTGTTTCCTTTAATCGCAATTAAATTGATTTATTGAAAAAGTTTATTTGTTATTGCATTTGGATATCACATCTTTTTATCTTTTAACATGCATATACATGCATTGATCAAAAATCGTAATTAAATTTTAATATTCATATATGCGTATAACAAATTAACCAAATATAATATATAAATTTTAATGTTTTATTACTAACACAACGCATATAATTATACAATCCAGGAGGTTATTCGTCAAAGATAATAATCATTTTTTTTTTTTTTTTAAATAAATCGATATTTAAATAAAATTTTACATTGATTTAATGTATGTCTGAACATCCTCATTATTGGGCATCATCTGGATCCTCAGGAATAATTAAAATTATCGTTAAAAAACTAATTCGATTTTTTTAAATTTGTATTGTTAACTTTTTTTTTTTGCATTTTTTTTTTTTTTTTTTTGCCATTTCTTTGCCAGTTTGATGAATTTTTAGAGTATTTTTTCAAATTGAGATGTGAGAATGTTGAGATTCTTGCCAGTCAGTCCCTTTAATGCCATATAGTGACTTTAAATTTTAGAATGTTATAGCTATGACGCGATAGGTTCAAAATGTTTGATAAGTTTGTAGATTTGTAGCTGATTCAAGAGCAATTTGGTGGACCTGTTTTCCAATTTTGGAAGTTCTTTTAGCTTCCAGAATTTTAAAAACACTTTAACCGCGGACCATAGTTACATTTTCTCACTATTTCTTATTTAAAGTTATTTAATATATATGATTTAAATAATTTTCAATTTTATAAAATTAAAATTTTAATGTTCGTTTTTTTCTTTTTGTATTTTTATTATCTATATTTTAGGTTATTATATAATTAGTTAGTACAGGAGTTTTTGAAGACTAACTATAAAATACACACTATAATATCAATTAATCATAATGCAATTAAAACATCACAATATATATATTGCATGTAAATAAATCACTACGAATAATCATATGGAAATGAAAGTTTAATATAAATCATTTGAAAGAAAAAATTTAAAAAATTGGAAAACAAAAACATCTGTAATGTGTTTTCTTTATCAAAATCATTGTAGTTCTTCACGGGGTAATGCATCCATGCTGTTTTTCTTATGCCGCGAACTTATTCACTCACAGGTAATCAAAAATCTATTTATATTTTCGAGTGTTTTTGTATATTTTGTATATAGATTTAATTATTTCTAATTTAAATACTAATACTATAATATATCTATAAAATAATAAGTTTAATTAATTATTAAAAATATAAAGCCAGAGTTTGTAGATTATATTTTTATTATTATTAAAATATATCCTATAAAATGGAATATTATTGTTTTATAATCAATCATTAATTAATTTTGAATTTTTTGCAATAGCATTAATTGTACATATAATTATAGAGCTTATTAAATATATTATATTTATTTCTATTTTAATAAATTCTAATCTTAACCACTTTCTGTTTTTTTCTTCTCTTTTCAGGTTAGTATACAATTTTTTACATACTACAATATACAATACTACAATATAGAGTTTAAGACATAATAAAAATACAATAAATCGCTTGGATATAATTTAAATTTTGGACAACACAATTGCAATACAATTGCATATAATAATTTTAAGTCTATCCAGTTTCAAAGTATATAATAATTAATATAAAAAAAAAAAAATATTATAATGATTGGGAATTTGTTAACAAATCATAAAAAAATATTGTAATGATAAAAAAAATTATTGCTATTATACCACGAAAATGATTAATATTTAAGAATTAATTTTTAATAAAATAAGTTTATATTTTTAAGATTTAGATTATAAGATTATAAAATAATTTACACTTCGGTTTTTTTTTTTTCGAAATCGAATGATTTCTATCATTTGAGATCGAATCCATTATATTTTAATCTCTATACTTGATATATATCACCACAATCAATTAGTAAACCGATTCTTATATACTGTTCATTATAATATAGTTTTAAGTTATTGCAAAAATATGCGGTAATATAATATTCAAATGTGCTTAAGACACTGCGCGTTCATAAGTACGATATAGTTAATGAAGAAATACTTCAATAACATCTTTTACGTAAAATACCATGCACTTTCTATTTATTCAAAATTATATGTATATATATAAACTAAAAATGTGTATATTAAAAATACAAACCCGAATATATTAAGCCTTTTAGCGAAGGAATGCCATACCATACTCGCGACATTTCAAATATACCAAATAGAATTCGAAACTATCATAAAAGATTGGTAAAATTACTATATAGTATAAAATGTAACTATTATTACTATCCTTCGTATATTACACATAGTTTAACATTTTAGTATCATATCCTCTAAAAGTTTGATTATTTCAAAGCTAATTTCCTATTTATTATATCCATTACATTAATATTCTAATAAGTACAATGCATTTTCATTCCAATATTTCTTTTCCATTACAGAATTAATATGTTATATATTATTAATATATTGTTATTATTTATATATTTGATCTCTCAGATTAAATGTTTTATAATGTTCAAAATGTTAATTTATATAGTTCATTAATCGTTTCATTTTTCCTCTATTTATTATACAGTCACCAAATATTTTGTTAATTCTATGTATTATATTTACAATATTTATATTACAATAATATATTAAATAATTCCTAATGTATAAGATTGCGTAATACGTAAAATATAATGATATATTTAACGATTAAATTAATTTAGGCATTTCGCTTACTTTCGTAACCGTATATCCATCCATATATGAATTTAGTATGAATTTATGTATATATGAATTTAGTCTAAGTTTTCCAATTCCCCTAATGTATGTAATAATTTATATTGTATTAATTTTTTTGCAATTGAATTATAGATATGTCCATTAATATGTACTTACTATACTCTCCTTTATGATGAATCATAATTATATATTATAGATTATGATTATGATTATTATAATATGCGAAATTAAATATTTTAATTTGAACTGTGTCAATGTGATATAAATTAAATTTGGTATGAATATAAATATATGCCTATATAAAGAACTAAAACTAATGGAATCAAATTAATTTGATGGCTTGTATATAATTATATAAAATACATTCTTAAACAATAAAATATGCAAATATTTTTCAGAAATAACCACAACGAAAAAGAAAGCCAATATATAAATGTAATTAAATTTGTAATTATACAAATTTGTGAGAACGGTTTTGAAAAGTAAATATTCGATTCTTTATAACATTTTGGTATTTGCACGCACTATATTTTAACTAAATATAATTTAACTAAACAATTTGATATCCTATAATATTGCAAGATTATAATTCGATAGAATTTTTGTTAATATATATTTTTTTGAATATTTACCTTTATATTATTATTCATAGACTCAATATTAATATATTATAATTCCTCTTCGGTCGTAGTATTAGCGAGCTTCAAATCAAATCCATAATTAATTATATAATAATTGGTATAATTTGGAAAACAAGTAATCAATATTATTAAAATCTAATATATGTATATTTCAAGATATGTAAATAGATTACATTATATATAAGTATATGCATAAGAAGATAATAATATATAATCCTAATATCTGCATTACGTTTAAAATGTTTAAAAATTATTCAAATGAATTGTAAATGTAAATATGAAAATTGTGTTAATGTTAATCGAGAATTTATATATTGTACCATACTTTAGATATTTGTCTGAATATTTTTAATTTTATCATTTCATGGAGCATTTAATTTTTTTTTATATCAATAACAATCGCATATCATTTATCTGGTTTATTATCGCAGTTGCAGCGTATTCGCTATATATAGTAATATTTGTATATAATTGTTTTGTATATATTTTGTATTGATACCCTTTACTTGCTAATAATATTCTTTACACACTATATCATCAAATAACTCATTATAATTTTATTATATGGTGTGATGATGATATCGAACAATACACTATATATTATAATCAATCGCACAATCAATCATTTATGTAATATAAATTTTTCGATAGACCGAAAAACGGGATATCGCTTTTTTCAACACCGACTAAATATATCGTCGTGTGTGTGTGAATATCGTCGTCAATTTTTCAATTTTTTTTGTAAAGGTTCTTCTATTTTTTAATTGAAATTGTTGCGTTTTAATATAAATTTATTATAAGTTTAATTTTTTTGTTGTTTTAATTGAAAATTTTGCCTTTTTTTGAAGAATATTTCTCAAAGTTTATAAAATTAATATTAATAAAAACGTATAAAGAAAATTTCTATTAAAATAGAAAAACCGCACACTTAAGAAAATTAATTTAGGTGTTTTATTTAATTGAAAAATTGCATGGTAATTATATAGATTTTATAATAATCGGTTTTTGTAAACATCTATTTCAATTTAAATCTAAAATTGTTTATTGTTTCTTTATTTTTAAAATGTGTAAAAATTGTATATTGTAATTTCCCAACGAGGTAACCAATTTTTATGATTAGACCACCAAAAGAAAGGTATTTTTCAGAAAAGCCCTTTAAGAATAAGAATAAATTAGATAGAATTTCCACATGTTAATGTTAAATTTTCATAACTCTTCATCAAATTCATTCACAGGCTTCTTTAGAAATATCATAAGGTACATTGTAAAAAATCCATCAGAATTTCCATCGAGATTTTCCAAAACATATCCTCAAATGTTTAATGTATATAGAATTTCAATGGTTATATATAAAATGTTATTTAATTTAATATTTATATTTTTTTTTTTTTTGATTTAAATTTACAGATAAACAAAATTTAATTGATGATTTGATAAAGATAAATTGAAAAACACCATTACCATTACCAAACAATAAAAAAAAATCACCATCCTATGATACAATGAATTTTTATATATATGAAAATTTGTTGTTTTTGAATGTCGAGTGTATGGAAATTAAAAACAAGATTTAATTCATATCAGAGAGTATATATTATTGAAAAACACACACCAAATATAAATTATTATAGTTTATAAATAGACAAACACAAACATCATCTCGTATCAATCAAGCATTGTAATGTATTATATAAATACCAACAAATAAACACATCACATCATGAACATGAACATACAAAATACAAAACAATAGAATCAAATGTACGGGATTTTACAGTATATATAATTTTTTCAATTTTTGTATCTTCTGATGATTTTGTAAATTTTATAATATTTTTTTTATTCTGGTTATATTTCAATTGCAAGTATTTTAAAATGTGCGTGGTTTTTAAATCGTTTGTTAATTTTTTTTTTAGTATTTCTTTTAAGTTTATAATAGTTTCATTATATTCCTTAAAAATATTCATAAAAAAAGTGAATTAAGATTAAGTGGTTGGAGATTTAAAATTGCTGCTGCATTGCGGTTCACATTTACAAATTTTGCAGATTTTCACATCATTTGTCGGCATCAAATCATCAAAAGTCCCTCAGGTAACTTTAATTTATAATCTTTAATTTTATCATCGTATATTATAATATAGATCGATTCTAATCGCATATACACGTATACAATATATTTATACGATCTTAATATTTACAAAAATAATCCTTAACTATACCTATATTATGAAATTACAAATTGAATTAACATAAACTTTTTTTTTATCTATTTTTCAGGTATGTGTGATTTTACTTCCGTCCGCTTTACGGAATTTTTTATATAATACCAACTAATGTGAGTTAAAAAAATTTTTTTATTTTGTATTTTATTAAAGTGTAATTTAACAAAAAAATATAATAATTGTCAATTTAATATTTAAATTAAATAAATAAAAATGAATTTTAATAAATAAAATAAAACGAGATGAAAAATAAAAAAAAACGAGAAAAATAAATTTTTTTATACGTTTAAAGTAATCATACAATTAACAATATACCTCAATATATATAATATATAATCTTCACATAGACAGATTTAAAGGGACAGCGAGGTGATATCACCATCATAATTTTGATTTTTTTTTATTAATAATTAAAATGATGAAAATAACAAAATAATTTTGACAAATATATTTTTTGGTAAATTTTACTTTAAGAAATACAAAAACGCGTTTTTTTTCTTCATGGTAGATTTACTTAATTAAATACTCTTCTTTTACTTTTGTATAGAGTTATATTAAAATGTTTAACATTCTATTTTATTAACTAATTGATAGTAGTTTAATCACTAACATTTTTTTTGTTTATACTAAATAATCTCTTTTCCCATGAATCTACCATGAATTAATTATTTTTATACTAACCCCTATTATATTGATTATAAAAATTTGTTTTTTTTTTTATAAATAATTTGTCCTATTTTTCCTAAACAACCATAAAAAAAAAGTAATTGTAAGCGGTCAGTTCTCATTAATGGACTGACTACTTGACAATACTTTATCCTATATACTTATATAAAAATGAACAATATATTTGGGTCTTGCCGCTCAGCATATGATGTCTGAGTGTGGCGCCAATTATCATTTAAATCCTATATCCAGGGAGTACTTGGGTCAAGCCCTCTAGTCCTACAGCGGACCGACTACGCGCCAAGTACTTCTTCCCATCCCGACAGCTCTGGTCTGTTTGAGGACCCCCATTCAAAAATCATCGTTGTATAATATTTTTGTTGGGCTTGTTAGGGTATTTTTAATTAGGGTAATTTTAGTTTATTTATAATTAAGTTTTTTTTTTTTTTTTAATATTACTAACACAATAATAACTAACTATATTTTAAATATTTATTTACATTTGCTATTTTTTAAATACTATTATTTTATTGATTTTTTTAACTTATTTTAGATTTTAACTTACGCATTGATTTTAACTAATGATTTTGTCATTCATTACATCAGTCTTTATATAAATTTTGATCTTTTAAGTATTTTGTCTTACATTTTGGGTATTGACCATAATATTTATTAGAATAATTTTATATATAATATAAATCCATTCCGGATATCTTGCTGTATATTTAATTATTATATATAGAACTTAGGATTCAACGTTAAGATTTAGCTATAATTTTGAAATGTTAATAATCAATTTTTTGAAATTATTGTAATTTCCCAACGAGGTAACCAATCTTTATTATTAGACCTTTAAAAGAAAGGTATTTTAATGTACTTTAAGAATAAAATAAAATTATATAGATATTTCAAAATAAATCCTATTGATAAATGTAATTCTTTCATAAAAATTGTCAATACTCAATCACTTTCCAAGTGGACCAATACATTTTATTGCATATTTAAAAAGATCATAAAGAATTAGTAAAGGTCTTCTTGTATCACTTTAGTCGCTTTCATATAACTTTTCCGAGATTTTCCACTTTTAAATAAAAAAAAATCATATTTTTTTATGTTAAATTATTGGAAATTTTCCGCATTTTCAAATTATTGTAACTTCCCAACGAGGTAACCAATCTTTATGAATAGACCTTTAAAAGAAAGGTATTTTAATGTACTTTAAGAATAAAATAAAATTATATAGACATTTCAAAATAAATCCTACTGATAAATGCAATTCTTTCATAAAAATTGTCAATACTCAATCACTTTCCAAGTGGACCAATACATTTTATTTCATATTTAAAAAGATCATAAAAAATTAGTAAAGGTCTTCATGTATCACTTTAGTCGCTTTCATATAACTTTTCCGAGATTTTCCACTTTTAAATAAAAAAAAATCATATTTTTTTATGTTAAATTATTGGAAATTTTCCGCATTTTCAAATTATTGTAACTTCCCAACGAGGTAACCAATCTTTATGAATAGACCTTTAAAAGAAAGGTATTTTAATGTACTTTAAGAATAAAATAAAATTATATAGACATTTCAAAATAAATCCTACTGATAAATGCAATTCTTTCATAAAAATTGTCAATACTCAATCACTTTCCAAGTGGACCAATACATTTTATTTCATATTTAAAAAGATCATAAAAAATTAGTAAAGGTCTTCATGTATCACTTTAGTCGCTTTCATATAACTTTTCCGAGGTTCTCCACTTTTAAGTCAAAAAAAATCATATTTTTTTATGTTAAATTATTGGAAATTTTCCGCATTTTCAAATTATTGTAACTTCGCAACGAGGTAACCAATCTTTATGATTAGACCTTTAAAAGAAAGGTATTTTAATGTACTTTAAGAATAAAATAAAATTATATAGACATTTCAAAATAAATCCTACTGATAAATGCAATTCTTTCATAAAAATTGTCAATACTCAATCACTTTCCAAGTGGACCAATACATTTTATTTCATATTTAAAAAGATCATAAAAAATTAGTAAAGGTCTTCATGTATCACTTTAGTCGCTTTCATATAACTTTTCCGAGATTTTCCACTTTTAAATAAAAAAAAATCATATTTTTTTATGTTAAATTATTGGAAATTTTCCGCATTTTCAAATTATTGTAACTTCCCAACGAGGTAACCAATCTTTATGAATAGACCTTTAAAAGAAAGGTATTTTAATGTACTTTAAGAATAAAATAAAATTATATAGACATTTCAAAATAAATCCTACTGATAAATGCAATTCTTTCATAAAAATTGTCAATACTCAATCACTTTCCAAGTGGACCAATACATTTTATTTCATATTTAAAAAGATCATAAAAAATTAGTTAAGGTCTGCATGTATCACTTTAGTCGCTTTCATATAACTTTTCCGAGATTTTCCACTTTTAAATAAAAAAAAATCATATTTTTTTATGTTAAATTATTGGAAATTTTCCGCATTTTCAAATTATTGTAACTTCCCAACGAGGTAACCAATCTTTATGAATAGACCTTTAAAAGAAAGGTATTTTAATGTACTTTAAGAATAAAATAAAATTATATAGACATTTCAAAATAAATCCTACTGATAAATGCAATTCTTTCATAAAAATTGTCAATACTCAATCACTTTCCAAGTGGACCAATACATTTTATTTCATATTTAAAAAGATCATAAAAAATTAGTAAAGGTCTTCATGTATCACTTTAGTCGCTTTCATATAACTTTTCCGAGATTTTCCACTTTTAAATAAAAAAAAATCATATTTTTTTATGTTAAATTATTGGAAATTTTCCGCATTTTCAAATTATTGTAACTTCCCAACGAGGTAACCAATCTTTATGAATAGACCTTTAAAAGAAAGGTATTTTAATGTACTTTAAGAATAAAATAAAATTATATAGACATTTCAAAATAAATCCTACTGATAAATGCAATTCTTTCATAAAAATTGTCAATACTCAATCACTTTCCAAGTGGACCAATACATTTTATTTCATATTTAAAAAGATCATAAAAAATTAGTAAAGGTCTTCATGTATCACTTTAGTCGCTTTCATATAACTTTTCCGAGATTTTCCACTTTTAAATAAAAAAAAATCATATTTTTTTATGTTAAATTATTGGAAATTTTCCGCATTTTCAAATTATTGTAACTTCCCAACGAGGTAACCAATCTTTATGATTAGACCTTTAAAAGAAAGGTATTTTAATGTACTTTAAGAATAAAATAAAATTATATAGACATTTCAAAATAAATCCTACTGATAAATGCAATTCTTTCATAAAAATTGTCAATACTCAATCACTTTCCAAGTGGACCAATACATTTTATTTCATATTTAAAAAGATCATAAAAAATTAGTAAAGGTCTTCATGTATCACTTTAGTCGCTTTCATATAACTTTTCCGAGATTTTCCACTTTTAAATAAAAAAAAATCATATTTTTTTATGTTAAATTATTGGAAATTTTCCGCATTTTCAAATTATTGTAACTTCCCAACGAGGTAACCAATCTTTATGAATAGACCTTTAAAAGAAAGGTATTTTAATGTACTTTAAGAATAAAATAAAATTATATAGACATTTCAAAATAAATCCTACTGATAAATGCAATTCTTTCATAAAAATTGTCAATACTCAATCACTTTCCAAGTGGACCAATACATTTTATTTCATATTTAAAAAGATCATAAAAAATTAGTAAAGGTCTTCTTGTATCACTTTAGTCGCTTTCATATAACTTTTCCGAGATTTTCCACTTTTAAATAAAAAAAATCATATTTTTTTATGTTAAATTATTGGAAATTTTCCGCATTTTCAAATTATTGTAACTTCCCAACGAGGTAACCAATCTTTATGATTAGACCTTTAAAAGAAAGGTATTTTAATGTACTTTAAGAATAAAATAAAATTATATAGACATTTCAAAATAAATCCTACTGATAAATGCAATTCTTTCATAAAAATTGTCAATACTCAATCACTTTCCAAGTGGACCAATACATTTTATTTCATATTTAAAAAGATCATAAAAAATTAGTAAAGATCTTCATGTATCACTTTAGTCGCTTTCATATAACTTTTCCGAGGTTTTCCACTTTTAAGTCAAAAAAAATCATATTTTTTTATGTTAAATTATTGGAAATTTTCCGCATTTTCAAATTATTGTAACTTCCCAACGAGGTAACCAATCTTTATGAATAGACCTTTAAAAGAAAGGTATTTTAATGTACTTTAAGAATAAAATAAAATTATATAGACATTTCAAAATAAATCCTACTGATAAATGCAATTCTTTCATAAAAATTGTCAATACTCAATCACTTTCCAAGTGGACCAATACATTTTATTTCATATTTAAAAAGATCATAAAAAATTAGTAAAGGTCTTCATGTATCACTTTAGTCGCTTTCATATAACTTTTCCGAGGTTTTCCACTTTTAAGTCAAAAAAAATCATATTTTTTTATGTTAAATTATTGGAAATTTTCCGCATTTTCAAATTATTGTAACTTCCCAACGAGGTAACCAATCTTTATGAATAGACCTTTAAAAGAAAGGTATTTTAATGTACTTTAAGAATAAAATAAAATTATATAGACATTTCAAAATAAATCCTCCTGATAAATGCAATTCTTTCATAAAAATTGTCAATACTCAATCACTTTCCAAGTGGACCAATACATTTTATTTCATATTTAAAAAGATCATAAAAAATTAGTAAAGGTCTTCATGTATCACTTTAGTCGCTTTCATATAACTTTTCCGAGGTTTTCCACTTTTAAGTCAAAAAAAATCATATTTTTTTATGTTAAATTATTGGAAATTTTCCGCATTTTCAAATTATTGTAACTTCCCAACGAGGTAACCAATCTTTATGAATAGACCTTTAAAAGAAAGGTATTTTAATGTACTTTAAGAATAAAATAAAATTATATAGACATTTCAAAATAAATCCTCCTGATAAATGCAATTCTTTCATAAAAATTGTCAATACTCAATCACTTTCCAAGTGGACCAATACATTTTATTTCATATTTAAAAAGATCATAAAAAATTAGTAAAGGTCTTCATGTATCACTTTAGTCGCTTTCATATAACTTTTCCGAGATTTTCCACTTTTAAATAAAAAAAAATCATATTTTTTTATGTTAAATTATTGGAAATTTTCCGCATTTTCAAATTATTGTAACTTCCCAACGAGGTAACCAATCTTTATGATTAGACCTTTAAAAGAAAGGTATTTTAATGTACTTTAAGAATAAAATAAAATTATATAGACATTTCAAAATAAATCCTACTGATAAATGCAATTCTTTCATAAAAATTGTCAATACTCAATCACTTTCCAAGTGGACCAATACATTTTATTTCATATTTATAAAGATCATAAAAAATTAGTAAAGGTCTTCTTGTATCACTTTAGTCGCTTTCATATAACTTTTCCGAGATTTTCCACTTTTAAATAAAAAAAATCATATTTTTTTATGTTAAATTATTGGAAATTTTCCGCATTTTCAAATTATTGTAACTTCCCAACGAGGTAACCAATCTTTATGAATAGACCTTTAAAAGAAAGGTATTTTAATGTACTTTAAGAATAAAATAAAATTATATAGACATTTCAAAATAAATCCTACTGATAAATGCAATTCTTTCATAAAAATTGTCAATACTCAATCACTTTCCAAGTGGACCAATACATTTTATTTCATATTTAAAAAGATCATAAAAAATTAGTAAAGGTCTTCATGTATCACTTTAGTCGCTTTCATATAACTTTTCCGAGATTTTCCACTTTTAAATAAAAAAAAATCATATTTTTTTATGTTAAATTATTGGAAATTTTCCGCATTTTCAAATTATTGTAACTTCCCAACGAGGTAACCAATCTTTATGAATAGACCTTTAAAAGAAAGGTATTTTAATGTACTTTAAGAATAAAATAAAATTATATAGACATTTCAAAATAAATCCTACTGATAAATGCAATTCTTTCATAAAAATTGTCAATACTCAATCACTTTCCAAGTGGACCAATACATTTTATTTCATATTTATAAAGATCATAAAAAATTAGTAAAGGTCTTCTTGTATCACTTTAGTCGCTTTCATATAACTTTTCCGAGGTTTTCCACTTTTAAGTCAAAAAAAATCATATTTTTTTATGTTAAATTATTGGAAATTTTCCGCATTTTCAAATTATTGTAACTTCCCAACGAGGTAACCAATCTTTATGAATAGACCTTTAAAAGAAAGGTATTTTAATGTACTTTAAGAATAAAATAAAATTATATAGACATTTCAAAATAAATCCTCCTGATAAATGCAATTCTTTCATAAAAATTGTCAATACTCAATCACTTTCCAAGTGGACCAATACATTTTATTTCATATTTAAAAAGATCATAAAAAATTAGTAAAGGTCTTCATGTATCACTTTAGTCGCTTTCATATAACTTTTCCGAGGTTTTCCACTTTTAAGTCAAAAAAAATCATATTTTTTTATGTTAAATTATTGGAAATTTTCCGCATTTTCAAATTATTGTAACTTCCCAACGAGGTAACCAATCTTTATGAATAGACCTTTAAAAGAAAGGTATTTTAATGTACTTTAAGAATAAAATAAAATTATATAGACATTTCAAAATAAATCCTCCTGATAAATGCAATTCTTTCATAAAAATTGTCAATACTCAATCACTTTCCAAGTGGACCAATACATTTTATTTCATATTTAAAAAGATCATAAAAAATTAGTAAAGGTCTTCATGTATCACTTTAGTCGCTTTCATATAACTTTTCCGAGATTTTCCACTTTTAAATAAAAAAAAATCATATTTTTTTATGTTAAATTATTGGAAATTTTCCGCATTTTCAAATTATTGTAACTTCCCAACGAGGTAACCAATCTTTATGATTAGACCTTTAAAAGAAAGGTATTTTAATGTACTTTAAGAATAAAATAAAATTATATAGACATTTCAAAATAAATCCTACTGATAAATGCAATTCTTTCATAAAAATTGTCAATACTCAATCACTTTCCAAGTGGACCAATACATTTTATTTCATATTTATAAAGATCATAAAAAATTAGTAAAGGTCTTCTTGTATCACTTTAGTCGCTTTCATATAACTTTTCCGAGATTTTCCACTTTTAAATAAAAAAAATCATATTTTTTTATGTTAAATTATTGGAAATTTTCCGCATTTTCAAATTATTGTAACTTCCCAACGAGGTAACCAATCTTTATGAATAGACCTTTAAAAGAAAGGTATTTTAATGTACTTTAAGAATAAAATAAAATTATATAGACATTTCAAAATAAATCCTACTGATAAATGCAATTCTTTCATAAAAATTGTCAATACTCAATCACTTTCCAAGTGGACCAATACATTTTATTTCATATTTAAAAAGATCATAAAAAATTAGTAAAGGTCTTCATGTATCACTTTAGTCGCTTTCATATAACTTTTCCGAGATTTTCCACTTTTAAATAAAAAAAAATCATATTTTTTTATGTTAAATTATTGGAAATTTTCCGCATTTTCAAATTATTGTAACTTCCCAACGAGGTAACCAATCTTTATGAATAGACCTTTAAAAGAAAGGTATTTTAATGTACTTTAAGAATAAAATAAAATTATATAGACATTTCAAAATAAATCCTACTGATAAATGCAATTCTTTCATAAAAATTGTCAATACTCAATCACTTTCCAAGTGGACCAATACATTTTATTTCATATTTATAAAGATCATAAAAAATTAGTAAAGGTCTTCTTGTATCACTTTAGTCGCTTTCATATAACTTTTCCGAGATTTTCCACTTTTAAATAAAAAAAATCATATTTTTTTATGTTAAATTATTGGAAATTTTCCGCATTTTCAAATTATTGTAACTTCCCAACGAGGTAACCAATCTTTATGAATAGACCTTTAAAAGAAAGGTATTTTAATGTACTTTAAGAATAAAATAAAATTATATAGACATTTCAAAATAAATCCTACTGATAAATGCAATTCTTTCATAAAAATTGTCAATACTCAATCACTTTCCAAGTGGACCAATACATTTTATTTCATATTTAAAAAGATCATAAAAAATTAGTAAAGGTCTTCATGTATCACTTTAGTCGCTTTCATATAACTTTTCCGAGATTTTCCACTTTTAAATAAAAAAAAATCATATTTTTTTATGTTAAATTATTGGAAATTTTCCGCATTTTCAAATTATTGTAACTTCCCAACGAGGTAACCAATCTTTATGAATAGACCTTTAAAAGAAAGGTATTTTAATGTACTTTAAGAATAAAATAAAATTATATAGACATTTCAAAATAAATCCTACTGATAAATGCAATTCTTTCATAAAAATTGTCAATACTCAATCACTTTCCAAGTGGACCAATACATTTTATTTCATATTTAAAAAGATCATAAAAAATTAGTAAAGGTCTTCATGTATCCCTTTAGTCGCTTTCATATAACTTTTCCGAGATTTTCCACTTTTAAATAAAAAAAATCATATTTTTTTATGTTAAATTATTGGAAATTTTCCGCATTTTCAAATTATTGTAACTTCCCAACGAGGTAACCAATCTTTATGAATAGACCTTTAAAAGAAAAGTATTTTAATGTCCTTTAAGAATAAAATAAAATTATATAGACATTTCAAAATAAATCCTACTGATAAATGCAATTCTTTCATAAAAATTGTCAATACTCAATCACTTTCCAAGTGGACCAATACATTTTATTTCATATTTAAAAAGATCATAAAAAATTAGTTAAGGTCTGCATGTATCACTTTAGTCGCTTTCATATAACTTTTCCGAGATTTTCCACTTTTAAATAAAAAAAAATCATATTTTTTTATGTTAAATTATTGGAAATTTTCCGCATTTTCAAATTATTGTAACTTCCCAACGAGGTAACCAATCTTTATGAATAGACCTTTAAAAGAAAGGTATTTTAATGTACTTTAAGAATAAAATAAAATTATATAGACATTTCAAAATAAATCCTACTGATAAATGCAATTCTTTCATAAAAATTGTCAATACTCAATCACTTTCCAAGTGGACCAATACATTTTATTTCATATTTAAAAAGATCATAAAAAATTAGTAAAGGTCTTCATGTATCACTTTAGTCGCTTTCATATAACTTTTCCGAGATTTTCCACTTTTAAATAAAAAAAAATCATATTTTTTTATGTTAAATTATTGGAAATTTTCCGCATTTTCAAATTATTGTAACTTCCCAACGAGGTAACCAATCTTTATGAATAGACCTTTAAAAGAAAGGTATTTTAATGTACTTTAAGAATAAAATAAAATTATATAGACATTTCAAAATAAATCCTACTGATAAATGCAATTCTTTCATAAAAATTGTCAATACTCAATCACTTTCCAAGTGGACCAATACATTTTATTTCATATTTAAAAAGATCATAAAAAATTAGTAAAGGTCTTCATGTATCACTTTAGTCGCTTTCATATAACTTTTCCGAGATTTTCCACTTTTAAATAAAAAAAAATCATATTTTTTTATGTTAAATTATTGGAAATTTTCCGCATTTTCAAATTATTGTAACTTCCCAACGAGGTAACCAATCTTTATGATTAGACCTTTAAAAGAAAGGTATTTTAATGTACTTTAAGAATAAAATAAAATTATATAGACATTTCAAAATAAATCCTACTGATAAATGCAATTCTTTCATAAAAATTGTCAATACTCAATCACTTTCCAAGTGGACCAATACATTTTATTTCATATTTAAAAAGATCATAAAAAATTAGTAAAGGTCTTCATGTATCACTTTAGTCGCTTTCATATAACTTTTCCGAGATTTTCCACTTTTAAATAAAAAAAAATCATATTTTTTTATGTTAAATTATTGGAAATTTTCCGCATTTTCAAATTATTGTAACTTCCCAACGAGGTAACCAATCTTTATGAATAGACCTTTAAAAGAAAGGTATTTTAATGTACTTTAAGAATAAAATAAAATTATATAGACATTTCAAAATAAATCCTACTGATAAATGCAATTCTTTCATAAAAATTGTCAATACTCAATCACTTTCCAAGTGGACCAATACATTTTATTTCATATTTAAAAAGATCATAAAAAATTAGTAAAGGTCTTCTTGTATCACTTTAGTCGCTTTCATATAACTTTTCCGAGATTTTCCACTTTTAAATAAAAAAAATCATATTTTTTTATGTTAAATTATTGGAAATTTTCCGCATTTTCAAATTATTGTAACTTCCCAACGAGGTAACCAATCTTTATGATTAGACCTTTAAAAGAAAGGTATTTTAATGTACTTTAAGAATAAAATAAAATTATATAGACATTTCAAAATAAATCCTACTGATAAATGCAATTCTTTCATAAAAATTGTCAATACTCAATCACTTTCCAAGTGGACCAATACATTTTATTTCATATTTAAAAAGATCATAAAAAATTAGTAAAGATCTTCATGTATCACTTTAGTCGCTTTCATATAACTTTTCCGAGGTTTTCCACTTTTAAGTCAAAAAAAATCATATTTTTTTATGTTAAATTATTGGAAATTTTCCGCATTTTCAAATTTTTGTAACTTCCCAACGAGGTAACCAATCTTTATGAATAGACCTTTAAAAGAAAGGTATTTTAATGTACTTTAAGAATAAAATAAAATTATATAGACATTTCAAAATAAATCCTACTGATAAATGCAATTCTTTCATAAAAATTGTCAATACTCAATCACTTTCCAAGTGGACCAATACATTTTATTTCATATTTAAAAAGATCATAAAAAATTAGTAAAGGTCTTCATGTATCACTTTAGTCGCTTTCATATAACTTTTCCGAGGTTTTCCACTTTTAAGTCAAAAAAAATCATATTTTTTTATGTTAAATTATTGGAAATTTTCCGCATTTTCAAATTATTGTAACTTCCCAACGAGGTAACCAATCTTTATGAATAGACCTTTAAAAGAAAGGTATTTTAATGTACTTTAAGAATAAAATAAAATTATATAGACATTTCAAAATAAATCCTCCTGATAAATGCAATTCTTTCATAAAAATTGTCAATACTCAATCACTTTCCAAGTGGACCAATACATTTTATTTCATATTTAAAAAGATCATAAAAAATTAGTAAAGGTCTTCATGTATCACTTTAGTCGCTTTCATATAACTTTTCCGAGATTTTCCACTTTTAAATAAAAAAAAATCATATTTTTTTATGTTAAATTATTGGAAATTTTCCGCATTTTCAAATTATTGTAACTTCCCAACGAGGTAACCAATCTTTATGATTAGACCTTTAAAAGAAAGGTATTTTAATGTACTTTAAGAATAAAATAAAATTATATAGACATTTCAAAATAAATCCTACTGATAAATGCAATTCTTTCATAAAAATTGTCAATACTCAATCACTTTCCAAGTGGACCAATACATTTTATTTCATATTTAAAAAGATCATAAAAAATTAGTAAAGGTCTTCATGTATCACTTTAGTCGCTTTCATATAACTTTTCCGAGATTTTCCACTTTTAAATAAAAAAAAATCATATTTTTTTATGTTAAATTATTGGAAATTTTCCGCATTTTCAAATTATTGTAACTTCCCAACGAGGTAACCAATCTTTATGAATAGACCTTTAAAAGAAAGGTATTTTAATGTACTTTAAGAATAAAATAAAATTATATAGACATTTCAAAATAAATCCTACTGATAAATGCAATTCTTTCATAAAAATTGTCAATACTCAATCACTTTCCAAGTGGACCAATACATTTTATTTCATATTTAAAAAGATCATAAAAAATTAGTAAAGGTCTTCATGTATCACTTTAGTCGCTTTCATATAACTTTTCCGAGATTTTCCACTTTTAAATAAAAAAAAATCATATTTTTTTATGTTAAATTATTGGAAATTTTCCGCATTTTCAAATTATTGTAACTTCCCAACGAGGTAACCAATCTTTATGAATAGACCTTTAAAAGAAAGGTATTTTAATGTACTTTAAGAATAAAATAAAATTATATAGACATTTCTAAATAAATCCTACTGATAAATGCAATTCTTTCATAAAAATTGTCAATACTCAATCACTTTCCAAGTGGACCAATACATTTTATTTCATATTTAAAAAGATCATAAAAAATTAGTAAAGGTCTTCATGTATCACTTTAGTCGCTTTCATATAACTTTTCCGAGGTTTTCCACTTTTAAGTCAAAAAAAATCATATTTTTTTATGTTAAATTATTGGAAATTTTCCGCATTTTCAAATTATTGTAACTTCCCAACGAGGTAACCAATCTTTATGAATAGACCTTTAAAAGAAAGGTATTTTAATGTACTTTAAGAATAAAATAAAATTATATAGACATTTCAAAATAAATCCTCCTGATAAATGCAATTCTTTCATAAAAATTGTCAATACTCAATCACTTTCCAAGTGGACCAATACATTTTATTTCATATTTAAAAAGATCATAAAAAATTAGTAAAGGTCTTCATGTATCACTTTAGTCGCTTTCATATAACTTTTCCGAGATTTTCCACTTTTAAATAAAAAAAAATCATATTTTTTTATGTTAAATTATTGGAAATTTTCCGCATTTTCAAATTATTGTAACTTCCCAACGAGGTAACCAATCTTTATGATTAGACCTTTAAAAGAAAGGTATTTTAATGTACTTTAAGAATAAAATAAAATTATATAGACATTTCAAAATAAATCCTACTGATAAATGCAATTCTTTCATAAAAATTGTCAATACTCAATCACTTTCCAAGTGGACCAATACATTTTATTTCATATTTATAAAGATCATAAAAAATTAGTAAAGGTCTTCTTGTATCACTTTAGTCGCTTTCATATAACTTTTCCGAGATTTTCCACTTTTAAATAAAAAAAATCATATTTTTTTATGTTAAATTATTGGAAATTTTCCGCATTTTCAAATTATTGTAACTTCCCAACGAGGTAACCAATCTTTATGAATAGACCTTTAAAAGAAAGGTATTTTAATGTACTTTAAGAATAAAATAAAATTATATAGACATTTCAAAATAAATCCTACTGATAAATGCAATTCTTTCATAAAAATTGTCAATACTCAATCACTTTCCAAGTGGACCAATACATTTTATTTCATATTTAAAAAGATCATAAAAAATTAGTAAAGGTCTTCATGTATCACTTTAGTCGCTTTCATATAACTTTTCCGAGATTTTCCACTTTTAAATAAAAAAAAATCATATTTTTTTATGTTAAATTATTGGAAATTTTCCGCATTTTCAAATTATTGTAACTTCCCAACGAGGTAACCAATCTTTATGAATAGACCTTTAAAAGAAAGGTATTTTAATGTACTTTAAGAATAAAATAAAATTATATAGACATTTCAAAATAAATCCTACTGATAAATGCAATTCTTTCATAAAAATTGTCAATACTCAATCACTTTCCAAGTGGACCAATACATTTTATTTCATATTTATAAAGATCATAAAAAATTAGTAAAGGTCTTCTTGTATCACTTTAGTCGCTTTCATATAACTTTTCCGAGATTTTCCACTTTTAAATAAAAAAAATCATATTTTTTTATGTTAAATTATTGGAAATTTTCCGCATTTTCAAATTATTGTAACTTCCCAACGAGGTAACCAATCTTTATGATTAGACCTTTAAAAGAAAGGTATTTTAATGTACTTTAAGAATAAAATAAAATTATATAGACATTTCAAAATAAATCCTACTGATAAATGCAATTCTTTCATAAAAATTGTCAATACTCAATCACTTTCCAAGTGGACCAATACATTTTATTTCATATTTATAAAGATCATAAAAAATTAGTAAAGGTCTTCTTGTATCACTTTAGTCGCTTTCATATAACTTTTCCGAGATTTTCCACTTTTAAATAAAAAAAATCATATTTTTTTATGTTAAATTATTGGAAATTTTCCGCATTTTCAAATTATTGTAACTTCCCAACGAGGTAACCAATCTTTATGAATAGACCTTTAAAAGAAAGGTATTTTAATGTACTTTAAGAATAAAATAAAATTATATAGACATTTCAAAATAAATCCTACTGATAAATGCAATTCTTTCATAAAAATTGTCAATACTCAATCACTTTCCAAGTGGACCAATACATTTTATTTCATATTTAAAAAGATCATAAAAAATTAGTAAAGGTCTTCATGTATCACTTTAGTCGCTTTCATATAACTTTTCCGAGATTTTCCACTTTTAAATAAAAAAAAATCATATTTTTTTATGTTAAATTATTGGAAATTTTCCGCATTTTCAAATTATTGTAACTTCCCAACGAGGTAACCAATCTTTATGAATAGACCTTTAAAAGAAAGGTATTTTAATGTACTTTAAGAATAAAATAAAATTATATAGACATTTCAAAATAAATCCTACTGATAAATGCAATTCTTTCATAAAAATTGTCAATACTCAATCACTTTCCAAGTGGACCAATACATTTTATTTCATATTTAAAAAGATCATAAAAAATTAGTAAAGGTCTTCATGTATCCCTTTAGTCGCTTTCATATAACTTTTCCGAGATTTTCCACTTTTAAATAAAAAAAATCATATTTTTTTATGTTAAATTATTGGAAATTTTCCGCATTTTCAAATTATTGTAACTTCCCAACGAGGTAACCAATCTTTATGAATAGACCTTTAAAAGAAAAGTATTTTAATGTCCTTTAAGAATAAAATAAAATTATATAGACATTTCAAAATAAATCCTACTGATAAATGCAATTCTTTCATAAAAATTGTCAATACTCAATCACTTTCCAAGTGGACCAATACATTTTATTTCATATTTAAAAAGATCATAAAAAATTAGTAAAGGTCTTCATGTATCACTTTAGTCGCTTTCATATAACTTTTCCGAGATTTTCCACTTTTAAATAAAAAAAAATCATATTTTTTTATGTTAAATTATTGGAAATTTTCCGCATTTTCAAATTATTGTAACTTCCCAACGAGGTAACCAATCTTTATGAATAGACCTTTAAAAGAAAGGTATTTTAATGTACTTTAAGAATAAAATAAAATTATATAGACATTTCAAAATAAATCCTACTGATAAATGCAATTCTTTCATAAAAATTGTCAATACTCAATCACTTTCCAAGTGGACCAATACATTTTATTTCATATTTAAAAAGATCATAAAAAATTAGTAAAGGTCTTCATGTATCACTTTAGTCGCTTTCATATAACTTTTCCGAGATTTTCCACTTTTAAATAAAAAAAAATCATTTTTTTTTATGTTAAATTATTGGAAATTTTCCGCATTTTCAAATTATTGTAACTTCCCAACGAGGTAACCAATCTTTATGAATAGACCTTTAAAAGAAAGGTATTTTAATGTACTTTAAGAATAAAATAAAATTATATAGACATTTCAAAATAAATCCTACTGATAAATGCAATTCTTTCATAAAAATTGTCAATACTCAATCACTTTCCAAGTGGACCAATACATTTTATTTCATATTTAAAAAGATCATAAAAAATTAGTAAAGGTCTTCATGTATCACTTTAGTCGCTTTCATATAACTTTTCCGAGATTTTCCACTTTTAAATAAAAAAAAATCATATTTTTTTATGTTAAATTATTGGAAATTTTCCGCATTTTCAAATTATTGTAACTTCCCAACGAGGTAACCAATCTTTATGAATAGACCTTTAAAAGAAAGGTATTTTAATGTACTTTAAGAATAAAATAAAATTATATAGACATTTCAAAATAAATCCTACTGATAAATGCAATTCTTTCATAAAAATTGTCAATACTCAATCACTTTCCAAGTGGACCAATACATTTTATTTCATATTTAAAAAGATCATAAAAAATTAGTAAAGGTCTTCATGTATCACTTTAGTCGCTTTCATATAACTTTTCCGAGATTTTCCACTTTTAAATAAAAAAAAATCATATTTTTTTATGTTAAATTATTGGAAATTTTCCGCATTTTCAAATTATTGTAACTTCCCAACGAGGTAACCAATCTTTATGAATAGACCTTTAAAAGAAAGGTATTTTAATGTACTTTAAGAATAAAATAAAATTATATAGACATTTCAAAATAAATCCTACTGATAAATGCAATTCTTTCATAAAAATTGTCAATACTCAATCACTTTCCAAGTGGACCAATACATTTTATTTCATATTTAAAAAGATCATAAAAAATTAGTAAAGGTCTTCATGTATCACTTTAGTCGCTTTCATATAACTTTTCCGAGATTTTCCACTTTTAAATAAAAAAAAATCATATTTTTTTATGTTAAATTATTGGAAATTTTCCGCATTTTCAAATTATTGTAACTTCCCAACGAGGTAACCAATCTTTATGAATAGACCTTTAAAAGAAAGGTATTTTAATGTACTTTAAGAATAAAATAAAATTATATAGACATTTCAAAATAAATCCTACTGATAAATGCAATTCTTTCATAAAAATTGTCAATACTCAATCACTTTCCAAGTGGACCAATACATTTTATTTCATATTTAAAAAGATCATAAAAAATTAGTAAAGGTCTTCATGTATCACTTTAGTCGCTTTCATATAACTTTTCCGAGATTTTCCACTTTAAAATAAAAAAAAATCATATTTTTTTATGTTAAATTATTGGAAATTTTCCGCATTTTCAAATTATTGTAACTTCCCAACGAGGTAACCAATCTTTATGATTAGACCTTTAAAAGAAAGGTATTTTAATGTACTTTAAGAATAAAATAAAATTATATAGACATTTCAAAATAAATCCTACTGATAAATGCAATTCTTTCATAAAAATTGTCAATACTCAATCACTTTCCAAGTGGACCAATACATTTTATTTCATATTTAAAAAGATCATAAAAAATTAGTAAAGGTCTTCTTGTATCACTTTAGTCGCTTTCATATAACTTTTCCGAGATTTTCCACTTTTAAATAAAAAAAAATCATTTTTTTTTATGTTAAATTATTGGAAATTTTCCGCATTTTCAAATTATTGTAACTTCCCAACGAGGTAACCAATCTTTATGAATAGACCTTTAAAAGAAAGGTATTTTAATGTACTTTAAGAATAAAATAAAATTATATAGACATTTCAAAATAAATCCTACTGATAAATGCAATTCTTTCATAAAAATTGTCAATACTCAATCACTTTCCAAGTGGACCAATACATTTTATTTCATATTTAAAAAGATCATAAAAAATTAGTAAAGGTCTTCTTGTATCACTTTAGTCGCTTTCATATAACTTTTCCGAGATTTTCCACTTTTAAATAAAAAAAAATCATATTTTTTTATGTTAAATTATTGGAAATTTTCCGCATTTTCAAATTATTGTAACTTCCCAACGAGGTAACCAATCTTTATGAATAGACCTTTAAAAGAAAGGTATTTTAATGTACTTTAAGAATAAAATAAAATTATATAGACATTTCAAAATAAATCCTACTGATAAATGCAATTCTTTCATAAAAATTGTCAATACTCAATCACTTTCCAAGTGGACCAATACATTTTATTTCATATTTAAAAAGATCATAAAAAATTAGTAAAGGTCTTCATGTATCACTTTAGTCGCTTTCATATAACTTTTCCGAGATTTTCCACTTTTAAATAAAAAAAAATCATTTTTTTTTATGTTAAATTATTGGAAATTTTCCGCATTTTCAAATTATTGTAACTTCCCAACGAGGTAACCAATCTTTATGAATAGACCTTTAAAAGAAAGGTATTTTAATGTACTTTAAGAATAAAATAAAATTATATAGACATTTCAAAATAAATCCTACTGATAAATGCAATTCTTTCATAAAAATTGTCAATACTCAATCACTTTCCAAGTGGACCAATACATTTTATTTCATATTTAAAAAGATCATAAAAAATTAGTAAAGGTCTTCTTGTATCACTTTAGTCGCTTTCATATAACTTTTCCGAGATTTTCCACTTTTAAATAAAAAAAAATCATATTTTTTTATGTTAAATTATTGGAAATTTTCCGCATTTTCAAATTATTGTAACTTCCCAACGAGGTAACCAATCTTTATGAATAGACCATTAAAAGAAAGGTATTTTAATGTACTTTAAGAATAAAATAAAATTATATAGACATTTCTAAATAAATCCTACTGATAAATGCAATTCTTTCATAAAAATTGTCAATACTCAATCACTTTCCAAGTGGACCAATACATTTTATTTCATATTTAAAAAGATCATAAAAAATTAGTAAAGGTCTTCATGTATCACTTTAGTCGCTTTCATATAACTTTTCCGAGATTTTCCACTTTTAAATAAAAAAAAATCATATTTTTTTATGTTAAATTATTGGAAATTTTCCGCATTTTCAAATTATTGTAACTTCCCAACGAGGTAACCAATCTTTATGAATAGACCTTTAAAAGAAAGGTATTTTAATGTACTTTAAGAATAAAATAAAATTATATAGACATTTCAAAATAAATCCTACTGATAAATGCAATTCTTTCATAAAAATTGTCAATACTCAATCACTTTCCAAGTGGACCAATACATTTTATTTCATATTTAAAAAGATCATAAAAAATTAGTAAAGGTCTTCATGTATCACTTTAGTCGCTTTCATATAACTTTTCCGAGATTTTCCACTTTTAAATAAAAAAAAATCATATTTTTTTATGTTAAATTATTGGAAATTTTCCGCATTTTCAAATTATTGTAACTTCCCAACGAGGTAACCAATCTTTATGAATAGACCTTTAAAAGAAAGGTATTTTAATGTACTTTAAGAATAAAATAAAATTATATAGACATTTCAAAATAAATCCTACTGATAAATGCAATTCTTTCATAAAAATTGTCAATACTCAATCACTTTCCAAGTGGACCAATACATTTTATTTCATATTTAAAAAGATCATAAAAAATTAGTAAAGGTCTTCTTGTATCACTTTAGTCGCTTTCATATAACTTTTCCGAGATTTTCCACTTTTAAATAAAAAAAAATCATTTTTTTTTATGTTAAATTATTGGAAATTTTCCGCATTTTCAAATTATTGTAACTTCCCAACGAGGTAACCAATCTTTATGAATAGACCTTTAAAAGAAAGGTATTTTAATGTACTTTAAGAATAAAATAAAATTATATAGACATTTCAAAATAAATCCTACTGATAAATGCAATTCTTTCATAAAAATTGTCAATACTCAATCACTTTCCAAGTGGACCAATACATTTTATTTCATATTTAAAAAGATCATAAAAAATTAGTAAAGGTCTTCATGTATCACTTTAGTCGCTTTCATATAACTTTTCCGAGATTTTCCACTTTTAAATAAAAAAAATCATATTTTTTTATGTTAAATTATTGGAAATTTTCCGCATTTTCAAATTATTGTAACTTCCCAATGAGGTAACCAATCTTTATGAATAGACCTTTAAAAGAAAGGTATTTTAATGTACTTTAAGAATAAAATAAAATTATATAGACATTTCAAAATAAATCCTACTGATAAATGCAATTCTTTCATAAAAATTGTCAATACTCAATCACTTTCCAAGTGGACCAATACATTTTATTTCATATTTAAAAAGATCATAAAAAATTAGTAAAGGTCTTCATGTATCACTTTAGTCGCTTTCATATAACTTTTCCGAGATTTTCCACTTTTAAATAAAAAAAAATCATTTTTTTTTATGTTAAATTATTGGAAATTTTCCGCATTTTCAAATTATTGTAACTTCCCAACGAGGTAACCAATCTTTATGAATAGACCTTTAAAAGAAAGGTATTTTAATGTACTTTAAGAATAAAATAAAATTATATAGACATTTCAAAATAAATCCTACTGATAAATGCAATTCTTTCATAAAAATTGTCAATACTCAATCACTTTCCAAGTGGACCAATACATTTTATTTCATATTTAAAAAGATCATAAAAAATTAGTAAAGGTCTTCATGTATCACTTTAGTCGCTTTCATATAACTTTTCCGAGATTTTCCACTTTTAAATAAAAAAAAATCATTTTTTTTTATGTTAAATTATTGGAAATTTTCCGCATTTTCAAATTATTGTAACTTCCCAACGAGGTAACCAATCTTTATGAATAGACCTTTAAAAGAAAGGTATTTTGATGTACTTTAAGAATAAAATAAAATTATATAGACATTTCAAAATAAATCCTACTGATAAATGCAATTCTTTCATAAAAATTGTCAATACTCAATCACTTTCCAAGTGGACCAATACATTTTATTTCATATTTAAAAAGATCATAAAAAATTAGTAAAGGTCTTCATGTATCACTTTAGTCGCTTTCATATAACTTTTCCGAGATTTTCCACTTTTAAATAAAAAAAAATCATTTTTTTTTATGTTAAATTATTGGAAATTTTCCGCATTTTCAAATTATTGTAACTTCCCAACGAGGTAACCAATCTTTATGAATAGACCTTTAAAAGAAAGGTATTTTAATGTACTTTAAGAATAAAATAAAATTATATAGACATTTCAAAATAAATCCTACTGATAAATGCAATTCTTTCATAAAAATTGTCAATACTCAATCACTTTCCAAGTGGACCAATACATTTTATTTCATATTTAAAAAGATCATAAAAAATTAGTAAAGGTCTTCATGTATCACTTTAGTCGCTTTCATATAACTTTTCCGAGATTTTCCACTTTTAAATAAAAAAAAATCATTTTTTTTTATGTTAAATTATTGGAAATTTTCCGCATTTTCAAATTATTGTAACTTCCCAACGAGGTAACCAATCTTTATGAATAGACCTTTAAAAGAAAGGTATTTTAATGTACTTTAAGAATAAAATAAAATTATATAGACATTTCAAAATAAATCCTACTGATAAATGCAATTCTTTCATAAAAATTGTCAATACTCAATCACTTTCCAAGTGGACCAATACATTTTATTGCATATTTAAAAAGATCATAAAAAATTAGTAAAGGTCTTCATGTATCACTTTAGTCGCTTTCATATAACTTTTCCGAGATTTTCCACTTTTAAATAAAAAAAAATCATATTTTTTTATGTTAAATTATTGGAAATTTTCCGCATTTTCAAATTATTGTAACTTCCCAACGAGGTAACCAATCTTTATGAATAGACCTTTAAAAGAAAGGTATTTTAATGTACTTTAAGAATAAAATAAAATTATATAGACATTTCAAAATAAATCCTCCTGATAAATGCAATTCTTTCATAAAAATTGTCAATACTCAATCACTTTCCAAGTGGACCAATACATTTTATTTCATATTTAAAAAGATCATAAAAAATTAGTAAAGATCTTCATGTATCACTTTAGTCGCTTTCATATAACTTTTCCGAGGTTTTCCACTTTTAAGTCAAAAAAAATCATATTTTTTTATGTTAAATTATTGGAAATTTTCCGCATTTTCAAATTATTGTAACTTCCCAACGAGGTAACCAATCTTTATGAATAGACCTTTAAAAGAAAGGTATTTTAATGTACTTTAAGAATAAAATAAAATTATATAGACATTTCAAAATAAATCCTACTGATAAATGCAATTCTTCCTTAAAAATTGTCAATACTCAATCACTTTCCAAGTGGACCAATACATTTTATTTCATATTTAAAAAGATCATAAAAAATTAGTAAAGGTCTTCATGTATCACTTTAGTCGCTTTCATATAACTTTTCCGAGATTTTCCACTTTTAAATAAAAAAAAATCATATTTTTTTATGTTAAATTATTGGAAATTTTCCGCATTTTCAAATTATTGTAACTTCCCAACGAGGTAACCAATCTTTATGATTAGACCTTTAAAAGAAAGGTATTTTAATGTACTTTAAGAATAAAATAAAATTATATAGACATTTCAAAATAAATCCTACTGATAAATGCAATTCTTTCATAAAAATTGTCAATACTCAATCACTTTCCAAGTGGACCAATACATTTTATTTCATATTTAAAAAGATCATAAAAAATTAGTAAAGGTCTTCATGTATCACTTTAGTCGCTTTCATATAACTTTTCCGAGATTTTCCACTTTTAAATAAAAAAAAATCATATTTTTTTATGTTAAATTATTGGAAATTTTCCGCATTTTCAAATTATTGTAACTTCCCAACGAGGTAACCAATCTTTATGAATAGACCTTTAAAAGAAAGGTATTTTAATGTACTTTAAGAATAAAATAAAATTATATAGACATTTCAAAATAAATCCTACTGATAAATGCAATTCTTTCATAAAAATTGTCAATACTCAATCACTTTCCAAGTGGACCAATACATTTTATTTCATATTTAAAAAGATCATAAAAAATTAGTAAAGGTCTTCATGTATCACTTTAGTCGCTTTCATATAACTTTTCCGAGATTTTCCACTTTTAAATAAAAAAAATCATATATTTTTATGTTAAATTATTGGAAATTTTCCGCATTTTCAAATTATTGTAACTTCCCAACGAGGTAACCAATCTTTATGAATAGACCTTTAAAAGAAAGGTATTTTAATGTACTTTAAGAATAAAATAAAATTATATAGACATTTCAAAATAAATCCTACTGATAAATGCAATTCTTTCATAAAAATTGTCAATACTCAATCACTTTCCAAGTGGACCAATACATTTTATTTCATATTTAAAAAGATCATAAAAAATTAGTAAAGGTCTTCATGTATCACTTTAGTCGCTTTCATATAACTTTTCCGAGATTTTCCACTTTTAAATAAAAAAAAATCATATTTTTTTATGTTAAATTATTGGAAATTTTCCGCATTTTCAAATTATTGTAACTTCCCAACGAGGTAACCAATCTTTATGAATAGACCTTTAAAAGAAAGGTATTTTAATGTACTTTAAGAATAAAATAAAATTATATAGACATTTCAAAATAAATCCTACTGATAAATGCAATTCTTTCATAAAAATTGTCAATACTCAATCACTTTCCAAGTGGACCAATACATTTTATTTCATATTTAAAAAGATCATAAAAAATTAGTAAAGGTCTTCATGTATCACTTTAGTCGCTTTCATATAACTTTTCCGAGGTTTTCCACTTTTAAGTCAAAAAAAATCATATTTTTTTATGTTAAATTATTGGAAATTTTCCGCATTTTCAAATTATTGTAACTTCCCAACGAGGTAACCAATCTTTATGAATAGACCTTTAAAAGAAAGGTATTTTAATGTACTTTAAGAATAAAATAAAATTATATAGACATTTCAAAATAAATCCTACTGATAAATGCAATTCTTTCATAAAAATTGTCAATACTCAATCACTTTCCAAGTGGACCAATACATTTTATTTCATATTTAAAAAGATCATAAAAAATTAGTAAAGGTCTTCATGTATCACTTTAGTCGCTTTCATATAACTTTTCCGAGATTTTCCACTTTTAAATAAAAAAAAATCATATTTTTTTATGTTAAATTATTGGAAATTTTCCGCATTTTCAAATTATTGTAACTTCCCAACGAGGTAACCAATCTTTATGAATAGACCTTTAAAAGAAAGGTATTTTAATGTACTTTAAGAATAAAATAAAATTATATTGACATTTCAAAATAAATCCTACTGATAAATGCAATTCTTTCATAAAAATTGTCAATACTCAATCACTTTCCAAGTGGACCAATACATTTTATTTCATATTTAAAAAGATCATAAAAAATTAGTAAAGGTCTTCATGTATCACTTTAGTCGCTTTCATATAACTTTTCCGAGATTTTCCACTTTTAAATAAAAAAAAATCATATTTTTTTATGTTAAATTATTGGAAATTTTCCGCATTTTCAAATTATTGTAACTTCCCAACGAGGTAACCAATCTTTATGAATAGACCTTTAAAAGAAAGGTATTTTAATGTACTTTAAGAATAAAATAAAATTATATAGACATTTCAAAATAAATCCTACTGATAAATGCAATTCTTTCATAAAAATTGTCAATACTCAATCACTTTCCAAGTGGACCAATACATTTTATTTCATATTTAAAAAGATCATAAAAAATTAGTAAAGGTCTTCATGTATCCCTTTAGTCGCTTTCATATAACTTTTCCGAGATTTTCCACTTTTAAATAAAAAAAATCATATTTTTTTATGTTAAATTATTGGAAATTTTCCGCATTTTCAAATTATTGTAACTTCCCAACGAGGTAACCAATCTTAATGAATAGACCTTTAAAAGAAAAGTATTTTAATGTCCTTTAAGAATAAAATAAAATTATATAGACATTTCAAAATAAATCCTACTGATAAATGCAATTCTTTCATAAAAATTGTCAATACTCAATCACTTTCCAAGTGGACCAATACATTTTATTTCATATTTAAAAAGATCATAAAAAATTAGTAAAGGTCTTCATGTATCACTTTAGTCGCTTTCATATAACTTTTCCGAGGTTTTCCACTTTTAAGTCAAAAAAAATCATATTTTTTTATGTTAAATTATTGGAAATTTTCCGCATTTTCAAATTATTGTAACTTCCCAACGAGGTAACCAATCTTTATGAATAGACCTTTAAAAGAAAGGTATTTTAATGTACTTTAAGAATAAAATAAAATTATATAGACATTTCAAAATAAATCCTACTGATAAATGCAATTCTTTCATAAAAATTGTCAATACTCAATCACTTTCCAAGTGGACCAATACATTTTATTTCATATTTAAAAAGATCATAAAAAATTAGTAAAGGTCTTCATGTATCACTTTAGTCGTTT
The DNA here is from genome assembly GCA_958336335.1 of Dilophus febrilis. Lineage (NCBI taxonomy): Eukaryota > Metazoa > Arthropoda > Insecta > Diptera > Bibionidae > Dilophus > Dilophus febrilis. The sequence goes on along the minus strand of OY284470.1, from coordinate 41,046,969 downwards.
TCATATAACTTTTCCGAGATTTTCCACTTTTAAATAAAAAAAAATCATATTTTTTTATGTTAAATTATTGGAAATTTTCCGCATTTTCAAATTATTGTAACTTCCCAACGAGGTAACCAATATTTATGAATAGACCTTTAAAAGAAAGGTATTTTAATGTACTTTAAGAATAAAATAAAATTATATAGACATTTCAAAATAAATCCTACTGATAAATGCAATTCTTTCATAAAAATTGTCAATACTCAATCACTTTCCAAGTGGACCAATACATTTTATTTCATATTTAAAAAGATCATAAAAAATTAGTAAAGGTCTTCATGTATCACTTTAGTCGCTTTCATATAACTTTTCCGAGGTTTTCCACTTTTAAATAAAAAAAAATCATATTTTTTTATGTTAAATTATTGGAAATTTTCCGCATTTTCAAATTATTGTAACTTCCCAACGAGGTAACCAATCTTTATGAATAGACCTTTAAAAGAAAGGTATTTTAATGTACTTTAAGAATAAAATAAAATTATATAGACATTTCAAAATAAATCCTACTCATAAATGCAATTCTTTCATAAAAATTGTCAATACTCAATCACTTTCCAAGTGGACCAATACATTTTATTTCATATTTAAAAAGATCATAAAAAATTAGTAAAGGTCTTCATGTATCACTTTAGTCGCTTTCATATAACTTTTCCGAGATTTTCCACTTTTAAATAAAAAAAATCATATTTTTTTATGTTAAATTATTGGAAATTTTCCGCATTTTCAAATTATTGTAACTTCCCAACGAGGTAACCAATCTTTATGATTAGACCTTTAAAAGAAAGGTATTTTAATGTACTTTAAGAATAAAATAAAATTATATAGACATTTCAAAATAAATCCTACTCATAAATGCAATTCTTTCATAAAAATTGTCAATACTCAATCACTTTCCAAGTGGACCAATACATTTTATTTCATATTTAAAAAGATCATAAAAAATTAGTAAAGGTCTTCATGTATCACTTTAGTCGCTTTCATATAACTTTTCCGAGATTTTCCACTTTTAAATAAAAAAAATCATATTTTGTTATATTTTGTTATAAAAATCATATTGGAAATTTTCCGCATTTTCAAATTATTGTAACTTCCCAACGAGGTAACCAATCTTTATGAATAGACCTTTAAAAGAAAGGTATTTTAATGTACTTTAAGAATAAAATAAAATTATATAGACATTTAAAAATAAATCCTACTGATAAATGCAATTCGTTCATAAAAATTGTCAATACTCAATCACTTTCAAAGTGGACCAATACATTTTATTGCATATTTAAAAAGATCATAAAAAATTAGTAAAGGTCTTCTTGTGTCACTTTAGTCGCTTTCATATAACTTTTCCGAGATTTTCCACTTTTAAATAAAAAAAATTCATATTTTTTATGTTAAATTATTGGAAATTTTCCGCATTTTCAAATTATTGTAACTTCCCAACGAGGTAACCAATCTTTATGTTTAGACCTTTAAAAGAAAGGTATTTTAATGTACTTTAAAAATAAAATAAAATTATATAGACATTTAAAAATAAATCCTACTGATAAATGCAATTCTTTCATAAAAATTGTCAATACTCAATCACTTTCCAAGTGGACCAATACATTTTATTGCATATTTAGAAAGATCATAAAAAATTACTAAAGGTCTTCATGTATCACTTTAGTCGCTTTCATATAACTTTTCCGAGATTTTCCACTTTTAAATAAAAATAAATCATATTTTTTTATGTTAAATTATTGGAAATTTTCCGCATTTTCAAATTATTGTAACTTCCCAACGAGGTAACCAATCTTTATGTTTAGACCTTTAAAAGTAAGGTATTTTAATGTACTTTAAGAATAAAATAAAATTATATAGACATTTAAAAATAAATCCTACTGATAAATGCAATTCTTTCATAAAAATTGTCAATACTCAATCACTTTCCAAGTGGACCAATACATTTTATTTCATATTTAAAAAGATCATAAAAAATTAGTAAAGGTCTTCATGTATCACTTTAGTCGCTTTCATATAACTTTTCCGAGATTTTCCACTTTTAAATAAAAAAAATTCATATTTTTTATGTTAAATTATTGGAAATTTTCCGCATTTTCAAATTATTGTAACTTCCCAACGAGGTAACCAATCTTTATGTTTAGACCTTTAAAAGAAAGGTATTTTAATGTACTTTAAAAATAAAATAAAATTATATAGACATTTAAAAATAAATCCTACTGATAAATGCAATTCTTTCATAAAAATTGTCAATACTCAATCACTTTCCAAGTGGACCAATACATTTTATTGCATATTTAGAAAGATCATAAAAAATTACTAAAGGTCTTCATGTATCACTTTAGTCGCTTTCATATAACTTTTCCGAGATTTTCCACTTTTAAATAAAAATAAATCATATTTTTTTATGTTAAATTATTGGAAATTTTCCGCATTTTCAAATTATTGTAACTTCCCAACGAGGTAACCAATCTTTATGTTTAGACCTTTAAAAGTAAGGTATTTTAATGTACTTTAAGAATAAAATAAAATTATATAGACATTTAAAAATAAATCCTACTGATAAATGCAATTCTTTCATAAAAATTGTCAATACTCAATCACTTTCCAAGTGGACCAATACATTTTATTTCATATTTAAAAAGATCATAAAAAATTAGTAAAGGTCTTCATGTATCACTTTAGTCGCTTTCATATAACTTTTCCGAGGTTTTCCACTTTTAAGTAAAAAAAAATCATATTTTTTTATGTTAAATTATTGGAAATTTTCGACATTTTCAAATTATTGTAACTTCCCAACGAGGTAACCAATCTTTATGAATAGACCTTTAAAAGAAAGGTATTTTAATGTACTTTAAGAATAAAATAAAATTATATAGACATTTCAAAATAAATCCTACTGATAAATGCAATTCTTTCATAAAAATTGTCAATACTCAATCACTTTCCAAGTGGACCAATACATTTTATTTCATATTTAAAAAGATCATAAAAAATTAGTAAAGGTCTTCATGTATCACTTTAGTCGCTTTCATATAACTTTTCCGAGATTTTCCACTTTTAAATAAAAAAAAATCATATTTTTTTATGTTAAATTATTGGAAATTTTCCGCATTTTCAAATTATTGTAACTTCCCAACGAGGTAACCAATCTTTATGAATAGACCTTTAAAAGAAAGGTATTTTAATGTACTTTAAGAATAAAATAAAATTATATAGACATTTCAAAATAAATCCTACTGATAAATGCAATTCTTTCATAAAAATTGTCAATACTCAATCACTTTCCAAGTGGACCAATACATTTTATTTCATATTTAAAAAGATCATAAAAAATTAGTAAAGGTCTTCATGTATCACTTTAGTCGCTTTCATATAACTTTTCCGAGATTTTCCACTTTTAAATAAAAAAAATCATATATTTTTATGTTAAATTATTGGAAATTTTCCGCATTTTCAAATTATTGTAACTTCCCAACGAGGTAACCAATCTTTATGAATAGACCTTTAAAAGAAAGGTATTTTAATGTACTTTAAGAATAAAATAAAATTATATAGACATTTCAAAATGAATCCTACTGATAAATGCAATTCTTTCATAAAAATTGTCAATACTCAATCACTTTCCAAGTGGACCAATACATTTTATTTCATATTTAAAAAGATCATAAAAAATTAGTAAAGGTCTTCATGTATCACTTTAGTCGCTTTCATATAACTTTTCCGAGATTTTCCACTTTTAAATAAAAAAAAATCATATTTTTTTATGTTAAATTATTGGAAATTTTCCGCATTTTCAAATTATTGTAACTTCCCAACGAGGTAACCAATCTTTATGAATAGACCTTTAAAAGAAAGGTATTTTAATGTACTTTAAGAATAAAATAAAATTATATAGACATTTTAAAATAAATCCTACTGATAAATGCAATTCTTTCATAAAAATTGTCAATACTCAATCACTTTCCAAGTGGACCAATACATTTTATTTCATATTTAAAAAGATCATAAAAAATTAGTAAAGGTCTTCATGTATCACTTTAGTCGCTTTCATATAACTTTTCCGAGATTTTCCACTTTTAAATAAAAAAAAATCATATTTTTTTATGTTAAATTATTGGAAATTTTCCGCATTTTCAAATTATTGTAACTTCCCAACGAGGTAACCAATATTTATGAATAGACCTTTAAAAGAAAGGTATTTTAATGCGCTTTAAGAATAAAATAAAATTATATAGACATTTCAAAATAAATCCTACTGATAAATGCAATTCTTTCATAAAAATTGTCAATACTCAATCACTTTCCAAGTGGACCAATACATTTTATTTCATATTTAAAAAGATCATAAAAAATTAGTAAAGGTCTTCATGTATCACTTTAGTCGCTTTCATATAACTTTTCCGAGATTTTCCACTTTTAAATAAAAAAAAATCATATTTTTTTATGTTAAATTATTGGAAATTTTCCGCATTTTCAAATTATTGTAACTTCCCAACGAGGTAACCAATCTTTATGAATAGACCTTTAAAAGAAAGGTATTTTAATGTACTTTAAGAATAAAATAAAATTATATAGACATTTCAAAATAAATCCTACTGATAAATGCAATTCTTTCATAAAAATTGTCAATACTCAATCACTTTCCAAGTGGACCAATACATTTTATTTCATATTTAAAAAGATCATAAAAAATTAGTAAAGGTCTTCATGTATCACTTTAGTCGCTTTCATATAACTTTTCCGAGGTTTTCCACTTTTAAGTCAAAAAAAATCATATTTTTTTATGTTAATTTATTGGAAATTTTCCGCATTTTCAAATTATTGTAACTTCCCAACGAGGTAACCAATCTTTATGAATAGACCTTTAAAAGAAAGGTATTTTAATGTCCTTTAAGAATAAAATAAAATTATATAGACATTTCAAAATAAATCCTACTGATAAATGCAATTCTTTCATAAAAATTGTCAATACTCAATCACTTTCCAAGTGGACCAATACATTTTATTTCATATTTAAAAAGATCATAAAAAATTAGTAAAGGTCTTCATGTATCACTTTAGTCGCTTTCATATAACTTTTCCGAGATTTTCCACTTTTAAATAAAAAAAAATCATATTTTTTTATGTTAAATTATTGGAAATTTTCCGCATTTTCAAATTATTGTAACTTCCCAACGAGGTAACCAATCTTTATGAATAGACCTTTAAAAGAAAGGTATTTTAATGTACTTTAAGAATAAAATAAAATTATATAGACATTTCAAAATAAATCCTACTGATAAATGCAATTCTTTCATAAAAATTGTCAATACTCAATCACTTTCCAAGTGGACCAATACATTTTATTTCATATTTAAAAAGATCATAAAAAATTAGTAAAGGTCTTCATGTATCACTTTAGTCGCTTTCATATAACTTTTCCGAGATTTTCCACTTTTAAATAAAAAAAAATCATATTTTTTTATGTTAAATTATTGGAAATTTTCCGCATTTTCAAATTATTGTAACTTCCCAACGAGGTAACCAATCTTTATGAATAGACCTTTAAAAGAAAGGTATTTTAATGTACTTTAAGAATAAAATAAAATTATATAGACATTTCAAAATAAATCCTACTGATAAATGCAATTCTTTCATAAAAATTGTCAATACTCAATCACTTTCCAAGTGGACCAATACATTTTATTTCATATTTAAAAAGATCATAAAAAATTAGTAAAGGTCTTCATGTATCACTTTAGTCGCTTTCATATAACTTTTCCGAGATTTTCCACTTTTAAATAAAAAAAATCATATATTTTTATGTTAAATTATTGGAAATTTTCCGCATTTTCAAATTATTGTAACTTCCCAACGAGGTAACCAATCTTTATGAATAGACCTTTAAAAGAAAGGTATTTTAATGTACTTTAAGAATAAAATAAAATTATATAGACATTTCAAAATGAATCCTACTGATAAATGCAATTCTTTCATAAAAATTGTCAATACTCAATCACTTTCCAAGTGGACCAATACATTTTATTTCATATTTAAAAAGATCATAAAAAATTAGTAAAGGTCTTCATGTATCACTTTAGTCGCTTTCATATAACTTTTCCGAGATTTTCCACTTTTAAATAAAAAAAAATCATATTTTTTTATGTTAAATTATTGGAAATTTTCCGCATTTTCAAATTATTGTAACTTCCCAACGAGGTAACCAATCTTTATGAATAGACCTTTAAAAGAAAGGTATTTTAATGTACTTTAAGAATAAAATAAAATTATATAGACATTTTAAAATAAATCCTACTGATAAATGCAATTCTTTCATAAAAATTGTCAATACTCAATCACTTTCCAAGTGGACCAATACATTTTATTTCATATTTAAAAAGATCATAAAAAATTAGTAAAGGTCTTCATGTATCACTTTAGTCGCTTTCATATAACTTTTCCGAGATTTTCCACTTTTAAATAAAAAAAAATCATATTTTTTTATGTTAAATTATTGGAAATTTTCCGCATTTTCAAATTATTGTAACTTCCCAACGAGGTAACCAATATTTATGAATAGACCTTTAAAAGAAAGGTATTTTAATGCGCTTTAAGAATAAAATAAAATTATATAGACATTTCAAAATAAATCCTACTGATAAATGCAATTCTTTCATAAAAATTGTCAATACTCAATCACTTTCCAAGTGGACCAATACATTTTATTTCATATTTAAAAAGATCATAAAAAATTAGTAAAGGTCTTCATGTATCACTTTAGTCGCTTTCATATAACTTTTCCGAGATTTTCCACTTTTAAATAAAAAAAAATCATATTTTTTTATGTTAAATTATTGGAAATTTTCCGCATTTTCAAATTATTGTAACTTCCCAACGAGGTAACCAATCTTTATGAATAGACCTTTAAAAGAAAGGTATTTTAATGTACTTTAAGAATAAAATAAAATTATATAGACATTTCAAAATAAATCCTACTGATAAATGCAATTCTTTCATAAAAATTGTCAATACTCAATCACTTTCCAAGTGGACCAATACATTTTATTTCATATTTAAAAAGATCATAAAAAATTAGTAAAGGTCTTCATGTATCACTTTAGTCGCTTTCATATAACTTTTCCGAGGTTTTCCACTTTTAAGTCAAAAAAAATCATATTTTTTTATGTTAATTTATTGGAAATTTTCCGCATTTTCAAATTATTGTAACTTCCCAACGAGGTAACCAATCTTTATGAATAGACCTTTAAAAGAAAGGTATTTTAATGTCCTTTAAGAATAAAATAAAATTATATAGACATTTCAAAATAAATCCTACTGATAAATGCAATTCTTTCATAAAAATTGTCAATACTCAATCACTTTCCAAGTGGACCAATACATTTTATTTCATATTTAAAAAGATCATAAAAAATTAGTAAAGGTCTTCATGTATCACTTTAGTCGCTTTCATATAACTTTTCCGAGATTTTCCACTTTTAAATAAAAAAAAATCATATTTTTTTATGTTAAATTATTGGAAATTTTCCGCATTTTCAAATTATTGTAACTTCCCAACGAGGTAACCAATCTTTATGAATAGACCTTTAAAAGAAAGGTATTTTAATGTACTTTAAGAATAAAATAAAATTATATAGACATTTCAAAATAAATCCTACTGATAAATGCAATTCTTTCATAAAAATTGTCAATACTCAATCACTTTCCAAGTGGACCAATACATTTTATTTCATATTTAAAAAGATCATAAAAAATTAGTAAAGGTCTTCATGTATCACTTTAGTCGCTTTCATATAACTTTTCCGAGGTTTTCCACTTTTAAGTAAAAAAAAATCATATTTTTTTATGTTAAATTATTGGAAATTTTCGACATTTTCAAATTATTGTAACTTCCCAACGAGGTAACCAATCTTTATGAATAGACCTTTAAAAGAAAGGTATTTTAATGTACTTTAAGAATAAAATAAAATTATATAGACATTTCAAAATAAATCCTACTGATAAATGCAATTCTTTCATAAAAATTGTCAATACTCAATCACTTTCCAAGTGGACCAATACATTTTATTTCATATTTAAAAAGATCATAAAAAATTAGTAAAGGTCTTCATGTATCACTTTAGTCGCTTTCATATAACTTTTCCGAGATTTTCCACTTTTAAATAAAAAAAAATCATATTTTTTTATGTTAAATTATTGGAAATTTTCCGCATTTTCAAATTATTGTAACTTCCCAACGAGGTAACCAATCTTTATGAATAGACCTTTAAAAGAAAGGTATTTTAATGTACTTTAAGAATAAAATAAAATTATATAGACATTTCAAAATAAATCCTACTGATAAATGCAATTCTTTCATAAAAATTGTCAATACTCAATCACTTTCCAAGTGGACCAATACATTTTATTTCATATTTAAAAAGATCATAAAAAATTAGTAAAGGTCTTCATGTATCACTTTAGTCGCTTTCATATAACTTTTCCGAGATTTTCCACTTTTAAATAAAAAAAATCATATATTTTTATGTTAAATTATTGGAAATTTTCCGCATTTTCAAATTATTGTAACTTCCCAACGAGGTAACCAATCTTTATGAATAGACCTTTAAAAGAAAGGTATTTTAATGTACTTTAAGAATAAAATAAAATTATATAGACATTTCAAAATGAATCCTACTGATAAATGCAATTCTTTCATAAAAATTGTCAATACTCAATCACTTTCCAAGTGGACCAATACATTTTATTTCATATTTAAAAAGATCATAAAAAATTAGTAAAGGTCTTCATGTATCACTTTAGTCGCTTTCATATAACTTTTCCGAGATTTTCCACTTTTAAATAAAAAAAAATCATATTTTTTTATGTTAAATTATTGGAAATTTTCCGCATTTTCAAATTATTGTAACTTCCCAACGAGGTAACCAATCTTTATGAATAGACCTTTAAAAGAAAGGTATTTTAATGTACTTTAAGAATAAAATAAAATTATATAGACATTTTAAAATAAATCCTACTGATAAATGCAATTCTTTCATAAAAATTGTCAATACTCAATCACTTTCCAAGTGGACCAATACATTTTATTTCATATTTAAAAAGATCATAAAAAATTAGTAAAGGTCTTCATGTATCACTTTAGTCGCTTTCATATAACTTTTCCGAGATTTTCCACTTTTAAATAAAAAAAAATCATATTTTTTTATGTTAAATTATTGGAAATTTTCCGCATTTTCAAATTATTGTAACTTCCCAACGAGGTAACCAATATTTATGAATAGACCTTTAAAAGAAAGGTATTTTAATGCGCTTTAAGAATAAAATAAAATTATATAGACATTTCAAAATAAATCCTACTGATAAATGCAATTCTTTCATAAAAATTGTCAATACTCAATCACTTTCCAAGTGGACCAATACATTTTATTTCATATTTAAAAAGATCATAAAAAATTAGTAAAGGTCTTCATGTATCACTTTAGTCGCTTTCATATAACTTTTCCGAGATTTTCCACTTTTAAATAAAAAAAAATCATATTTTTTTATGTTAAATTATTGGAAATTTTCCGCATTTTCAAATTATTGTAACTTCCCAACGAGGTAACCAATCTTTATGAATAGACCTTTAAAAGAAAGGTATTTTAATGTACTTTAAGAATAAAATAAAATTATATAGACATTTAAAAATAAATCCTACTGATAAATGCAATTCTTTCATTAAAATTGTCAATACTCAATCACTTTCCAAGTGGACCAATACATTTTATTTCATATTTAAAAAGATCATAAAAAATTAGTAAAGGTCTTCATGTATCACTTTAGTCGCTTTCATATAACTTTTCCGAGGTTTTCCACTTTTAAGTCAAAAAAAATCATATTTTTTTATGTTAATTTATTGGAAATTTTCCGCATTTTCAAATTATTGTAACTTCCCAACGAGGTAACCAATCTTTATGAATAGACCTTTAAAAGAAAGGTATTTTAATGTCCTTTAAGAATAAAATAAAATTATATAGACATTTCAAAATAAATCCTACTGATAAATGCAATTCTTTCATAAAAATTGTCAATACTCAATCACTTTCCAAGTGGACCAATACATTTTATTTCATATTTAAAAAGATCATAAAAAATTAGTAAAGGTCTTCATGTATCACTTTAGTCGCTTTCATATAACTTTTCCGAGATTTTCCACTTTTAAATAAAAAAAAATCATATTTTTTTATGTTAAATTATTGGAAATTTTCCGCATTTTCAAATTATTGTAACTTCCCAACGAGGTAACCAATCTTTATGAATAGACCTTTAAAAGAAAGGTATTTTAATGTACTTTAAGAATAAAATAAAATTATATAGACATTTCAAAATAAATCCTACTGATAAATGCAATTCTTTCATAAAAATTGTCAATACTCAATCACTTTCCAAGTGGACCAATACATTTTATTTCATATTTAAAAAGATCATAAAAAATTAGTAAAGGTCTTCATGTATCACTTTAGTCGCTTTCATATAACTTTTCCGAGATTTTCCACTTTTAAATAAAAAAAAATCATATTTTTTTATGTTAAATTATTGGAAATTTTCCGCATTTTCAAAATATTGTAACTTCCCAACGAGGTAACCAATCTTTATGAATAGACCTTTAAAAGAAAGGTATTTTAATGTACTTTAAGAATAAAATAAAATTATATAGACATTTCAAAATAAATCCTACTGATAAATGCAATTCTTTCATAAAAATTGTCAATACTCAATCACTTTCCAAGTGGACCAATACATTTTATTTCATATTTAAAAAGATCATAAAAAATTAGTAAAGGTCTTCATGTATCACTTTAGTCGCTTTCATATAACTTTTCCGAGATTTTCCACTTTTAAATAAAAAAAAATCATATTTTTTTATGTTAAATTATTGGAAATTTTCCGCATTTTCAAATTATTGTAACTTCCCAACGAGGTAACCAATCTTTATGAATAGACCTTTAAAAGAAAGGTATTTTAATGTACTTTAAGAATAAAATAAAATTATATAGACATTTCAAAATAAATCCTACTGATAAATGCAATTCTTTCATAAAAATTGTCAATACTCAATCACTTTCCAAGTGGACCAATACATTTTATTTCATATTTAAAAAGATCATAAAAAATTAGTAAAGGTCTTCATGTATCACTTTAGTCGCTTTCATATAACTTTTCCGAGATTTTCCACTTTTAAATAAAAAAAAATCATATTTTTTTATGTTAAATTATTGGAAATTTTCCGCATTTTCAAATTATTGTAACTTCCCAACGAGGTAACCAATCTTTATGAATAGACCTTTAAAAGAAAGGTATTTTAATGTACTTTAAGAATAAAATAAAATTATATAGACATTTAAAAATAAATCCTACTGATAAATGCAATTCGTTCATAAAAATTGTCAATACTCAATCACTTTCAAAGTGGACCAATACATTTTATTGCATATTTAAAAAGATCATAAAAAATTAGTAAAGGTCTTCTTGTGTCACTTTAGTCGCTTTCATATAACTTTTCCGAGATTTTCCACTTTTAAATAAAAAAAATTCATATTTTTTATGTTAAATTATTGGAAATTTTCCGCATTTTCAAATTATTGTAACTTCCCAACGAGGTAACCAATCTTTATGTTTAGACCTTTAAAAGAAAGGTATTTTAATGTACTTTAAAAATAAAATAAAATTATATAGACATTTAAAAATAAATCCTACTGATAAATGCAATTCTTTCATAAAAATTGTCAATACTCAATCACTTTCCAAGTGGACCAATACATTTTATTGCATATTTAGAAAGATCATAAAAAATTACTAAAGGTCTTCATGTATCACTTTAGTCGCTTTCATATAACTTTTCCGAGATTTTCCACTTTTAAATAAAAATAAATCATATTTTTTTATGTTAAATTATTGGAAATTTTCCGCATTTTCAAATTATTGTAACTTCCCAACGAGGTAACCAATCTTTATGTTTAGACCTTTAAAAGTAAGGTATTTTAATGTACTTTAAGAATAAAATAAAATTATATAGACATTTAAAAATAAATCCTACTGATAAATGCAATTATTTCATAAAAATTGTCAATACTCAATCACTTTCCAAGTGGACCAATACATTTTATTGCATATTTAAAAAGATCATAAAAAATTACTAAAGGTCTTCATGTATCACTTTAGTCGCTTTCATATAACTTTTCCGAGATTTTCCACTTTTAAATAAAAATAAATCATATTTTTTTATGTTAAATTATTGGAAATTTTCCGCATTTTCAAATTATTGTAACTTCCCAACGAGGTAACCAATCTTTATGAATAGACCTTTAAAAGAAAGGTATTTTAATGTACTTTAAGAATAAAATAAAATTATATAGACATTTCAAAATAAATCCTACTGATAAATGCAATTCTTTCATAAAAATTGTCAATACTCAATCACTTTCCAAGTGGACCAATACATTTTATTGCATATTTAAAAAGATCATAAAAAATTGGTAAAGGTCTTCTTGTATCACTTTAGTCGCTTTCATATAACTTTTCCGAGATTTTCCACTTTTAAATAAAAATAAATCATATTTTTTTATGTTAAATTATTGGAAATTTTCCGCATTTTCAAATTATTGTAACTTCCCAACGAGGTAACCAATCTTTATGTTTAGACCTTTAAAAGAAAGGTATTTTAATGTACTTTAAGAATAAAATAAAATTATATAGACATTTAAAAATAAATCCTACTGATAAATGCAATTATTTCATAAAAATTGTCAATACTCAATCACTTTCCAAGTGGACCAATACATTTTATTGCATATTTAAAAAGATCATAAAAAATTACTAAAGGTCTTCATGTATCACTTTAGTCGCTTTCATATAACTTTTCCGAGATTTTCCACTTTTAAATAAAAAAAAATCATATTTTTTATGTTAAATTATTGGAAATTTTCCGCTTTTTCAAATTATTGTAACTTCCCAACGAAGTAACCAATCTTTATGTTTAGACCTTTAAAAATAAGGTATTTTAATGTACTTTAAGAATAAAATAAAATTATATAGACATTTAAAAATAAATCCTACTGATAAATGCAATTCTTTCATTAAAATTGTCAATACTCAATCACTTTCCAAGTGGACCAATACATTTTATTTCATATTTAAAAAGATCATAAAAAATTAGTAAAGGTCTTCATGTATCACTTTAGTCGCTTTCATATAACTTTTCCGAGGTTTTCCACTTTTAAATAAAAAAAAATCATATTTTTTTATGTTAAATTATTGGAAATTTTCCGCATTTTCAAATTATTGTAACTTCCCAACGAGGTAACCAATCTTTATGAATAGACCTTTAAAAGAAAGGTATTTTAATGTACTTTAAGAATAAAATAAAATTATATAGACATTTCAAAATAAATCCTACTGATAAATGCAATTCGTTCATAAAAATTGTCAATACTCAATCACTTTCAAAGTGGACCAATACATTTTATTGCATATTTAAAAAGATCATAAAAAATTAGTAAAGGTCTTCTTGTGTCACTTTAGTCGCTTTCATATAACTTTTCCGAGATTTTCCACTTTTAAATAAAAAAAATTCATATTTTTTATATTAAATTATTGGAAATTTTCCGCATTTTCAAATTATTGTAACTTCCCAACGAGGTAACCAATCTTTATGTTTAGACCTTTAAAAGAAAGGTATTTTAATGTACTTTAAAAATAAAATAAAATTATATAGACATTTAAAAATAAATCCTACTGATAAATGCAATTCTTTCATAAAAATTGTCAATACTCAATCACTTTCCAAGTGGACCAATACATTTTATTGCATATTTAAAAAGATCATAAAAAATTACTAAAGGTCTTCATGTATCACTTTAGTCGCTTTCATATAACTTTTCCGAGATTTTCCACTTTTAAATAAAAATAAATCATATTTTTTTATGTTAAATTATTGGAAATTTTCCGCATTTTCAAATTATTGTAACTTCCCAACGAGGTAACCAATCTTTATGAATAGACCTTTAAAAGAAAGGTATTTTAATGTACTTTAAGAATAAAATAAAATTATATAGACATTTCAAAATAAATCCTACTGATAAATGCAATTCTTTCATAAAAATTGTCAATACTCAATCACTTTCCAAGTGGACCAATACATTTTATTTCATATTTAAAAAGATCATAAAAAATTAGTAAAGGTCTTCATGTATCACTTTAGTCGCTTTCATATAACTTTTCCGAGATTTTCCACTTTTAAATAAAAATAAATCATATTTTTTTATGTTAAATTATTGGAAATTTTCCGCATTTTCAAATTATTGTAACTTCCCAACGAGGTAACCAATCTTTATGTTTAGACCTTTAAAAGAAAGGTATTTTAATGTACTTTAAAAATAAAATAAAATTATATAGACATTTCAAAATAAATCCTACTGATAAATGCAATTCTTTCATAAAAATTGTCAATACTCAATCACTTTCCAAGTGGACCAATACATTTTATTTCATATTTAAAAAGATCATAAAAAATTGGTAAAGGTCTTCTTGTTTCACTTTAGTCGCTTTCATATAACTTTTCCGAGATTTTCCACTTTTAAATAAAAAAAAATCATATTTTTTTATGTTAAATTATTGGAAATTTTCCGCTTTTTCAAATTATTGTAACTTCCCAACGAAGTAACCAATCTTTATGTTTAGACCTTTAAAAGTAAGGTATTTTAATGTACTTTAAGAATAAAATAAAATTATATAGACATTTAAAAATAAATCCTACTGATAAATGCAATTCTTTCATTAAAATTGTCAATACTCAATCACTTTCCAAGTGGACCAATACATTTTATTTCATATTTAAAAAGATCATAAAAAATTAGTAAAGGTCTTCTTGTTTCACTTTAGTCGCTTTCATATAACTTTTCCGAGATTTTCCACTTTTAAATAAAAAAAAATCATATTTTTTTATGTTAAATTATTGGAAATTTTCCGCATTTTCAAATTATTGTAACTTCCCAACGAGGTAACCAATCTTTATGAATAGACCTTTAAAAGAAAGGTATTTTAATGTACTTTAAGAATAAAATAAAATTATATAGACATTTCAAAATAAATCCTACTGATAAATGCAATTCTTTCATTAAAATTGTGAATACTCAATCACTTTCCAAGTGGACCAATACATTTTATTTCATATTTAAAAAGATCATAAAAAATTAGTAAAGGTCTTCTTGTTTCACTTTAGTCGCTTTCATATAACTTTTCCGAGATTTTCCACTTTTAAATAAAAAAAAATCATATTTTTTTATGTTAAATTATTGGAAATTTTCCGCATTTTCAAATTATTGTAACTTCCCAACGAGGTAACCAATCTTTATGAATAGACCTTTAAAAGAAAGGTATTTTAATGTACTTTAAGAATAAAATAAAATTATATAGACATTTCACTTTAGTCGCTTTCATATAACTTTTCCGAGATTTTCCACTTTTAAATAAAAAAAAATCATATTTTTTTATGTTAAATTATTGGAAATTTTCCGCATTTTCAAATTATTGTAACTTCCCAACGAGGTAACCAATCTTTATGAATAGACCTTTAAAAGTAAGGTATTTTAATGTACTTTAAGAATAAAATAAAATTATATAGACATTTAAAAATAAATCCTACTGATAAATGCAATTATTTCATAAAAATTGTCAATACTCAATCACTTTCCAAGTGGACCAATACATTTTATTTCATATTTAAAAAGATCATAAAAAATTAGTAAAGGTCTTCATGTATCACTTTAGTCGCTTTCATATAACTTTTCCGAGATTTTCCACTTTTAAATAAAAAAAATTCATATTTTTTATGTTAAATTATTGGAAATTTTCCGCATTTTCAAATTATTGTAACTTCCCAACGAGGTAACCAATCTTTATGTTTAGACCTTTAAAAGAAAGGTATTTTAATGTACTTTAAAAATAAAATAAAATTATATAGACATTTAAAAATAAATCCTACTGATAAATGCAATTCTTTCATAAAAATTGTCAATACTCAATCACTTTCCAAGTGGACCAATACATTTTATTTCATATTTAAAAAGATCATAAAAAATTAGTAAAGGTCTTCTTGTTTCACTTTAGTCGCTTTCATATAACTTTTCCGAGATTTTCCACTTTTAAATAAAAAAAAATCATATTTTTTTATGTTAAATTATTGGAAATTTTCCGCATTTTCAAATTATTGTAACTTCCCAACGAGGTAACCAATCTTTATGTTTAGACCTTTAAAAGAAAGGTATTTTAATGTACTTTAAGAATAAAATAAAATTATATAGACATTTAAAAATAAATCCTACTGATAAATGCAATTATTTCATAAAAATTGTCAATACTCAATCACTTTCCAAGTGGACCAATACATTTTATTGCATATTTAAAAAGATCATAAAAAATTACTAAAGGTCTTCATGTATCACTTTAGTCGCTTTCATATAACTTTTCCGAGATTTTCCACTTTTAAATAAAAAAAAATCATATTTTTTATGTTAAATTATTGGAAATTTTCCGCTTTTTCAAATTATTGTAACTTCCCAACGAAGTAACCAATCTTTATGTTTAGACCTTTAAAAATAAGGTATTTTAATGTACTTTAAGAATAAAATAAAATTATATAGACATTTAAAAATAAATCCTACTGATAAATGCAATTCTTTCATTAAAATTGTCAATACTCAATCACTTTCCAAGTGGACCAATACATTTTATTTCATATTTAAAAAGATCATAAAAAATTAGTAAAGGTCTTCATGTATCACTTTAGTCGCTTTCATATAACTTTTCCGAGGTTTTCCACTTTTAAATAAAAAAAAATCATATTTTTTTATGTTAAATTATTGGAAATTTTCCGCATTTTCAAATTATTGTAACTTCCCAACGAGGTAACCAATCTTTATGAATAGACCTTTAAAAGAAAGGTATTTTAATGTACTTTAAGAATAAAATAAAATTATATAGACATTTCAAAATAAATCCTACTGATAAATGCAATTCGTTCATAAAAATTGTCAATACTCAATCACTTTCAAAGTGGACCAATACATTTTATTGCATATTTAAAAAGATCATAAAAAATTAGTAAAGGTCTTCTTGTGTCACTTTAGTCGCTTTCATATAACTTTTCCGAGATTTTCCACTTTTAAATAAAAAAAATTCATATTTTTTATATTAAATTATTGGAAATTTTCCGCATTTTCAAATTATTGTAACTTCCCAACGAGGTAACCAATCTTTATGTTTAGACCTTTAAAAGAAAGGTATTTTAATGTACTTTAAAAATAAAATAAAATTATATAGACATTTAAAAATAAATCCTACTGATAAATGCAATTCTTTCATAAAAATTGTCAATACTCAATCACTTTCCAAGTGGACCAATACATTTTATTGCATATTTAAAAAGATCATAAAAAATTAGTAAAGGTCTTCTTGTTTCACTTTAGTCGCTTTCATATAACTTTTCCGAGATTTTCCACTTTTAAATAAAAAAAAATCATATTTTTTTATGTTAAATTATTGGAAATTTTCCGCATTTTCAAATTATTGTAACTTCCCAACGAGGTAACCAATCTTTATGAATAGACCTTTAAAAGAAAGGTATTTTAATGTACTTTAAGAATAAAATAAAATTATATAGACATTTCAAAATAAATCCTACTGATAAATGCAATTCGTTCATAAAAATTGTCAATACTCAATCACTTTCCAAGTGGACCAATACATTTTATTGCATATTTAAAAAGATCATAAAAAATTACTAAAGGTCTTCATGTATCACTTTAGTCGCTTTCATATAACTTTTCCGAGATTTTCCACTTTTAAATAAAAAAAAATCATATTTTTTATGTTAAATTATTGGAAATTTTCCGCTTTTTCAAATTATTGTAACTTCCCAACGAAGTAACCAATCTTTATGTTTAGACCTTTAAAAATAAGGTATTTTAATGTACTTTAAGAATAAAATAAAATTATATAGACATTTAAAAATAAATCCTACTGATAAATGCAATTCTTTCATTAAAATTGTCAATACTCAATCACTTTCCAAGTGGACCAATACATTTTATTTCATATTTAAAAAGATCATAAAAAATTAGTAAAGGTCTTCATGTATCACTTTAGTCGCTTTCATATAACTTTTCCGAGGTTTTCCACTTTTAAATAAAAAAAAATCATATTTTTTTATGTTAAATTATTGGAAATTTTCCGCATTTTCAAATTATTGTAACTTCCCAACGAGGTAACCAATCTTTATGAATAGACCTTTAAAAGAAAGGTATTTTAATGTACTTTAAGAATAAAATAAAATTATATAGACATTTCAAAATAAATCCTACTGATAAATGCAATTCGTTCATAAAAATTGTCAATACTCAATCACTTTCAAAGTGGACCAATACATTTTATTGCATATTTAAAAAGATCATAAAAAATTGGTAAAGGTCTTCTTGTATCATTTTAGTCGCTTTCATATAACTTTTCCGAGATTTTCCACTTTTAAATAAAAAAAAATCATATTTTTTTATGTTAAATTATTGGAAATTTTCCGCTTTTTCAAATTATTGTAACTTCCCAACGAAGTAACCAATCTTTATGTTTAGACCTTTAAAAGTAAGGTATTTTAATGTACTTTAAGAATAAAATAAAATTATATAGACATTTAAAAATAAATCCTACTGATAAATGCAATTCTTTCATTAAAATTGTCAATACTCAATCACTTTCCAAGTGGACCAATACATTTTATTTCATATTTAAAAAGATCATAAAAAATTAGTAAAGGTCTTCTTGTTTCACTTTAGTCGCTTTCATATAACTTTTCCGAGATTTTCCACTTTTAAATAAAAAAAAATCATATTTTTTTATGTTAAATTATTGGAAATTTTCCGCATTTTCAAATTATTGTAACTTCCCAACGAGGTAACCAATCTTTATGAATAGACCTTTAAAAGAAAGGTATTTTAATGTACTTTAAGAATAAAATAAAATTATATAGACATTTCAAAATAAATCCTACTGATAAATGCAATTCTTTCATTAAAATTGTCAATACTCAATCACTTTCCAAGTGGACCAATACATTTTATTTCATATTTAAAAAGATCATAAAAAATTAGTAAAGGTCTTCTTGTTTCACTTTAGTCGCTTTCATATAACTTTTCCGAGATTTTCCACTTTTAAATAAAAAAAAATCATATTTTTTTATGTTAAATTATTGGAAATTTTCCGCATTTTCAAATTATTGTAACTTCCCAACGAGGTAACCAATCTTTATGAATAGACCTTTAAAAGAAAGGTATTTTAATGTACTTTAAGAATAAAATAAAATTATATAGACATTTCACTTTAGTCGCTTTCATATAACTTTTCCGAGATTTTCCACTTTTAAATAAAAAAAAATCATATTTTTTTATGTTAAATTATTGGAAATTTTCCGCATTTTCAAATTATTGTAACTTCCCAACGAGGTAACCAATCTTTATGAATAGACCTTTAAAAGTAAGGTATTTTAATGTACTTTAAGAATAAAATAAAATTATATAGACATTTAAAAATAAATCCTACTGATAAATGCAATTATTTCATAAAAATTGTCAATACTCAATCACTTTCCAAGTGGACCAATACATTTTATTTCATATTTAAAAAGATCATAAAAAATTAGTAAAGGTCTTCATGTATCACTTTAGTCGCTTTCATATAACTTTTCCGAGATTTTCCACTTTTAAATAAAAAAAATTCATATTTTTTATGTTAAATTATTGGAAATTTTCCGCATTTTCAAATTATTGTAACTTCCCAACGAGGTAACCAATCTTTATGTTTAGACCTTTAAAAGAAAGGTATTTTAATGTACTTTAAAAATAAAATAAAATTATATAGACATTTAAAAATAAATCCTACTGATAAATGCAATTCTTTCATAAAAATTGTCAATACTCAATCACTTTCCAAGTGGACCAATACATTTTATTTCATATTTAAAAAGATCATAAAAAATTAGTAAAGGTCTTCTTGTTTCACTTTAGTCGCTTTCATATAACTTTTCCGAGATTTTCCACTTTTAAATAAAAAAAAATCATATTTTTTTATGTTAAATTATTGGAAATTTTCCGCATTTTCAAATTATTGTAACTTCCCAACGAGGTAACCAATCTTTATGAATAGACCTTTAAAAGAAAGGTATTTTAATGTACTTTAAGAATAAAATAAAATTATATAGACATTTCAAAATAAATCCTACTGATAAATGCAATTCTTTCATAAAAATTGTCAATACTCAATCACTTTCCAAGTGGACCAATACATTTTATTTCATATTTAAAAAGATCATAAAAAATTAGTAAAGGTCTTCATGTATCACTTTAGTCGCTTTCATATAACTTTTCCGAGGTTTTCCACTTTTAAGTCAAAAAAAATCATATTTTTTTATGTTAAATTATTGGAAATTTTCCGCATTTTCAAATTATTGTAACTTCCCAACGAGGTAACCAATCTTTATGATTAGACCTTTAAAAGAAAGGTATTTTAATGTACTTTAAGAATAAAATAAAATTATATAGACATTTCAAAATAAATCCTACTGATAAATGCAATTCTTTCATAAAAATTGTCAATACTCAATCACTTTCCAAGTGGACCAATACATTTTATTTCATATTTAAAAAGATCATAAAAAATTAGTAAAGGTCTTCATGTATCACTTTAGTCGCTTTCATATAACTTTTCCGAGATTTTCCACTTTTAAATAAAAAAAAATCATATTTTTTTATGTTAAATTATTGGAAATTTTCCGCTTTTTCAAATTATTGTAACTTCCCAACGAAGTAACCAATCTTTATGTTTAGACCTTTAAAAGTAAGGTATTTTAATGTACTTTAAGAATAAAATAAAATTATATAGACATTTAAAAATAAATCCTACTGATAAATGCAATTCTTTCATTAAAATTGTCAATACTCAATCACTTTCCAAGTGGACCAATACATTTTATTTCATATTTAAAAAGATCATAAAAAATTAGTAAAGGTCTTCTTGTTTCACTTTAGTCGCTTTCATATAACTTTTCCGAGATTTTCCACTTTTAAATAAAAAAAAATCATATTTTTTTATGTTAAATTATTGGAAATTTTCCGCATTTTCAAATTATTGTAACTTCCCAACGAGGTAACCAATCTTTATGAATAGACCTTTAAAAGAAAGGTATTTTAATGTACTTTAAGAATAAAATAAAATTATATAGACATTTCAAAATAAATCCTACTGATAAATGCAATTCTTTCATAAAAATTGTCAATACTCAATCACTTTCCAAGTGGACCAATACATTTTATTTCATATTTAAAAAGATCATAAAAAATTAGTAAAGGTCTTCATGTATCACTTTAGTCGCTTTCATATAACTTTTCCGAGGTTTTCCACTTTTAAGTCAAAAAAAATCATATTTTTTTATGTTAAATTATTGGAAATTTTCCGCATTTTCAAATTATTGTAACTTCCCAACGAGGTAACCAATCTTTATGATTAGACCTTTAAAAGAAAGGTATTTTAATGTACTTTAAGAATAAAATAAAATTATATAGACATTTCAAAATAAATCCTACTGATAAATGCAATTCTTTCATAAAAATTGTCAATACTCAATCACTTTCCAAGTGGACCAATACATTTTATTTCCTATTTAAAAAGATCATAAAAAATTAGTAAAGGTCTTCATGTATCACTTTAGTCGCTTTCATATAACTTTTCCGAGATTTTCCACTTTTAAATAAAAAAAAATCATATTTTTTAATGTTAAATTATTGGAAATTTTCCGCATTTTCAAATTATTGTAACTTCCCAACGAGGTAACCAATCTTTATGATTAGACCTTTAAAAGAAAGGTATTTTAATGTACTTTAAGAATAAAATAAAATTATATAGACATTTAAAAATAAATCCTACTGATAAATGCAATTCTTTCATAAAAATTGTCAATACTCAATCACTTTCCAAGTGGACCAATACATTTTATTTCATATTTAAAAAGATCATAAAAAATTAGTAAAGGTCTTCATGTATCACTTTAGTCGCTTTCATATAACTTTTCCGAGATTTTCCACTTTTAAATAAAAAAAATTCATATTTTTTATGTTAAATTATTGGAAATTTTCCGCATTTTCAAATTATTGTAACTTCCCAACGAGGTAACCAATCTTTATGATTAGACCTTTAAAAGAAAGGTATTTTAATGTACTTTAAGAATAAAATAAAATTATATAGACATTTAAAAATAAATCCTACTGATAAATGCAATTCTTTCATAAAAATTGTCAATACTCAATCACTTTCCAAGTGGACCAATACATTTTATTGCATATTTAAAAAGATCATAAAAAATTGGTAAAGGTCTTCATGTATCATTTTAGTCGCTTTCATATAACTTTTCCGAGATTTTCCACTTTTAAATAAAAATAAATCATATTTTTTTATGTTAAATTATTGGAAATTTTCCGCATTTTCAAATTATTGTAACTTCCCAACGAGGTAACCAATCTTTATGATTAGACCTTTAAAAGAAAGGTATTTTAATGTCCTTTAAGAATAAAATAAAATTATATAGACATTTAAAAATAAATCCTACTGATAAATGCAATTCTTTCATAAAAATTGTCAATACTCAATCACTTTCCAAGTGGACCAATACATTTTATTTCATATTTAAAAAGATCATAAAAAATTAGTACAGGTCTTCTTGTATCACTTTAGTCGCTTTCATATAACTTTTCCGAGATTTTCCACTTTTAAATAAAACAAAATCATATTTTTTATGTTAAATTATTGGAAATTTTCCGCATTTTCAAATTATTGTAACTTCCCAACGAGGTAACCAATCTTTATGATTAGACCTTTAAAAGAAAGGTATTTTAATGTACTTTAAGAATAAAATAAAATTATATAGACATTTCAAAATAAATCCTACTCATAAATGCAATTCTTTCATAAAAATTGTCAATACTCAATCACTTTCCAAGTGGACCAATACATTTTATTTCATATTTAAAAAGATCATAAAAAATTAGTAAAGGTCTTCATGTATCACTTTAGTCGCTTTCATATAACTTTTCCGAGATTTTCCACTTTTAAATAAAAAAAATCATATTTTTTTATGTTAAATTATTGGAAATTTTCCGCATTTTCAAATTATTGTAACTTCCCAACGAGGTAACCAATCTTTATGATTAGACCTTTAAAAGAAAGGTATTGTAATGTACTTTAAGAATAAAATAAAATTATATAGACATTTAAAAATAAATCCTACTGATAAATGCAATTATTTCATAAAAATTGTCAATACTCAATCACTTTCCAAGCGGACCAATACATTTTATTGCATATTTAAAAAGATCTTAAAAAATTAGTAAAAGTCTTCATATCTCACTTTAGTCGCTTTCATATAACTTTTCCGAGATTTTCCACTTTTAAATAAAAATAAATCATATTTTTTTATGTTAAATTATTGGAAATTTTCCGCATTTTCAAATTATTGTAACTTCCCAACGAGGTAACCAATCTTTATGGTTAGACCTTTAAAAGAAAGGTATTTTAATGTCCTTTAAGAATAAAATAAAATTATATAGACATTTAAAAATAAATCCTACTGATAAATGCAATTCTTTCATAAAAATTGTCAATACTCAATCACTTTCCAAGTGGACCAATACATTTTATTTCATATTTAAAAAGATCATAAAAAATTAGTACAGGTCTTCTTGTATCACTTTAGTCGCTTTCATATAACTTTTCCGAGATTTTCCACTTTTAAATAAAAATAAATCATATTTTTTATGTTAAATTATTGGAAATTTTCCGCATTTTCAAATTATTGTAACTTCCCAACGAGGTAACCAATCTTTATGATTAGACCTTTAAAAGAAAGGTATTTTAATGTACTTTAAGAATAAAATAAAATTATATAGACATTTCAAAATAAATCCTACTCATAAATGCAATTCTTTCATAAAAATTGTCAATACTCAATCACTTTCCAAGTGGACCAATACATTTTATTTCATATTTAAAAAGATCATAAAAAATTAGTAAAGGTCTTCATGTATCACTTTAGTCGCTTTCATATAACTTTTCCGAGATTTTCCACTTTTAAATAAAAAAAATCATATTTTTTTATGTTAAATTATTGGAAATTTTCCGCATTTTCAAATTATTGTAACTTCCCAACGAGGTAACCAATCTTTATGGTTAGACCTTTAAAAGTACGGTATTTTAATGTACTTTAAGAATAAAATAAAATTATATAGACATTTAAAAATAAATCCTACTGATAAATGCAATTCTTTCATAAAAATTGTCAATACTCAATCACTTTCCAAGTGGACCAATACATTTTATTGCATATTTCAAAAGATCATAAAAAATTAGTAAAGGTCTTCTTGTTTCACTTTAGTCGCTTTCATATAACTTTTCCGAGATTTTCCACTTTTAAATAAAAAAAAATCATATTTTTTATGTTAAATTATTGGAAATTTTCCGCATTTTCAAATTATTGTAACTTCCCAACGAGGTAACCAATCTTTATGATTAGACCTTTAAAAGAAAGGTATTTTAATGTACTTTAAGAATAAAATAAAATTATATAGACATTTAAAAATAAATCCTACTGATAAATGCAATTCTTTCATAAAAATTGTCAATACTCAATCACTTTCCAAGTGGACCAATACATTTTATTTCATATTTAAAAAGATCATAAAAAATTAGTAAAAGTCTTCATGTATCACTTTAGTCGCTTTCATATAACTTTTCCGAGATTTTCCACTTTTAAATAAAAATAAATCATATTTTTTTATGTTAAATTATTGGAAATTTTCCGCATTTTCAAATTATTGTAACTTCCCAACGAGGTAACCAATCTTTATGATTAGACCTTTAAAAGAAAGGTATTTTAATGTCCTTTAAGAATAAAATAAAATTATATAGACATTTAAAAATAAATCCTACTGATAAATGCAATTCTTTCATAAAAATTGTCAATACTCAATCACTTTCCAAGTGGACCAATACATTTTATTTCATATTTAAAAAGATCATAAAAAATTAGTAAACACTTTAGTCGCTTTCATATAACTTTTCCGAGATTTTCCACTTTTAAATAAAAAAAATCATATTTTTTTATGTTAAATTATTGGAAATTTTCCGCATTTTCAAATTATTGTAACTTCCCAACGAGGTAACCAATCTTTATGATTAGACCTTTAAAAGAAAGGTATTTTAATGTACTTTAAGAATAAAATAAAATTATATAGACATTTAAAAATAAATCCTACTGATAAATGCAATTCTTTCATAAAAATTGTCAATACTCAATCACTTTCCAAGTGGACCAATACATTTTATTGCATATTTAAAAAGATCATAAAAAATTGGTAAAGGTCTTCTTGTATCATTTTAGTCGCTTTTATATAACTTTTCCGAGATTTTCCACTTTTAAATAAAAATAAATCATATTTTTTATGTTAAATTATTGGAAATTTTCCGCATTTTCAAATTATTGTAACTTCCCAACGAGGTAACCAATGTTTATGATTAGACCATTAAAAGAAAGGTATTTTAATGTACTTTAAGAGTAAAATAAAATTATATAGACATTTAAAAATAAATCCTACTGATAAATGCAATTCTTTCATAAAAATTGTCAATACTCAATCACTTTCCAAGTGGACCAATGCATTTTATTTCATATTTAAAAAGATCATAAAAAATTAGTAAAGGTCTTCATGTATCACTTTAGTCGCTTTCATATAACTTTTCCGAGATTTTCCACTTTTAAGTCAAAAAAAATCATATTTTTTTATGTTAAATTATTGGAAATTTTCCGCATTTTCAAATTATTGTAACTTCCCAACGAGGTAACCAATCTTTATGATTAGACCTTTAAAAGAAAGGTATTTTAATGTACTTTAAGAATAAAATAAAATTATATAGACATTTCAAAATAAATCCTACTGATAAATGCAATTCTTTCATAAAAATTGTCAATACTCAATCACTTTCCAAGTGGACCAATACATTTTATTTCATATTTAAAAAGATCATAAAAAATTAGTAAAGGTCTTCATGTATCACTTTAGTCGCTTTCATATAACTTTTCCGAGATTTTCCACTTTTAAATAAAAAAAAATCATATTTTTTTATGTTAAATTATTGGAAATTTTCCGCATTTTCAAATTATTGTAACTTCCCAACGAGGTAACCAATCTTTATGAATAGACCTTTAAAAGAAAGGTATTTTAATGTACTTTAAGAATAAAATAAAATTATATAGACATTTCCAAATAAATCCTACTGATAAATGCAATTCTTTCATAAAAATTGTCAATACTCAATCACTTTCCAAGTGGACCAATACATTTTATTTCATATTTAAAAAGATCATAAAAAATTAGTAAAGGTCTTCATGTATCACTTTAGTCGCTTTCATATAACTTTTCCGAGGTTTTCCACTTTTAAGTCAAAAAAAATCATATTTTTTTATGTTAAATTATTGGAAATTTTCCGCATTTTCAAATTATTGTAACTTCCCAACGAGGTAACCAATCTTTATGAATAGACCTTTAAAAGAAAGGTATTTTAATGTACTTTAAGAATAAAATAAAATTATATAGACATTTCAAAATAAATCCTACTGATAAATGCAATTCTTTCATAAAAATTGTCAATACTCAATCACTTTCCAAGTGGACCAATACATTTTATTTCATATTTAAAAAGATCATAAAAAATTAGTAAAGGTCTTCATGTATCACTTTAGTCGCTTTCATATAACTTTTCCGAGATTTTCCACTTTTAAATAAAAAAAAATCATATTTTTTTATGTTAAATTATTGGAAATTTTCCGCATTTTCAAATTATTGTAACTTCCCAACGAGGTAACCAATCTTTATGAATAGACCTTTAAAAGAAAGGTATTTTAATGTACTTTAAGAATAAAATAAAATTATATAGACATTTCAAAATAAATCCTACTGATAAATGCAATTCTTTCATAAAAATTGTCAATACTCAATCACTTTCCAAGTGGACCAATACATTTTATTTCATATTTAAAAAGATCATAAAAAATTAGTAAAGATCTTCATGTATCACTTTAGTCGCTTTCATATAACTTTTCCGAGGTTTTCCACTTTTAAGTCAAAAAAAATCATATTTTTTTATGTTAAATTATTGGAAATTTTCCGCATTTTCAAATTATTGTAACTTCCCAACGAGGTAACCAATCTTTATGAATAGACCTTTAAAAGAAAGGTATTTTAATGTACTTTAAGAATAAAATAAAATTATATAGACATTTCAAAATAAATCCTACTGATAAATGCAATTCTTCCTTAAAAATTGTCAATACTCAATCACTTTCCAAGTGGACCAATACATTTTATTTCATATTTAAAAAGATCATAAAAAATTAGTAAAGGTCTTCATGTATCACTTTAGTCGCTTTCATATAACTTTTCCGAGATTTTCCACTTTTAAATAAAAAAAAATCATATTTTTTTATGTTAAATTATTGGAAATTTTCCGCATTTTCAAATTATTGTAACTTCCCAACGAGGTAACCAATCTTTATGAATAGACCTTTAAAAGAAAGGTATTTTAATGTACTTTAAGAATAAAATAAAATTATATAGACATTTCAAAATAAATCCTACTGATAAATGCAATTCTTTCATAAAAATTGTCAATACTCAATCACTTTCCAAGTGGACCAATACATTTTATTTCATATTTAAAAAGATCATAAAAAATTAGTAAAGGTCTTCATGTATCACTTTAGTCGCTTTCATATAACTTTTCCGAGATTTTCCACTTTTAAATAAAAAAAAATCATATTTTTTTATGTTAAATTATTGGAAATTTTCCGCATTTTCAAATTATTGTAACTTCCCAACGAGGTAACCAATCTTTATGAATAGACCTTTAAAAGAAAGGTATTTTAATGTACTTTAAGAATAAAATAAAATTATATAGACATTTCAAAATAAATCCTACTGATAAATGCAATTCTTTCATAAAAATTGTCAATACTCAATCACTTTCCAAGTGGACCAATACATTTTATTTCATATTTAAAAAGATCATAAAAAATTAGTAAAGGTCTTCATGTATCACTTTAGTCGCTTTCATATAACTTTTCCGAGATTTTCCACTTTTAAATAAAAAAAAATCATATTTTTTTATGTTAAATTATTGGAAATTTTCCGCATTTTCAAATTATTGTAACTTCCCAACGAGGTAACCAATCTTTATGAATAGACCTTTAAAAGAAAGGTATTTTAATGTACTTTAAGAATAAAATAAAATTATATAGACATTTCAAAATAAATCCTACTGATAAATGCAATTCTTTCATAAAAATTGTCAATACTCAATCACTTTCCAAGTGGACCAATACATTTTATTTCATATTTAAAAAGATCATAAAAAATTAGTAAAGGTATTCATGTATCACTTTAGTCGCTTTCATATAACTTTTCCGAGATTTTCCACTTTTAAATAAAAAAAAATCATTTTTTTTTATGTTAAATTATTGGAAATTTTCCGCATTTTCAAATTATTGTAACTTCCCAACGAGGTAACCAATCTTTATGAATAGACCTTTAAAAGAAAGGTATTTTAATGTACTTTAAGAATAAAATAAAATTATATAGACATTTCAAAATAAATCCTACTGATAAATGCAATTCTTTCATAAAAATTGTCAATACTCAATCACTTTCCAAGTGGACTAATACATTTTATTTCATATTTAAAAAGATCATAAAAAATTAGTAAAGGTCTTCATGTATCACTTTAGTCGCTTTCATATAACTTTTCCGAGGTTTTCCACTTTTAAGTCAAAAAAAATCATATTTTTTTATGTTAAATTATTGGAAATTTTCCGCATTTTCAAATTATTGTAACTTCCCAACGAGGTAACCAATCTTTATGAATAGACCTTTAAAAGAAAGGTATTTTAATGTACTTTAAGAATAAAATAAAATTATATAGACATTTCAAAATAAATCCTACTGATAAATGCAATTCTTTCATAAAAATTGTCAATACTCAATCACTTTCCAAGTGGACCAATACATTTTATTTCATATTTAAAAAGATCATAAAAAATTAGTAAAGGTCTTCATGTATCACTTTAGTCGCTTTCATATAACTTTTCCGAGATTTTCCACTTTTAAATAAAAAAAAATCATATTTTTTTATGTTAAATTATTGGAAATTTTCCGCATTTTCAAATTATTGTAACTTCCCAACGAGGTAACCAATCTTTATGAATAGACCTTTAAAAGAAAGGTATTTTAATGTACTTTAAGAATAAAATAAAATTATATAGACATTTCAAAATAAATCCTACTGATAAATGCAATTCTTTCATAAAAATTGTCAATACTCAATCACTTTCCAAGTGGACCAATACATTTTATTTCATATTTAAAAAGATCATAAAAAATTAGTAAAGGTCTTCATGTATCACTTTAGTCGCTTTCATATAACTTTTCCGAGATTTTCCACTTTTAAATAAAAAAAAATCATATTTTTTTATGTTAAATTATTGGAAATTTTCCGCATTTTCAAATTATTGTAACTTCCCAACGAGGTAACCAATCTTTATGAATAGACCTTTAAAAGAAAGGTATTTTAATGTACTTTAAGAATAAAATAAAATTATATAGACATTTCAAAATAAATCCTACTGATAAATGCAATTCTTTCATAAAAATTGTCAATACTCAATCACTTTCCAAGTGGACCAATACATTTTATTTCATATTTAAAAAGATCATAAAAAATTAGTAAAGGTCTTCATGTATCACTTTAGTCGCTTTCATATAACTTTTCCGAGATTTTCCACTTTTAAATAAAAAAAAATCATATTTTTTTATGTTAAATTATTGGAAATTTTCCGCATTTTCAAATTATTGTAACTTCCCAACGAGGTAACCAATCTTTATGAATAGACCTTTAAAAGAAAGGTATTTTAATGTACTTTAAGAATAAAATAAAATTATATAGACATTTCAAAATAAATCCTACTGATAAATGCAATTCTTTCATAAAAATTGTCAATACTCAATCACTTTCCAAGTGGACCAATACATTTTATTTCATATTTAAAAAGATCATAAAAAATTAGTAAAGGTCTTCATGTATCACTTTAGTCGCTTTCATATAACTTTTCCGAGGTTTTCCACTTTTAAGTCAAAAAAAATCATATTTTTTTATGTTAAATTATTGGAAATTTTCCGCATTTTCAAATTATTGTAACTTCCCAACGAGGTAACCAATCTTTATGAATAGACCTTTAAAAGAAAGGTATTTTAATGTACTTTAAGAATAAAATAAAATTATATAGACATTTCAAAATAAATCCTACTGATAAATGCAATTCTTTCATAAAAATTGTCAATACTCAATCACTTTCCAAGTGGACCAATACATTTTATTTCATATTTAAAAAGATCATAAAAAATTAGTAAAGGTCTTCATGTATCACTTTAGTCGCTTTCATATAACTTTTCCGAGATTTTCCACTTTTAAATAAAAAAAAATCATATTTTTTTATGTTAAATTATTGGAAATTTTCCGCATTTTCAAATTATTGTAACTTCCCAACGAGGTAACCAATCTTTATGAATAGACCTTTAAAAGAAAGGTATTTTAATGTACTTTAAGAATAAAATAAAATTATATAGACATTTCAAAATAAATCCTACTGATAAATGCAATTCTTTCATAAAAATTGTCAATACTCAATCACTTTCCAAGTGGACCAATACATTTTATTTCATATTTAAAAAGATCATAAAAAATTAGTAAAGGTCTTCATGTATCACTTTAGTCGCTTTCATATAACTTTTCCGAGATTTTCCACTTTTAAATAAAAAAAAATCATATTTTTTTATGTTAAATTATTGGAAATTTTCCGCATTTTCAAATTATTGTAACTTCCCAACGAGGTAACCAATCTTTATGAATAGACCTTTAAAAGAAAGGTATTTTAATGTACTTTAAGAATAAAATAAAATTATATAGACATTTCAAAATAAATCCTACTGATAAATGCAATTCTTTCATAAAAATTGTCAATACTCAATCACTTTCCAAGTGGACCAATACATTTTATTTCATATTTAAAAAGATCATAAAAAATTAGTAAAGGTCTTCATGTATCACTTTAGTCGCTTTCATATAACTTTTCCGAGATTTTCCACTTTTAAATAAAAAAAAATCATATTTTTTTATGTTAAATTATTGGAAATTTTCCGCATTTTCAAATTATTGTAACTTCCCAACGAGGTAACCAATCTTTATGAATAGACCTTTAAAAGAAAGGTATTTTAATGTACTTTAAGAATAAAATAAAATTATATAGACATTTCAAAATAAATCCTACTGATAAATGCAATTCTTTCATAAAAATTGTCAATACTCAATCACTTTCCAAGTGGACCAATACATTTTATTTCATATTTAAAAAGATCATAAAAAATTAGTAAAGGTATTCATGTATCACTTTAGTCGCTTTCATATAACTTTTCCGAGATTTTCCACTTTTAAATAAAAAAAAATCATTTTTTTTTATGTTAAATTATTGGAAATTTTCCGCATTTTCAAATTATTGTAACTTCCCAACGAGGTAACCAATCTTTATGAATAGACCTTTAAAAGAAAGGTATTTTAATGTACTTTAAGAATAAAATAAAATTATATAGACATTTCAAAATAAATCCTACTGATAAATGCAATTCTTTCATAAAAATTGTCAATACTCAATCACTTTCCAAGTGGACTAATACATTTTATTTCATATTTAAAAAGATCATAAAAAATTAGTAAAGGTCTTCATGTATCACTTTAGTCGCTTTCATATAACTTTTCCGAGGTTTTCCACTTTTAAGTCAAAAAAAATCATATTTTTTTATGTTAAATTATTGGAAATTTTCCGCATTTTCAAATTATTGTAACTTCCCAACGAGGTAACCAATCTTTATGAATAGACCTTTAAAAGAAAGGTATTTTAATGTACTTTAATAATAAAATAAAATTATATAGACATTTCAAAATAAATCCTACTGATAAATGCAATTCTTTCATAAAAATTGTCAATACTCAATCACTTTCCAAGTGGACCAATACATTTTATTTCATATTTAAAAAGATCATAAAAAATTAGTAAAGGTCTTCATGTATCACTTTAGTCGCTTTCATATAACTTTTCCGAGATTTTCCACTTTTAAATAAAAAAAAATCATATTTTTTTATGTTAAATTATTGGAAATTTTCCGCATTTTCAAATTATTGTAACTTCCCAACGAGGTAACCAATCTTTATGAATAGACCTTTAAAAGAAAGGTATTTTAATGTACTTTAAGAATAAAATAAAATTATATAGACATTTCAAAATAAATCCTACTGATAAATGCAATTCTTTCATAAAAATTGTCAATACTCAATCACTTTCCAAGTGGACCAATACATTTTATTTCATATTTAAAAAGATCATAAAAAATTAGTAAAGGTCTTCATGTATCACTTTAGTCGCTTTCATATAACTTTTCCGAGATTTTCCACTTTTAAATAAAAAAAAATCATATTTTTTTATGTTAAATTATTGGAAATTTTCCGCATTTTCAAATTATTGTAACTTCCCAACGAGGTAACCAATCTTTATGAATAGACCTTTAAAAGAAAGGTATTTTAATGTACTTTAAGAATAAAATAAAATTATATAGACATTTCAAAATAAATCCTACTCATAAATGCAATTCTTTCATAAAAATTGTCAATACTCAATCACTTTCCAAGTGGACCAATACATTTTATTTCATATTTAAAAAGATCATAAAAAATTAGTAAAGGTCTTCATGTATCACTTTAGTCGCTTTCATATAACTTTTCCGAGGTTTTCCACTTTTAAGTCAAAAAAAATCATATTTTTTTATGTTAAATTATTGGAAATTTTCCGCATTTTCAAATTATTGTAACTTCCCAACGAGGTAACCAATCTTTATGAATAGACCTTTAAAAGAAAGGTATTTTAATGTACTTTAAGAATAAAATAAAATTATATAGACATTTCAAAATAAATCCTACTCATAAATGCAATTCTTTCATAAAAATTGTCAATACTCAATCACTTTCCAAGTGGACCAATACATTTTATTTCATATTTAAAAAGATCATAAAAAATTAGTAAAGGTCTTCATGTATCACTTTAGTCGCTTTCATATAACTTTTCCGAGATTTTCCACTTTTAAATAAAAAAAAATCATATTTTTTTATGTTAAATTATTGGAAATTTTCCGCATTTTCAAATTATTGTAACTTCCCAACGAGGTAACCAATCTTTATGAATAGACCTTTAAAAGAAAGGTATTTTAATGTACTTTAAGAATAAAATAAAATTATATAGACATTTCAAAATAAATCCTACTGATAAATGCAATTCTTTCATTAAAATTGTCAATACTCAATCACTTTCCAAGTGGACCAATACATTTTATTTCATATTTAAAAAGATCATAAAAAATTAGTAAAGGTCTTCATGTATCACTTTAGTCGCTTTCATATAACTTTTCCGAGATTTTCCACTTTTAAATAAAAAAAAATCATATTTTTTTATGTTAAATTATTGGAAATTTTCCGCATTTTCAAATTATTGTAACTTCCCAACGAGGTAACCAATCTTTATGAATAGACCTTTAAAAGAAAGGTATTTTAATGTACTTTAAGAATAAAATAAAATTATATAGACATTTCAAAATAAATCCTACTGATAAATGCAATTCTTTCATAAAAATTGTCAATACTCAATCACTTTCCAAGTGGACCAATACATTTTATTTCATATTTAAAAAGATCATAAAAAATTAGTAAAGGTCTTCATGTATCACTTTAGTCGCTTTCATATAACTTTTCCGAGGTTTTCCACTTTTAAGTCAAAAAAAATCATATTTTTTTATGTTAAATTATTGGAAATTTTCCGCATTTTCAAATTATTGTAACTTCCCAACGAGGTAACCAATCTTTATGAATAGACCTTTAAAAGAAAGGTATTTTAATGTACTTTAAGAATAAAATAAAATTATATAGACATTTCAAAATAAATCCTACTGATAAATGCAATTCTTTCATAAAAATTGTCAATACTCAATCACTTTCCAAGTGGACCAATACATTTTATTTCATATTTAAAAAGATCATAAAAAATTAGTAAAGGTCTTCATGTATCACTTTAGTCGCTTTCATATAACTTTTCCGAGATTTTCCACTTTTAAATAAAAAAAAATCATATTTTTTTATGTTAAATTATTGGAAATTTTCCGCATTTTCAAATTATTGTAACTTCCCAACGAGGTAACCAATCTTTATGAATAGACCTTTAAAAGAAAGGTATTTTAATGTACTTTAAGAATAAAATAAAATTATATAGACATTTCAAAATAAATCCTACTGATAAATGCAATTCTTTCATTAAAATTGTCAATACTCAATCACTTTCCAAGTGGACCAATACATTTTATTTCATATTTAAAAAGATCATAAAAAATTAGTAAAGGTCTTCATGTATCACTTTAGTCGCTTTCATATAACTTTTCCGAGATTTTCCACTTTTAAATAAAAAAAAATCATATTTTTTTATGTTAAATTATTGGAAATTTTCCGCATTTTCAAATTATTGTAACTTCCCAACGAGGTAACCAATCTTTATGAATAGACCTTTAAAAGAAAGGTATTTTAATGTACTTTAAGAATAAAATAAAATTATATAGACATTTCAAAATAAATCCTACTGATAAATGCAATTCTTTCATAAAAATTGTCAATACTCAATCACTTTCCAAGTGGACCAATACATTTTATTTCATATTTAAAAAGATCATAAAAAATTAGTAAAGGTCTTCATGTATCACTTTAGTCGCTTTCATATAACTTTTCCGAGGTTTTCCACTTTTAAATAAAAAAAAATCATATTTTTTTATGTTAAATTATTGGAAATTTTCCGCATTTTCAAATTATTGTAACTTCCCAACGAGGTAACCAATCTTTATGATTATACCTTTAAAAGAAAGGTATTTTAATGTACTTTAAGAATAAAATAAAATTATATAGACATTTCAAAATAAATCCTACTGATAAATGCAATTCTTTCATAAAAATTGTCAATACTCAATCACTTTCCAAGTGGACCAATACATTTTATTTCATATTTAAAAAGATCATAAAAAATTAGTAAAGGTCTTCATGTATCACTTTAGTCGCTTTCATATAACTTTTCCGAGATTTTCCACTTTTAAATAAAAAAAAATCATATTTTTTTATGTTAAATTATTGGAAATTTTCCGCATTTTCAAATTATTGTAACTTCCCAACGAGGTAACCAATCTTTATGAATAGACCTTTAAAAGAAAGGTATTTTAATGTACTTTAAGAATAAAATAAAATTATATAGACATTTCAAAATAAATCCTACTGATAAATGCAATTCTTTCATAAAAATTGTCAATACTCAATCACTTTCCAAGTGGACCAATACATTTTATTTCATATTTAAAAAGATCATAAAAAATTAGTAAAGGTCTTCATGTATCACTTTAGTCGCTTTCATATAACTTTTCCGAGATTTTCCACTTTTAAATAAAAAAAAATCATATTTTTTTATGTTAAATTATTGGAAATTTTCCGCATTTTCAAATTATTGTAACTTCCCAACGAGGTAACCAATATTTATGAATAGACCTTTAAAAGAAAGGTATTTTAATGTACTTTAAGAATAAAATAAAATTATATAGACATTTAAAAACAAATCCTACTGATAAATGCAATTCTTTCATAAAAATTGTCAATACTCCACTTTCCAAGTGGACCAATACATTTTATTTCATATTTAAAAAGATCATAAAAATTTAGTAAAGGTCTTCATGTATCACTTTAGTCGCTTTCATATAACTTTTCCGAGGTTTTCCACTTTTAAATAAAAAAAAATCATATTTTTTGATGTTAAATTATTGGAAATTTTCCGCATTTTCAAATTATTGTAACTTCCCAACGAGGTAACCAATCTTTATGAATAGACCTTTAAAAGAAAGGTATTTTAATGTACTTTAAGAATAAAATAAAATTATATAGACATTTCAAAATAAATCCTACTGATAAATGCAATTCTTTCATAAAAATTGTCAATACTCAATCACTTTCCAAGTGGACCAATACATTTTATTTCATATTTAAAAAGATCATAAAAAATTAGTAAAGGTCTTCATGTATCACTTTAGTCGCTTTCATATAACTTTTCCGAGATTTTCCACTTTTAAATAAAAAAAAATCATATTTTTTTATGTTAAATTATTGGAAATTTTCCGCATTTTCAAATTATTGTAACTTCCCAACGAGGTAACCAATCTTTATGAATAGACCTTTAAAAGAAAGGTATTTTAATGTACTTTAAGAATAAAATAAAATTATATAGACATTTCAAAATAAATCCTACTCATAAATGCAATTCTTTCATAAAAATTGTCAATACTCAATCACTTTCCAAGTGGACCAATACATTTTATTTCATATTTAAAAAGATCATAAAAAATTAGTAAAGGTCTTCATGTATCACTTTAGTCGCTTTCATATAACTTTTCCGAGGTTTTCCACTTTTAAGTCAAAAAAAATCATATTTTTTTATGTTAAATTATTGGAAATTTTCCGCATTTTCAAATTATTGTAACTTCCCAACGAGGTAACCAATCTTTATGAATAGACCTTTAAAAGAAAGGTATTTTAATGTACTTTAAGAATAAAATAAAATTATATAGACATTTCAAAATAAATCCTACTGATAAATGCAATTCTTTCATAAAAATTGTCAATACTCAATCACTTTCCAAGTGGACCAATACATTTTATTTCATATTTAAAAAGATCATAAAAAATTAGTAAAGGTCTTCATGTATCACTTTAGTCGCTTTCATATAACTTTTCCGAGATTTTCCACTTTTAAATAAAAAAAAATCATATTTTTTTATGTTAAATTATTGGAAATTTTCCGCATTTTCAAATTATTGTAACTTCCCAACGAGGTAACCAATCTTTATGAATAGACCTTTAAAAGAAAGGTATTTTAATGTACTTTAAGAATAAAATAAAATTATATAGACATTTCAAAATAAATCCTACTGATAAATGCAATTCTTTCATTAAAATTGTCAATACTCAATCACTTTCCAAGTGGACCAATACATTTTATTTCATATTTAAAAAGATCATAAAAAATTAGTAAAGGTCTTCATGTATCACTTTAGTCGCTTTCATATAACTTTTCCGAGATTTTCCACTTTTAAATAAAAAAAAATCATATTTTTTTATGTTAAATTATTGGAAATTTTCCGCATTTTCAAATTATTGTAACTTCCCAACGAGGTAACCAATCTTTATGAATAGACCTTTAAAAGAAAGGTATTTTAATGTACTTTAAGAATAAAATAAAATTATATAGACATTTCAAAATAAATCCTACTGATAAATGCAATTCTTTCATAAAAATTGTCAATACTCAATCACTTTCCAAGTGGACCAATACATTTTATTTCATATTTAAAAAGATCATAAAAAATTAGTAAAGGTCTTCATGTATCACTTTAGTCGCTTTCATATAACTTTTCCGAGATTTTCCACTTTTAAATAAAAAAAAATCATATTTTTTTATGTTAAATTATTGGAAATTTTCCGCATTTTCAAATTATTGTAACTTCCCAACGAGGTAACCAATCTTTATGAATAGACCTTTAAAAGAAAGGTATTTTAATGTACTTTAAGAATAAAATAAAATTATATAGACATTTCAAAATAAATCCTACTGATAAATGCAATTCTTTCATAAAAATTGTCAATACTCAATCACTTTCCAAGTGGACCAATACATTTTATTTCATATTTAAAAAGATCATAAAAAATTAGTAAAGGTCTTCATGTATCACTTTAGTCGCTTTCATATAACTTTTCCGAGATTTTCCACTTTTAAATAAAAAAAAATCATATTTTTTTATGTTAAATTATTGGAAATTTTCCGCATTTTCAAATTATTGTAACTTCCCAACGAGGTAACCAATCTTTATGAATAGACCTTTAAAAGAAAGGTATTTTAATGTACTTTAAGAATAAAATAAAATTATATAGACATTTCAAAATAAATCCTACTGATAAATGCAATTCTTTCATAAAAATTGTCAATACTCAATCACTTTCCAAGTGGACCAATACATTTTATTTCATATTTAAAAAGATCATAAAAAATTAGTAAAGGTATTCATGTATCACTTTAGTCGCTTTCATATAACTTTTCCGAGATTTTCCACTTTTAAATAAAAAAAAATCATTTTTTTTTATGTTAAATTATTGGAAATTTTCCGCATTTTCAAATTATTGTAACTTCCCAACGAGGTAACCAATCTTTATGAATAGACCTTTAAAAGAAAGGTATTTTAATGTACTTTAAGAATAAAATAAAATTATATAGACATTTCAAAATAAATCCTACTGATAAATGCAATTCTTTCATAAAAATTGTCAATACTCAATCACTTTCCAAGTGGACTAATACATTTTATTTCATATTTAAAAAGATCATAAAAAATTAGTAAAGGTCTTCATGTATCACTTTAGTCGCTTTCATATAACTTTTCCGAGGTTTTCCACTTTTAAGTCAAAAAAAATCATATTTTTTTATGTTAAATTATTGGAAATTTTCCGCATTTTCAAATTATTGTAACTTCCCAACGAGGTAACCAATCTTTATGAATAGACCTTTAAAAGAAAGGTATTTTAATGTACTTTAAGAATAAAATAAAATTATATAGACATTTCAAAATAAATCCTACTGATAAATGCAATTCTTTCATAAAAATTGTCAATACTCAATCACTTTCCAAGTGGACCAATACATTTTATTTCATATTTAAAAAGATCATAAAAAATTAGTAAAGGTCTTCATGTATCACTTTAGTCGCTTTCATATAACTTTTCCGAGATTTTCCACTTTTAAATAAAAAAAAATCATATTTTTTTATGTTAAATTATTGGAAATTTTCCGCATTTTCAAATTATTGTAACTTCCCAACGAGGTAACCAATCTTTATGAATAGACCTTTAAAAGAAAGGTATTTTAATGTACTTTAAGAATAAAATAAAATTATATAGACATTTCAAAATAAATCCTACTGATAAATGCAATTCTTTCATAAAAATTGTCAATACTCAATCACTTTCCAAGTGGACCAATACATTTTATTTCATATTTAAAAAGATCATAAAAAATTAGTAAAGGTCTTCATGTATCACTTTAGTCGCTTTCATATAACTTTTCCGAGATTTTCCACTTTTAAATAAAAAAAAATCATATTTTTTTATGTTAAATTATTGGAAATTTTCCGCATTTTCAAATTATTGTAACTTCCCAACGAGGTAACCAATCTTTATGAATAGACCTTTAAAAGAAAGGTATTTTAATGTACTTTAAGAATAAAATAAAATTATATAGACATTTCAAAATAAATCCTACTCATAAATGCAATTCTTTCATAAAAATTGTCAATACTCAATCACTTTCCAAGTGGACCAATACATTTTATTTCATATTTAAAAAGATCATAAAAAATTAGTAAAGGTCTTCATGTATCACTTTAGTCGCTTTCATATAACTTTTCCGAGGTTTTCCACTTTTAAGTCAAAAAAAATCATATTTTTTTATGTTAAATTATTGGAAATTTTCCGCATTTTCAAATTATTGTAACTTCCCAACGAGGTAACCAATCTTTATGAATAGACCTTTAAAAGAAAGGTATTTTAATGTACTTTAAGAATAAAATAAAATTATATAGACATTTCAAAATAAATCCTACTGATAAATGCAATTCTTTCATAAAAATTGTCAATACTCAATCACTTTCCAAGTGGACCAATACATTTTATTTCATATTTAAAAAGATCATAAAAAATTAGTAAAGGTCTTCATGTATCACTTTAGTCGCTTTCATATAACTTTTCCGAGATTTTCCACTTTTAAATAAAAAAAAATCATATTTTTTTATGTTAAATTATTGGAAATTTTCCGCATTTTCAAATTATTGTAACTTCCCAACGAGGTAACCAATCTTTATGAATAGACCTTTAAAAGAAAGGTATTTTAATGTACTTTAAGAATAAAATAAAATTATATAGACATTTCAAAATAAATCCTACTGATAAATGCAATTCTTT
Organism: Dilophus febrilis; assembly: GCA_958336335.1. NCBI lineage: Eukaryota > Metazoa > Arthropoda > Insecta > Diptera > Bibionidae > Dilophus > Dilophus febrilis. Next base: position 41,006,574 of record OY284470.1, on the reverse strand, counting down.
CATTAAAATTGTCAATACTCAATCACTTTCCAAGTGGACCAATACATTTTATTTCATATTTAAAAAGATCATAAAAAATTAGTAAAGGTCTTCATGTATCACTTTAGTCGCTTTCATATAACTTTTCCGAGATTTTCCACTTTTAAATAAAAAAAAATCATATTTTTTTATGTTAAATTATTGGAAATTTTCCGCATTTTCAAATTATTGTAACTTCCCAACGAGGTAACCAATCTTTATGAATAGACCTTTAAAAGAAAGGTATTTTAATGTACTTTAAGAATAAAATAAAATTATATAGACATTTCAAAATAAATCCTACTGATAAATGCAATTCTTTCATAAAAATTGTCAATACTCAATCACTTTCCAAGTGGACCAATACATTTTATTTCATATTTAAAAAGATCATAAAAAATTAGTAAAGGTCTTCATGTATCACTTTAGTCGCTTTCATATAACTTTTCCGAGGTTTTCCACTTTTAAGTCAAAAAAAATCATATTTTTTTATGTTAAATTATTGGAAATTTTCCGCATTTTCAAATTATTGTAACTTCCCAACGAGGTAACCAATCTTTATGAATAGACCTTTAAAAGAAAGGTATTTTAATGTACTTTAAGAATAAAATAAAATTATATAGACATTTCAAAATAAATCCTACTGATAAATGCAATTCTTTCATAAAAATTGTCAATACTCAATCACTTTCCAAGTGGACCAATACATTTTATTTCATATTTAAAAAGATCATAAAAAATTAGTAAAGGTCTTCATGTATCACTTTAGTCGCTTTCATATAACTTTTCCGAGATTTTCCACTTTTAAATAAAAAAAAATCATATTTTTTTATGTTAAATTATTGGAAATTTTCCGCATTTTCAAATTATTGTAACTTCCCAACGAGGTAACCAATCTTTATGAATAGACCTTTAAAAGAAAGGTATTTTAATGTACTTTAAGAATAAAATAAAATTATATAGACATTTCAAAATAAATCCTACTGATAAATGCAATTCTTTCATTAAAATTGTCAATACTCAATCACTTTCCAAGTGGACCAATACATTTTATTTCATATTTAAAAAGATCATAAAAAATTAGTAAAGGTCTTCATGTATCACTTTAGTCGCTTTCATATAACTTTTCCGAGATTTTCCACTTTTAAATAAAAAAAAATCATATTTTTTTATGTTAAATTATTGGAAATTTTCCGCATTTTCAAATTATTGTAACTTCCCAACGAGGTAACCAATCTTTATGAATAGACCTTTAAAAGAAAGGTATTTTAATGTACTTTAAGAATAAAATAAAATTATATAGACATTTCAAAATAAATCCTACTGATAAATGCAATTCTTTCATAAAAATTGTCAATACTCAATCACTTTCCAAGTGGACCAATACATTTTATTTCATATTTAAAAAGATCATAAAAAATTAGTAAAGGTCTTCATGTATCACTTTAGTCGCTTTCATATAACTTTTCCGAGGTTTTCCACTTTTAAATAAAAAAAAATCATATTTTTTTATGTTAAATTATTGGAAATTTTCCGCATTTTCAAATTATTGTAACTTCCCAACGAGGTAACCAATCTTTATGATTATACCTTTAAAAGAAAGGTATTTTAATGTACTTTAAGAATAAAATAAAATTATATAGACATTTCAAAATAAATCCTACTGATAAATGCAATTCTTTCATAAAAATTGTCAATACTCAATCACTTTCCAAGTGGACCAATACATTTTATTTCATATTTAAAAAGATCATAAAAAATTAGTAAAGGTCTTCATGTATCACTTTAGTCGCTTTCATATAACTTTTCCGAGATTTTCCACTTTTAAATAAAAAAAAATCATATTTTTTTATGTTAAATTATTGGAAATTTTCCGCATTTTCAAATTATTGTAACTTCCCAACGAGGTAACCAATCTTTATGAATAGACCTTTAAAAGAAAGGTATTTTAATGTACTTTAAGAATAAAATAAAATTATATAGACATTTCAAAATAAATCCTACTGATAAATGCAATTCTTTCATAAAAATTGTCAATACTCAATCACTTTCCAAGTGGACCAATACATTTTATTTCATATTTAAAAAGATCATAAAAAATTAGTAAAGGTCTTCATGTATCACTTTAGTCGCTTTCATATAACTTTTCCGAGATTTTCCACTTTTAAATAAAAAAAAATCATATTTTTTTATGTTAAATTATTGGAAATTTTCCGCATTTTCAAATTATTGTAACTTCCCAACGAGGTAACCAATATTTATGAATAGACCTTTAAAAGAAAGGTATTTTAATGTACTTTAAGAATAAAATAAAATTATATAGACATTTAAAAACAAATCCTACTGATAAATGCAATTCTTTCATAAAAATTGTCAATACTCCACTTTCCAAGTGGACCAATACATTTTATTTCATATTTAAAAAGATCATAAAAATTTAGTAAAGGTCTTCATGTATCACTTTAGTCGCTTTCATATAACTTTTCCGAGGTTTTCCACTTTTAAATAAAAAAAAATCATATTTTTTGATGTTAAATTATTGGAAATTTTCCGCATTTTCAAATTATTGTAACTTCCCAACGAGGTAACCAATCTTTATGATTATACCTTTAAAAGAAAGGTATTTTAATGTACTTTAAGAATAAAATAAAATTATATAGACATTTCAAAATAAATCCTACTGATAAATGCAATTCTTTCATAAAAATTGTCAATACTCAATCACTTTCCAAGTGGACCAATACATTTTATTTCATATTTAAAAAGATCATAAAAAATTAGTAAAGGTCTTCATGTATCACTTTAGTCGCTTTCATATAACTTTTCCGAGATTTTCCACTTTTAAATAAAAAAAATCATATTTTTTTATGTTAAATTATTGGAAATTTTCCGCATTTTCAAATTATTGTAACTTCCCAACGAGGAAACCAATCTTTATGATTAGACCTTTAAAAGAAAGGTATTTTAATGTACTTTAAGAATAAAATAAAATTATATAGACATTTCAAAATAAATCCTACTCATAAATGCAATTCTTTCATAAAAATTGTCAATACTCAATCACTTTCCAAGTGGACCAATACATTTTATTTCATATTTAAAAAGATCATAAAAAATTAGTAAAGGTCTTCATGTATCACTTTAGTCGCTTTCATATAACTTTTCCGAGATTTTCCACTTTTAAATAAAAAAAATCATATTTTTTTATGTTAAATTATTGGAAATTTTCCGCATTTTCAAATTATTGTAACTTCCCAACGAGGTAACCAATCTTTATGATTAGACCTTTAAAAGAAAGGTATTTTAATGTACTTTAAGAATAAAATAAAATTATATAGACATTTCAAAATAAATCCTACTCATAAATGCAATTCTTTCATAAAAATTGTCAATACTCAATCACTTTCCAAGTGGACCAATACATTTTATTTCATATTTAAAAAGATCATAAAAAATTAGTAAAGGTCTTCATGTATCACTTTAGTCGCTTTCATATAACTTTTCCGAGATTTTCCACTTTTAAATAAAAAAAATCATATTTTTTTATGTTAAATTATTGGAAATTTTCCGCATTTTCAAATTATTGTAACTTCCCAACGAGGTAACCAATCTTTATGATTAGACCTTTAAAAGAAAGGTATTTTAATGTACTTTAAGAATAAAATAAAATTATATAGACATTTCAAAATAAATCCTACTCATAAATGCAATTCTTTCATAAAAATTGTCAATACTCAATCACTTTCCAAGTGGACCAATACATTTTATTTCATATTTAAAAAGATCATAAAAAATTAGTAAAGGTCTTCATGTATCACTTTAGTCGCTTTCATATAACTTTTCCGAGGTTTTCCACTTTTAAGTAAAAAAAAATCATATTTTTTTATGTTAAATTATTGGAAATTTTCGACATTTTCAAATTATTGTAACTTCCCAACGAGGTAACCAATCTTTATGAATAGACCTTTAAAAGAAAGGTATTTTAATGTACTTTAAGAATAAAATAAAATTATATAGACATTTCAAAATAAATCCTACTGATAAATGCAATTCTTTCATAAAAATTGTCAATACTCAATCACTTTCCAAGTGGACCAATACATTTTATTTCATATTTAAAAAGATCATAAAAAATTAGTAAAGGTCTTCATGTATCACTTTAGTCGCTTTCATATAACTTTTCCGAGGTTTTCCACTTTTAAGTCAAAAAAAATCATATTTTTTTATGTTAAATTATTGGAAATTTTCCGCATTTTCAAATTATTGTAACTTCCCAACGAGGTAACCAATCTTTATGAATAGACCTTTAAAAGAAAGGTATTTTAATGTACTTTAAGAATAAAATAAAATTATATAGACATTTAAAAATAAATCCTACTGATAAATGCAATTCTTTCATAAAAATTGTCAATACTCAATCACTTTCCAAGTGGACCAATACATTTTATTTCATATTTAAAAAGATCATAAAAAATTAGTAAAGGTCTTCATGTATCACTTTAGTCGCTTTCATATAACTTTTCCGAGGTTTTCCACTTTTAAGTAAAAAAAAATCATATTTTTTTATGTTAAATTATTGGAAATTTTCGACATTTTCAAATTATTGTAACTTCCCAACGAGGTAACCAATCTTTATGAATAGACCTTTAAAAGAAAGGTATTTTAATGTACTTTAAGAATAAAATAAAATTATATAGACATTTCAAAATAAATCCTACTGATAAATGCAATTCTTTCATAAAAATTGTCAATACTCAATCACTTTCCAAGTGGACCAATACATTTTATTTCATATTTAAAAAGATCATAAAAAATTAGTAAAGGTCTTCATGTATCACTTTAGTCGCTTTCATATAACTTTTCCGAGGTTTTCCACTTTTAAGTCAAAAAAAATCATATTTTTTTATGTTAAATTATTGGAAATTTTCCGCATTTTCAAATTATTGTAACTTCCCAACGAGGTAACCAATCTTTATGAATAGACCTTTAAAAGAAAGGTATTTTAATGTACTTTAAGAATAAAATAAAATTATATAGACATTTCAAAATAAATCCTACTGATAAATGCAATTCTTTCATAAAAATTGTCAATACTCAATCACTTTCCAAGTGGACCAATACATTTTATTTCATATTTAAAAAGATCATAAAAAATTAGTAAAGGTCTTCATGTATCACTTTAGTCGCTTTCATATAACTTTTCCGAGATTTTCCACTTTTAAATAAAAAAAAATCATATTTTTTTATGTTAAATTATTGGAAATTTTCCGCATTTTCAAATTATTGTAACTTCCCAACGAGGTAACCAATATTTATGAATAGACCTTTAAAAGAAAGGTATTTTAATGTACTTTAAGAATAAAATAAAATTATATAGACATTTAAAAATAAATCCTACTGATAAATGCAATTCTTTCATAAAAATTGTCAATACTCAATCACTTTCCAAGCGGACCAATACATTTTATTTCATATTTAAAAAGATCATAAAAATTTAGTAAAGGTCTTCATGTATCACTTTAGTCGCTTTCATATAACTTTTCCGAGGTTTTCCACTTTTAAATAAAAAAAAATCATATTTTTTTATGTTAAATTATTGGAAATTTTCCGCATTTTCAAATTATTGTAACTTCCCAACGAGGTAACCAATCTTTATGATTATACCTTTAAAAGAAAGGTATTTTAATGTACTTTAAGAATAAAATAAAATTATATAGACATTTCAAAATAAATCCTACTGATAAATGCAATTCTTTCATAAAAATTGTCAATACTCAATCACTTTCCAAGTGGACCAATACATTTTATTTCATATTTAAAAAGATCATAAAAAATTAGTAAAGGTCTTCATGTATCACTTTAGTCGCTTTCATATAACTTTTCCGAGATTTTCCACTTTTAAATAAAAAAAATCATATTTTTTTATGTTAAATTATTGGAAATTTTCCGTATTTTCAAATTATTGTAACTTCCCAACGAGGTAACCAATCTTTATGATTAGACCTTTAAAAGAAAGGTATTTTAATGTACTTTAAGAATAAAATAAAATTATATAGACATTTCAAAATAAATCCTACTGATAAATGCAATTCTTTCATAAAAATTGTCAATACTCAATCACTTTCCAAGTGGACCAATACATTTTATTTCATATTTAAAAAGATCATAAAAAATTAGTAAAGGTCTTCATGTATCACTTTAGTCGCTTTCATATAACTTTTCCGAGATTTTCCACTTTTAAATAAAAAAAATCATATTTTTTTATGTTAAATTATTGGAAATTTTCCGCATTTTCAAATTATTGTAACTTCCCAACGAGGTAACCAATCTTTATGAATAGACCTTTAAAAGAAAGGTATTTTAATGTACTTTAAGAATAAAATAAAATTATATAGACATTTCAAAATAAATCCTACTGATAAATGCAATTCTTTCATAAAAATTGTCAATACTCAATCACTTTCCAAGTGGACCAATACATTTTATTTCATATTTAAAAACATCATAAAAAATTAGTAAAGGTCTTCATGTATCACTTTAGTCGCTTTCATATAACTTTTCCGAGATTTTCCACTTTTAAATAAAAAAAAATCATATTTTTTTATGTTAAATTATTGGAAATTTTCCGCATTTTCAAATTATTGTAACTTCCCAACGAGGTAACCAATCTTTATGAATAGACCTTTAAAAGAAAGGTATTTTAATGTACTTTAAGAATAAAATAAAATTATATAGACATTTCAAAATAAATCCTACTGATAAATGCAATTCTTTCATAAAAATTGTCAATACTCAATCACTTTCCAAGTGGACCAATACATTTTATTTCATATTTAAAAAGATCATAAAAAATTAGTAAAGGTCTTCATGTATCACTTTAGTCGCTTTCATATAACTTTTCCGAGATTTTCCACTTTTAAATAAAAAAAATCATATTTTTTTATGTTAAATTATTGGAAATTTTCCGCATTTTCAAATTATTGTAACTTCCCAACGAGGTAACCAATCTTTATGAATAGACCTTTAAAAGAAAGGTATTTTAATGTACTTTAAGAATAAAATAAAATTATATAGACATTTCAAAATAAATCCTACTCATAAATGCAATTCTTTCATAAAAATTGTCAATACTCAATCACTTTCCAAGTGGACCAATACATTTTATTTCATATTTAAAAAGATCATAAAAAATTAGTAAAGGTCTTCATGTATCACTTTAGTCGCTTTCATATAACTTTTCCGAGATTTTCCACTTTTAAATAAAAAAAATCATATTTTTTTATGTTAAATTATTGGAAATTTTCCGCATTTTCAAATTATTGTAACTTCCCAACGAGGTAACCAATCTTTATGAATAGACCTTTAAAAGAAAGGTATTTTAATGTACTTTAAGAATAAAATAAAATTATATAGACATTTCAAAATAAATCCTACTGATAAATGCAATTCTTTCATAAAAATTGTCAATACTCAATCACTTTCCAAGTGGACCAATACATTTTATTTCATATTTAAAAACATCATAAAAAATTAGTAAAGGTCTTCATGTATCACTTTAGTCGCTTTCATATAACTTTTCCGAGATTTTCCACTTTTAAATAAAAAAAAATCATATTTTTTTATGTTAAATTATTGGAAATTTTCCGCATTTTCAAATTATTGTAACTTCCCAACGAGGTAACCAATCTTTATGAATAGACCTTTAAAAGAAAGGTATTTTAATGTACTTTAAGAATAAAATAAAATTATATAGACATTTCAAAATAAATCCTACTGATAAATGCAATTCTTTCATAAAAATTGTCAATACTCAATCACTTTCCAAGTGGACCAATACATTTTATTTCATATTTAAAAAGATCATAAAAAATTAGTAAAGGTCTTCATGTATCACTTTAGTCGCTTTCATATAACTTTTCCGAGATTTTCCACTTTTAAATAAAAAAAAATCATATTTTTTTATGTTAAATTATTGGAAATTTTCCGCATTTTCAAATTATTGTAACTTCCCAACGAGGTAACCAATATTTATGAATAGACCTTTAAAAGAAAGGTATTTTAATGTACTTTAAGAATAAAATAAAATTATATAGACATTTAAAAACAA